>OZ025299.1:117729653-118929653 GCA_964019185.1 Maratus speculifer | reverse complement strand
ATGGAAATAAAATGAAATTATTTCCAGTATTAAAGAAAAGTTTCGATAAAAAAAAATCAGCTACATTGTTTGTTTCGTTTTAATTAATTAAAAACATAAATTCTCTTTGTCAAATATAAGTTAAAGCTTTTTTAATGTTGCATTTAGGGAAAATTACATATATATATACATAACAATAATAAGCAAAACAGTTGTCTTAAATCTGCATCAACGCAATGTGCATATTTGAGAAATACTATCATATTTTTAAAAATATAAAAGACTTTTTATACCGAGCATAAATTACTTTAAAACATTCAATTGTCATGATTGCCACAAATGACATTTTTTGATTCTTTTGGTTACTTTTGCTACCTGTTTTAAAACAACCTTCTTGGTAAATTCCTACTAGAAAGGTTATTGTTTGAAAATTGTAGTTGTCAATAAGCATTTAATTTCTAGCAACCGTGATGTCCTCACCCTACCTCTATGTATAACTTTGTAATTCATCCCCCACCTTTTTAACTGTATATTTACTATACACTGAATGTTAAACTCAAGAATATACACAAATTTTTTTTCCTGTTCTAATTTCCATATTTCCTGTTCTAATTTCCATATTTCCTAGCGAGTGAAAATTTAAAACAAACTCAATTTGTAAAAACTAGATTTGTATACAAAATAACCTGGCTTCAGGGTCAGATAAGCTTGAATATAAAATCAAAGAATATTGGAAAATTGTCAGAAGTAAACAAATTCAGAGCACAGACACTGGGTACAACAAAAATTTTGGAATCCATTGTGCACAGACCAAAACAGGTTTCTCTCTGCCCCCTTCTCCAATTTCTTATAATTGTAGCATGTTGAAAAAATTTTATGAAAAATTTTTATCAATCAAGAGCAAAAGTAGTCGTAAAATTTTCTTGCATTTCATTATGTTATTCTATTTTTTCTGGTTGCAATACGTTTATATTAGCATATTTATTTGATTTATTCAACTTTAGATTATTGCTAATAGAAATTTGACAAAAGTTTACTGTTTAGTATTTTTAAATAGAAAAATGACTGATAGTTTAAAGAAACTACACAATTGTAAACTTGGTATTACTGACAACTGGCCAGTAATGAAATTTTCAAGTTTTGCCCTTTAATAAGGTTGTTTTCAACTGCTCTGCTCAAAAAGCGTAAAATGTTTTGACACATTTATGAATTTATTTCTTAACGGAAAGTTATAAAATTGATAAGCGTGACTGTGGAAGCGATTTGGAATCGAAATATACTTTTCACTTTGTGATAAAAAAAAATGCCTATTGAGTTATAAGTGATTTTGATCACGTGACAAACACGCTTTTCACCCCTGTTTGAGTGGTTATGATTCTTTCTAGCAGAAATGCGGTTCAAAACGCCTACTTTGACAGTATTATCTGAAAAATTTACTGTGTTTGACAAAAAAAAAAAAAGAGATAAGATGAGTGAGATTATATAGTTTCTGAACAACAACACCTGCTAGTTTCATGCATTTCAGAACAGAAATATAATAAAACTTATGTCATAATGTTGCCCTTTTGGATTTAAAAGCCTCCATGGGTTCAGAGAACAAAATCCAGAGAGGTGCAAGATTTTAGATCAAATGTGCCAGTAGTATAAAAGCTGTGTGTGCAGTTTTTTTTTTGGGGGGGGGGGGAGGGGGTAAGAATGATCTTGAAAAATATTTTTTCCTAATCAATAAAGCGGAACTTTGACTCATTTTTCAATCTAAAAATACATCAATTTCAGGCATGATTATTAAAGCGATTTGTAACTGAACAATTTTCCATTTTTCTTTAAATCTTGATCTATAAGTGATTGCTGTTTCATTAGAGCAGTCTTTTCTTCTCCTGCCTTATAACGTCTGAAATTCGTTTATGAACATTGACTTAACTGAATTTTCTGCCCCCCCCCCCTCAAAAAAAGATAAACGTGACATACACCATTACTATGTACTTTCATTTTTCATATTCCGCAAATTAAATGATTGCAACTGTTTCAAATAAGAATTTAGACAATATGTCTCATTTTCCATAAATGTACTAATAATTAGATAAAATATAAAACTGTTAACAAAAATATATGGTTATAATGAGGGTGTAATGTCAGTCATAATAGATAATATAGAACACATTGATTTTATAACGAGAGAAAAATAAAGTCGATATATCAAGCGCGGTATTCAACGCACAGTCCCTCAGAACGCGTATCAACAGACGGGTGTTGTCATGAACGATGTCATCACAACTGACAGCGTAGGAAAAGTATCGTTTTCGAGACACGGTAAATAGTGCTATGTAAAAGCCGGTATAAATCAATAATTACAGCTCAAAAAAAAAAGTCACTATCCGTCATATGTTTTAGTTATCTATTGTTTTTAGATAAAATTAGAAAACGTGAAAATTCCTCATTGACTATTCAGAGTAATCCTTCTATCATTTTAAGTAATGTAAATGAACTTATTTAATTTTAGTTCCTAATAGAAAAAATTAGTTTGGTAATTATGATTGTGAGAAGTCTGTTATAACGAACAAATGCTGTAGCCCGTTTACCCTCACTACACCGGAGATAGGCTGCTTATAATGAATACTATAAAATCCAAATCAATAGGAATATGTTTAATTTTTATCAAAACTGTTATATATTTTCATGGAGATATTTTATTTCTAGTCGTCGTATAAATTTAATTTATTTAAGTTAAAACCTTTTTTATAACGGTTATCTACATTTGAAGACATGAATAGCTTTTATTGGTATCACATATTGTAGAAAAATAAACAAATACGTAGAAAGTCATGAAAAATAATAAAGGAAACATTATGAAAGATAGAAAATATTCTACTAATATATAAGAAAGTAAATACATCGAAACTTTTGCACAGCATTCCAGTAATCAGTAAATGGAAAAAGAAGATTTATGTAATTAGATTTATTCAGAAAATAATATCAGAGATCTTCATTTCTTTTGGTTATAAGTTTATTTCCTTTCATTCAAATATGCTTGAAAATAAGTCTCTGGATTCCAACTTCAGTTACTGATTTTTAGATTTTTCAAGATCTTGATTTTTGAGAAAGCAATATTTGCAATTCATCAGGTATTCGCATGTTCTGTTCCTTTATCCAACAGAAAATTACGTCTGGATGTTCACTACATTAAAAGAAAAATAAATTCAACTATTTAACTTTTATTTCCATTTTTTAGAGAAACTATCAAGACGACTAATATTTTGCATGTCATTCTTCATGATCTAATTTTTAAGTGCTCAGTTATAATAACTTCGGTTATTTAACTTAAAGTTTTGAAAAACAACTACAACAACACCTACTCATTATTCTTTTGAATATATATGCCTTGCATTTACAAATTCATGCATGATAATCGCCTGACTATGACTATGTCTCGAGACAGGTAAAGAAAATAAGTTACATTAAGTTACAAACTGTTTTGATGCATCCTTTGTTAAATAAGTTCCGTTGAGTGAGAAATGCGCAAATTTATTATATTTGTTGAATTATTCCGACAAAATATTTTCAAATTGTATGATATGTAACCTACCGCCCCCCCCCCCAAAAAAATGCTACAATTTTTGTTGTCATTATTGGAAGGGGAGAAAAGAACCGTTTTAATTCATATATGCTTCTTTATGATTATAGACGGGGTGCCGGTAGCATCAACAATAATTTCATCGAGTTGGAGGATGAAATTCCAGAATTAGTTAAAACTCGATTCGCATATTATCAAGTCATATCTTGATAGAAAATACCTAAAAATCCGATTTTAGAGGTTGACTCGTAGGTTTACTATAATGTTTTACTGTCCTTCATGTTTTCATACTTGCGCGCAGGAAATCACAATAAAAACCCCACGAGTTGACTATTAAAATTGGGATTTTAGGCGTTTTCCACTAAGATACGGCTTGGCAGACCAATAGTAATTTAATATGCAAACCGAGTTTTAGCTAATTATGGAAATTCAGCTTCCAACGCCATGAACTGTTTGCCCGTGGAGTCGCTTCCTGGGTGTTATATATAGTTTATTTGTCAAAAGATGTCACCTACGCATTAAAATTAAACCCAACTTTTAAAAGTTCTCCAGAAACACTATAATTTTATTTCCTACTAGGAGTCTCAGCCCCCTGCCATCTACGCCCGCTAATCCAATTAAGACTTCGCAGCCTCTAAAAATATATTAATGTGTCCTGTTAAAAAAAATATTACTAGGTTACGGAAGATTGGCTGATATTGTCTGATTATTGTACACAGCGACTATCTTCGCGTTGCCGTACTTCTCTGTTTAAATGGACATTTTTTGGTTATCATATATATTTGGTTATCTCGTTCATCGCTGTCATAATAAATGAATTTTGTTGTCGGAATCGATTTGAGAGATCAATTAGACCTTTAAAAATTAGCTTGTATAAAATGATTAAGCTAAAAGTGACGTTATCTTTCTGAGTTTTATAACGACACTATGGACATTATTCTTCCTTTAGGATTAAGTTTAAAATACCACATCTGCTTGGGAATACCTTTCAGATTCACGTATTGAAAAGCATTGTGTTTTTAAATTTTATGCTTATATTTTATGACTCGATTCGAGTTTTAGATATTGCAACAACAGGTATAACTTTTTCATGAATTCTTTTTTCTATTTTAATGCAGCATCATGAATTGCTTGTATGGTATTACTTGATTATCCCGTCAATCAAACAACTATCGCCCAGGTATAAGATTAAGTGCCAAAAGAGGATGATCGTAAATCTCACATTCACTTCACATTAAATACGATACACGTGTTTGTTACGTATTCAACTGATTTTTAATTCAACATTTTGTTTGTATTTCTATGAATATTTCCCGAATTTCTTTGTTCTTTCCTTATTTAAATTAAGTAAGTTTGAATAATTTGGCGATTTATAAAGTTTGACGAAATTGGTCCACGGTATAATAAATAGTACCATTTATATTAATTAATAAGAATATCTGAATTTTCTAATTATTGAATAGCAATTCGTACAAAATTAAATGAAAGTATTTTGTGCAAACATTTACTTGTATTCATGCTGCATTAAGTGATGTTATAAACAAATTTGCTTGCCACACTACTTTTATATTATGTGACGTCAAATAAAAAAGTTTCCGGAGTAAAAATCGTTTTAAATGTACCATTTTCATAAGTAACGTAATTTTACATGTTAAATACATGTCGCATGTAATAACTTATTTAATTAATTTTTTTAACTGTTTTAAAATTTATGAGTACACATGTAATTTAACTTAAAAGCATTTGTAAATATCACTTAAGTATTATTTGATTTATAATATAAATTTAAATGCACCATTATATACGTTAAATTACTGGATGTGTATAAATTTTATAGGTCCTGTACAGGGCTGCACGAAAAGTTCTAGTGCATTTCTGCTTATTGACAGAATTGGGCTGACGCAGAATTCTCAACTGTGTTATAAGTTTCCTAACTGAACAAAATTTTTGCATATGTATTACATATGGGTGATTCTCAAAATAGGGGACAATTTATGTCTTTCGGCATACAAAAAAGATTGAGAGGTTTTCTGTCATGTTTTTATATTTAGATATGTTTTTCTTAATATTATTCATTATTTGCACTCAAGAATTACTCACTTTTTAGTTAAAAACACCTTAAAATATCAGAATAAAGATTCAAAATGTCATTAGCATGGATGTCCACAGCAGCTGTGCCTTGTGTATACTAACATTTTTCAAGAGTTAATATCATGTTTATAAAATAAACAAATGTTATTATTTCTTAATATTAATCAAGGAGAGGATTTATCCAATAAATTTATTTTTAAAAATAAAATTATAGTACATAAAAAAAGAATTAAAGTTTGTCCTCCATATTCGATTTTCAAAACAAGGTCATACTAAAACAGCTGGTTATTAATCAAAATTTCATTTTCACATATGACAATAGTTTGAAAATATAAAGTTTCTCCATGGCAACAAGTAGCCATTTTATCCCAACCAGAAAATAGAAGCATGTATTGTATTTTAAGAATAGAAGTTGAATATTAGGGGCGTACATCAATTGTATGTCATTAGAATGGATAATAATTATCATGTTTATTTTATAGTTAAAATTTTTATTTTATTTATTTGCATAGAACTTTTGTGTTTTAAAAAGCCCCAGAAAGGACTATTGCATTGTGATTATATTATGGCTCATAATCTTATTTAAATTAAAATATATCATTAGCATGGTCAGATATCAGTGTCATTAGCATGGTTTTTCTGTCCATGCTAAAGACTCCTATGTACATAAATGTAACCAGTGCTTATATTGTATCCTTTTTAAAGTTTAATTTTACGTATAAATTTAGGTATTACATTTATTATCACTAAAATATGCATTAAATCTGTAGGAAAATCACTAAGACAGCTTCTTACATTGTTAGTGTCAGAATGTTGCTCATGTAACAAAGTTTGCTCTTTGGTAATGTTTTTATTCTCCTTATATGTATATATGTAAAAATGGAAACCATTTGCTGAAAAGGAAGGCTAATAAATATAGAAAAAATATTTAAACAGGAAGAAAATAAAAATTTCATAATATATTTATTCCATGCAATTTGTTTTGTCATTAGCATGGCTCAAAAAATAATAATTTTTTTTAAGTTAATTTTTAAATATTTAGCTCTGCTGACTACATGGAAAGTATACCTAATACTATATTAACAACACCTATTTTTTTCAGAAATTTTGCTAACAGTAGTTTTTTTAAGATTTCATTTTTGAAATCGTCCCCTATTTTGAGAATCACCCATATACCAATATATAGATCATATACATGGAAGCCTAAAATTATTAGGATGTTTTACCGATTATAGACGGTAACTGCTGAATATTGTTTTTCAAGTGTGTAATATGATATCCAAATCATTTGTTTAGGCATTATCTCCCATTTTATTAAACGGCAAAGTTTTGATCTAGTATTGTTAGTATGCTTGAATGTGTTTCACAATCTAATCTCGATGCATTATTTTTCTTTCTTGTTTAAATTATAAATCATTTTTTAATATGTATATATGATGGTAGCACAAAAACCTAAGGTATAGAGCACAAGAAAAAAACTTTATTTATTAGTTGGATTAGGGGAATCTAATGATCCATGTCTGCCGGAAGTGAAGTGGTGCATAAGCCAAAAATTAATACAACTAGTGGTATATGATGTATATATGATGGTTTAAAAATATTAATAGATGAAGAAAAATATAAATTTTTTAAATCTTTTAAAATATTCAACCAAATTTTCCGCTGGTTTTAGTGAACAAATATGTACAAACTGACGCATACTACAGACGTCAATAAGAGAGATTGATGATGAAATTTAGTTTAAACTGTCGCCAGACGATACTATTTATTCTGAAAGTTTTCAAACTAGAAATAAACAAGGAAATATAACTAGTATACATGAACGAAAATGACAATGATTGAAAATCATCGTATACCATTCATCATTTCTACAAGAAAAAAAAGGTTGCTGGTTAAGTTATAATCTTTAAATTGAAAGAATAGCTGTAGCGCGCTTACGTTACTACTGCTTTAGTTATAATTTTAAATCAATAGTAGTTTTCTTTTCAAAATTTAACTTGCATTTAAAAATTTTGAATGATTATTAACCGACTTCAAGGAGGAGGTTATGATTTCGACCTGTATGTATTTGTTGTTCACGCATAACTTTCGTAAATATGAACCGATTTTGATAATTCTTTTTTTGTTTGAAAGCGTATGAGACCCATGTGGTCCCATTCAAATTTCATAAAAATCTGTTGATTAGAACTTTTTAAAAAATTAAAACATTAAAATTCCATATCTTTTCGAAGCAATCGACCAATTAGAAACGTTCATTCTTCATGTTTTTAAGTTACACTTACATAGGCACACGATCTTTCCAAAGTGTGAAATCCTAACTGGACAAGGTTCACATTTATTAACAGTGTACACTGAAAAAAAATTGACCCTTTTGCTGCATAGTCACTCCCCCGTTTTTATAGAATATCTCTCTCTTGACCCATGAGAATTCTGCACGATAGGCTGAAGTAATCGTTTTCTATAAAAACGGTGGATTGACGATGCAGCAAAAGGGCCAAATTTTTTACAGTGTACACTGTAAAAATTTTGATCCTTTTGTTGTATCGTCATTCCTCCGCTTTTATAGAATATCTCTCCTTTGACCCATGAGAATGCTCCATGATACATTGTTAAAAATTTGACCCATTTACTGCAGCGTCACACCACAACTTTTATAGAATATGTCTTTTATGACCGATAAGAATGCTCCGTAACACAGTGAAGTAATCGTTTTCTATAAAAGCTCTGGACTGATGATGCATCAAAAGGCTCAAAGTTTTTGTAGTGTAATTGGGACAAAAGCGTCTGTAAAAGAAATATTTGGGAATCAAATGCTGTCACTCTCTTATAGAGGTAGCCAGATATAGGTAATGAGTTTCAGATTCCTCATCGAATACGCCACCGCTCATTTCCGATTACAGTGCCACTGTAAAAAATGTGACCCTTTTGCTGCATCGTCACTGCCCTGCTTTTGTAGAATATCTCTCTTTTGACCCATGAGAATGCTTCGTAATTGGGTGAAGTAATCGTTTTCTACACTATATTGCCATTGATTACGGGACACTTGCGATTTTAGACATTTTACTAAATATCTAAAAAAATACATGCGGAATCATCGCGAAACTCTTAGTGTATAAATATAATAGTATACATCATACATCTCCGTGAAGATTTTTTACCGAAACTCCATAGGGGACCGTCAACAAATTAAAAAAGAATGAATATCTTTTGAATAACCCTGTCAAAACTAATGTAGCAAAAGCGCTCAAACTCTAGATTATGATTGAACGCCTTATTGTAATACCCTGTGTTAATTTTTATGCAAATAGCATGCATACTCGCAGAGTAATTAAGGTTTTTATAAAAATGGCCCCAAATTTTTCTAAGTTTTTACCTTATAATTTTCAGAGTTCTTAATATAAAATAATATTTTTATCAGAAAATATGACAAACAACATTGCACACAGTACCCTGTAATCAGAATTTAAAAATATTAAAAAATGTATGAAAAATGAGTAGGTTTACTAAATAATTTTTTACTGCGCATGCGTCAAAGATATCAAAATTTCATTTGCATATTATGTTAGCTAAATGTATAGAGCAACTTTTGTAAAAATCTCAAAATTATGGTTTGAAAATTCCGAAAGTAATCGTCTGTAGAAAAAGGACAAAATCCGTTGTTTCCAAAATGAAGCAAAAAAATGAGGGATTTTATCCAAAAGTAGTCGTAACATCCCGTATTGTGTATTCTATATTGACACTAATCAATGAATATATGGATACAATCCCTCTTGTTTTTGCTTCATTTTGAGAATAACGGATTTTCAACTTATTCAATTGACGATTATTTTCAGAATTTTCAAGTTATGATTTTGTGACTTTCAACTCATTTTGTATACAATTTTCATTATTTTTTAATTCTGATTACAGGGTACTGTGTGCAATGTTGTTTGTCATATTTTCTGAAAAAAATATTATTTTATATTAAGAACTCTGAAAATTATAAGAAAAAAACCATTTGGGACCATTTTTATAAAAACCTTAATTACTCTGCGAGTATGCATACTATTTGCATAAAAATGAACACAGTGTATTACAATAAAGCATTCAATCATAATCTAGAGTTTGAGCGCTTTTGCTACATTAGTTTTGACAGGGTTATTCAAAAGATATTCATTCTTTTTTAATTTGTTGACGGTCCCCTATGGAGTTTCGGTAAAAAATCGTCACGGAGATGTATGACGTATACTATTATATTTATACACTAGGAGTTTCGAGATGATTCCTCATGTATTTTTTTAGATATTTAGTAAAATGTCTAAAATCGCAAGTGTCCAATAATCAATTGCAATATAGTGTATAAAAGCAATAGAGTGATGATATAGCAAAAGTGTCAAATTTTTTACAGTGTAGGATTCCTCAATATGAATATGACGACACATGTAGCACAGTATATAATTGGTTGAAACGATTCTGGACAAAAACGAATCACCAAGCATCTTGCTGAGCGGACAATTTTCGTCAATCTTGTTAACTTCTCCTACGAGTACAATCGAAGTATTCCAAGAAATCATCATCAAATTCCATATTAAAAATGCCTGACAATGCAATGTACTGTTAAAAATTTGCAACTTTTGCTGCATCGTCACTCCATCGCTTTTATAGAATATCTTTACTTTTATCAATGAGAATCCTTCATAATGCATTTAACTAATCGTTTTCTATATAAGCGGTGAAGTGATGATGCACTGTTAAAAATCTGCTTCATTCTGTTGCAACGCACTCCGCCGCTTGTATATAATGTCTCTACTGCGACCTATGAAAATGCTCCTTAATACAGTCAAGTAACCGTTTTCTATACAAGCGCTGGAGTGCGTAGCAAAAAAATGCAGCAGATTTTTAACAATGTACAGCAAAAGTTTCAAATTTTTAACAGTGTAGTTGGGACAAAAGCGTCTGTAAAAGAAATATTTGGGAATCAAATGCTGTTACTCTCTTATAGAGGCAGCCAGGTATTGGTTATGAGTTTCAGATTCCTCGTCGAATTGCCACTGCTCATTTCCGATGCCATTACTACCTGTATAGGTATTAGATTGTTGCTGTTTATCGATTGAAGCATAGTGCGATTTTTGCTAAAATCTTTCTCTTTCCTTTTTCTGAGTGAAGGGGGAGTACTTTTAACTGACTACACTAGAAAAGCATTTTACTATACATGAATATATGAAGTCATTTTGCTGCGTGCTCATATATGGAAGCACTATGTCGCGCTCTTATGTATATGGACACTTTACTTGATGGATTGTCACCTTTTGATACCCACTTTCGATGACCGTAGGATTCGATGCAGACTAAGATTTCATAAATGCGGTAGCTTTTCGAAGTGGCAGATCTTGTCTGAAGAAGTTACCATACAAAGAAAATCTTAAGATTCACAACGATACTAACCGATATTGTAAGTGGTTTCAGAAAAGTTGACAATCAAACAGTGACAAGTAAACTGAATACATCAGAACTTGCCAAAGTGCGTACATTAGTAATGCATTGCAAAGAGCTATCGTGTGCCAGTACACATAATTATGTATTACGGTATGCATAACTAAAAAGTAGGAAATAAAATAAGCTTTTTAAGAAAAAAATATCAACCGACTTCAAAAAAGCGCTAAAAAGAATTAAATAATTCTTTAAAATTCTCTAAGGCCAAAACGTTATCCAATAAGCACACATCGGATATCAGGTACCGGCATAAAAAACGGTTAAATTTAATATGTATAATTTAATATCCACCAAACATAGATTTTAGAGATAATATTATTTTACAAGAGATGAATTGACATATTTATGATTTATTTTATGAATATATACATATAAAAAGTAATGAATTACTTTTTGAAGTTGGTGCCAAACTATTTGATGTATATTAAGAATTGTAGCTAAATTATACCTAGTACCTTAATTAAAATGGGGATAATCATTATCGATTGTGATTGTTTGGCACCAACTTCAAAAATTAATTCATTACTTTTTATATGTATATATTCATAAAATAAATCATAAATATGTCAATTCATCTCTTGTAAAATAATATTATCTCTAAAATCTATGTTTGGTGGATATTAAATTATACATATTAAATTTAACCGTTTTTTATGCCGGTACCTGATATCCGATGTGTGCTTATTGGATAACGTTTTGGCCTTAGAGAATTTTAAAGAATTATTTAATTCTTTTTAGCGCTTTTTTGAAGTCGGTTGATATTTTTTTCTTAAAAAGCTTATTTTATTTTTTATAAGATATTTGAAGTCGATGTCTAACAGGATATTTTCATATTTTGGAGTATTTTAATTGTAATCTTTTTTTCCGGAAGAAACTCACTTTTCGAGGAAGATGAAGTATTTTTATTTTGGTACTAGATAATCAAACAAAGCTTTTCAATAATTAACAATAATGTACTACATATTTGATGCGTGTTGATTATTTATTGGTGATCCCTGTTTGAGGATTCAAGCCTTAAAAAAATTTCCAAAACATTTTGAATTTGTTTTTTGAAGAATATTTTGCTTTGAAAGTAAAATATGAAATTCTATTCTACTATCTCATATATGGAATAGAATATACAGCATGCATCGAAAGACCCTTTATTCTGAAAGAGGCTGGCAAACAAAGATACATATAGCTCTGAAAATGCGATATTAGTACATTGAAGTGACTAACTATGACCTAATATAATTAGTCAAAGATCTGACAGCATAAAAATATAATGTATAGAGCACAAGAACTAAAGTATACAGAACAAGTAAAAAAACTTTCTTTTATGGAACAGCAGAATTAGGGGAATCTAATGATCCACGTCTGACGGAAGTGTAGTGATGAATAAGCGAAAAATTAAAACCACTAATGGCTGACTCGTAGTTTTGTCATTGTGTTTTCCTGTTACCTGTCCTCCATGTTTTAATACCTTTGAATGTAGGACAAACACAATGATAAACCTACGAGATAATCACTGGTGGTGTTAATATTTGGCTTATGCACCACTTCACTTCCGTCAGACATAGATCATTAGAATCCCCTGTTTCTACTCTTCGATAAATTAAAGTGGTTTTTTTGTACTCGATACCTTAGGTTTTTGTGCTGTCGGCTGTTGGACTAAACCAATTATAACGTGCTTAATTACAAAGTTTGGGAGTGATCGACTCTACCCAGCAAACGCAAAGCTATCGGTAAGCCATCGGACGATAGCCGCTTGCCATTGTCAGCGGTATTGGACCGATGCCAGTTATCGCTACCGGTTCCGTATCTTTTTTCATACGCCGCGCGAATGCCGCCCGATTCATGAGGCACGCAGCCGGTCCGGTATCGGCAAAAAACTATGCCGATAGCTAACCACACGAATACCGGCTGTAGCCCGGCACAAGCAAAAAAAATCTCTGGTGGCGCCATCTGTTAAACACTCTAACAACCATTCTGAGGGCCAATGAATGAACTTCAGTGCGGGAACAGGCGGGATTTTATCGGGCGACCCCTAGCTCAGCAGGCGAACGCTTTAACCACTGGACAAGTCAGACCTGGTTATGGGAGGAATATTTGTGGTAATAAGGGTGTGGCTTTTCAGTAAGAGCTACGTGAATGGCAAGTGTCGTTGACGTAAATGACAGATTGGAAAATTCTAATATTAAAGTGTTTTTATTTTTTTTATTTATGTATTGATTTATGTCATTATTTATGTCATCATGTATGTAATTGTCTTATGCACCTGTTTTAAAAATAAATTTAATATTTAAATTTATGAATTAGCAAATTAATTAAAGCAAACGAATTGTTTTTCTTATAAATTTTAGAATCCTTATGTAGTATATTTAAAAAAGTAAAAATAATATTTTTTTTTCAGAAGTACTGTTAAATAAATAATTTTTTTTATTAGAAACTATAACATAATTACATGCTTTGCATTAATTTCTAAAGTGTATATTTTAACTTAGAAAAACTTATTTTAAATAATAATAAATTGGTAATAATTCACTTTTAAATAGAATAAAAAATTATGTTATGCCATTTCATGATTTAAAGTAGTATTTATGTTTTACGACTGTGTTGCAATGTTATTTTGTTGATTATGTATATTTATTAAGTAAAAAATAAAATAAAAGTAACATATATATTATATATATATTATCTTTTAATACGCATTTTTTATATGGGAGATATTTCATAGTCCTTTTTATAAATTTAAAAATGCTTAAATATTGGACATAATAAATGAATTTTAGAGGTTTTTCTGTTATTGCAATTTTCTTTTTGGGAATTATAAAGCAATTGGGTAGGTGTACGCGACCAGTAAAAAAAATTAAGAAATATATATTTGTAACATAAAATAACTAATTCAATAAAAAAAAAAGTTGGTAATTAATCACTTTTAATTAGAATGAGAATTCACTTTAAATAATTTTATAATTTCATGCAGAATATTTTTTAAATTATTTAGCAATATTAATTCCGAATAATTGTTGCAATAATAATTTTTAAATCTTAAAATAAATAGTAATATTAATTTATTTTTCGTTTGTCACATAATATTTAGAAGAAAAAAAAATCTATTTTTTTATGTTAAAAAAATGGGTAGATTTCTTTTATATGTTTTACCTTGTAAAATAATTTCAAGCACTTTTTAGTAATTAATATTAAAATAAAATAAGAAACTGAGTTATTCCTTTTAAAATAAATAGAAAAATAGAAAATAAATTCAGTTATCTTACAAAGTATTTTTCTGTTTTTCTATGATTAAATTCCTAATAGTGAATAACAATTTAAAGGAGAGAATTTAAAAATTCTTTTGAAATAATTTTTTAAAAATAAGTATAAGTCATTTTAAAATTAATTCAAAAACAACATTTTTAAATAAATAAATAAAGGTCATTTTTGACATATTTTCTGTTTATCTCTGTCAGAATTTTTAATGAAATACATGAAATATACATTTCTTATCAAAACTCAAACTCGAATAAAATTGAGAAAATGAAGAAAAAAAAGTTTAAGACTAAATATTCTGATATCGGACCGATATTGGCACATCTGATCGGTCCACTATCAGAACTCAGATATCGGTCCTGCGTCATTTGCCGGTATAAGTCGCTTGCCGATATATAACCAAATGTGGACCGATTACCGTAACCGGCTGTCAGAATAGCAGATTCTTAAGTTTCAGGTGCCAACCTGCTACCGACACTTAACCGACATTGACGACTCCGGTCCGATCGTATGCCGAAAGTTATGTGCTTGCTGGGTAGTTGAAAAATAGTAAGTAATGGCAAAAAATGGCTAAATTTGAAAGTGTAGCTTTTAAGTGTATTGATAACAAATCACTCGCTTAAATACGTCAGTAATCACCCTAAAAACGTTACATTGTAAGACATATGCACACTTAGTAAAATAGAAAAAACAAATATATGAAACGTACAACTTTTTAGGGTGTAAAACCAAATTAAAAATTTTCAATGCAAACATTTTAAGGAATAAATGTACTTTTACGCGTGAACATGTATTACTATCGATTAAATAAGAAAAAAATTACGAAAAACATGGCCGTATCTTTTTATTTTTCTGTAAAAGATAAATATATTTTAAATCAAACAAAACAGAATATATCACCATAAGGAATATGAAATACCCTCTCCACAGTTAATAAAGATTCCGAAAACAGCTTTTTATCGTTAAAAATCTCAGAAACGGTTATGTTTTCGTGATCTAAAAAGTATTTATAAGAAGAAAGATTGTTTTCCAGCAACTGATTTTAGGAATAAGTTTTTTTTTTAACTCGTAACATTTTTTGGATACTAGCATCTTTGGACAGTAAATATTTGATGTTTAATATACATATTATTTAGACACACACGATAAATTTACAGCAAGAATATTTGACATAAAAAATAATCACAATTTGTTACTGTTGCATGTATAAATATTTACGCATCTTAAAATGTTTAATTGAGAATTAATAGCGTCTTAAAAATATTATGGATCGGGAAAATTGTTTGATGCATTATATAAAAAAAAACCACTAAAAAAAATCTGAAGAAAATCTATAGCTTTTTGGCCCAAAATCTGTGGGAAATCCGAAGGTATTTGGCCCATTATGCAGATATTTTTAAGAATATTTAAAAAAATTCTGCAGATATTTTAAAGGTAAAGCTAAGTCTGCAAATTTTCTTCAAATTTCTGTAGAATTTCTGTAGAAATTGGCGATTTCTTCAGATAATCTTAAGATTATTTTTAGTGGGGAACACTCGAAAACGTTTCCGAAAGTCAGTATCCGCAAAAAACCTTACTTGTTATAAATGTATTTCAAAAATATGCATTAAAATATTTAATTGCTATAAAGGACGTTAAATATTAATAAAAACATTAAAAGATCTTATTAATTTTACATGTTTCGATTGAATTTACCCAATCATCATCAGAAAAAGAAAATACAAATAAACACAAAGATAGAAAATAACAATAAACTATTACAAATGAAATTAAAAAATTTTTAAAAATAAAAATCACGCGCGTTATATTTTAATTATGTATCACGTTGCTTAATTTTTAAATTATTTAACAATTCAATCCAAATATTTGGGATTTGAAATGACAAGGAATCATTGCAGGCCATTGAGCTTCTGACGTAAATTTCAATACTCACTCTAATAAAAAATTGCAAATAAAAATCTGACTTATAAATTAATCTACTTTCATTAAACAAAATATCTATGTTTTCTATTTGATTTAGCCTTGATAATGCGGTTTTACCTCTATTAAATTTTATGTCTGCAATGTGTTCTTTACATCTTACTTTGAATTTTCTTTGAGTCATGCCAATATAATAATTCTTATAACCACCTTCTTTAAGAAATGGAATGATATAGACACCTGATCGGTCAAATTTATCAATGGGTCAATTCTAGTTGTTAAAATTGATTTTAATTTTGGAGGGGGTCTAGCAATTTAATTTAAATCAAACTTTTTAAATTGTGTTTTAGCAGACTCGAAAAAATTTGGATAATAATTTATAACAACCCTTTTCATGTTATTTTCATTGTCTGTTTTATTTTCAAAAACTGCATTGTTCATTTTGTTAATAAACTTTTTAATTAATTTATTAACTATTCTAACTTGATATCTGTTGTTAATAGCTATTGTTTTAATTTTATCTAATTCATCATTTAAATTTTCAGTGGAACAAATTCTAAAAGCTCTGTTAATAAGGAATCTAAAGGTAGATAATTTATAAGTATATGGAGTGCAAGCATCAAAAGGTATAACATTTAATTTTGTTATTGGTTTTCGATATACTGAACGAATTAGTTTATTATTTTCTCTTTTTAATTCAACATCCAAAAAAGGTAATTTCTTATCAGTTTCAAGTTCGAAAGTAAATTTAATCTTATTATCTAGATCATTTAACTGCTGAATAAAAATTAACAATTTATCAACTCCCCACTGTCAAACAATAAAAATATCATCTACATAACGTAGCCATACTAAAGGTAATAATTTAAAAGTATTGAAAATTTTTGATTCAAGGGGGCGTAATTTGAATTCTGCAAGGAGGCCTGAAATTGAAGATCCCATTGGGGCACCGTCTGATTGCTGATAAATAATATTGTTAAAAATAAAATAATTACTATTAATTATTAGGTTTAGGCTACTTTTTAAAGTGTTTTTCATTGGTACGTCAAAATCTTCTCTATTGTCAATGAACAGTTCGGTGGTTTGAGTTACTTCTGAAGTATCTATGGATGGATATAATGACTCAAAGTCTAAGCTTGCTAAAATACAATTATCTGTAATGTCTATTTTCTTTAATCTTTCAATGAAGTCAGTACTGGAATCAACTGTGAAAGTGAAGGGAGGCAATAACTGTTTCAGTAATGGAACGAATGCACGCTCTAAGTAATATGTAGGACCTTGACATTTAGTGACAATCGGGCGGAGAGGATAATCTTGTTTATGGTCCTTCAATCTGCCAACTAATCTTGGAATAACTGCTTCTTTATTTAACTTGAGGTTAACTTTCATAAAATCTGGCCATTTGCCTTTCTCTATAATTTCCTTCGTGTTCGCACATATTTTATTTAGTGGATTATGTTTTACATTTCATCTTATCAATACAAACATGCATTTTATTAATATAGTCTTCTCTGTTAAGAACAGCTAGGCGATTAGATTTATCAGTTTGGATAATAGCAATATCATTATATGATTGTATCCGTCTAATGGTATCAGATTGCTTTTTATTTACTGATTTACTAATTCTATTGACAGAACTATTGGCTCGTTTATTGAATTTAGTCAATCTATTAAAAAGCAAACTTCGTACTTCTTTTTTGTGATTTGTAGGTGCAGCTTGTACAATATTTTCACATTCTGTAATCATTTCTTTTGCATCTGGGCGTCTTTCAAACATGAATTTCGGGCCAAGTTGTAAAATATTATCTTCATCCTGATTGAAACGATGATCCGATAACTTAACGTATTCAACTCTATCTTTAATTCGTTTCTTTGGAAATGCCATACGTAATTTCTTAATCTTGTTGTTCTGTGTGTTTATTTTCTTCTTGTTTTGTATCTCTCTGTAACATACAATTTTCTGGTGTAATCTGTCAAATAGTAGAGGGGGGTATTTATCAACCATTTCCCAATATGCATCCATAGTTTTGAGCGTTAAAGAATTTATTAATGAATATTTCCGTCTGATATAAGAATTCAAACATTTTAATTCAAAGTTCGTTACATTTGTGCGCAATTATGCTTCAAAAACTAACTCTTGACTTTCAAAAAATTTGGAACAATATTCATATGTTTGCAGATATTAAGAAAACGTAGGTTAAGAAGTTCCAAGAAAGAACTGTTGTCTGAAAGAATTGTTTGAAAGACGCCCAGATGCAAAAGAAATGATTACAGAATGTGAAAATATTGTACAAGCTGCACCTACAAATCACAAAGAAGAAGTACGAAGTTTGCATTTTAACAGATTGACTAAATTCAATAAACGAGCCAATAGTTCTGTCAATAGAATTAGTAAGTCAGTAAATAAAAAGCAATCTGATACCATTAGACGGTTACAATCATATAATGATATTGCTATTATCCAAACTGATAAATCTAATCGCCTAGCTGTTCTTAACAGAGAAGACTATATTAATAAAATGCATGTTTGTATTGATAAGATGAAATGCAAAACATTAAAACATAATCCACTAAATAAAATATGTGCAAACACGAAGGAAATTATAGAGAAAGGCAAATGGCCAGATTTTATGAAAGTTAACCTCAAGTTAAATAAAGAAGCAGTTATTCCAAGATTAGTTGGCAGATTGAAGGACCATAAACAAGATTATCCTCTCCGCACGATTGTCACTAAATGTCAAAGTCCTACATATTACTTAGAGCGTGCATTCGTTCCATTACTGAAACTGTTATTGCCTCCCTCCACTTTCACAGTTGATTCCAGTACTGACTTCATTGAAAGATTAAAGAAAATAGACATTACATATAATTGTATTTTAGCAAGCTTAGACATTGAGTCATTATATCCATCCATAGATACTTCAGAAGTAACTCAAACCATCGAACTGTTCATTGACAATAGAGAAGATTTTGACGTACCAATGAAAAACACTTTAAAAAGTGGCCTAAACCTAATAATTAATAGTAATTATTTAATTTTTAACAATATTATTTATCAGCAATCAGACGGTGCCCCAATGGGATCTCCAATTTCAGGCCTCCTTGCAGAATTCAAATTACGCCCCCTTGAATCAAAAATTTTCAATATACTTTTAAGCCCCACCAGTGGCCGAGAGGTACAGACCTCTCAACTGGTAGACGGCAGGTGCTGGGTTCGAACCCAATCGCGGCTGTCGGCCTAACCGTTCGGAGTTTTCGTGGTTTTCTTCGAACCTTGCGTAAATACGGGTTAGGTTCCCGTAGAAAGACCCCCACGAAGGGCACTCCCCCCGGTCCTATATCCCTAGTGTAGATAATCGGACGACAAAAAATACACCAATATACTTTTAAATTATTACCTTTAGTATGGCTACGTTATGTAGATGATATTTTTATTGTTTGGCAGTGGGGAGTTGATAAATTGTTAATTTTTATTCAGCAGTTAAATGATCTAGATAATAAGATTAAATTTACTTTCGAACTTGAAACTGATAAGAAATTACCTTTTTTGGATGTTGAATTAAAAAGAGAAAATAATAAACTAATTCGTTCAGTATATCGAAAACCAATAACAAAATTAAATGTTATACCTTTTGATGCTTGCACTCCATATTCTTATAAATTATCTACCTTTAGATTCCTTATTAACAGAGCTTTTAGAATTTGTTCCACTGAAAATTTAAATGATGAATTAGATAAAATTAAAACAATAGCTATTAACAACGGATATCAAGTTAAAATAGTTAATATAATTAAAAGTTTATTAACAAAATGAACAATGCAGTTTTTGAAAATAAAACAGACAATGAAAATAACATGAAAAGGGTTGTTATAAATTATTATCCAAATTTTTTCGAGTCTGCTAAAACACAATTTAAAAAGTTTGATTTAAATTAAATTGCTAGACCCCCTCCAAAATTAAAATCAATTTTAACAACTAGAATTGACCTCATTGATAAATTTGACCGATCAGGTGTCTATATCATTCCATTTCTTAAAGAAGGTGGTTATAAGAATTATTATATTGGCATGACTCAAAGAAAATTCAAAGTAAGATGTAAAGAACACATTGCAGACATAAAATTTAATAGAGGTAAAACCGCATTATCAAGGCTAAATCAAATAGAAAACATAGATATTTTGTTTAATGAAAGTAGATTAATTTATAGGTCAGATTTTTATTTGCAACTTTTTATTAGAGAGAGTATTGAAATTTATGTCAGAAGCTCAATGGCCTGCAATGACTCCTTGTCATTTCAAATCCCAAATATTTGGATTGAATTGTTAAATAATTTAAAAATTAAGCAACGTGATACATAACTAAAATATAACGCGCGTGATTTTTATTTAAAAATTTTTTTTAATTTCATTTGTAATAGTTTATTGTTATTTTCCATCTTTGTGTTTATTTGTATTTTTTTGTCTGATGATGATTGAGTAAATTCAATCGAAACATGTAAAATTAATAAGATCTTTTAATGTTTTTATGAATATTTAACGTCCTTTATAGCAATTAAATATTTTAATGCATATTTTTGAAATGCTTTTAATGGACGTATATGAAAACTTCTATTTATAATTAATGTTGCTATAAATGATTATCTAAATCTCGAAAATATATTGGCTTCTGAGGTTCCTAATGATAAAGAATGTTTTTCGGAATAGTTAGTAACTCGGAAAAGGTTACTGTATATTTTTGCGCTAGTTTATGTGGTTATTTTACGTTATTTTCATAGATAAATAAACATTTTAATCTTTTATAGTGCAGCCTAATTGTATTATGAATTTTTGAGCTGTAGGGTACTTTCGAAGATCTAAGGGGACCATAATCTGTTATAGCTTTAATGTCAGAAATTAAGACCAGAAATATGCATGCCATGAGTTCACTATAGATGGAATGCGGTATATTATTTTCGGCACGTCATAAAATCAGTTTCTAAATGAAAGTATAATAAATTTATTATAAATCTGAAGTAGCTGAGTTTGTGCGTATTCGATTAGCTCGATTGTTGTTGTCATCCGTCTTGACGAATAACTTATACACAATAATTTAATCTTCTCATAGCTAAGTAAGGGCACACAAGTATTTAAGATAATAGCAGATTAGGATATTACTGTAAAGAAAAGATCATAACGCAGTAAAAGAAAGCAAATGACGCTAGTTAAACAAAATTTGTAATTCAATTCTGGCCATGAAAACTGTTTAACCCTTTCAGGGACAAAGTATTTCTATTCGTAAAATGTTGGAATGAGCGAATGGCACCAGAACATACAAGAAAATCTGTTTCAAAATAACTAAAAGCTTTTTTATATACCTAATAAAGGGAAAATTTTCATTCCATTATCATGATGTTAAAGTGGTATTTAGGAATTAAAATTTGATTGCTCAAAAATAAAAAACCACCCTGGAAGGAATTACGGGGAGACAAGACTGGACCAATCCTATAGGAAACAAGCGAACATTAAGATCCATTTCATCGGAACTATCCGATCGATTTTGATTAGATTTGGAATCCATATTTATACAATTACGTTCAAAATTCATGGCAGACAGTTTTTTTTCTGCAACTTACTTTTTTTAACTATAAAACAATGTCAAATTTCGAATTTTTGTTTTGAGAATTTTTTTCTGAAATTATTTTTTAAGTGTCAGTTACATATGATCTTATATTTATACTCAACGATCAAAAGAGTTTTTATTGAAATCTCTCCGGTGCTTTCGTAGTTTAATGAGTTTTTTAGCTAAAAAATCAAATTTTTGGAGAGCCAAAAAACTTCCACACTCACTTCTTACTAGTGTGAAGTTCTTTTACAAATTTCTCAAATACCTGAATTAATGTTTATATAAATATCTGATTAAATATAATTACATATAATAGATGACATAAAATTGTTATATTAAAATTAATGTGAGTGGCGTGGCGTCTGAGTCGTATCTTCCGTTAAGGAAGCTAGCGCTTGACAGCTTGAAAATTTATTCTTAGAGTCATTATTTTCGGAAATGGATAAAATCCCTTAAAAATATATAAAAGCGTAGCTGATATAAATTATTTGGTATCGATGATGAACAACTGAAATAGCATTTATCTGTCAAGTACTTTCTAATGTGCAATAGCATGTGTTATCCATATTGATTTATTACTGAAAACGAAGTTTTACGTAATAGTAATTCAATATTATTTGATCCAATAATTAATTTTTAGTTGTTCACTCATCATGATCACTAGAATATTTCCTTTGTTAATGTGACACGCGGATGTGAAAAGTTTAGCTGTAATTGCCTCAGATTTTAACAAATAAAATGTTACAGCATTTTCTTTCATATATCAGTAGTTTATTACATATTTAAAATTTCTATTAAGTTTTTTGATTGACAAGTGAACGCGCCTCGTATTTTCAACTGTAAGATTTTAATTTATTTTTTTTATTCATATCTATGATGTAACGAATTTTCTTTTATTTATTAACAAGTACAGAATTTATGTAATTTTACAAGTGGCTTTGATCCAAGGAACTCAAATAAAGTGACACATAATATGTTAGCGTTTAAAAAATGAAATTTGCTGGAGCTGTTAATATGTTGATAGTCCAAAAATCATCTTTATGCATATATTTGTATCTAAGACTTTATTCATTTTTATTCATTTATTCAGATTTTTATTCATTAGTTACTATAGCTTTTTTATACGATTATTCAAAATATTAGATGTTGGTGATTACTTTTTCTTTGAAAATGCTCAGGTGGGAAATAATTTGTCAAGAATAATTGAAGAAAAATTTAAGCACTTTAGACTTAACTTAGCAACTGTAATAAATATGTATGTCTGATTCTCTGTAAATGTACCTCTGAATACCTTTATGTATATTCTGAAAGTTTTTAATTTTATGCAAATGTAATAAATATGTAATGTGACTATGCGTATCTAGTTTTATTTACGTTTTTACATGCTGTGTGGTTCATTGTGGACTCATTAGTGATTGTGAATAGGAATGGCATTCAAAAAGTTTCCATTATTTCGTTTTAACTCTTTGTCGTCATAATATAGATACACATTAAGGAATCAATTTTGAATGCAATTAAGGACACAAAATGCTGTATGATAACAAACACACTTGCCCCACCGTTCCTGCCATTGCTAGAAACAACGATAAAATTAGTGATTTGGTATCTTGCAAGTTCAGCCGTCGCATTGTTTTTGATGTCTTCTCCAGTGTCAATTTTATTTATTTCATAGATCACCTCTATATTTTTTTACTACCGGAATTCAGAAAAGGTAATATGACGGCAGTGTAGCAGAAGATAGGACTGTGTAGTGATCAGTTGCCGTGATGTTCAAGTTTGAGAAAAAAAACGAACATCACGTTCATGTGCAGTTTGAGGAAATCTGATTCAGATACTTTCTTAACTTTACAAACAGAAGGCAAATGAATAAACTAAACATGATGAAGTCTGTCACTTCACGAAGATCAAAATGGGCTTCAAAGGTAGCCGTTTTTACATCGTAGGAAACATCAAAGCCAACGTGATGACTGTATTTTGAAAGATACCAAAACAGGACTTTCATCATTGTTTTCAGCATTGGTAAGGACGGTGGAGCAAGTTTTTTGTTCTTACTGAACCTAGATTGAAAGCCTTAAAAATGTATGCCTATATTGTGGTAATAAAGTATTAGAACAAAATTTCGGGAGCTTTTTTAGTGCCCCTCGTATACAGCATGCAACAGAAATGTTATAATAATGCGAAGTACAGGCTCAAAAATTGAGAATATGTGTATTTGAAAAATGAAATTAAAATAATTGTTACGAACATACTATATTATTTTGAACATTGTAAAAATATCTAAAGAAAATAAGCAAATTTCAAACTCTAAAGCATTTGTAATAAATTTGTCTGGTTTCTTTTTAGTTCTTATTTAATAACATTTATTATGTGAAACATGTGTATTTGACCTCAATCAAATTAACACAATGTTACGGAAAATATCCGTGAATTGAAAGCTATCTTCTAATACATCAATTTGTTAAATACACAGAAAGTAATAAAAAATTAGGACATTTTGCTTATTTTTAAATACATCTTTATAACAGTGTAAATTACTAATAACTTAGTCGTTAAAAGTTTCAGGTAAAATATCGACGAAAAACATTTTTATTCTGTATTTAGCTTTCTTATCTGTGATTTTTAAAATATTCCTCTCCATGTAATCCACTATTATTAAGAAATTTTTTATAAAGGTTCTCTTTGGTAAAGCTAAATTAATTTTGACCGCTGCCCGTAAATTTTCCATTAAGACAATTAATATAAATTTGATACATGCTTTCTTCAAATAAAGGCTTTCTATTTTAATTTATTGATCAATGCATTATGCGGCATTCGCAAATATTTTTTTTAATTGAATTTCATAAAGTCAAGAATAATAAAGTCATTTCCTTAAAGAAAGGAAAGCTTGTTAAATGAACGGTTAATATTTTGATATTCTTTTTAGATTTAGCCTGAAGCTTTTCCTTTTAATATAATTTATTAAACTAACAATAAAGAATCATTCAATTTGTCAGAGCGATATTTTTAGATTCATGCACTGTTAAAAATGGTTACTTAAAGATAAATATGAACTCATTATTAATGTTTCAGCATACAATAGAAACGTGTAATAATAATAATAATAAAGCATGCTTACACCTTTTTTAAAGTATAGAGAGTTATTCAAAGTAGAAGGTTATGGAGTCTTTCTTTTAAATTGTTGATAATAGAAATATAATACCAATTTAAAAGGTATACAAATTAAATAATATATTTCTGTTTAAATTTTACGATCCCCAAATGTGACAAAGCTCTTTTACTTAAAATCTTAATTCAAAAATCGCATATAAATGCTACATAACAATGCATACTAATTTAATGACCAAAATTCGAAACATTTCTCAATATTTAAAACATTTTCATTCAAAAATATAATTATATAACACATGATTCATTATAAAACACCCCTATATTCCCCAAATCTGGTAAAAGTTACCTAAAAGGGTTTAATATTTTTTTACTTTGAATATAAAATCAGCTTGAGGATGTCAAGTGCTATGACACCTGTTTCATTTATTTGAAGTGTCAGTTCGGCAAAAGACGACAAGTTTTCAAATTAGACTTCTAAAATATTCTACACATTTTAATGATTGGTTTTTTTCAGAGATCTATTAGCGACGAACTGAATTCCCTAAACGCGTAATGGCTTTTTGGAGATTAACTAGCATATATTTCTATGGTATTTTCATGCATTGTATTAAAATGATGTTTACAGCAAATATTATGTTATATTAAGCTATGTTGAGCTAATAAATGTTGAGGAATTTCAACATGATTATTCAATAATATTTCTTTTTGTACATGATTACGTATTTCAAATAACCAAAAAAATAAAAATAAAAATACACATCTTTAAAATTTTAATGTCATTTTCCCATTTAATCGTTGTGCTGTTCCAGAATAACCTTTGAATACCAATGGCCCACCAGTGCCTAAGAGTTATTCGTCTCGAAGCTGATAGCTGGAAGATGCTGGGTTCAATCCCAATCACGCCTGTCTGCCTAACCATTCGGAGTTTTCCGTGGTTTTCTTCGAAATTTGGTTTACATGACGTAAATACGGGTTAGATTTCCTTAGAAAGAATCCCATGGAGGGCATCCCTCTCGGGCCTATATCCATCACGTAAATAACCGGTCCTCATAAACAACACTAACATCCAATGCCATATAACGCTATAAAAAGTACAAATTAGAACTATAAATTAAATGAACAAAATACTTTTATACCAGTAATATCCAACAATGACTTTGCTGATAAGAATTTAGCTCATAGTAATCATTTGTGCACTGACCTATTTCCTAGCAATAAATGTATTTTTACTGGTGATTTGTACGTTAATGAATCGATATTAATAATGGTACTCCTCCCGCTAGAAATCACAATATGGTTCCTGATTTTTAAATCAGAAACGACCTTATAAAGATAGTTAACGAGGATATTATAACTAATGCTGATTTTTTGAAACTTTTTAAATTGAGCAACCAGGAGATAATCATATAACTTCCCTAATAATGTGTGATGCGTCCGTTCAAACAAATTTAACGTTCCATAGAAATATAAATGATAAAGATTTTTATTTTTTACAAACAATGAATGCATATTTTTAAAAAAAGTGCAAAATCAGATCAGATTCTATTTAAAAACAGCCTGAAATGCAACCAGAACCACACTCGCAAGTCATATGATCCTGAAACTATTCCTTCTCCTGATTCTTGAAAGCTATATCTTAAAAAGAGTTTCATCAACGAATCAAAATGTGATTAAAAAGAAATTAACAGTAAGGTCCTATTTTGCTAAATGCAGTAGCAACTGAAGCATATCAGAAGAAAAATAAAAAAAGGACAATTGAAAGAGCAGAAATATATAAAAAATATAAAAATACAAAACTATTAAAGCTTAAAAAAGCATTAACAGAATTTTCAAAAACAAAATTCGGCAAAAATTTTAAGTCAATCTCGGATACAATCAGAAAGTAAAAAAAAAAAAAAAAAAAAAAAAAAAAAAAAAAAAAAAAAATCTTAATTTATGAAAAACACTAAACTCCAATTTTCTACATTCATTTCATTCAAAAGCGAAATAGAAAAAACAAGTGGGTAAGTGTCATCACAGATCGCACAAAGGGTTTCGTTTAATATTTGTTTCGAAACAACTTATCCTTTAATTAATAAATCCAAATTGTTAATTTATAATTAATAAATTCTTACATTTATGGTAGCACCAGTAAATTTAATTTTAAAATAATTATAAAAGGAAGTTATTTTAATAAAATTAAAGATGTTCAAATAACATTATTTAAATAAAATCCAAAATTTCTAAATTTTTTGAAAATACGAAATTAACAAAAAATTAGTGGAGATAATAAGTAAAAATTTAAATTTCATAAAACGAAAAAAAAAATGTTTAAACAAAATTTAGAATGTTTAATTTATACTAATAAAAGAACAAAACGCTCTGTCTGTCTGTGTGTGTGTCTGTGTGTCTGCGATGGCTAGCAAAATCTACAGCACGTACGAAGCTCAAACTTTTTTTGAGAGTAGCCCCAAATCTCTCCTGATGCACCTGAGCTTCAGAATTTCGAAATTTCAATTATTAACTGAGTAATTAATTAAAATCGAGAGGTCACTCTCATAAAAAAATCATCTTTTTCCCATTTTTTTCTCTTTCGTTTATTTACGGTTGGTTGGTTGTGTAAAAATTTTCGCAGAAGTAATAAGAAAGCTGAGACAGAATTAAAGAAACCCACGGAGGAATGAGATAAGTGGAGGTGAAGTAAGCCTCAAAAAAGGTTTGCAATATGAAACCATTTATCGCTCAAATTTTAATGTGCCAAATAAAAGGACGTGGAAGGGATTTTGTATTATAAGACGAATTGAAAGAAATGAATTACAGTTGAAGCATATTTAAAGAGGAAATATCAAATTTTTAAAATGGTCTTTGTTCTATTATATTTATTAAAATAAATGTTCGTTTTTTAAATGAAGGAAATTGGAAAATTAGCAATAATTAAATATCAAATTAAAATTAAATAAGATATTGAAAACATTTGATACGAACTAAAAATTGTATAACTAATAGTTTCCTTCATAAATGTAATTTTAAATACTTTAAAATGTAGATGAAAAATGTTTGACTTAATAATTGCATGTAAATAAATATTTAAAATATAATGATGAAAACATTCTTTTAAAATCATGTATGAAAACTTAAGTAATAAATATTAATCTAAAATAAAGATTTCTGACTGCAGACGATTTTTATGTATTAACAAAAGAATATTATATTTTCAAGCAAAACGTTAAAATAATTCTCTATATTGATATTTAAAACACATATGATAAAATAATTAATAAATTTTTACCGGTGAAGCGATATAGATTAGTTCTTTTTAAGAAACAAGAGCAAAAAAATACGGGTTTAAACCTGTTTCAATTGATAGGCATGTCAAATTACGTGCTTTTGTTGGTACTTAACCCGCGAGGACGCGCGCAGGGCCTAAAAGACCCTGAGTGCGTATGGTTTTTACAATTGTAACCACTAATTTTTTTAAGTAATCTTCAACTTATTTTATCGCAAAATTTCTAAGAATTGTCTCCAACTTAATAAAGTGACTGTTATAATTGGATTTTATTGGTGGCAAAGTTAAAATCATTCATACCTTGAATAGCGCGCGTTCTCCCGGGTTAATTGGACTTAATGTAGAGTTACATTTTTAGCACCTCCAGAGATAATACTTCCACTCTATTAATTTCTTTTTACTCTATGAAAGAAACCAATTTGAGATTTTGACATTTCAAAAGTGACTGTTTTTTTCCCCAAAGACCTTTAAAATTCATAGACTGGCAAAATATCAGTTTAACTTAGGATTTTTGAATACATCTGTTACGTCAGATCGATGGTACTTCGTACATTAGAATCTATGCGTGGTTAGCTATGTTGCAGTAAATATATGTATATGTATATATGAGGCTTTTTTAGCAGTTTTTTTAAATCATTGATTAAATTTGAATGCATTTTATTTAAGTTAATATTTGATTAAGACTTTAATTTGTTTTTAAAACAAAAATGAAATGGCTGTTTGACGTACAATTGTTCGAATCGGCAGACGATTCATACACAGTAATAAATTATCAAATAGCAAAATAAATTATATATCAAAAATAGTCACTAATAGAATAATAGCAAAACATAATTTTTAGGCGTATTAACACATAACCCGATCCCAACCAGAAAAAAACAGACCATACTCCGATCCAATCAAGACAAAAATTTCATGAGCATAAACTCGACCCGAACCTAAAAATTCCATTTGAAAAAAAGAAAAAAAACTATGGATTTGATATCTGACCCGAATCAAATATGAATCCCACAAAAATATTCAAATGAAGCATACCCCAATCCGATCAAGGAAAAATAATGTTCGTGTATATGCAACCCGACCCGAACCTAAAAATTTTCTTTGAAAAAACCCGAAAAATGACCAGAACGAAAACTGAAATCCATAAAAATATTCCAAAGAACTATATCCCGATAAGAGCAAGACAAAATAATTTCCGTGAACATAAACCTGATTCGAACCTAAAAAATTCCATTTGAAAAAAGACCTGAAATTTTATGAAAACTACATCTGAATCCGATCAAAATATTCGAAAGAACCATAATCGGATTCAAATAAGAGAAAATAATTTCCGTGGACATGAACCCGATCCAAACCTAAAATTCCATTTGAAAAAAATACCTGAAATTTGAATCGAACCAAATATGAACCTGACAAAAATATTCTACAGAACCATACCCGGCTCTGAACAAGACAAAAAATTTCCATGAACACGAACCTAATTTGAACCTAAAAAACTGAACTAAATCTGAATCTGACAAAAATATTCCAGAGAAGCATATCCTTATTCGAACAATGCAGAATAATTTCCGTTGATGCACAACCCAATCTGAACCTAAAAATTCTATTAAAAGAACCGAAATCTGAATTGAACGACATCTGAACCCGAAAAAAATATTCCAAAGACCCAAAATCGGATCCGAGCAAAACAAAATAATTTCCCTGGAATGAATCCGACCAGAACATTAAAAATCAATTTGAAAAAATACCTGAAATCTGAATCGAAGCAAATCTGAATCCGACGAAAATATTCCAAATAACTATAACCAGATACGAACAAGACAATATAATTTCCATGGACATAAACCCAATCCAAACCAAAAAATTTCTAAAAAAAAAAAAATTCCCGAAATTTGAACCAAACCTAATCTGAACCTAACAAAAATATTTCAGTTTAGTATAACCTCATTGGAACTAGGTAAAATAGTTTCTATGGAAGTACAACCCGACCTGAACTTAAAAATCCCACTTGAAGGGAAAAAAACCCCCCACGAAATCTGAATTGAACCGAATCTAAACTGAACAAAAATATTCCAAACAACCATAACCGTATCCAAAGAAGACAAAATAATTTCCATGGACATGAATCCAATCCGAACTTAAAATTCGAATGTTTTACAAAACATAATGTGATCCGTAGCGGTGGAAAATGAAACTAAGTATTTAGCGCGAGATGGTTAAGATATTTCGTTTATAGTTAGAGTTAAATTATAACTTGGTTACGGTTAGGTAACAGTTACGTTGCAATTACGTTCCGGTGAGCCTTATGTTATATTTAATTTCCGGTTATGTTACAGTTAGGTCATAGTTAAGTTACAGTTAGGTTAAGGTTAAGTTGCGGTTAGATTGTGGTTAGATTATGGGTAGGTTATGATAAGGTGACGGCCAGGTTACATTTATGGTTTATTTAAGTTACAGCTAGGTTAGTGTTAAGATACAGCTAGGTTACAGACAAGTTATGATTACAATACAATTAGGTTACGGTTAGGATTTTGTTCACAGAATGAACATTACGCATGTTTGATAAAAAATATACACTTATTTTTATAAAATGGCTCAAAAATTATAATACAATATACTAACCTTTTAGCTAATCATCGAGAATCGATTTCATTCACGGTATAGTCGGATTTAAGGGTGATATAATTAGTTTGAAATTCAAAATATTTCACTTGGGATAACTATGTGAAAAAAGTATTTAGTTAAGTCACTTAACAGTAATATCAACATTTTAACACGAAAATCACGCAATCGTTGCACACATATTCCCTCCTGCGTTTCCCATTGCCGTCATTTTTGATTTTTTTTAAACCAATTTTTGTCACAGTCAGGGGGTACATATTTAATGTAATGTACACTGTAAAAAATGTGACCCTTTTGCTGCATCATCACTCCCCCGCTTTTATAGAATATCTCTCTTTTGACCTATGAGAATGGTCTAAAATAAGCTGAAGTAATCATTTTCTATAAAAGCGGTGGAGTGACGATGCAGTAAAAGAATCAAGTTTTTAACAGTGTATTTACAGGTATTTCGAGTTAAAGATAAAATCATAAAAATTTCAAGTTCGTTTAACATTGTTATTACGGACCTGGGCAACGCCGGGCGGGTCAGCTAGTCATTAATAAATCTCAATACTTTTTCAAAAGTAAGAAAATCGATTTCTAAAAATATTATGAATGTCAGTGATAAAAAAAAAACAGTATATCCTTAAATTAGCACAAAATACGAAATTTCTTTTAATTAAATCCATCTTACAAGGAAGGTCTACATTGGGGGCATACTCAGAATTTTTTGAAAAAAAATACGAAATTAACTACTCATGTAAGTAATAAAGGATCAGTGAAAATTAGTGGCGGAATTACATTATTAGATATGTAAAAAAATAAAATAGTTTGGAATAATTGGCGTGAAAAGCTGAAAGCGACGCGGGATTTGGCGAGCAGTGCATTTCCTCGCCAAAAGCAGACGATTTTAACGAATCTGAAAATTGATTTTAATTGACTTCAATGTTAAAAATCTGCAGCATTTACTGCAACGTCACTCCACTACTTTTATAGAATATCTCTCTTCTGACCAATGAGAATGCTCCATAGCACGGTGAATCGACTGTTTTCTGTAAAAGCAGTGGAGTGACGCTGCAGAAAATGGTGCAGATTATTAGCGGTGTTGTGGCTTCTGCAACACTGTTAAAAATCTGCTGCATTTTGCTGCAACGCACTCCACCGCTTGTATATAATATATCTATTCCAACCAATGAGAAAGCTCCATTTCACGGCCAAGTAACCGTTTTCTATACAAGCAAGGGAGTGCGTTGCAACAAAATGCAGCAGATTTTTAACATTGTATTTTTCAATTTGGAACAATTTTAATCAATTTAAATTGTGCTTTAAATGATAAAATATATTAATTTCCTTTTGTTATAAGTACATATAAACAAAATGCAAAACTAAAATTACTTAAACTAAACTTATTTAAATAAATTGAACATAGAAAGTTTTTTCTTTAAAAAGTATTCGAAGTGTAAAAGCGTATTTTTCAAAATTTCGTTTTTTCGCCAACCGGAGATAAATCGCCAAATAAACGAAATTTTTATTATTTTTTTACGGACGTTATAAGGAGGTTCCGCCGAAATTTTTTTATAAACATATATAACTATATGAGAAGAACATTCTGTAATTTTTTCAGATTTTTTTGAGTATGCCCGTATGGAGACCTTCCTTGTTAGTATGAAAATTACAAGTTCCAGCAACGAGGTTCGAACTATGAATCTTTTGCTTTTTTACTTTACCACCAAACAATGATATCTACACAAAAAACGTTGAAAATAAGGTTCGCTTTTAAATTTGAAATCCAAAACATGAACGGATTACATTGATAAAATTGGTTTAACTAAAATAATAGACTTTTTCAAAATTTTATGGTTTATCATGGGACACGAGGTATTCAGCTGTAAGTTCACAAAATTTGAAGTCTCTGACTTATACAGAACGTACTATGTGACGGACAGACAAGCAGAAGACTGAAACGAATAGGATTTTGTCAGATTAATGAAATGCTAAATAAATTTTGCCTCCGACATGTTAGCATGGTATGATTTATTATTGTTATTCAGAAATTCTGGTGGATGTGTGCTGCTTAAGTAATTATGTTCTGTCTCCGTCGTATTTACCGGAAGCCCCGTTAATGTGGGGGAATAAAGTTAGGTTTCTAATTGTTTGTTATGCAACCTAAAAAGAGGAATTTGCCATTTCTTAACAATGAGGAGACTAATTTTTTCAGTTTCAGGTCTTTCAATTTTCAGAAATAAAATTAAACTTTCTAGACTTCATTTCTTTCTTTGAAGAAAATTATATTCTATATTCAGATTTCTGGATCTTAATGAGATACCAATTTCATTTTTTAATTTAGAATGAATAGTGTTTTTATTTAAAAAAAATATGTATTGGTAATCTATTTTTTTTTTCTCAAAATTGAAATTGATGTTGGAAAACAATTCTGAAAGATAAACATTTATGGAGAAATTGAAAATTAGTTGTTGACATTTGAAACACATACGAAGAATTCCTGTTTTTATTCAGATCTAAAGGATATTACGTCTTACGTATTTCGAATTTAATATCTCTTTAAATCAACAAATTCTAATTTCTTTCAAAAGAGATTTTGTTTTTAAATTTCTTTTCAGGTTATTTAATTTACAAAAGTCGGGACGCTAAATTATTTTTGTTTTATAAAATGACTAAAAAAATCCTCTTTCATTTAATCTGGATTAATGTGTTTTATTTCTTAATTTGAAGATGAAAAAGAAAGGGGAAATGCTGAAATTTTCCTAGAATATTTCGCCCACTCTCTATATTCTTTTGCACTCAGAAAATCAATAAGGAATGATAAGTATTTCGGTAGAAATTTCAAATTAATTATCACTGTTTGAAACGCATATGAAAGGATTCCATTGTTCTTTCAGATCTGAAAGGTAATATTACATATCGTTATTAATAACTTCTCTTATCTTGTAATCAGCACACTGGTGCCAATTTGTAAGAATATTTTTTCTTTGTTTCTGAAATCTTTAATTTACAAAAGCCATGATGTAAGATTATTTCTAGTGTATGACATTAACTTTTATAATATTGTAATAATTTTTCGTGATTAGAATTTTAATTAGCAGGATTTTCAACGTCAGTAACGATTTCGTTTCTATATCTTTATGTTGGCTAATACAATTAAAATGCATTTAAAAAGAAGTTACCTCTCCTCCAGAAAAACTGAACGCTTTTGAACTTGATTTTATAAGTCACATTATATTTTATCTTCAAATTTCCAGGTATTAATGAGCTATATGCGATTTAATTTTCCAATTTGCAATGCAGGACAATTTTTAAAAATTTTCCTTTTGTCTACTCATCACTTTTAAGGAGAAAATTGGAATCGTTTTCATAATTTCATTCACTATTCATTCAAATTCCGCTAAAAGGTTCCATAAAAATCGTTACCTCTGAAGTACTAATTCAAGTGGAGAAGTAATAATGAATAATAAATATTTAAAAAGAAATTCTATATCATTTATCTAAGTTTGAAACAAATCTTTGAGGCATAATTAATTGTATTTCTATAATTTTGAATTCACGACAGATTTTTCTAATTTTTTTTTTTAAAGAAGAGAACACAAATTTTGGGAGTTTTTTTCCATCACCACCACCAAAGTTATAAATGTGAAATTTTGTTTAAAAATCCTGTTACTAATATTAATTAAAGTTACGTGGGACAAAGATTCTACCACCCCTCAAAAGTTTATGGGGGAAAATGATATAGACATAAATGTTATAGACATTTATTTTTCGGGAAGTTCAGTAGTGATTTCAACATTTTATTTTACTACTTTTTGTATTATAATTAGATATATTTTGACAATTTTTAATAAACGTATTAAAAAACGTCAAAATTTTTAAAAATATTAAAATTCTTTAAGTTATTCCAGAAAAAAAATATTTTAGTGCCAACTATTTTCGGTAGGATTTAGTAAATGAAATTTTCTCATTGAAAAATTCGTTGTCCGTTCATACCTGAACATATAAACTAATGGTTATGTCTATCAGGATTGTTCAATTCCTGTTTGACAAATGTAAAACAAGTTTTAATCATAATAAAAACATTTCCAATCTATCACTTCTAAATTTGTTTGCTTGTGAGTATGACGTCTAATCTTATGTTTTATTTATCAAAGCAGGTGACCCATTATAGCTACTTTGCCTGGTACTATTTAGCAGACCGTTCCTGATATTTTACATTAACTGGTGCCTTACTGGTATTTTAATAACCATACCGATTTTAAACAGCATGATAAAGGCTGCAATTTATTGGGAATGTATTATTTCACATTTCTGCAATCTATTTAATGTAAAAAAAAGGATGCCTTTAACTACTTTTAACTGTGTTTTGAAAATTTATTTTAAGTTTTGAAAACAATTTTATGATTTATAGTGAATAAAATTTTAATAATATTTTTATACAGTGTTTGTGTGTTAATCTTTATATAAGTTAAATTACTTAACATCAAACCTAGTAGAAAAAAGTGACACGTATTTAAGAAAAATTGCACCTTTTGGGATTGTTATTTTTAAAAATAGCAGCATTTTTTTATCTGCAAATTTTCAGTTGTTAATGAGTAGCATGTTCAATTTATTTTCCATTTTAGAATGAAGATTATTTTTGAAAAGCGAAATTTAAGTTTTTAGCAACTAATTTTCTTAGACGGAATCTGAAAATATAAAGATGATAAAAACGAAGAAATGTTACGAAAGACTTCCCCAAAAGATTTCCTATCTTTGAAATTCTAAATTAAAGTCGGATAATAACAATGAAAGGTAAACATTTCGAACAGAAATTCCAAATTAACTATCGATGTTTGAAATGAATTCGAAGAATTCTTTTTTATTCAGATTTGAGTTATAATAATGCAAGTTTCCTAGAAACTAAAATCTTTTTTTTCTTCAGAAGTATAATGCAGGCTGAATTTATTGGCAGTGGTTATTTCACATATCTATAATCGATTTAAATTAAAACGATGTTGGATTATGTAAAATTGTTATATATTAAAACAATTTCTTGTCAATATTGATTAAAAATATAATTATGAATATTGTGAAACATTGTTGAAAAGAGTTTATGACTGCATTAATTTTTAAGCGAATTTCAAGTGATGAAGCTATTGTATTTGGTTGCTAAGATTTAAAAAGCTGGTATTTATGTTTCTCTCAATTTTTCAAAACAACCAATGAACGGATTTGAGTCTAAATTTTACATTACAAATCTTAGTATATTTGGATAACTTTTAAGCTGAAAGAATTCATCTTATCGCGTAAGTTTTTTTTCAGTGATATATCAAGTATTTTAATATATGATTGTAAACAGGAACATAAAAGCAATAAATTGCGACTACTAATAATTTATTTGTTAAAAATACAACACTTCGCTTTACGGTACACAAAAACAAGAACTTTAATAAGAACTTGTACAATAAAAAAAAGTAAAATCAACAATTTATAAAAGCAATAAATTGCTTTTATAAGTTGGTTGTATTGGGTTTTATGATACAAAGTCCCTTTAGGGATATGCTGCGCCAAAAAAAAGAATAAAACCAATAAATAATTAATTTAAGATAATAAAATAAAATGGGAATAGAAAAACTACCTGTATTTTTTTCTTTTTTACTTTTCATTAAAGCAGAAAAATGCAAAGTTTTATAATTAATATCCATTCTCGTGATAAATAAATAAAAATTAGATGAACAAACCATGCAAATATTTATGTTTGCGGTTCCTGTCATACAAACTATTTCTGATGGTTTATGGAAACTCTAGTAGATATCGCATAACCATAACCACTCACTGTAGAGGAAAATTCGCTGCAACAGTACAAACGCTTAGGGATTTATCGAAGTGATAAATCAAAATCTGTTATATAGGGCATGTATGGGAATAGTATCAGAATAACAGGGGTCTTATGTAATCTGTAGAGCACTAAATTGAAATATTCGTATATTTTCAGTGATGCAGAATTTTGAAGCAATACAAGTAATTCAGAAAAATGCGCTACCTAAAATTTAGGGTGATTTTTTGAAGATTATCATACTATCTTGCAGTGGTCATTACTTTTTTTTAATTTAAAGTAAGCGTGAATTTATTACCTTATAGTGGTAATGGCATTACGCATATGTTTTAGTCTTACATAGATGAAGAGAAGATATGCGATAGCCTACGAAACGCAAAGTGAGCGCTGTTAAATAATTAAGTCACATCGCTTTGTTCATTGAAGTGTAAAATATAGATAACAGAAAATCTATGCATATATATTAAGTATGACGGGCGAGGGATGATAACGAGTGAGGATTGTCTTTGAAAGTAATTTTTTTTTTTTTTTTTTTTTTTTTTTTTTTTACAAAATTCATTTTTTTCAATTTCAATTTATTTTATGATTAAATTAATTATTATATTTTATATATATATTCCTTAATAAAGTAACACTGGTACTTTTTCACATAAGATCTTAATGTTTTTTTTTTAAAGTTTATGAACACATTTCTTACACATTTTCCTTTATAATGGTATGATTTTCAAGAAAAAATACTATGCAAAGTTCTAAAGTATACATAAAATATATACTTGCTTGATTAATCTAAGGAACTGAAACGATGGGTCAAAAGCGTGTATTACTACTTGAAAAATGAAATTTGGTAGTTTTAAATATGTACAATTACAAAAGCTAAATTTATGTATATCATTTAAAAGTAGTTATTTTTTCAGTCTATTGTAACCTATATATTTTTAGCACTTTTTTACAGCAAAAGGCATAGGCAATGATGACTTTTTTTACAGGATAATATAACATATAGGGCGTTTGAGGAACTTTTGAAGATGAAGAAGATGTTGATACAAAAATTTTTTTGTTCAGAATCAGGGCTGCAAACTATTCATTTAGTCTTAATTGCTGGGTGTTTCACTTTAATCTGAGTCCAGATTTTAAGTCATAAATTTAATAATAATGTAGATATTTAAACGATACTTACAAACGAATTTTCTTGTTGTTCTGAAAACGTGATGAAATCACAAAAATGATTAAAACACATATTAAATTGCGGTATATATGTCAACTTTCGAAATGTAAATCGTCTCAGATGGTTAGATGCGGATAGTGTAAACTTTCACAGCGTCTTGTGATCGAGTCTCATTTAAGATAGTGGACGTAGCAATAATGTGCATACAATAAGTGCTAAATTTCAAACAGGTGATACAGCAATTCTTGAAAACAGTTGTAATTACATGTGATGCACCAACAGAGTTATTGCACATTTCTAACCATTTTCGTGCTTTTACAGCATTTTACACAATACAAGCTAATTCTGTTGCAATTATCGCTAAAATATCTTCATTATGGTTAAAGTTATTGTCAAAAATTCGTGCTTAGTATTGAAATATAGCACCCTGTAATTTTGAGTAAATTACGATCCTAGTTCATAATACAAAAATTGTTTGTTGTGCATCTCTTAAAGTACGTATCTTTATTCAGAAGCACCCTTATATTTCATGCTAAATGAGAAAAAAATCATGGGGCATGGTAAAAAATTTCTTCATCTACTCACATTCAATCACCGATAAATTAGATGATTCATTTATTGGAATTAGTTGACATTACATACTATGCGCCAATCACATTGTTGTGTACTTCCACTACTGTCCGTGATTCTATTGTATTTTGAACACAGTCACGTTAGTTTACAAATAAAAATTATTAATGTAACCTCATTAATATTAACCCGGGAGAACTCGCCACGAGAATTTCTCTCACGGTACCCAATTCTTTTCTTTTACTTTACAGTCACTTTATATCAAATTTTTTGTTTAGCTTAGTACTTTTATTCAAAAAAGAGGTAAAGTAATCGAAATCACATTTTGAAATTTTATTAAAATGAAAAATAGCCTTAAAATAGTTTTAAAAAGGGTACGATGGTGAAAGAATATCTCATGCGCGAGTTCTCGCGGGTTAAAGGCATGACTAAAAATGCGGGCTCAGATTGAAGTGAAATACCCTGTAATGAGTAGATAGAAAACCTAGATTCTCATAAAAAATGTTTTAATGCTGTATACTTGTCCAATTTTTAAAGTCTGTAAATTTTATATTGAAACACATTTTTTATTATTAGAACATATTATGTGATATGTAGTAAAAGAATGTCAGTGTTTTTCCTTCGTTAATCATAAAGTGATTGTTGGAAGCGAGAATAAAGATATATGTTAACAGTATCTATTTTTATGTTTTATTATTTTATTTTATTTTTAAACTAGACGGAGAGTGTATCACATGATTTGTTTTCATTGTATTAGAATCTTCTCATATAGACATTTCTAACTGTATTTTATTTTCATTTTGTCAAATATCTACTTGGAAATCCTCTTATATTGAATTAATGACCAGCATTAAGAAATGATTTATGTCCTGCTGAGAGCAGCATTCTTTAACGGGTCATAAAATCAATCGCTTCCTGATTTAGAGTTAGGTATAAATAACATGACTAAAAGCCTCATGTTTCTTTATTGTACTTTTACATTAGAAACAAGAGTAAATCATTAATTAGTTTTATAGAAAATATATCTAATACTTCACTAATTAGGCTATACTATTAGGCTATAATAATACTTCATTTTTAGGATTTATCTACAACAAATATACCTTCAGCTAAGGTAGAATTTGTTTATCCGACCATCCTGAGTACAAAGTTTTGTGCTCTGTTATTGAAATTATCCCGTAAAAAGGAATACTTCTCAGTATAAATGTAAAGACAACAAAATATAATTAAAAATGCTTTAAATAATAACGGCAACTAAGGCGACTTTGTCTCATATTTTGCCTCTTATAGATATTAAAAACACACAAATCATTGGAATTTTCCTTTTGACAATTTCTAATTCCTTTTTCTAGTTTTAAGATATCAATTGTAAATTGCCATTTAGTAATTTTAAGGAATCAATTCTAAAAATATATATAACGATTATTTCGTTATATATTGGTTATTTTCTTAAATTATTCCTTTACACCCCCCGTCTCTGTTCAATTCAAAATTAGTTTTAAGTTGTCCTTCATTCCTTTTCCATTTTTCTTGCTTATTAATTCTCTAACCGAAAATCGGCAGCTGCTTAACTTTATCTGTGAGAAATACACTCACATATTATTCAACCGTTTAAAACAATTTCCTGATGTCTGCTATTTCCGATCGAAGCAATTCTGCATTACCTTATAAGGAGATCATCTGTGTTTCGCAGTTGAAATTTATGCTTACGCTTCTTTTTCCTTTCTCGACAAAACCCTAAAAAGAATTTAACATCTGCGCAGTAAAATCTGATGTCCCTTCGGTGTGCCTCTGTGTTTAGACATAACAACACGTGTAACAATTTATCGTTTGGCAACCTTTCCTTTCCATCCCAGCTGGGAAACCAAATTGAATTCTGATCTTGCTGGCTGCATTTTAACTGTTATTTGGCGTATACTATCCATTGTGCATGGGCGAACTTGTGTATGTTGGCGATTTTCTATCATGCCAAAAGTGGCGGTTTGTTGCTATGTACGAGGGCACTTGACTCACTGCTCTCGTCTTGTGAAGTTGCTAATCGCTGTTCGGAGATTTTCTCCGAGTACTGTATGTGTGCCCCCCTAGTAATACATGTCTGAATAAAGAATAACTTAGCAATCATTGTGGGGTTTTTTCATACATCTGAACCTGGACTACTATACGTGATCATGCCTTTTCTAAGTGCTCTAACAGAATAGCAGCTACTACGCCACAAGAATCTCTATTACAATATATATCAGAATTGATTATTCCATATGAGGTGTAGACCCCAACGTGGGGCCTACACCTCATATGAAGACAATTTGACGCTTTAGAAATTCCAAATTTGTCAGTAACCATTTTCTGTCAGTTTTTTCAATTTAATTTTGTTCGTTTTTCAATTAAAGACATGTTGTAGACAAAAATTAAAAATAATATATGATTTTTTAAAAATAAATGAATAAAAGTACTTTTTCAAAAAGTTTTCGTTTAGCAGTTAAAAACGCGGACAGTTTAAAACCAGAATAATTACATGAAGTTTTATTTTTAAGATTTTTGAAGTCATTTTTTATACATTATATGGCCATTAATGACCAGGCACTTTCTATTTTAGACATTTTATCGAATGTTTAAAAATATACTTGTCGGATTATTCTGGAACTTCAGATTTTAAAAGATTATGTTTAACCTCATATTTATTAATGTCCTTTTGACGAGTTGGACAATTAAAAAGACAATAAAAAATCAAAGAAAATAATAATGTTTGGGAGAAAAGTGTAGCCATAAGAGATATTCCAAATACACTTTATGTTACATGTATTCAGTACAGTCAGTTTTAGCTATTCCTTTAAGTAATGTAGAATTTTCTTCGTGTGACATATTGCACTGTTAATAGAAATGCGAGATTCAATAAATAGTAAAATAAAGGAAATGTACTAAAATAAATTCGTAAAATTCTTTTAATATACACAATATGGCCATAATAATTACAATCCTCATATCGCCATGATAATTCTAATCACCCCTCTCCCACCAGAAACATGCTGCATTCAATACACTTATTTTCCGTGCCCGCAAAATTTGTTCAAATTCTGAGTTATTCAATTGTGAAATTAACTACATTAAAGCAATTGCCATCGATCGCAGATTTAGTTTAAATATCATTAACCATATTTTATTCAAGCCTCCGATTGTCTCGGATTCTACTTTAATAAATAAAGATTTTAAAAATGTTGCTGTATTACCTTATTTTTCTAAAGTCAGCACACAAATTTCTCAGATTCTCAATAGATTTTGTTTCAAGGTTGTTTTCTCTCCAACGAATAAAGTCACTTAAATCTAATCTCAAAGACCCAATTGACGATCATGATTACTGGGGCATTTACAGAGATTTTTGTCAGTGTGACCTCTCTTACATTGGGCAGATGAAACGTGCACGAAGAATTAGACTTAAAAAACATCGTAATTTTGTCTTGAAGCAGGAATGTGAAAAATTTACAATAGCTAAACATTGCTGGAAGTTTAACCACCACTTTAATTATAAAGATGCAAAGTTAATTCAAAAATGTAGTTATATTTTAGATTTAAACTTTTACGAAGCTTATAATATTGATAACATACTTCTACTTTAGTTAACGATATGTCCAGCACCCCTTTTCTTTCATAACTGTAGAGAGATAATGTGTAGTGTCTCCTACTTTTAGGTATTTGCGGTCAGTTACGTCCTTTCTGTAATGTATTTAAACTCTTTGTTGACACATTTTCAATCATTCCAAAAACAGTACTCTAGAGTATAACCGAATGGGTTTTTTTAAACCTATTTCATCTTTTTTTTTTTTTTTTTTTTTTTTTTTTTCACTGAGGAATGGGAACAAGGCATCCTTGAAACGGCGTATGTAATTCTTTGGGGGGTTTGTATTTTATGAAATTTGTGCGTTATAACGTTGTAGCTTTTTAACTTATGTAATAGACGTTAATATAAACCTTTCAGGTAAAAAATAGGGTAATCACTACAGTGATTAACCTATGTTACATAGTTTTTGAAAAAAGAGCATTTTCCTATTAGACACAAATTTGTATTTTCGGTTATTTAGCAAAGGTGTTGAAGAACGCTGAAGGTACCTGTCGTAACAGAAATATAAAACCATTGTTGATAATGATTTTCGAAATTTTTTTTTCGGTAATTAGCCGAGATATTGAGCCTGAAAAACACGGATGATTTGTATATTCACTCTATGTACCATCGGCTTTTAAAATCTAGATAACAAATTTTAATGATACATTTGTGTAGTATGTAACATACAACATCAGTATAAAAGCATTAAAGGTCAATTAGTTAAAAAATTACTAATATAATAAGAATTAATTACATAAATACAATGGGATTCGTGACTTGTTGAGTTGACCTTTTAATACGCCTACCCTGTCTTTAAAGATTAATTAAAGAGTTATTTGGAAAAACGCGATACGGAATAAGGCGGCATTGCAAGTTTGCGACCTCATTTCGAAGCGCGCTTAGCACAATGCCGAGTTTAAACTTTCAACAAATGTTTTGTTTTAGCTGCACTGTAAAAATAAAAGATTATTACTATGTTAAATTTAGTTTGATGAAAAAACAAATAAAGTTTAAATATGTGCATTACTTTTACTGTCCATATACCAATTAAGTTCATAAAAAATAGATTAGGATATAATTAAAATAGTTATACAGAATAGAAATATTTGATATTATTTAGGCTTCACATCGCTTTGAACTTTTATGGTATACCCATTCACACTTTTCTTGTATCTACACAGAGTAAATGACTCTAATTTGCTTATACACAATCCTACGTTATATAGTACTTTACAAAAGTGTTATTCTTCTTTTGGCAAATTTTTTTTAAATTATATTCATATTTTATATATTTATTGTACGGATCCCTATCAGGGCGAGTAATACTCGTGCTTCACAGTTTATCTTCATATGCGCTTCAGTTGTTATGCATTCAGGAAAGTTTGAACCTACGGATTTTTGCTTTTTAACAGGATTTTGATTCGTCAGTAAAAAATTTTTTAATAAACTGTTTTCAAATTAATTTATTAATTAGATTCAGGATGAGATATTTGCACGTTGCACGTTTGATTGCACTCCAGACTGTTTTTCGATAGATTCAGATTTGGTTCTCCATGTTTCATTTTTGAAATATGCTTTCGTGTTTGAAAAAAATTAAAATCTTCATCAATTGTATTTTAATCTAATATTAAATATGCTTGACCAGACACATCGTACAGTATTGTTGTACTATGTATTATTATCAAGTTGTATTATTACCCCCATAGTGTTCAATTAAAATACTTGTGCTTTGAGAACAGCCAGAACTAGCTGTTAGATCTTCAGAAACTTCTTTATTAATATAAAGAGATAAAAACTTCTTAAACACACCATAAAATACTGGAATTCGCAAGGCCTTTCGAAAGAACCGAGTCTTTCTTCGTCAGGCGCAGAGAAGATCTGCGTCTACTATAAAAGAAGCGGCACGACTGAAATGGAAAGTCGAGAAAGGAGACAAGTGAAGGAACAGTTAATAAAAAAACAGAAGGCAGCAGCCAATCACGGAAGAGTATAATCAAAGCCGACACAGTGAAGAAGGGGGAAGGAGAAGCAAAATGTTTCGAAGGGAAAAAAGGAAATTAAAAAAAAAAAGAATTTGTTTTCTTCATTATTAAGTCATATCATACTTAATAATCAGGAAACATATTATTTTTAGCGGGATGACTATCATTATTACTCAATCCCATATCGAGAAAAATATCAGTAATAGTTAATTTATTTGTAGAAACGAGATCGTGTAGATATAATTGATAATAGCTAAATTCTTAACTGCAAAGAAATCGGTAGGACTGGCAAAGACATAATTAATTCATTTAATTTATATTGACGATTTTGAAATTTTTTATAGCACTAAATTACAATGGGATCGAAAGATGATTACAGAACAACGCCCCAATTGAAAGAAAAATTCATTTTTTAGTTAAAAATTTTAAGTACAGGTATTTTTTTTTACTTCGATCATTTGAAACACGTATTTAAGTACCTAGTCAAAGAAAAACACTATTAGAGTATCACTTTGAAATTCCTAATTTATTAACGCAACACCAATTAATTGGACACAATATGTATTTTAAACATCATTTTATTGCAGTACCTGAAAGTTCCATATAAGTTTACTTCAGTTAATCAGCGAGTCTCTCCGCATTTACGGCATTCAATTCGCCGCTAATAAGTCTCTCCAAAAAACCAGCCACTAGAATGCATAGAATATTTTAGAGCTGGAAAGCATATCGCCTTTTCACGAGCTTATACTTCAGTTAAATGAAACAGTAGGCGTTGTATCTTCTGACGTCCATAAGGTTATTTGAACTGCAAAATTAAAAAAAAAAAAAACTATGAACCATTTTCGGGATTTTCATCCCCATTTAGAGAACATCTATATGCTTTGCAATGAACTAGGTTTATTGCAAAGGAAGCTTGTTTAAAGTAAACGTTCTCAACGCTGATAAGCGCTTCTAGATCTTGCAGTTCGGATGTGGGATTATATCACACGTGTATACGTTTCTTGAGTTTATACTCTCATTGATGCACAATAATCTTAGTGAGTTATCATCCATACTCTAACGGACGGATGAAAGATAAAATAATTTTAATAAGTTAGAAGAAAAATTATATACGGGTCAAATTTTTTACAGTCCTCGCATTTTTAATCCTCATAACTACTTAGACATAACGGCGTCTCATTTTAGACGCATAGCTGCCACATTGTCACTTCTTGAAGCTAATGTCAGAGACAGGGTTTTAATTCTTTTTACCTTTATTTTTACCCCAAGAATTTTTAATATCTATAAACAGATAAAGGAAAGAAAAATACAATTTAAAGCACTTTATTTGGTACTGAAGTCAAGAGATCGAAATGAGATATTAAAATTTATAATTTCATCTCATAATCGCCCAGATTGATTCTATAATTTAGACCGCCTTCAACATTAAAAAAAATGTTTTTACATTCTGGGGAAAGTAATATTTTGAGTCTAGTGACACCTGCTTTATGATTTTATTGTTAACTGAATGTAAATAAATCCGGTCAATCATTTTCCTTTTCTTTTACATGTAGCAAGTAATAAAATATCTATTCAATAATACTCGATTGAGGAAAATTTATATATCATGCATAAACTTTTACTGCCGTTTTCTGAATTAATTCCCTCCATTTGAATAACCACAACATAACGATAGTTTCTATGTTCCTGGAAAGTTTAGATTAATATGTAAGATATTCATTTACATTCCGGATTTAATATATGATCTACATTGCAGTCTGCTATATCTATGAATACAACAAAGGATGATAGATAAATTGATAAAGTAATATATGGGCACACAAACAGATATGTGTTCATGTGTATTTGGAAGCGCGTGCATAAAGGTTTATGCGTGTAAATTTTATTTCGTACAGAAAAATTATACAGAAAAAAATTCTGGTAAAGCATGGATGTATTTACTCATTCACTAGTTTTATTACATATCTAATCTTTTATACTCATAGAAGCTGAATACTTGTTTCTTCATATTTGGTAATGCTACAGGTAAAAATATTTGATTTATATATTTCTTATCATAAGTGGAGAGGAAAACCATTCTCAGCTTTAGACTTCCTAAATTATTCTATCCCTTATTAGTATCACTCGCACACAAATAAGGACTAGTATTATTACATATCTAATCTTTTATACTCATAAAAGCTGAATACTTGTTTTTTCATATTTGGTAATGCTACAAATAAAAATATTAGATTTATATACGTCTTATCATAAATGGAGAGAAAAAACATTCTCAGCTTTAGACTTCCTTGTTTATTCTTTAATCCGTTATTAATGTCACTCGCACACATTTCAAACAACAGTATGCTTGTCGAACGATCAATTTTTGTGGTTACTGAAATGCAATGTGGTTCGTGCATTATTTGATTCTTTCATGTGAAAACCGAGCTCAATTCGTTTTCCTTTCGAATGGGCATTCAAATATACTATTAACTATTTTGATATTAATCATATAGATCATTTTACATCATAGAATTTTTATTAAGCATCGTTTGTTTATAATCATATACAAAATCTGAATATATTCTATTTCTGAAAGGAGAAATTTTGAATGGGATACATTCAGCTAAAATTTCGTTCCACTGTTATGACTTTTTAAAAATTTCACTAATCATTAATTTTAGCGGTTTATTGAAGACTGCTAATTGAAATGTTGAATTACGTGAATAATTTCAAATATTACTTCCGTGTTAAAGCGAAATTAAGTGCCTGTATTAGAAAACCATTTTAGAAAATTAAGTATGATGATCAATTGTGAATCCTTTGCTTTTTTGCATTCGTTATTTTAAGTTTCCACGTGCCTAGTAAATCTTATTCCTTACAATAAGATATATAGTTTAATCTTTCTTTGTATTTTTAAGAAGACTTGACTCCTTTTGAACTATTTTTTAATTTAAGCATTTGGCATTATAGAATTATTTCTTTAAAGACAATAGGTTTAGCATCATAAAGTAGACAATTCTATTCATACAATTTGATTTTTTATCAATATTGAAGATATAATTAAGATCTTTTTTCTCCGTCAAATATTAATATTAAAAATACTTTATCATAATATTAATAGTTAATGCATAAATATAAAAACAAATCATATGTCTGTCCTAAAAAAGTACAGGGTGTGGTATTGCTGTTGATCGCTTTAAGATGTTGAAATTTAGTGGATAAATACGGCGTTCATCGACGAACGCCGTGCAACAAGTGCCGGAGAGGATTTCACTTCCAGCAGTATACATCCTTGCCAAATCCACGCCAAACATTCGTTAAATAGGTGGATGCTTTTTTTGCTCTGCTAAAACTCTGAACTGAATAATGATTCAGTTTCCACTCTTGATCAGGCGAATTAACGTCGTCACACAACTCCCCCGTCAGTCTCACAGAGTCCGTAGGAGACGAAAACGAGCCCTCTTTACGCATCTAATTATGTAAGTCGTAGGATAAGGCTCACCGTCTCCATGTAACAGAAATGCAAGTTTTAATCGATTAATATTTATGATCTTTTCCTGGTTCCCAATAGAAACCACAAAATCTTTTTCAAGTCGCCCTACAAACTTAAATGGACCTTCGTAAGTCGGTTATAAAGATCTCTTCCCTAATAGCATGGATGGTCACAGTGACGTCACAGTGACGTCATTGTGAGTCACTTTGGTCACATCACATCTGTGACCAAAATGCCACCACTCTGTGACGTCACATTGTGCCTGAGATGTGACTTTCTTAAAAATCTTTAGAAATTTATAAATATCCTTCAAAACATGTTATTTACTTTAAAAAACATATTTCTGGCAATTTAAATATCGTCGCTTTTGTCACAGTTTCGTCACAATGTTAATGTCAAATTAGTCACAAATGACACATTTTTCACAAATTTGTCACATTGTGACCACTTTGTGAAACGTCACAAAAGAGCTCTAAAACGGCCATAACGACTTCACATTTTAGTCACTGTGATTTCACATCGACGTCACGTGACGTCAAATCGACAATCGATAATCACAAAGTCACAATGTGACTTCACAACGACGTTGCAGTGAGGTCACCACTGCAACGTCGTTGTGAAGGACTTTACGGGTTAAAAGACAACGACGCTTTACGGGTTAAAAGGATCTCTTCGAACTAACATAATTGTTTAGATTTTTGGAGCATATATCTTCTGCTGCCCATGCCTTAAAGGCTGACAAGGTCTCAAAGCACACATTATTTTTGTAGTTTCGAAACATAAGCCTGTGGGTCTGACAAGGGGCTTATCTTTATACAACTGACCTGGAAGCCTTAAAGTTATTCCATACGTCAGCTCAGCTATAGATGCAGCAAGTCTTCACGATCTGTAGTCCGCAGACCGAGCAAAACCCGTGAAAGAGCCTCCAAACAATCCACCTTATAGTACATTAATGCTTGTTTTAAAGGTCAATGAAGCCGTTCTAGCTACACTAGAGCCTAGCATTCTTACCAGATTTTCAAATAGTATAGACTCAAATTGTCTATCCCGATCGCATGTAATCCTCCGAGGCGTACCAAAACGGGAAAGCCACGACTGAACAAAGGCCTGGGCAACTGTTTCAGCTCTAATATCCACAATCGGTACAGCCTCTGGCCACCGGGAAAACCTATCAATGATAGTTAGGCAATATTTGTATCTATCTACTAGAGGCACAGGACAAATAATGTCTATTTGTATATGCGCAAATCTCTCATCTGGAACCAAAAATCGCGCCAAAAATTTACTATGCAGATGTACCTTAGTTTTTTGACAGGGTATACACACCCTACTCCACCTAGCAACATCTTTATTTAGCCCTGGCCAAATATATTTTGAACAGATTAGCTGCCTAGTAGCTCTTATTGCGAGATGCGACAAACCATTCATTGATTCAAACACGTTATATCTCAAAGTCTGGGGGATATAAAATCTGTTCATCTCACCAGAAGTTTCACAATACAATAGTGCTTTTTTCATCCAGCATTTGTAGTTTATCTAACTTTCGACTAAATTCAATCCTTCCGTCCAAAATATGCTTTAGCTCTTCATCCTCTGCTTGCAACCTTTCCCACAATTCAAAATCTGCAAGTGACGAAAACTGAATTTCACAAACTCTCGATAAACTATCAGCAACAAAACTTCCCTTGCCTAGCAAATAACGTATATCCGTAGTAAACTGGGATATTAAGTCTAACTGCCAAAGCCTTCTAGTTGACCATTTTTCATGTTTCTGCTGAAATGCAAAAATTAGGGGTTTGTGTAATATCATAAATAACCGTATCTCCAACATATGCCTAAAATATTGGATCGCAGAATATGCTGCCAACAATTCCCGGTCATTTGTTGAATATTTGCACTGCGTAGGGGACAACTTACGAGAAAAAATCCAAGTGGTTTTGGACCATCGGGCGTAATTTCTTGTAACACCGAACCCATAACAAAATCACTGCAATCCGTTATAAGCGCAAGTTTGGCATCTTGTGAAGAGTGATAAAGCAAAGTCGCATTATCTATAGCTTGCTTAACTTGCTCGAAACTATTTCCTGCATCCGCATCCCACTAATTTTCTCTTTTATCCCTCTTTTTAACTCCATTTAAGAACACATTTAATGATCTTAATATTGCTGCAATATGGGGTACAAAACGACAATAGTAGTTCGCCATACCTAAAAATCAGTTTTTGTCTTTAGAAATTCAAGAATAGCTTTCACTTTATCTTTATGTGGAACGCAGCCTTGGCTATTAATAGTATGGCCCATAAAATCTAAAGTTTCTTTACCAAACTCACATTTCGATTCATTAATTAGAATCCCGTAATCTCTAAACCGCTTAAAAATTTCCTCTAAATGCTGCATATGCTGAGCCTGCGTTTCACTCGCTATTAAGATGTCATCGAGAAAAGGAAAACCAAACCTTGCAGTACCTCAGTTATGAAGAGTTGAAACGTTTGCGCTGCAGAGCATAACTCAAAATTCAAAAATGAAAATTCAAACAAACCAAAAGTTGTTATAATAGCAGTTTTAGGGATATCGGGAGGATAAACCGGAATTTGGTGATAAGCACGGACTGAATCCACTTTACAAAATACTTTTTTACCTTTTAACATAAAAGTGAAATCCTGAATGTGGGGAATAGGATATTTGTCTTGTACAGTAATTCGGTTAAGTCTCCTGTAATCCTAAGTTGGTCTCCAATCTGGAACGCCCTCAGGGACCATATGTATTGGACTGGCCCAATTACTTTTAGATGGCCTACAGATACCTCTCTGAAGCATGTAGTCAAATTCCTGTTTAGCTATCCGAAGCTGCGCTGAATGTAAACGCCGAACTCTAGCTGTCACAGGTGGGCCATCTGTAGGGATGAAATGGACTGTATCGTGTTTTACAATACGCTTATTAGTATAATTTAACTGCGTTATCTCTTGATATTTCTCCAACAACTTTATATATGCAGAGTATCCGATGATAGTCTTAACCATTAGAGCGTCACATAGACTGGCGCGACCACGAGAAGAAAAGTTTGTCACAGGGTCCAATAAACGACGCTTATTTAAATCAACAAGCAACCCAAAATGTTGTAAAGAGTCAGCGCTGATAATTGGTTTATTTACCTAAGTTATGATAAATGGCCATTGCAATTTACGTTTTAATCCCAAATCCAGTGTGTATAGTTTAGTACCGAAAGTGCAGATTTTTATACCATTAGCGGCATACAATGTAAAATCCCCCTTTCTAGTACTCTTAATTAAAAATGACGTTGGAAAATATGAGACCACGCTGCCCGTATCTATCAAATAGCTGGACAGTTTGACCCTATCTGTAATATACAACCTGCGACTCAACAATTATAATACGTAGTCCATACGTGCAGTAGTCATCGCTACTCCTGCGAGTGAAAGTCGTTTTTTGGTTTATAAGCACACGGAGGTACACATTTTCGAGCCTTTTCCTTAAATCGAAAATGATACCAACATAGCCACTCCTCTCTGCGTAACCTATCCCTTGAATTAAAAGAGTTCCGTCGGCAAGACTTCTTATGAAACTTGGAAAAATAACTTACTTTAACCAGCTTCGAAAGTTCCTGAACCCAAAATTGCAGCTGCTCTAACTGTTTATTTTGCTGACTAAACTGAGTTTGTTCCGCTCTCAATTCCAGAGAGTTAACACCAACTATGCATACATTCACATATCTTATCCGCCATCTCCGCTAACTTATTTAAACTCTTAGAGCTCAGACAAAATTGTTTGCACAGATACCGGTAACCAGCGAAGCCTTGTATTTTTCAAAAAGCCATCATCAACATGGCCCTCACTTAACTCTCTCATCTTACGCAACAACATTGAGGGGGACCTATCATCCAGTTCTAAATCGTCAAGCAAAGTTTTAACATTCAGATTCTGAGAAACTTCGAATTCCGATAACAAATGCGCTTTAAGAGCAGTATACGGTTCTTCTGGGGGTTTCAACACTATATCAGAAGCAAAAGATAAAGTTTCCGCATACAAAGACGCCACCAAATGATCAAATTTTATTTGTTCGACCGAGATTCCCGCTAACCTGAAACTAACCTCCAGCTGTACGAAAATAATTTTGCATTACTAGGCCAGAAATTAGACACTTTCACCGACACTCTATTACATTCTGTACTCCTTAGAAATGTCGTCAGGCATCCCGTATAATACCAAACACAAACAGAAATCTCAAAATGCCAAACTAAACAACAATTTAAACCACACTAAGTGAAGATTAAAACAATTTAACAAATTAAAGCAGCACTATCAAATTCTAACCAGCCAACCATTATAAACTGAAACCAGTTTAAATTATCTTAAAAGTCTCAGAGGATACATGTAAAAGGGAATAAACCAAATGAAATCTCATACCTTAAAACATGAAAGTATTTCATTAGCTATGACGAGAACTCGTAATAGTCCAAGAACCGACCGCAGAAAACCCTAAGTCATAGATCACAAGAAAAAATCTTTTATTTTATGGAAGAGTAGTAATAGAGGAATCTGATGATCCATATCTGCCGGAAGCGAAGTGGTGCATAAGCCAAAAATTGATAGCACTAGTGGTTGACTCGTAGGTTTAGCATTGTGTTTGCCGTACAATCAAAAGTAGGAAAACATAGAAAACTGGGTGCAGGAAAACACAATGCTAATCCTACGATTCAACCACTAGTGGTTTTATTTTTTGGCTTATGCACCACTTCCAGCAGACATGGATCAAGAGATTCCTCTATTACTACTCTTCCATAAAATAAAGGATATTTTCTTGTGCTCGATGACTTAGGGTTTTGTGCGGTCGGCTCTTGGACTATAAGCAAAACTTTTTTAAACTCATTTTAAATCTCAGCGTTAAGCATGTGTAACGGGTAACCAGTTGTACAAGATGCAAGGTTAAGCTGTGATTATATATATATAGCCTTTTTCACTGTACAAATATTTATTTAACCAAATATATAAAAAAGGAAACTGAAAATATAAATAACTTAACATAGGGTAATAAACATATTAAAAATGATATTTAACAGCCGTACAGCGGCCCTTCCCAATGCGGCATTTCATCGATGAACGCAGTACAACAAGTGCCCGAGAGTGTTTCACTGATCCTCCAGCAATCTATATTCTTCCCAAAACCACGCCAAACATTCCACAAATAGGAAGATGCTCTAAAACTCTGAACTGAATTATGCTTCAGTTTCTACTTTAGATCAGGCGAATCAACGTCGCCACATATCGATGAACTGTCGCTTTGGGAACGGCTGCTGGGCGGCGGTCAGATATCATTTTTAATATGTTAAGTTATTTATATTTTCAGTTGACTTTTTTTATAAGGTACCTGTACCCAATATGGACACTCCAAGGAAAATGTATTTTTTTCACCCCCATGTACAAGTCACAGGACTCCAAAAATATGTCACCACTATCTCTGGACTATTGACTATCATTATTAAAATTAGCGACCTTGTAATTACTCTGGTTTAATTTAAATGATAAAAACAAAAAATGTTTACAAGTGTCCGTATAAGGAACTACCTGTCCCTATTATGGACAGGTGTCTCCTTATTGACTTTTTACACAGTGTGTATGGAAGAGACACTCTTCCAGGGGGTTTTAGGAGAGGGAATAAAAAAAAATGTATCTTAAAGTATTTCGGAGGAGGCGGGGGGACAGTAAATATCTTTAGAACATGCATTTTAGAAGGGAGGGGGGGTCATTCTCGGTTTTGACCCTTCGAAGACCCATGCAAAGCCCCTTAGTTACTACTAAATATTATGAAATAATAGTGTTGGTTTTGCTTAGCTTTATTGCACCTGTCTGCGAATTTACATCTGTTTTTACTCAGTCGTCACAGCATGGACAGATAGAAACTTTTTCACCATGGACAGTAAGTCCCATACAGTCCTCATGAACATATCAGCCAGATGTGATACATGGCCGCATGTTTGAAAAAGCATCAATACTGCATAAGAAGCAGTACTAGCTCTCCTTTGTTGAGGCAGTCATACCATTGGTACCTGCGTTTTCACAAACAGATATCCTACTGGGGGGGGCTTCTTTTTATTTTTCTGCAAGGGTTTTTTGGAGGAAGATTTTTGGGGGATTGTTCAGATGCATCTTGTTGAACAAAGATTTTACCACTTTGATGCCTTTTTTTTAATTTATTGTCTGGAAACGTTGAGTCTTCTTTTTTTTACAGTTAGAGTCGATGGGGACATAAGCTGTCCATATTGGGAACAGAGCATAGTTTTACTAAATCAAGTAACAAATGAATAATGAAAATATTTGTAAGCAAAATATGCAATAGCAATCGAAAATATGTTTATTAGCTTTCTAAAATGCTCCACTTTTCAAAATTTGATGTAATTTCACCATATCAAATAAGAATTTAAGCTTACAAGTAATTAAGATCGGCAGATCTCGAAACGACAAGTTTCCTTCTAAATGGCGAACAGCGCACTTTTTTGCATTTTCCTGCCTTAATTATCTTTTCAACTTCTTTTCTTCACAAACGTGTTGAGCCATCACTCGATCAAAATTATTACCTTTAAAAATATTAGGGATGTCCATATTGAGAGCACTGTCCATATAGGGTACAAATACCTTATATTTGGTTAAATAAAGATTTATATATAGAAATGACAGTGAAAAATGTATATATAATATAATAAAATATATATATATAATCACAGCTTCATCTTGCATCTCTACAAATATATTATTAAAAAAGACCCTAGTTTAAACGCGAGATATTTCGTTAATTATTTTTTATTAATCAGACACAGATTTTCTATAAGGAAATATTGATACCGAAGTACTGGTTTGCTGGTCTAGAAGTTCTAGGACCCGTACGAACACTAACTATTCTCAGATAGTTTAGAATATTATCTATGCTATATTTAACATTTATATGTATAATTTGTACAAAATTTCTATGATGAAAAATATGCATATATGCTCAATGGCGATAGTTAGGAAATCGCGTACATATTTTTTAGTAAATTTCTAATAATAATTTTAAGTAGATCACATGTAATAGCCTCAGTTAACAATTATGCTGTCAAGTTAACTAATATGAGCAATTATTTGCATTCGCATAAATTGAATTGTAAAATTACAGCAAAGTAAGTTTCAAATTAATTTGATTATATGTGTACTTTCAATGATTAAATTACATTGTTGTGAAGCTAGTAAAATTATATATGTTGAAGTTACAGAGTCAGCATTGTGCAAGTGTCACAACTTAACAAATTTAATAAGAACTTAATATTACATGGAATAATTTATACCAAGTAAAACAAAATATGCCAGTAGAAACTTGTATAATTTTTGTAAAATATTTAGTTTAGATGTTAGAAGAATTACATCATCTTTTATAAATATAAGTTAAGTTTTTGTCATTTAATGTTTTGTTTTTGTAATATATATTTAATTATATGTTGAGAAATTAATTCGTAACGGAATTATGGGTTTTAGCATTTGCGTTATAGCATTTTTTTTAAACTTTATTTAAATCACATAAAATTAATTATTTTTTTACAAGAACAATTTTTTATGTTTGTTTTATGCAAACATAATTAGTGCACACAGAGAAATCAAAATAAACAACTAAGAAAATATAAGAATTTTATTTAGCAATTTTAAATACTTCGTAACGGAATTATAATAAATAAACAAAGAAAAAAGTGCTGTCAAATCTGATTTTCTGTGGCTATATTTTCTTTTTCATTTTGAAATTTCTCAGCAGGATTAACAAGATTTAATTGCTAAACTCTTCTTTAATTACTTAAAGAACAATAAATTGTTTTTAAAAGTTGCATACATAATATTTTTAACTATAATTTTAATTGCAGTAATAAAATTACACTTTTCAAAGTGCAGGATGTTTAATCACATAATTTAATTTCTAGTCTAAATATTTTATAGTTTACATTGAATTTATGAAAAAATTCACCTTCAAAGGTATAATCACTTTTGCGATACCTTCTGAATTCTAGTAACACCTGAAAAATATCTTGATTTTTAAAAAATCATCCATTTTTATTACTTAGCATCATCCGTAGTATACAGCAAGACTTGCAATCGTTTGGAAAATCGAAATAAGTTTTTTGACAGATTTACACGTGTCAGACACTGGATATTCCGAAAAACATATTTTTAGAAAAAAAAATTACCGTCCGTCTGTTTGTATATATGTCTGTCAGTGTGTGTCTAACCAATTACCAAGAACTGCTAGAAACCCGTTGATTACCAACTGAAAACAGAATTGGTAAGCTAAGTTGGATTTTTTAGCAAAGAAAAAAAAAAAAAAAAAAAAAAAAAAAGCGCCTCTATATCTTTTGCAAAATTTTCCAAGGAATGTTTTTTGGATAATTGGAGGATATGTTTTGGAATTGGCCTATCATGTACCTTCAATTCAATCCCCCCAAAATGTGTGAATTATCCTCAGTAGAATTTTAAATGCCAATGGCAGACAGTTCAAGTCTGTGGCAGAAGAGGGGGCTGTCATCATTGAGATCTTAGATAATACTGACGCTAATGTCTTCCAGGGATTGGTAAATGGTTTGCTACATCGTGTATTGCAAGTCATATTTAAGCATGGCGCATATAGTTGCTGTTAACAGTAGTGGTTTTATTTCGGCAGGACATTTTCCACCCACCCTTTTTTATGCATTCATTTTTTTCCTGATAAAGTGGGACTGGGAATGAGTTGTTCCTTGTAAATATACATTTCTAAATAGTCTTTCTTAATATTTTTGTTTCGTTCTCGCGGTTTTGTTTCTTATCCGAGTACGGTACAAAATCATGGTGCTTTATTTCGATGGGACACATTGTATAAGATTATTTCTGCTTCCTTCTGTTCGTCTGTTTTAGCCATTTTACTCGTAAAGTATGAAACGTAGAAAGTTAAAATTGGCCAAAGTAATAAGAGTTATTGACCCACATATTTGTAGATTATTTGCTATTCGCAAATATATTTTGGAAAAATATAAAGGTGATAAATATGTTATTAGAAAAAAATATTTTATTTGTATATGGTTTGTAATATCGTATGAAAGCTTTTTGTAACGCCTAACTCAAAAGTATATTTCTTTTAATATTAGGTATTATATTTTCATAGATATCGCCGAAAAGTTAGTGCAAAAATATGCCTTCCCCCCCCCCCCTGTTTCCGAATGTACTAAGGTAGTCTGGTGTAATAACGCCAGGCGGGGTAATAACGCCAAGTGCTAATATTTTGCATAATTATGACATAATCTGGTAAATGACACCCATGTGCTCTGCGCAGAAGGGTTTTGAGTCATATAAATCGCAAAAAACAGCTTCAAGTTAATTTGTTTCATTTTTAGGTCACCCCCAGGGGGATACCTTCTTTAGGTATTCACGGGCTTCACAACCCCGGGCACCTGAGTGATCTTTCTCTTTTCCTTTTCTTCTTACTCCTCTCGTTATCCTTTCATCTTTGTTTCACTCTCATTGTGGTTTCCTTTTCGGAGGTGAGGGCAATTCTGTATGAGCCGATATCATCCTGTATGTCGACTCATGGAGAATTGTAAACCACCCACGTGTTGGCCGTGCGTGGCGACCCGTGTCCCTGGAAAGGGGGATCCTGGCAGTTGAGGGAAACCAACACACTGCTTTGGCCTCTGCTTCAGGTAGACGGGAGGTGCATATTGGTCCCGTATGCATCAATCGGCTGGTCAGCTGACTTTTGTCACTGGCTTTAGGGATCAAGTGATCGAGCAACTACTAGTCATCTCGTTAAGGGTGGAGACTGACATAGGGTTGTCTTGTGACCGTATGGGCCCTGGTTAGCACTGGTGCACGAATGTGCATCCCCTTGTTGGGCTCGGTAGTGGGTAGTGCGGCCGGGGTCTGAATTATTTTTTTCTAATATGGATGGAACTACTTCTATTCATTCTAATCCTCTCCCTTGTGGAGAGCAACAAATAGTACAGACTTCTTCAATTACTCGTTTTTTTGTCATTAAACGTACCGATAGTCTCTCTAATAACTCCTTTAAAAATACTTCACCATTTCTAATTGCAAAAACATTCCAGTCTGTTTTAGGGGATGGTCATTCTATTAAAAAATTACAATCTGGAGATTTACTAATTGAGGTTTCCACAGCTAAACAATCGCAACTTCTCTCCAATTGCTCTACAATAGGCACTTTTTCCGTCTCTGTACAAAAACATAAAACTCTAAGTACAAGTCGTGGTGTCATATCTGAACCTGATCTCTTATTCTCTACCAAAGATGAATTGTTAGAAAATTTAAAAAGCCAAAATGTCATAGATGTACGCCGTATTACTATCCGTCGCAATGAACAAGTACTACCTACAAAACATATTATTTCAACATTCAATAGCCCTACTCTACCAACTAAAATTAAAGCTGTCTATTTAAGCTGTCCAGTTCGACCATATATACCAAACCCTCTCCGCTGCTTTAAATGCCAACGTTACGGCCATATTAACGGTATGTGTCGTGGATCTCTTACCTGCGCTCGTTGTGCAGAAGTCGGCCACGACAATAAAACCTGTGAAAAACTCGAATGTTGCGCAAACTGTAAAGGTAATCATACAGCTTATTTTCGCACTTGTCCTAATTGGAGACGTGAAAAAGAAATAATTTTCAGAATTTGTCTTACTCCGATGCCCGCAAACTTGTTGAATCCAGAACACCATCCATTGTTATTTCCTATTCCAGTTTACTTAAGAACCAATCAAAATCCGTAAGACATATAAGCACTCAGACAGAATCATGTAATCTACCCGTTACCTCAAAGAAAAAAACACGTGATGTCAGCTGTTCAATTGGATGTTCAGCAGGTCCAAAATTGGAGCGCTGGTTGCCTTCTTCAGAGCCTGTTGCTATTCTGAAGTCAACTCAACTCCAGGCTAAAAATAAGGCAACTATATCCAATAAAAAAATCCTGATTCTTCAGCTTCTAATCTCCCGAAACCTCTTACTAATCAAAATACGAATGCAGTTACACCTAATAAAAAAGTTACGCCCATTAAAAAAACCGTTGATCAATCTGCTTCTAATAACCAAAAGACAAATTCTTTTCAGACTGTGAAACCGATCCAAAAGGCAAAGGAGAGGGTTCCCATCCGAGGTTCCCATCAGTGGCAGACTGTTACAAAAAAACACCGCAAGTCACACCAGAACCTGTCTATTACAAATTTTAAAGATCCCAAACTGCTACAAAACTATGTGGAAGATGCTATGGAAGAATCTGGCGACTCGAGTACAGAAGAGAATATTGTTTTTGACGAATTCATTCCGAATTAACATCACATTTTTTAAATTCTGACTTGTGCATCATCTCATTTGCTTTTAAAAAACAATTACTGCATTATTTTTACTTTTTTTAATTGCACCTTGTGTTTAATTCTTGCCGTGTTGTTTTTACCTCTTACTTTTTTAAGTTTTATGTTCTTTAAAATTGTGTTTATATGACTATTGTGCATCGTCTATAATTTAACATATTTTTCTGTATTTTTATGCATTTTTAACAAAGGACTGTAGACTTTTAATTGGTTTTAATTACGCATATTTTCACTTGCTCTTAACTTTTTTCTATTTTGAGTTGGTCTTGGCGCAGCATGTCCCTAAAGGGATTTTGCGCCTTTAACCCCATTCAACCAACCAACCATCATTTTTAGGTCTTATTGTTTTTACAAGCAACTAAAATTAACGTTTGATCTAAAATTTGCGAGATACGTTTTGTGATGTAAAGACTATTTTTTTATCCGGAAATACTTTGTTAATTACATAAATTTGTAGTACATTTAATAGACTTTCAAAATGTTGTTGAAGATTTTGAATATCTTCTCGAGATAATTTGCAATTTAAAATGTACAGCGCAATAACTATAACGGGGTAATAACGCCAATCCTTGGCATTAATACCCCGATTGATTCCCTACAGTGGCCGAGCTACATCCAAAATACTCATTCAAATAAACACAGTTAAAACCACGGTAAGTAGAAAACACGGTAGGGTCCACGAGATGATGCGCAGTAGCTCGTGACTTCACTGGCACCCTCCGTCCAGCGCTTCCTGTATATGGACACAGATTTTTACTCCTCTCTTATATTTTTCTGTCTTCGCTATAAGGAGCGTTATTTTTTTTTCTTTCGTAAAATCATTTTATACCTTATGCTATTTCCTACTTTTTGCAAGCGGTGTTTAATTTATTAAAATACTTAAAGATATCTTGTTGTGCCGTTTCTGGTTGCAGAAGCAGATTTTGAAAGATATTTAAAAACGGAACTGCTTGATTTAAAGCCTGGACGAAATTTAAAGCTTAAATCAGTTCCCCACTTAAAAATACCCAGCTTTTTATCAAATGATGAAAATACTGGAAGAAGAGAACGAGCTGAAAAACCAGATACCAGAAAGGAAATAAACCTCTTGTTAAGTTAAAAAGAATCTGATTCTGCTTTATTTTCGCACTCCCCAGAAGAAGAATATAATGAATTGGATTTAATAAAAAGAGAAAATCAAGATTTAAAAGAATTAAATAAAGAAATTTTGCGCGAAATGGAAGATGTAAAATTAGAAAACTCCCATTTAAAAGAAATTTTAAAGCAGTATGAGTCGCAATTTTCATCTTTCCACGTAATTTACAGCAATAGTTGAAAAAAAAGCATATATATTTTACATTGTGAACTTTATGCTCTCTAGAAACATTATTCTTATAATTATCAATAATTTTATAATTTAAATTTCTGTATAAGTGTATGTATACAAATTTAGGGAAATGTTTTTTTTTAATTATCTTAAGTTTATGGTTAATCAAATATATACAAATAAATACTTAAAAGGTGTTGCAAAAATATAGATATTATTATTTATTATTTTACCTGAGATCTTTCGAATGACCAAGCATTCATTTTCAAAGGAATATAAAAGAAGATAATAGATTAGAAATAGAAAACGTAAAAAACAAAATAAAAACAAAAACAGTCCGCGTGTATAAACAAAGTCACGATGAATTCATCGAAAAACCAAGGATATTGTACCAGAGTGTAGGAATATTATATGAAATGATGTCATTACAAACAGTATCTTTGTTAAGCAAAATTTCGAGGAATTCACATATAATGGAAGAGTAATTGTTGGATCTTGAAAAGATTATTTTAGCTTTGTTAAAATTTATCAAAATATTTTATTTTGTTGCATTTTGATTTGTATATTTTGATTTAATAACAATGTGTAAATTTCCATCAAAGGCACTGGTATTAATACAGTGGTTTGACTCATTTATAGTTAATGTTTAAAGAAAATGTTACTATTTTTTTCTTTAAAATATTAATGAATTCCAAAAATCCCAAGTTAAAGAGACTTTGCTTAAATTTATCCATAGTTGCTTTGAAAATTGTATATTATTTTTTAAATTGTGAAAAATATAAAGTAAAGTTTAAATAAAAGCAAATATATTTTATATTATGATTTTTATGCACTCAAGGAAGAATATTCTAACAATTATCATAATTTTATAATTTAAATTTCTGTATTAGTGTACGTAGAAAAATAAAGAGGGGGATTTTTAAAAATTATCTAAAGTTAATGGATATTGTTTAAAAAATTGTTACTGTTTTTTCTTTAAAATATTTATGAATTGCGAAAACTCTCAAGTAAAACAAAACAAAACAAAACTTTTTTAGATTTATGCAATATATTGTATATATATATGGGAACGTCCAATGTTAATCTTGTGACCAATTCAGCAAATTTCCTCAAATAATCCTAATTATTTTATTTAAAAACATAATTAAGATAAAAATTGATACAACCAATGAAATACTGTTGTAGTCTACTCTCGTAAAATATATCTAATTTAGAACAAAATGCATTTTGTTTGTCTATATAATACAAAATTTTGTTACTCTTGTGACCAGAATGTTACAAGATTTAGAAATTAGTTACATTTTCTGAGAGTAGACCAGAATAGTATTTAACTGGTTATATCAATTTTTATTTTAATTATGTTTTAAAATATAATAATTGGAATTATTTATGAAAATTTGTTGAAATTTCACAAAATTTCTGAATGGTCGTTCCCATATGCTAGTTAATAAATGTATAATACAAACATTTGAAAATATGTAACATAATTATAAGCGCATTTATCTCAAAGATCTATGAATTTAAGCGAAAGTTTTCCGATTTTTCTCAAAGTATTTTGAATTAAAGCTAAATTATAAAATATTGTATTGAAAAGATTGTATATATTGATGAAATAAAACTGAAAAATTGGAAAACATCTTTTTGCGCAAACTAATTATTAATAACTTAAATAAATTATTAATAACTGTGTCGAAAGTTAATACGTACTTTGAAAAACTAAATGTAAACATAAGACTGACCCTTTAAAAAATTCTAAATAGTAAAAACATACAAATATATAACTCTAATTTGAATAGAAATGTTCCGAAATAGTTTAGTAGATGTTCCGAATGTCATTCATCTCAGTAATATGTCATACAGTATTTTAAATAAATGCTTAATATATTTTTTACGAACGGAAAGCTTTCTGCAAAGCAAAAAGTGCGTTACCCATGACTGGAGATGGGTTCCAGTGACGTCACGGAAGAAAACGAAACCTGCGCGTGGACCATACCGTGTTTTCTAATTACCGTGGTTAAAACTGTGCGATGTTTCTAATAATTCTATTTAAGCGGTCCTTTTTAAGCAAAAAGAAGCTCACGGTCTGATATTCTTTTGCCTCATCCTCCCCCCGGCACCACACCTTTATTTTTCTTACACTTTCACAAAAAATTGAACATTTTCAATAGCTTAGAATGCAATTTGTCAATTTCTAAGTTTGTAGAGTTTGTATTTTTAGAATTGGGCAATCTACATGCAATTACTCCATCTTATTTCATAGTTTTGTTTGCATGGCGTTAACACCAATGCTGTTTGGCGTTATTACCCACCTATATGGGTATATAGGTGGGTTAAAACGCCAAACAGCATTGGTCAAGAAATCACGCCATTACATTTTATGAATACACATCTGTTAAATTATTTTTCTTATATAGATAGTCAATGAGTTGCTATATCAAATCATATATTTGTTTGAAAAATACAAACTAAAACTTAGCCGTGAAAATTGGTAGAACCTTAACGTTGCGTTATTACCCCAGGGTACCTTAATACTAAAATTGAAAAAATATGGGTATCAGAAATTAATTAAAACCTTACCGGAAAATTATAGAAATTACCCTAGATCACATTATTAGAAAATCTCATTTTTGCATTGTACACAAATTTCTATTTGCATTTTTGATAATGCTTTTAAAAAAATTGTCGGTAATTATTCGAGATATTACTCCTTAAAGACGAGGACGGTTTGGAAATGCATAAAAAGTCGGGTGATGTACTCTATGCGCCATCAATTTTTATCACTAGCACTAATTGTGCACTACTTTTATATTCAGTATAGTATTAAGTTCATCATAAACATATTAGGATAAGATTTAAAAAAGAACTATACAATATAGGCTTCATGTCTCCCTGAACAGTCATGGTACCTCAATTTTTCTAGATACATAGCTATACCCAACCATATTTTGTGTCTGTGTAATTTTATTGAACGTTTATTAAGCTTGAAACAACTTTTTTTCTATAAGAATACAGTTATCAATTAATGTATTTATTGTATGAAACCTTCTGTATTCGAGTAGTATTTGTGTTTCACCGTTTACTATTTTCTGAAGTTAATTTAATTTTCGGAACCCAGTGGCGTAGCTAAGGGGGGGCAAGGGGGGCGTCCGCCCCGGGCGCCGAGGCCTAGGGGCGCCAAATTGAGAGAAATTGTTATATATCTATATTGGGGTGGGGGCGCAAAATTTCTTGTTGGCCCCGGGCGCCAAAAAACATGACAGTAGGTGGCTACGCCACTGACCGGTTCTAAAAAAACTGCAATTAAAATCGAAGAAGTAATAACTAGCCCGGTTAGAGATCAACCTCAGCTATTCTGTGGAAAAAAATATAGAAATATTTAAATGCAAACGAGAAATTTGAAAAGATAGCTTCGATAGGTTTAACATTAGATTGCTAATGTCATTGCATGACCATTATAGGCTCACAGCTATTTGATAAGAAAAACTTTCTGAAATATTTTAAGAAATATTTTACTCGGGCAGATATTTTACTTATTCCTAACTCTTATTCCTATGAGAAAAAATACCATGAATATATGGCTCATTAAATTACCCTTTCTATACCGAAACTGTCCCACATTTCATTAGTCAGTTTCAAATGTTTATTTCAAATAAACTACGCATGGTAATTTCTATTCTTAATTCTGCATTCAACTTGCCTGACATAAGCAATTACTTGCATGCCATTAGTTGGGTTAGAAATGAAAAAAACACAATGCTTACATTAATTAGATTATAATGCTATGCAGCTTTGAAAATTAAATATATATAAATGGCAGAATCAACACAGTATTAGTGGTGCAATTAAACCAATTAATAACATGATATTAAATGTTGTTAATTATGCAGAATATAAAAAGAATAACTGTAAAACTTTCTATAATTTCCTTAACTATTTGATAAGAAAAACTTTCAGAAATATTTTAAGAAATATTTTACTCGGGCAGATATTTTACTTATTCCTATGAGGAAAAATACCATGTATATACGGCTCATTAAATTACCCTTTCTGTACCGAAACTGTCCCACATTTCATTAGTCAGTTTCAAATGTTTATTTGAAATAAACTACGCATGGTAATTTCTATTCTTAATTCTGCATTCAACTTGCCTGACTTAAGCAATTACTTGCATGCCATTAGTTGGGTTAGAAATGAAAAGAACACAATGCTTACATTAATTAGATTATAATGCTATGCAGCTTTGAAAATTAAATATATATAAATGGCAGAATCAACACAGTATTAGTGGTGCAATTAAACCAATTAATAACATGATATTAAATGTTGTTAATTATGCAGAATACAAAAAGAATAGCTGTAAAACTTTCTATAATTTCCGTAACCTTCCTACCTTGTTCAAATCTTACTCAATCTTGATAAAAACATTTCACACCAGAATTGTTATTTAAAATATTTTAATATATTTAATTGATTTATTTCTCTGAATCATTTATTTAACTTTCTTTACGAAAAGAGTTCTGGTTTGAATCGTATAAAACAAATTATAGTTACGGGTCGATTAGACCCATTCAAAATAGGAAGGTTAAACATTTAGCTTGTTTATACTTTAGAAGAATTGTATCTCTTTTTGAAGTTATGAACACAGTTTTCCCTATTTAATATTTCATTCTTGCGGTATTTATTTAATTATCTGTAATGCAAATATTCATATTACAAGTCATCCAAAATTACTTTTGTACACGAATTTAATGTTTATAGGTGTGTTATTCATTAAGTAATAATCTGAGCAATAGATGTTTCTTTCATATTTACTTAATTAAACATGAAAAGAAAACTGAACATACCATTTCTATACCTAAATTTCTGTTTCTATCATTTTCCAACAACTAATTCCTAAAGGGGCTGTTTAAAGATGTAGTTCTAATTACAAAAATATTTAAAATATCCACTTTATCCTCCATATTTATAATCTCCACCTTATTGAAATCCATTTACGTTAAAATAATTATATTTGTAAGCATACAAAATTAAAAGTTTTAGGATCCTTGGCTCCCATAAGTAATAAAATTTAGCTAATGCGATAAAAGATAGTGGTAAAATTTCTATTAGTTATAAAACGTACTAGTTTATAAAAAGAAAAATGTTCATACATTTCTGTCACAAATACAACAAAGATACAATAACAGCAATGTCCGTACACTTATAATTAATTGAGTTATGATACTTTGAATTTTATGAAACTTCGGTATTTTCTAGCAAAAACGCATGGTTACGCTTACAGTAGAGGGCTGCACGGGCCGAAATTTCCAGTCCCGAGTGAGGACTGGTGTAAAAACAAAAGTTCGACTCAAGCTCGGCTCGGCCCGTTTATATTTTTAGATTTGTAGGCCCGGGTCGGCCTGATCTTGCCCGACACGATTTCTACTATTTCGAAAAAATTTAGATTTTTGTATTATGTTCCTTTAAAGAATACTGCATACATATTTATGGGATGATTTTGCAGTATATTTTAGAGAAAATACACAATAGAAACATTAATGATTACTTAGGTTCTTAGATTTTCGACATTCAAATAAGAATTCAATAAAAAAATTAATATTGTTTAGAATAAAATAAAAAAAGAAGAAAGTTAAATAGATCATAACTTTTGAAGCTGTATAATAAAAAGTAGATTTATGAAAATTTTTTGTATAATTTATTAAAAATTTTCTCAAATCCAAAGGAGTTTCTTTCTGATACATTTTTGAACTCATTTCTTAGCACGTGTTGTTATTCAGAAACTACATAATCGAGTGGCGTTATCCATTTTTTGATCAAAGTTGACGTTTTGATTCGAATTTTTGGAAGCGACAGCATAGGAAGGGAGAAAAATCTGCAGCCACGTGACAAGAATCTCTTATATCTCGGCAAATAATATACTTACAAAAAATGGAAAACACTATTAGATTCCAAATTCCTTGTATTGTGCTTGTCAATTTTATACCTTTATAGTTAACAATTAGTCAGAAAATGTTTCAAAGTTGAGTAGTGAATTTAAGAATCGCCAAGAAGTATATTTCCAAAGATATTACATTAACAGAAGTTCATTATCGCTCTTAATACATTTACATAACATATTGTCTGCGCTACATATTTTGAGAACAACTTTTTTTATCGGCCCGGGCCGAGTACAGACCTCGGGCAAGGCTCGACCCGTTCAGACTTCTAGCTTGCAGTGCCACAATAAATAAGAAAATTTATAAAATTTAAAGGTATATTTTCGTCACACAAAAATGCATTTCATTGATGTTGTTGATTTACTCGATAAAAATAAAGAATGAAGTTTCTCTCGATATAACCAGGGGCTGTATACAGTCCCTGGTTATATTGAGAGTTTTTGTACACAAAAATTTTAATTTCATAACTTTTATAAAAATGACTATTTTCGCGTAAATAGTCCTTAATATGATAAAGAGGAACGTTTGATGCACTTTTGTACTCTGATCTATGTTTCTGTTACAAACGGTTAGGATTTAGCTAATTAGATATCGATAAGAGTCATTGCATTAAAAAATTGATTATACAATTTATTTATTATAAGCTGAAAATTAATGTCTTTATATATAAATAATACTTTCTATCACTGTATTTCCTTTTTCAAGTCATAAAAGTCATAAACTCTAATGACGAAAAGTGTAATACAAATATAATACTTCAAATTATCTTTTCTTGTCCAGAAATGTCACATATTTCATTATTCTGCTTCAAATGATTATTTGAACTAAGTCATGCATGTTAACTTCTGTTCATAATTCTGCGATTAGTTTACCTGACCAAAGTAATTATTTGCATTGTCATTAGTTGGGTTAGAAAATTAGAGAGAAGTGATTAAATTATATTGCTATGTAGCTAATAAAATTAAATATATAGAAGTGGCGGAGTGAACACTGTGTTTACGTTACAATTATATTAATTGAATGCATACATTGTATTAAATAGCGTCATTTATACAAGGCTACAAAAGAGAATAGCTATAGAAATTAATATTTCGTTTGCCAAATTTTGTAATTTTTATTGCAGAGTAATTACTTGTGACGCTATTAATATTGTTACTCATCATGTTGCATTCTTATCACATATATATTTAAACATCTAGTACAAAATTATTATACAATTTTTGTAAAATCAATTTTATAAGTTACAGAAATTTCTATCATTCTAAGAAAATTGCGTCATAGTTTTTCATTCAACTGTTTTATAGTTTTTTCACCTTATATTTGTATACTTTAAAATCGCAATTATAAACAGACTATAAATGTATTTTTATGTATTATACTTCAAAAAGTTGTATATTCTTTGTTCAAATCGTACATTTCACGAAATTTGAAGCGCTCAATAGAGGTGGATTCTCCGAAAATTTAGAGGGTTGTGGGACACAAATATACATAGGTAAATTTTCCCATGTGTATGACAATAATCTTAAGCCTAAAGTTAGTGTTGAATTTATTGAACACTGACAATTTCCTTCGAGTGGTATTACCGCAGATTTATTGGAAAACCGAAGAGATGTGGGGAGTTAGAGGGAACTGAACTTCTAGACTTTTAATAACTATAAATTTTTTAAAAACCTCGAGGGTGGCAATATGTTCAGTATTACATTAAAGGTTTAACATTTCACCATGTAAAAAATCGAAAAAATAAAAAAAATTATCATCAATGTTTCAATCGCTTCGGGTGCTTGTACACGCCATTTAACCTTCCAGGAAACGGCTAAAATCACACAAAAAATTGAAATAATTAAACAAAATCGTAAAAATTGAAATATTGCAGAGTATAATATTTACTATAATAAGCTGAGAGATTAAAACCACATTGATTCATTTATTGAAATCTCTCCGCGAAATGCGAAATAACTGTAAAAATTCCACGAGGAAAATATATGAAAAATTGAAAAATTGCTGCACAAAATTTGATTAAACTTTATTAAAGAGGGTAAAAAATTGATAATTATGTCCTAAAAGTTAAAAATCGAAGTTCTTCTACTACTGCTGAAAAATCGTAAATAAGCTTGAAGTATAGGAAAAAATTAGTAAAAAATATATATGAAAGTATGCTATAGAAGCCACCTGCAAGAAATTCGCACGTCCACAGTTCTTTATCCTTTTTAGGTGCGTTCGTAATTATGTAAATACGTAGCACCTATTGTTGTCGCTCAGTCCGTCCGTCTATCTGTCTGTCCGCATATAACAACGCAAAAACTACCCAACCGAATCGTTTGAAATTTAAAATACATAATTATAACATAATTTTGTCGAGTCAGTTCAAAGTTTATGAAAATCGGATAGATAGATCAATTACAGGGACAATCAAAAGGATTCCATTACATTACGGTCAATGGGGAAAAAGTTTCAAATGCATTTTAATCGTTTAAAATTTAAAACATATAATTATTGCGTAATTTTGTCGAGTCATTTGAAATGTTATAAAAATCGGATGCATACGTCAATTACAGGGACAATCAAAAGGATTCCGTTACATTACTGTCAATGGGGAAAAAAGTTCCAAAGGCATTTTAATCGTTTGAAATTTAAAACATATAATTATTACGTAATTTTGTCGAGTCATTTCAAATGTTATGAAAGTCGGATGCATAGATCATTTACAGGGACAATCAAAAGTATTCCATTACATTACGGTCAATGGAAAAAAAGTTTCAAGTGCATTTTAATGATGTTACACTCATTCGAACATAATAGAATTGGTATGAATCTATGAAATATATACTAAAATATGCATTCTGTACAATCTGTGATGCAAAGAATTTTTATCATTAAATTACAGGGCCACAGAAAATGCTACTACATAATGCTATACGGGGAAACATTGTTTGGGGCGTGTTTTAATTATATTCAACTATTTCACATTTTATGAATAAGATATACGTTGCTGAGGTGTAATAAAAATTACTTCCTGCATATTTACAGAAACACAAAGATTTCGACTACTATACTGTATCCGAAATACGCTCTACTATACCAGCAAGATCTGAATATTTTTAAAATTTCGTTATCGTACGAACGCACCTCATTTGCTGCGTTCACGTGCAATTTACAACTTGTTTTATTTACACTAGCGAAGTAGTGGGCGAATTATGTATCAAAACCTTTTCCAGGGCATTGGCAAATTAATAATATGCAAAAAAAGAAAAAAAAAACCCTTTGTGCTAGGATGAATACATGATGTGTAAAGAACAACATAAATGAAATCAGAAAAGACAAAAAATATCATTAGGTAAGTGTTTTAAATCTTCATAATCAAATTTCTTTAGCGCAAATGAATAAAATGGAGAGTAGGGAAAAATAGTAGCGAAGTACATATGTTAGGGCTACTATTTTTTCTTTTTTCTTCACTTTTATTTTTCTCGGTAGATTAAAGGATGAACCCCTTTCACGAAACCTTGAAGCAGCTCAATGTTAAATTTATTTTAGTGGCTTGTGAGTTTTATTAATTTGAATTTGTAAATTATTAATATATAAAATTTAATATTTTATTATAAATTAATTATAAAATAAATCACGAACAAAAGAAACAAAGTACTAGTGCATTTTACAAGCAACAGTGATTCAAAGCTGACGTTCTCAGGTGAAACCTCTTCTTATTTCAACGCTGATGTTTTTAAAATCATAAATATACATTAAAACACACATTTTAACACATTGCCTCACATGAATACACTTCTCTTTGACTTTTGTAACTGGCTCAATGCTTGAAAGGACTACCGCAGCTTATATCACTTTTCAAGCCTGAAGGAGGTCCAGGACACAAAAATTTAAAATTTTCAGAAAGAAATTGCAATAAAAATTTCTTTTTTTTTTCGGCTTAAAATCATGTTTAAATCATGTTTCTATCTTAACTGGAACAGGAAATATTATAGTTTTCGTTTTCGTTCTATTTCAAAATTTAGTTTTAAAGCAATGGTTATCGTGAGAACGATTTCTTGAAAAAATGCATTTTTTTCAAGAAACATTTCAGAGCATTTAGGCATCTACCCTGGTAACACCAATGGAAATTATCGAAAAAATCCACAGTATTGTGATTAATGATCGGAAAGTGAAAGTTCTCCAGATTGCTAAGATTGTAGTCATCCCAGCTGAACAGGGGTAAAATATTTAACAAATTCATTTGGATATGAAAAACTTTTTGCAAAATGGGTGCCGCAATTGTTCACTATTGAAATGAATCATACTCGTGTGTCACTTTCAAAAGAATATTTGGTGAAGTTAAAGCGAAATCTTAAAAACTTTTTGACATCGATTCATCGCTGTTAACAAAACATGGATTCATTACAGTACACCAGAAATTAAAGAACAGTCCAAAAATTTTGTAGTTTTTGTTGTTGTTTATTCCTTGATTCCTTTTTTGTGGCCAAAAAAGGTTAAATCGACTTTATATGCAGACAAAGTCATGATTACAGTGCTTTGCGATGTATGCGTTATAACTGTCATCGATTATCTTCAAAAAGCCAAAATAATCGATGGAAAATATTATTTCAATTTATTGGATCATTTCAACCATGGCATGAAAGAAAAACGTCCAAATTTGGCGAAGAAATAAATTCTCATTTATCAAGACATATGCACGAATGCACACCTGCGTCGTCACCACAGCAAAATTCTAGGAATTAGGATACGAACTGCTTCTGCATAAATCATGTTCGCCAGACTGAGTCCCTGGCGATTATTTTATGTTTTAAAATATCAAAAAATGGCTCGGTAGAAAAACACTCGGCTCTAACGATAAGGTTATTGCTGAAAAATAACGCCTATTTTGAAGGTTTGAAGTAAGCATATTTTTACAGGGGATAGAAAAAACAGAAAAACATTGGACTAAGTGAATCGAACTAAAAATAGATTATGTTGAAAAATAAAGAACATTTTCACATAAAAAGATGTTTTTCTTTTCAAGACCAGGTACTTATCATACAGCCCTCGTATATCAAGACATGTTCTATCAATTTTTCACAATGACCATCAATGGAACCGTCATAAAGAATGTAACATTTAACAATTTAAGAATTCGTTGTATTTATTTGATAAAAAATAAGTCTGATGTGTTTACTTATTGAAAAAGGTAACTTTTTTTCTTTTACATGTGGAAAATCAACTTTTTCTGAGATTTATCAGAATATTTTATCATTGTTAGAAAGTTTTAATGAATAGAAAGATGTAACAAATATTGAATAGTCGATACGAACAAAAATATTTACTATTTATGAATTTAAATGTAGCTTTGAATCGCCCTTTTTAAAGTTAAATTTTTTTTATCCATCAATCTATTCATTTTCCTTTTTTAAAATGTTAACGTTTCACTTTTAATGAAAATGCATCTAATTACACGCTATCACGGTTTTAATTTTATTGATCTGTTAATTCAGCAAAACTTTCACTAAAGTCTTTTTAACATCTTTATCGAATAATGAGAAGGATCGCATTTTTTTCTTGACAAGTACAATAAGCTGATGAGAGACAATTAGTTTCACTTCCACCACTTTTTCAAAATTATTTTTTAAAATCTATTGAGGATGCTGTTAAATTTAACATTTTTAAAAGTTTTTATTATCTAAAAGTTTACAGAAAAATCATTTTTTTTCTGTTTTATAATTTATTGTTATAATTTATAAAGAAAATTAAATATTTCGGCATATATATCGGGGGGGGGGAGTATATTTTCCTACTTTTTTATGAAAGTAATCAATAAAAACAGCGTTATTTGATATAAATGTTAATAGTTTAACAAATATTCAATGTACGTGTATTCATATTCTAATTGCCATTCACATTTTCGACTGCAAGTTTTCTGAATAGTACGTTAAATTTGGTTAAAAATCTCGCGTATTATAAAAGAAAGACTTATGGAATATTCTTTCTTCCTAACCGATGACCTGGCCCCTACTTGCCGAGTTACCTCAGCTTAACAGGTTAGATACCTGGTATTGGGGCGGGTGGGCAAATCGCTACGTAGTTGCAAAAAACTCGATCCTTCGCTTCGCACGTCATCACGTCATCACGCATGTCGTCGTACTTGCTTCTCGTTTGAGCATACTTTGTTTTGTCGGTTGCTTAACGTTGCACCTTGTTGTTTGTACTGCAAATGGCTATTCAAGTTGGTCTCGTAATCTAGAACCTTGATTAGATGACGAGACCTTCACCTGGCAAGGCACCATTTTAAGGCATTTTAAACAGCATAAATAATAATAATAATTTTTTTTTTGAAATAAAATAAAAAAAAAGATTTGTCACAAAAGTTTTAGAAAAATTAATTTTTATTTTTGCATTTGTTAACCCTTAAAGTGTCTAGAATATGCCCTAAAAAAATAGGTCCACTTAGTACTTAACGCCATGACAACCAGTTTGATGTATCGGTTTCATGACTGAAAACTTTACACTCATAAAAAAATTTAAAAGGATTTTTTTAAACTTATTTTATGGATATTTGTTTTTCAAGATTAAGCCAGTTAAGATATTGACTTTTTGTTTTGTGAACATTGAATTAGTCTTTTAACCCGATAATAAATTTACTAAAAATTTATGAAATATGTACATGAAATCTTTTATAATTTCGGATTTTTTTTAACATTATTAAAAAAATAGTGCCAACAACTAACCCCAAACTCAAAACAGCCACATTTTTACAAAATTTTGATTTTTCTATTCTTTATATTAATACATTTTAGGTTTCGTTTTCAACTAATGAACATTTAAGAATCGAATTTTTTGTTTCAGATAATAATAGCGCAAACACGGGAATCCATTTATTGTGAAAGCCATTAATAGTGAGCTTTGGAGGCGTTTTTAACGATTAAATTAACCGAATTTTTAGTGAAAATATCCCCAGACTTATGGAAAAAATATAAATAATTTTAAAGCGAACAACCAAGATTTATTTTTTTGTTATTTAAAGAAAGAAAAAAATACCGAAAATACTTTCAAAATCATTCTGCATTGAGCGAACATCCCTTTATTTTATTTTATTTTTATTTTTTTCATATTCAACATGAATAAATAATGCAAATATATATATTTGACTTCATTAAAGTTTTTCATTAAAATTACATTAAAACAAAATTTCATGCTTTTTCTGAAATTTGCATTATTTATTACATACATGTCTTTTCTTGCTGTTGTTGTTAATTTAAATTTCATTGTTTTAATTGCACATTGTTAGATGATACATGTCATAGAAACAGAAAAATTTAATTAGTAAACATTTGCTGCAACATATAAAAGAGTATTTAGTACAGTAGAACCCCGATAATTCGAATTAATTGGAACCAGGCTCAATCCGGATTGTCGAAAATCCTGATTATCCGGAGAATGTGAACAAATGAAATGAAATAAAACATACTCACAGAAAATCACCTTTATTCTGAAAATATTCAATATTTACAGACAGTAAAAATGTTTACTTTGTAATTACAAAATTTGTCATATTCTGCTGTGCCAGTTTTGCGGGTCGCATATTCCTTTGAGCATAAGTAGTTAGTTGGATGTTGTCTCCAAATGAATCATTAATTGTTCAAAATCGGAAGTTGCTTCATTATAGTTTATAACTTCTTCAGAAGTTATAAACTATTATGAAGCAACTAATTATTGAAGAAACTAGTGAAGCAATTAAATACTGATCATCATTGATAATGGTTTTCCTCTGTATCCTCTTTATTTTCTTAAATTGTGCACAAAGCGATTATTAAGTCATCTGTAAGAGAGGTATACTCTTCATTATTTTCTGCTTCCAACCAATTGCTAATGTTGCTGATATCAACATTTGAGCAACCATCAATTTTTTAAAAGAAGATGACAAAATCTTCAGGTGTAATTTATCTTTCATTCTCGGTTATTCCTCCTTGTATTTCGATTTTCCACAAGTGATTTGTAGAAGGGTTTTGGCACAAAGACTAGGAAACAGTCTTAAGAGGCCTATGGACTGGCTGATGAGATCGGAAAACTATCCTTATCAGTCAGTGTGTCTCTAAGCACTATTTTATTTAGCTTTCTTGCAATGCTCTGAGTTGATGACATTTCTAAATTGATTAAATAGAAAGCTGTGAAAATTGGAATTGCCAAAGCCTAAATGATACATAGTTGTTCCTTTCATAGATAACATTAAAGAGTTTAAATAAAAAAGTTTCAGGTATTCTTCTGAAAAGATTTCAGAAAATACTTTTTTATTCAGAATATGAGGCTGAAATAAATTTACGTTATGGAAGTTTGCCGATCACTTCTCAAACTTGAAAAAAAAAATCAACCAAACCGATCCGGATTAACGGGGTCCGAATTAGCGGGGTTCTACTGTATTATATTCTAGAAATCTCCGCTATCAGGCCACCAAAAGTATATTATTTTGTATATTTTTATCCTGACAAATAAATGAACAAAATAAAAGTTGCTTTGTTTAGTTTTTATTTATCTCATTTATATCAAACGGTTTCAAAAGATCCTTAAATTTGTTTTATACTTTCCGAGAAGCTACGCATGCGTTATCAGACTCGTAAATTATTCACTTTTTAAAAACAATTTTGCAATTCAAGGAGTTTTATTTATAAAGAAATTTTATAAAGTGTAGAAATTATTCACATAATTAGAAAATTTACTTGTGAATATCTGTATTATGACATATTCGTTCGGAAAATATTTAAAATGATTCAAACTGAATGGGAAATCCAATTCAGTTGGTGTGTTTTATAATAAAAAGAAATTGCATGTGTTTATAATAAAAATTGTGTGTATTCTGTAATAAAATTGTGTCTTTTTGTAAAATAAACTTTTTACAAATTTATAATGTAATAAAACGCTTTAATTTTTGATATTTTCTATTTTATGGTTACTCTTTTATACACTCTAAAACTGGGAGGAGTGAAAAGCTCACTTTTTGTAGGAGTGATTTGCATTTTCACTCTTTTTAGAGTGAACTTTATACAAATACACTCTTTAAAGAGTGGAATTTCCGACTCCCTAAAAAGGAGTGAAATTCTCACTCCGTTGTCGAGAGTGAAAAATCTCACTCCGTTAAAGAGAGTGAAAGCCCGGCATTATACACTTGAAAAAAATACCCGCTCAACTTTGAACCAATATATGGAGTAAAACAATGAAAAGTACCAAAATATGTCAATTCTTACTTTTCAAAAACTACATTTTATAATATAACCTATAAAATTACGCTTATTTGCTATTAAAACGCACTCGTTTTCAAAAAAGAGTGTCACTCCTTTGAAAGAGTCAACGGTCACTTTTAAAAAGTGGCTTAGATATGTATTACGCATCAGCCAATCAGAAATCGTCTTCTCTGTTGTGATGATAAAAATGTTTCCGCCATTTTATCGTGTCCATTATGTTTCGTTAATTTGTATTATTAATACTGAAAAGTAGTTTAAATTTCGATCTTGGAATGATATACTCCGATATCTTATGATTCAAAATAATCCACATAGATTACGTTTCTTGATCTGGAAACAAAATGGAGAACAAATAATTCAGTAAAAAGCAATAATACTCCATTAGTACTCAGTGACGAAGATGTTGCACTGCACATATCTTATTTATCAAACAAAGGATTATTATTCATCAAATAAGGGATAATATTTAACATAAAAAAGGTAAGTCAATTTTAATTTCAACTTTTTATTTTCCGGAAGTAAATTCTAGAATGTTGAGTTAAACTTTACACAGGAAGTTGTCTTCTATCCCTGCTCGGAGGGAAAAAAAAGAAAAAAGAAAAATCGCTGACGCAAAGATTGCAGAATAAAACGCTTTAGTAATTTTATAAGTTTGCAGTATGACTTATATTAGATGACATTTATTTATTACAGATAAATAACTCATTAATATTGTTTTTCCAACAGTAAGAACAAAACATATGTAGCAGTATTGAATTCAGTGGGTGTCTCGGGGGAGGTATTCCCCCGGAGCATTGAAAGGCCCCTCCCCGGAAATTTTGAGATTTTGTGTTTTCAATGGTCAAAATGGGCAATTTCCCTCCCCGGAGCTCTATAATGTCTCCCCACCGGAGCCAGAAATATCCCTTCCGGAAAAAAATGTCTTAACTCAACACTTGTGTAGTCATTTCTTTTATTTTATATTTTCTTAATTTTCCTTTTTCCTACACGAGTATAATTTTTATAAAACTTTAACTCACATTCACAGAATACTATAGGGTAGATGTAGCAGTATCATAGGGTAGAAGCAGCAGTGTACACACCTGAAGGTTTTTGGTTTATAAAAAAATAATAACTAATAAAAATTTAGCTTTTATTTTTTTTCGTAACTCGCTCTTGCATATTTTATAATTTAGCACTATTGTTGACACGCTTAATTAAACCAATCAGGAAGCACAAAATAATGTTTTTAAGTTTCACTGTTTTTCATTGAAAATCGTGTTTTCATTGAAAATCATACTAAGAGTTGGCTTCATTTAATAAATCTATGTATTCCTTATTTTATTGCAAAATTTGCAATTTTTTGTTTTTGTAGCTGAAGGAAGTTTTGAATTTTATGTATTTAATGTCGTTTATAAAATTTCATTAATTTTTAAGGTTTTGAGAGGAGTGTCCATTACTGGAATACTTAAGTAGTCATTTTCCAGTAATGTACACCTCATATAGGCACTGTTAAAAAAGCAATTATGGTAATACTTATAGTGCATAAAATATTTTGATTTAATTAAAAACTTAAGTAATAAATTTTAATTTTTAAATTGCACTTACCAAAATGTAATGACACCAAAATTTTTATAAATAGTTGTTTTTAAGTTATATTAATATGATTTATGAAATTTCAATATCTTCTTCATTTTATTATTATTATTTTTTCAAAATCAATCTAACTATGTTTTGCCTATTTTATAATCTGGCAATCAAACCACTCATGAAGCCGAAAAAAATTTTTAAGGGCCCAGTCAAAGAGGGGTTTATAGGGCTTAATCGTTCACTATTTAAATAAAAACACTTAAGTTACAGAAGTCGTCAAAAACACATTTTCGCTCTTAAATATTTGTTTATTTTTACTTTTTCAATTTTGTCTGCAGATATTTTTTTAAATAACACTTTCATTTTTGGTACCGGTTTTGAAAGTAAAAGAAACTTTATAAAAATATCTGCGACCGAAATCGAAAAAGTAAAAAAGATGCGATATAGAGACGAACTTCAGCTATTCAATGCAAAATAAATAAATAAATAACATGTCAAAATGCAAACGAGATATTAGAAAAATCTTTCCCCATAGGATTAGCATTAGCTCGTGAGTGTCTTCGCCGGCAGGTACTACATCACATCTACTCTATATACGGGAATAAAAAATTGAAATTAAATATGACTTACAATGTCATTTTATAAATACGGCTTGTATTAATATATATTTTTCAGAAATAAGATTTTAATTACACATAAAAAAACAGATAACGTGCATTATGGATTTATTTAAATAATATAAATAACTTAATGGGTATCTGAAAAAAAATGTATGTTAAATATTTTAAAACTGTTTAATAACTTGCGCTTATGGGCATTTTAAAACTATCATATATTTTTGGGACTACCAATGAAAGCAAACACAAGGAGAAAAATTGGAATAAAATAGTTTATTTCTGTCAATAATGTAATTTAATTCATGTGTAACATTAATTACGTTTTCCCTTAAAAAGTTCAATTAATGTTACATACTTTGAATTAAATAAATATTGTCAATAAAGTATTTTATTCCAATCTTTACCACGTTTGTATTTATTTTCCTTGTATGTTCTAAAAGACACGATTTTTTTAAAATGCCCATAATAGCAATAAAAAAAGAGAATTCATTGAAAAAAAAAAAGCATTCACTCCTATGAAAAAGTGACTACTCACTCCTACTAGGAGTGAAAAAACGCACTCCTTTAGCAAAAGTGAATAGTCACTCCTCAGAAATAGTGATTATTGACCCCTGTGTAGAGTGAATATTCACTTCCTAGGAGTGAGTATTCACTCTTTCAAAGAGTCAATGATTCCACTTTTGCTCAAAGTGCATAGTCACTCTAAAGAGGTTGGGCATATTTTGAGTCTGCGATAGAGTGAGTATTCACTATTCTGGAGTAACTATTCACTCCTTTTTATTTAGAGTGTAACCAAAAACAAATAATAATCTGTTTTTCTTCCCTTCCTTGACATTACCCTTTTCCCTAAGACAACAAATACAGGGTGTTTATAAAGTCCCGGACCCATTTTGATGTTTAATAACTCATAAAATAATAAATATAGATTAAAATTAATAACATAAATTGTTAGATAGACTCAAAAAAATTCATGACCTTGTCAATGAACTTCTACATGTGCCCCCTTCGTTGCACGGAGAATATCAAGTCGATAGTCAATTTCACGCCAGGGAGTGGCAAGCATGTCGGCATCCACAGAGGCTACTGCGGTTGTAATTCTGGCTTTTAAGTCATCAATGTTCGACACTCTCCTCCTGTAAACATTGTCCTTTACAAATCCCCAAAGGATTGTCCAACGGCGTTATATCATGTGATCTGGGTGGCCAAAGAATTGGACCTCCTTGCCCAATCCATCTTCCTGGAAAATGGTCATTCAAAGAAGTACGAACTATGGTACCCCAATGAGGTAGTGCAACATCTTGTTGCAAGAAGACATGTGGCTGAAGCTCTTCTAGATGTAGAAATACGAAGTTTTCCAACATGTCTAAGTATACGACTGATGAGACCGCAAAAGCCTCTGTGGATGCCGACATGCTTGCCGCTACCTGGAGTGAAATTGACTATCGACTTGATATTCTCCGTGCGACGAAGGGGGCACACGTGGAAGTTCATTGACAAGGGTTATGAAACTTTTTGAGTTTATCTAACCATTTATGTTATTAATTTTAATCTATCTTTATTATTTTATGAAATATTAAACATCAAAATAGGTCCGGAACTTTATAAACACTCTGTATTAAATTTTTAAAATTACTCTTCTCTTAAATTTTCTTCACTATTTGTTAATTTGTTGAAATAATATAACCAATCATTTAAATATCCATAAAATTTCCATTCCCTTCAAAAGAGGGGGAATTTCAAGGCATGGGGGAGGAAAGAAATGAATGTGTAAAAAATTTGTGACTCTTCTATTGTTTATTCACTTATTTTATGATGCATTTTTGCTATTTTTCAATAAATTATAAAGACGAAAATAACAGTAATGAAAACAACTGTAATCTTTCATGGATATAATTTTTATGAAATAAATGAGTGTTAAGGAAAACATTTTCTTAATAAGTTAAAACTTTTTATCTGCATAAAAATGTATTTAACTGTGCAAGATTTTAATCAATTTATTAAATAAGGTTTAAATAGCTATAAATTTTTAAAGAATAATCAATCATGCATAGTGACAGCACTCTTGGAAAATATTTTTTCATATGAGTTACGACTTCCTAAAACTGGTTAATAAACTCGTAAATAAAAAAGAGCAGTTGTTTATTATTTACTTTTTTCACTAAGGAAGAAAAGTGTTCAGACGCTACCGTAATTTCTGGCGTATAAAATGTAGTTAAAATAAAGCTGTTTCGAGCCAGAAATTTTATTTAATAAATAAATTGAAATAAGTACTATGTAGATGTAAGTGACATTTTATTAAATTGAACGCTTGTTCGAACGCAGATTTTTTTTTAAAATCACAGCTTAAAACTTAACTGTGAAAGAAATTGCAGCCGAACCGGGCCCGACCATTGTCTAAGGCCGAGATCACTGATGGCACAAATTTTAAGATTGTTTCTCTATAGTTTTCAAATTACGTAAATAATTTTTTTCAGTATTTCTAAAATTTATAATAATTATTATTTTATAACGTGTTTTCGCAAATACTCTTTACAATATTTTGAAAACTCGGATAGAATATGTGTTCGATATATTTTTTTAACTACAAAATCAGTAAAATTTTATAATCCATTCATGTTTAATTACCGTACATATTTGCGCATAAGCTGAGCCCAAATGTGACAGGAATAAAAGACCGCAAACCAGTATTTAAAAAAAAAAAAACTACCTTTGTCTTTCCTAGCTAGTGAATTTTCAAATAATAATAATAGTAATTATTATTATTATTAAGGTAAATGTAACGGAACGAAAATACTGGTGTTCAGCATTTTTTTTTAATCAAACGAAGGGATTGACTTATACACGAATATATATGGTATTTATTTTATTTTCTATTGTTTAATTATTAAAATAGTGTGCATATCTCTTTAAGACCTAACCCACACAATTGTGTAGGTCATTCTATAAAAAAAGAAAAAAAAATGAATTTCACATTTTCTGTGATTTAAATCCGAATCTGCCCCACATTGTGTTCTTGCTTGACGCAACCCAACATTGGATTTTTTTTTCAATTAGCTGTGATCTTTTTAATTACAATTAAAAACCAACACTTTTAGTTTTTACCAAATGCGTACATGTTACTTGATACTTGCGTACTTGTTATTATTTTTTCTAATGTTAATTTTTTTAAACCTTTTAGTTGATATTGTCGAATTAAACTTTGGTAAAATAATTAGTGGGCCAAGCAAACATTTCCCACTGAAAAGGAAATTTAAAAAAAAAACATGCATCATAGTTATTTACTTTAATAAAATAGAACGTAATAAGTAAAAGCTGCATACTTTTCAAAAAGTCTAAGATTGAAACTGTTAGGAACGCAAAGAAAGAGAATTTCCGCTCGCAAATTGAGAATTAAATTAATAAAATAACAGAAAGGTAAGAAACGCACAAGTAGGCTAAAATAAGAGCGATGATTCAATTATAATAGAATTTTTCATCCGCATTCAGAAACACACGCGCACACACATGCACCATCCCCCTAAAAGAAAAAAAAAACTAAGAAAATTGAGTTTTTTTCAGTATATCGGTTTTGAAAAATGGATGTAAAAAGTTCGTTTAATTTGCTACATATAAATCCAAAACACATAAAATTCGAAAGTAACCGAAATTCATTATTTTTACGAACTTCTTAAGGGGGCTCAGGGGTTGAAAACTTTTCAAAAAATCGATTTTTTTTAATGATCTAGTTTGATTATTCAATTAATTCTTAACTCAATGCAAAAAACCGCATAAAAATATTAGCATTTTTAACAGAGTTATAAGCATTTATGTATCAATACTTACATAGCCGCATCCATATTTCAATTTGAAGTCGTGTTTTCTCAAAACTTGATTCTTGACGACTAACACCAAGATTAAAATAAAACTATTTGATGGAATGGCTTAATTTTTTTACATGCATATAACATCATAATCTAGATTACGAATTAAGGATATAACTATCACTTAATAAAAACAATATTAAAAAATCTCTCAAAGTTGAAAATTTAAAAAACCCCTAAAAAATACAACTTTTTTTCCATTAAAAATACTCAAAATATTAAACTATCTAAAATATATTAATTCATAATCTAGATAATGATGTTATATGCATGCAAAAAAAAAAAAAAAAAAAAAAAGCCATTCTATCAAATAGTTTTTTTTAAATCTTGGTGTTAGTCATCAAAAATCAAGTTTTGAGAAAACGCGACTTAAAGTTGAAATTATATGGATGCGGCTATGAAAGTGTTGATACATAAATGCTTGTAACTCCGTTAAAAATGCAAATATTTTTATGCGGTTTTTTGCATTGAGTTAAGAATTAAATGAATAATCAAATTAGTTCATAAAAAAATCGAGTTTTTGAAAAGTTTTCAACCCCTGAGCCCCCTTAAGAAGCTACTTAAATCAAGCAGAAAGATTCACTATGTAAAGGTAATCCCATGAAATAAATCTATAAAAATATCTCGTTGTATTTCAATATTTTTAATGATTTCTTTTTTGCATTGAATAGCTGAATTTGACGTATAGAAGGGCCGTTTTTTAATTTTTGATCTTGATTGTAGATTTTTTGTATGAGGATGCTCTCACTTTCGAAACCGGTAGCGGGAATGAAAGTGTCCGCATTAAAAATATCAGTAAACAGAATCAAATATGCAAAAATACTGCCTTTGCAGAGATCAACCTCAGCTATCTAATGAAAAAAAGTCATTTAAATTTAATGAAATGCAATCTTTATATATTTCTTCCATAGGATCAACATTACCGAGCGGGTGTTTTTTCTTGACTGAAGTAGCTCTTAATAAAGTCGCTGTTGTGTTTTGTGCTGGTAAACAAAAAATAACACTAGCCAACAAAAAAAAAAATATTTTTGTCGGTTTCCTGGTTCTAGATAGTCAATTCCTACTAATTTTGGGTTGAAAAAAACGAATATGTAAATGAAATTTTTTTATTAGCTCTTCTTTTCAAGATACAATACAGCCCACTTGAGAAAGACACACAACATCTCACACATCCATTTAAAAGCAAATTGAAGAAGAAAAAAAAATCCTGTGTAATAAATACAATACAATAGGCATGTTTCACTAAACAATGTTCATTTTTCAGAAAGCAATGGTTGTTTCTAGCCTATTCTTGCAAACGTTCCCTTTTGAATTGCCGCTTGTATGTCAACGCCGGAGCATCTCTTGTAGCTGTCAAACAGTAGTTGGCCAGCATTGACTCATCCCAAAGACTCTGATATCTGCGTGCCATTACAGAGATATCTTTGTGAAACCTTTCACCGTGCTCAGCACTTACAGCTCCACAGTTTTTAGAGAAAAAATCAAGATGGGAATGGAGGAAATGAAGTGTCAGAGACATGTTGCATCCAAGGTCATGGTACTTTTGTAGGAGTTCTTTCACCAGCAGTTGGTAGTTCTCGGCTTTTCTATTGCCTCTACCATAAAAATTCTCTACCATACCTTCACAGCAGGCTTCCCAAGCTGCTTTCTCTTTCCTTTCCAAAATTTTATCAAAAGCAGGGTCCTTCATTATTGTGTATATTTGGGGGCCCACAAAGATTCCCTGTTTAACCTTTGATTAACTCAGTCTTGGAAATTTCGCTCTAAGGTACTAGAAAGTCTCTCCATACTTGTTCATGGCTTTCACGACGTTCATTAATCCCAGCTTAATGTGCAGGGGTGGAAGCAGAATGTTTTTTGATTCAACTAGAGGCTCATTTTGGACACTTCTCTCCTTGGAATTTAGATTTCTTGAAGGCCATTAGTCTTTTACGTAGTGAGAGTTTCTATCGCGACTGTCCCACAAACACAGAAAATAGCAATACTTGGTATAGCATAATTGCATTCCCAAGAGTAAAGCAATTACTTTCAAGACACCACAAACCTGCCATTTATGATCCTCGTATTTGATGACTCGAAGGTAATTTCACATTCCCGTAAATTTCCTGCTAGTGAACGGAATGACCAATGGGAATGGAAGGAGTAATGTTGCCATTTGTAGGAAGACTGCTTTCAAACTAAGTTTGGAAGAGTCTATAAATAACTTCCACTTCCGTGGATCATGTTATGTTCATTGAATTCATCAAACCATTAACATTAGTACAAGCAACTACATGATCTTTCTTCTCAAAGAAATAAAGAAAATTCTTGTGACGAGCCCTGTATTCTGTGATCTTGACTTCTGGTTGGATTCTACACAGAGAATGCAGTTGAGGGGAATTACAGTTATTAGGCTTGCCAACTTCGAAACATTCGATTTCCCGTATAACAACCATATTGAAATTTCTGAAGTTGGTTCCTATCTTGAAAACAAGAGCTAATCTCAGCTTTTTATGTTAATTTTCGTGTTTAGCGAGACAAAATACTTCAGAAATAACTATTTTTGAGCCCGAAACATTTTTGATGTTGGGTAGTGTAATCAATGAGCCCTGTTCATTTGCTGAATATGAATCTGGAAAATCTTGAATTTCGAATTGGAATGTAATCTATTACTTCAGCTATTAGTGAAAATAACATCTTTTAGAGCCTCATTAAACTGGAAAAAATAATTTATTAATAGAAATAAACATAGCAATAGCTTATCAGGCTGGCAAAAATTTTGCCAGTTTGTGATTTATGCAAATTAGCTTCTAACGAAATATTTAACAAAGAAATAGGAGGTGTATGAAAATTTGATAAATGTGTATGTTATTTTATACTTTCTGTAATAACAGAATTTCCTTTATCATTTAAATTATTAATTTTGGACATACTTTTAAAATATTTTAGTACTAATATGATAAATCCTGATTTAACAAAAATAAATTTTATCTTTAATTTTATGAAATTTTAAAATAATATTTATTTTAGACAGGAAATTATCATTCTTGTACTAAATCGACGGAAACAATGTCCTGGAAAGATAACTTTCAATGTTGATATTGATAATTTTATACATATGCCCAAATTAATTTAAAAGGTAAAACGTTGCACAAGCGAAAATGTAACAGAATTTCCTTTATCACCTCTATTAATAAAGTTATTAATTTTCGACATGCTTTTAAAATATTTTATTATAAATATGATAAATCCTGAATTAACAAAATTAAAATTTTATCTGTTTTTTTAAATGAAATTTTAAAATAATGTTTATTTTGCAACAGAAATAATTCATTTTAACACTAAATTTACAGAAAAAAGGTCCTGCAAATATAAACTTTCAATATCGATATTGATAACTTTATACATATATCCAAATTAATTTAAAAAGTAAAACATTTCTCAAGAGGAAATTTAACATTTAATTTTCGTTGTATTAATAAAATTATTAATTTTGAACATGCTTTTAGAATATTTTTTTTTGGTATTAATATGATAAAATCCTGAATAAACAAAAATAAGTTTTATCGGTAATTTTATGAAATTTTAAAATAATATTTATTTGCAAAATAAATAACTCATTCTTTTACTAAATCGACGAAAACAATGTTCTGGAAAGATAAATTTTCAATGTTGATACTGATAACTTTATACATATGTCCAAATTTATTTAAAACGTAAAACATTGCTCAAGCGGGAATTTCAATAGCGCGTTAAATTGATGAATGATCCAAAAGAGAAATACAATCATATTTCCATTAGATAGTTCCGAATTCAGCATTATTTCAATTTTATCATCAACAACAGGCAAAAAATATTCTAATGACCAAATACCTTTTCTTGCATTACAGCAGATTATTTTTATCAGATTATTTTTACAGATTTTCGAAGTAGTTCGAATATTATATTACGTCATCAAAGGTACAAGCTCATATCTTTCAAGGCTAAGTAAAAAACATTTTCAAAACATCCTTATATCAGTCAGAAATATCTTATCAGATGATAATAACTGAAGCGCTAAAATTTGCAGAAAAACACATTATTCTTTGATTAAGCGATGGAAAACACGAAAAGAGTAGAACATTATTTAGATTATTTGGATGGGAAAGCACTTAAATCCTGAAAGATTTAAGTTCTCTCACTCTTAATGGCTGGTTAAATAGAGATATCGATGGGATTTTGCTGAGAATATTTACAAAGAATTTTTACAATTTACTGTTTAGAATTAACAGTTCACTAAATCTTAAATATTTGTTGAAGATGTAGAAAATTCCAAATAAATCTTAAGTAATTATATAGCGTCCGATCTTATCGTTGACCAATAGCTAATTTCAAATCCGTTTGTCCTAGAAGTATATTTATAATTGTAAAATTTGCCTTTCGGTGTGTTCATAATCATAAATACATAAAAAACTATAGTCGTCGTTTGGTTCTTCCATCTGTTTATCTGTTTTAATCTATTTCCATAAAAATAATTATTTTCGTTTAAAATTACTAAATTTAAATTTTTATAAGGTCCATGTGTCTTAAAAGTTACATTTTGAAAAATCTTAACTCTGTCCACATATTACAGAGTAAAAATTACCGAACTGAATGGCTTAAAATTTAATATATATAATCATTGAAGAATTTTGTCGAGTCACTCCAAATTTTATGAAAATCGAATCAGAATTTAAAAAAGATATTAATATTTATTTTATTCATTATATTAAATCATATCATACGTAACTGATTCAATGATATCTCATGATAGATAATGATTTTAGGTTACCATGGTGATTACGTCCTATTTAAGATAGAATGTTATTACCCTTAAAGCCTGGTGACGTCACTGAAACGTCGTTGTGTAGTCACATTGTGACTTTGTGACCATCGATTGTCGATGTGACGTCACGTGACGTCGCATGTGAAGTCGTTGTGGCCATTTTAGAGCTCTTTTGTGACGTTTCACAAAGTAGTCACAATGTGACAAATTTGTGAAAAATGTGTCATTTGTGATTAATTTGACATTAACATTGTGACAAAAGCGACGATACTTAAATTGCCAGAAACATGTTTTTTAAAGTAAATAACATGTTTTGAAGGATATTTGTAAATTTCTAAAGATTTTTAAGAAAGTCACATCTCAGTCACAATGTGACGTCACTGAGTGGTGGCATTTTGGTCACAGATGTGATGTGACCAAAGTGACTCACAGTGACGTCACTGTGACCATGCATGCCATTAGGGTATTTTTGTAATACTGAGTTTGATATATATACACTATATTGCCATTGATTATGGGACACTTGCTATTTTAGACATTTTACTAAATATCTAGAAAAATACATGAGGAATCTTCTCGAAACTCTTAGTGTATAAATATAATAGTATAAGTCATACACCTCCATGAAGATTTTTTCCCGAAACTCCAAAGGGGACCGTCAACAAATTGAAAAATAATGAATATCTTTTGAATAACCCTGTCAAAACTAATGTAGCAAAAGCGCTCAAACTCTAGATTGTGATTGAATGCCTTATTGTAATAAGCCTTGTTCATTTTTATGCAAATAGCATGCATACTCGCAGAGTAATTAAGGTTTTTATAAAAAAGATCCCAAATTTTTCCAAGTTTTTTCCTTATAATTTTCAGAGTTCTTAATATAAAATATTATTTTTTTCAGAAAATATGACAAACAACATTGCACACAGTACCCTGTAATCAGAATTAAAAAATAATGAAAATTGTATAAAAAATGAGTTGGTTTACTAAATTTACTGCGCATGCGTCAACGATATCAAAATTTCATTTGCATATTATGTTAGCTAAATGTATAGAGCAACTTTTGTGAAAGTCACAAAATCATAACTTGAAAATTCTGTCAATAATCGTCAATTGAATAAGTCGAAAATCCGTTATTCTCAAAATGAAGCAAAAACAAGAGGGGTTGTATCCATATATTCATTGATTAGTGTCAATATAGAATACACAATATGGGATGTACTACTGCATTTGGATAAAATCCCTCATTTTTTTGCTTCCTTTTGGAAACAACGGATTTTGTCCTTTTTCTATACACGATTACTTTCAGAATTTTCAAGCTATGATTTTGAGACTTTTACAAAAGTTGCTCTATACATTTAGCTAACATAATATGCAAATGAAATTTTGATATCTTTGACGCATGCGCAGTAAAAAATTATATAGTAAACCTACTCATTTTTCATACAATTTTTATTATTTTTTAAATCTGATTACAGGGTACTGTGTTCAATGTTGTTTGTCATATTTTCTGAAAAAAAAAAATTATTTTATATTAAGAATTCTGAAAATTATAATGGAAAAACTTGGAAAAATTTGGGACCATTTTTATAAAAACCTTAATTACTCTGCGAGTGTGCATGCTATTTGCATAAAAATGAACACAGTGTATTGCAATAAGGCATTCAATCATAATCTAGAGTTTGAGCGCTTTTGCTACATTAGTTTTGATAGGGTTATTCAAAAGATATTCATTCTTTTTTAATTTGTTGACGGTCCCCTATGGCGTTTCGGTAAAAACTCTTTACGGAGATGTATGACGTATACTATTATATTTATACACTAAGAGTTTCGAGATGATTCCTCATGTATTTTTCTAGATATTTAGTAAAATGTCTAAAATCGCAAGTGTCCCATAATCAATGGCAATATAGTGTATGATCATAATAAATTTTCTATTTTCATAAATTTTTCATAAAAATTCATCTATTCATCTATTTTCATAAAAACAGCTATTTTATCAAGATCTGAATATTTATAAAGCTAGTAGATGTGCCAGTAATGGGCCCCCTTAAGGAATTTCTCTAAAAAATATTTTTTTATTAATAGTTATAATTATTGTATTCCAATTTTTTTCATATTAGATTAATCTTTCAACAATATTTAGCTAATACCACTGTTACATTTTCAAATAGAAATAAAAATTTAATTTTAAATAATAGAAACATGTCTAAACACCTAAAAGTCTAGTAATGGACCACCTATGTTCCAGTAATGGACCGCCTATGTTCCAGTAATGGGCCACCCTACAAAAAATAACAGATAATTGTTTTTAGGTGTGTTTGTAATTATGTAAATACGTAGCACCTATAGTTGTCGTTCAGTCCGTCCGACTGTCCGTCTGTATGTCCGTCTGTCTGTCTGTCCGCATATAACAACGCAAAAACTATCCAACCGAATAGTTTGAAACTTAAAATGCATAATTATTACATATTTTTGTCGAGTCATTTCAAATTTTATGAAAATCGGATGAATAGATCATTTACAGGGAAAATCAAAAGGATTCCGTAACATTACGGTCAACGGGGAAAAAAGTTTAAAATGCATTTTAACCGTTTGAAATTTAAAACATATAATTATGGCATAATTTTGTCGAGTCATTTCAGATCTTATGATAATCAGATGCATAGATCAATTGCAGGAACTATCAAAAGTATTCCGTTACATTACAGTCAATGGGGAAAAAGTTGCAAATGCATTTTAATGGTGTTACACTCATTCGAACATAATAAAATTGACATGAACCTATGACGTATATATATATTAAAATACAAATTCTGTATAATCTGAGATGCAAAGAATATTTATTATTAAATTACAGGGCCACACAAAAGTATTCCACTACAGAAAGTTAGACCCCACCCCATATGAAATGGAGAACTTGGGGAAATTGTCTCACGTGTTTCTGAATTGGCCAAGCCTTGTCTAGTGTCCCATGTGCACTGCAACGGCAACTGCGGAATAACTAGAAAAAAAATTAAAAACTACATATATTTGTCTCATTTAGAGTCTCGATAACTAAAAACAATTGAAAGAATAAAAATTGCTCCCGTAGACTTGATGTGGAAAGTGAAGGATTAAAATTATTCTGGGACCGATTGTAGAATTCTTAGTTTCATGGATTAATAGTACGAATGAATATAAAATTTAATAAATAAACATTTCATTTAAACCTCTCTGCCAGTGAGTTAAGAGCCAGTTTCAATATTTAACAAGTCCTTGAACTGTCAGGAATTTCTACTTAACTGATCTTAGAAAGCGTCATTTGTATAACTCACTTATATTGACATGTTCTTATCCTTGTCCTTGAAATGTTATAAGAAATTACAAGTTACGGATTGCAGCTTCAGACGAATTTGCATTTTCCACTCAAGTAGCATTGAACAGACTTCAGTTATTTTTTGTGTTTTTTGTTTCCTGTGAATTCGCAAAACCTTTTAAAAAATCACTCAAAAATTAGAACTTGAACAAACTTGTTTTTTTAAGTATAATTACATCATAAGAGAGTGGAACAATTCAAATTAAATAAATGATGTATAACTAAAAATTATCTTATTGGTAAATATACATATAAAATTGCATTTCTATATTTTACAAATTTGTAAATATGTGCATGTACAATTCGGAAATATTTTGCACGAATAATTCGCAGAACAAAAGCTGCGCTCTTGAAACTTAATGAAATATGTTTTGCGGTGAATGTATTCAATCCCTATGTATGATCCAACATCATACTACATACAGTAATGTAAAAAAGTTTTACTAAATTTATAAGTGTTCATATTTTAAAGTATGCAAACAGTAAAATAAAGAATGATAAAATAAAGTTTCCAACTTAACATACTTGCTCAAATATTAATACGGTGATAAAATAACGGCTTCTTCTTCTCTCCTAGAGCTAAATGTTTCCATGATTCGACTGTTAAGTTGAAATAATTGAGATATCCGGTATTCATCGGACTATAGTCTTTACCTTTTTTTTTTCATTATGTATCAATTAATAATAATAACAATAATGTTTATGATATTAAATTATTAATTAACCCGGGAGAACACGCTCTTATCCAGGGTAGGAATGGTTTATCTTTGTCACCAAAAAAAATCAAATTATAACTGTCATTTTATTTAGGCGGAGACAATCCTTACAAATTTTGCGATAAATTAAGTTGAAGATTACTTTTAAAAGATAAGTGGTTACAATTGCAAAAATCATACGTACTCCGGGTCAAAAAGACCCGGCGCGTGTACTCCCGGGTTAAAAATTAACATTTCTGAAAATACTTAATTCAAAATACGCATTTACTTTGCATTTCAGCTTTTACAAAGTATAACTAATAATGGCAATGACAATGGTTATAGTACTGCATTAGTAATTCATAATAATATTTAAATAAATAATCCAAAATATGCATGCTCTTTATGTCTGAGCTTTTACAAAATACATAAATAGATTATAATTTGGCAAGCTTACCCTTTAAACTAGAAGATGATCTATTTCTCCTATGCTTAAATAACAGAAGCTTCTCTTAAATATTCATTATGTCCGTGTTAGATAATTTATATTTTAATAATTACTAATTCAAAATTGATGAAAATTTGTTTCTTCATGTTGTTTTTACAGGTCAACATCTTTAATATCGTGTTATTACTAATATATATATTATAGGTGTTTGATACTAATTTTTTAAAAGTTACGTTAAAGAATAATATGTAGATGATCACAGATAGAAAAATTTTGTCGCATAAATTTACAAAGAGTTTTTCACTTATGAGTAATTTCTTCCTCTCTCACTTTCACTCTTTTATTTTTTAATATGGGAATTACAACCCGAATCCGGGTTTTCCTTCCAACTGTAACTAAAAATAATCCAAAATATAAAATAATAAAAAAATAAATACACTCAGGAACATTGAAAATAGCGACCCAAGAAGAAAGCATCGGATTGAAATGAAATTTAATACACATAATGATACAGAGGAGACATTCACTTGATCTCAAAATAAAGACAATTAAACGAATACAGGGTCTGCAACGAGACAAATACAGGGCAACTTCAATAGCACGTTGCACCACCTCCAACTGCAATACATGCTGCCACATGCTCCGGCATAGAGTTGATTAGACACCTGATGTTGTCCTGAGTCAGATGGGTCCACAAATCTTGCACAGCCAACTCCAAATCATGCACCGAATGACATGATGGCATCTGACGTTTTAGCTGATCCCACACATGCTCTATAGGGGACAAGTCGGGGAAGAGGGCCGGCCATCGAAGAGTCTGAAATTGACGTAAGAAATCTTGAGCGAATCTTGCTGTATGCGGTCGAGCATTATCTTGCTGGAAAGTTGTCCCTGGGAGACCATTTAGGAAAGGTCCTACATTGGGTCGAAGAGCATCATCAACATAACGTTGGCCCGTTAAGTTTCCATGCACCACAAGTAGAGTGGACCGGCTATTTTAGGCTATGCCCCCCCCAGACCATTACAAGCTGTGCGGGCAGTGTGACGTAGAACAGTGTGAGAGAAATTGTACCGCTCACCAGGGCACCTCTACACTGGTACACGGCTGTCATCTGTCTCCAAAACAAACCGGGATTCATCACTAAACACAACGTTTTGCCAATCTGTGACATTGCACATTGATCTGGCTTGGCACCACTGTAGACGCAGTCGCTGATGTTCCGGTGTTAAAGGAAGTGCACGAAAAGGGCGCTTGAATTTTAGACCTGCTTCTGCAAGGTGTCTGGAAATTGTGGAACAATTGCTACGCCTACGTTTGCTCGAATCATTGAACGAGTCACTGTGGGGTCCACGAGTGCTTGCCGCACGATCCTTCGATCCTCTCTCCTCGTGGTCTTTCTGGTCGCTCGAGACCCGGTTCTCCGCACATGGGTACCATCTCGTGTCCACTGATCCCAACATTTTCTAACGGCATATTCCGAACGATCCACCTAGTCAGCAACACGGCGCGTCGACCAGCCTGCAGTTTTCATCCCGATGATCAAGCCTCTCGCTTAACTGTGAGAAATGTCTTCTAGCACGTTTATCTGGCATGTTTCGCTTACGAAAGTCTTCCTTCAATTGGCAGGTAATCGTCGCGTTTATGAATCTTCGATTTTGCGCTGGGTTATATAGTACCCTCTTCCTGGTTGTAGCGCCATCTCGGCGTGTATGAGCATGCGTATTGGCACAAAACTTGGATCATTTGCATATCACATTACGCTGTACTTATTTGCAAAGTTTCGCGATTGTACATAGTTTTCTTCTTGGGTCGCTACTTTCAATGTTCCTGAGTGTATGTTAATGTCTAACACTTTTAAACTGTCTGCTATATGTTCGTACTTTTACATTATATATAAGTTGCAGTATATTTATGTCAGAAGAATAACTTTCCAAACCCAAACCTAAAAAAAAATTTTCTTTCTTTTTTTTATGTGACATTAAAGAAACAAGATTCTTCAATTTATTAATATAGATATTATAAGTTCCTTTCTTTTTATATACTATTTTATTTACTTTTATTAAAAGAAATGCCTTAAGTTGAGTTTCTTTAGCATTTATAAACTGGGAACGTTCAGTAACAAGTAAGCTTTAAATAAGCTGCTCCGGATTCTGCACTTAATTAATACAGTAATAACATCTAAGGAAGTCAATGACACTGATAACAGTGGTGGCTATTCCTGTTGTAACATTCCACAAGAAAGTTTTTCATGTGATATTGATTAGATTCAAAATCAAACTCAAACGCTATTATTTTTAAACAACACAGTTGCCAACTCATGACTACGTTAGAAAGATTTTAACATAAATGCAGTATTAATGAATCAAAAAAGATCATAAAAGAAAATTTTTAACTCTGCAGTTCTCAATTCATCTTCCAGAGTACGTAATTTTCTACGTAATTCTTGAGAAGTCTTATACCCATTAAATTAATGTAATAGCGATTTTAAAGAGCTTTGTGAAGAAATTAAAAATGAATGTATTTTAGTTTGACACATTTTTTGTGCGTTTATAAAGTTTATGTACATGTATTTTTCTAATATTGATTTATAAAATAATTTGAACTATATTCGAGACAAATCGGGTTGATTCAGATCGCTTCATGTTTTTCATTTCAGATTTCTTCCCTACTTGACTTTTAGCCAAACAGTATTTCAACTAAAATATAAAATTCGTACTGTGATTTATTTAAAAGAAATTCCATTTTTATCTGCAAACAAACAATTTTTTTAAACAAACATTTTTTTAAATATTGATTTTTTAAAAAGTCTCCTTCAAAAATATTTAAATCTGGTCGTAAATAAATCCCTTATCGACAAAATAACGATAAATGTTTACTTAATAATGATAGGTTTTCAAAATAGTTTTCTTTTCGCAAGAAAATGGACGTGATTATACTTTTTTGGAAAAGTTGAAAGGAAAAAACATCAAATATCAGTTTGGCACATTGTGTGTGCTTTTGTATAAAACGACAGTGCATATAGTTTTTCTACTCATAAGTAAAATAATTTCAGCTACATTGAAGATTGAAAAATTGGATTTCGGTATCTTGTTGTTTTTCATATCAGTTTTTTTTACTCATTTGATATTAAGCCAAAAATAAATTTTGTCAAAATTTAAAGTTCTTTTGAATTATATAAATGAAAAACATATTCCCACCTTATTTTGTAAACAAACTCTTTTTCCGACTTGATTAAAAAAATAACAATGATATCGTGTTCAAAAGATACAAAACTAGCCGTAGATATATCGCTTATGGATAAGACACTCGAAAGATATCGATAAGATATAATCTCTGATTGCTAACTTACTCATATTTATTACTTTCTTCTATCTTCAAATGAAGAAAGTATTGGCATCGAAATTTATTTTTACTCCGATTTCTGACTGGTTTACACATTTTATGGGTCAGAGATTCTAAAAAAAAAAACATGTTTATAGAACATGTCTCTCTTTCCGTCCGTGTGTCATTATTGTATCATTGAAAATGATATGAAGATTTGCATAGAATTTAACCAAATTTTGTGTGTATATTTTTGGCTGTTGCAAGCAGGTTTTCCTTCAATACTGAAATATTCTGTCGAAAGGGGATGCAGTAGTAGCAATTTCTGTTCCATTTTCAATACTGTACCATCGAAAAGTGTATGAAGTTATGCATAGAACTAAACCGAAATTTTTTGTGAAAGTGTTTGGCAATGACTAGTAGCTCTTCCGTGAATTTAAAAAAATTTGCCGGAAGAAGAAGCTGTAATAGTGATACTGTACCATTTTCATTATTGTACTATCGAAAAATGTATAAAGTTATGCATAGAACTGAACCAAATTTTTTGTGTATTTTTATGGCTAAGACCAGCTGGTCCTTCATCAAATTCGAAATTTTCCACCAGATGAGGACACTTTAAGGGTAACGTTGTCTGTGCCATTCTTATTATTGTACCATCGAAGAGTTTATAAAGTTTTAGATAGAACTGAACATTGAACGAAATTTTTTATGCACGATTTTGCCTATCGCCAGCAGATCTTCCTTGAATTATGAAATATTCCGTAAGAAAGAACTGTGATAGCTATTTTGTGTCATTTTCTCGATTCTTCGTAGCTCTAATCTTCATCGGCCGTACAGAGGCGGGAACTAGTGTCCTGCTAACCTAGCTATTTGCAAATAGCTGATGATAACAGATTAAGGAGAAACTATTGATTTTCATAAATATCATGATCTACATTAGCTTTATTTTTTACTCCGAATGAAGCAGAAATTTAAGATGAAAATCAAAGTTGTTATAGAACTAAACTAATATGTGTAACTATTTGTTGAAACATTAAGGTGTACGTATGAGATAGCAGGAAGTCTTGGGATTGGCACATTTGCAACTAGTTCAAAATAGTTTTCTTTTCCGCAAAAAAAGGATTGAAATGGTTTTTTTTTTATAATTTCAAGCTGAAATGAAAAACAGATACATTTAATTTAACTGCTTCCCTGTTTTGCCCGTACGTTGCCCGGGCAACGTGTTTCTGCCAGTCATGATTTGCGTACCCCGTACGGGCATCAATACTCCAATAATAATTTATTATTCTCGCAAGTAAAATTTTATTGCAAATTTTGCATTATTTAATTCAAGAATTTCTCTGATTCAATTAGGCAAAAATTTCTGTTTTAAACAAACGATGATAAAAGATTAAACGTTCTGTAAAAAACATGAAAAAAAAAAATAGACATTTGAAAGTTTTTTTTCAAAAACATTGATCATTTAAGCTGTTAACACATTTTTGTGTCTGTGTTTGTAAAACAAATATGCAACTATTGAATCATAAAGTAATTTGAGCTACATTCAAGTTGAAAATAGGAAGGTTCTTGATGTTTTTACTACAGATTTCTTCACCTACTTGACATTTAGCCAAAAACAAATTCTGCCAAAATTTAAATTTGCAAGTATGAGTTATTTAAGCAGAAAACAACTTCCGACCCTTTAGTTTGTAAATAAACTTTTCTTCAGTATTGATTTTATGTATAAAAAAAGCCTGTCTTTAAAAGATTAAAATATGTTTAATATATTTCTGAACAAAGTAGGGTGCTAAATCCCTCAATCATTATCGGTATTCACAATAATTTTTCTCTTTTCCATGAAAAAGAACGCAATTACTATCTTCTGAAAATATTGGATAAAAGTTAAAATCCAATTAATTTGTGTGCAAATTTTAGAAACAAATGCGAATGTACAGGAGCTAGTGATATTTAGGAGCCCACACTACTGAGTGAAAAACACCCGGATGATAATGTTAAGTCTATGGGGGCGTTCTTTTCAAATATCTCACTCAAATTTTAATATTTTTACATATTTTTTTTGCATACGATAACAGAGGACGATCTACAACCGGGCAAGTTTTTACTTTTTCGATTGTGGTTATAAATTTTTATATTATGATAGTTTCAATTTCAGAACCGGATCAAACCGGTATCGAAAAGTAAAGTAATTTTTAAAAACAAAAAATCTAAAACCAAAATTGAAAAAGTAAAAACTAGCCTGGTTGTAGATCGTCCTCTATGCAGAAAAATCATGTAAAAAAATTAAAATCTGAGCGAGATATTTGAAAAGAACGCCCGCATAGACTTAACATTATCATCCGGGTCTTTTTCACTCAGTAGTGTGGGCTCTTAAAATGGAATGACAAACAAACGGTGGGATCCATTAAAGTTATCTTTACGCGAGAATAGCTCAGGAATGATTTTAGTATTTTTCCTCGATTCAGCACCAGTAGTAAAACAAACATTGGGTATACGCACCAAGCACAAGGTATACTGTGTACCTTTTATTGAGAAACAGGGGGAGCTTCATGAAATTCTCCCTCCCCTCAACTTACAGTCATATGCTCATTACCAAATGTCACTGACAGATGCCACTTCACTGATAGAAATTACACGACTGCTCAGAATAACCTTCGAATTTCAAACGCAAACTTCTATATTTTTGGCGTTTACAACTGGTTTTCCGAAACAGAAAATTTCAGCAAGTGAATCGCTAAAAGGCTTTTATTAAATAAGGTAAATTTCACAATAAAAAATAACTGGTGAGAATAATGCAAGATTCTGGGCAGCTTAATTCTTTGAGGGGCAAAGCATTTCCGTTCTTTAAATTCTTAAATGATTGTTTGACACTATAATTTAAAAACAAATTTATTTTAAAACAGTTGAAGGTTTTTCTTTACTTACTTGACTAGGTTATAATTTTCATTTCAAAATTCTGGTGTCAATGTGGCTATTCGCAATTAAAATAAAGTGGAATCCCACCACCATTTAATTGGATAAGGGGCACATAATACTGATCGCTCGTCCCCATAAGGGGTTAAACAGCTAAGCGGAATGAGGTGTAAAAAATCGCTGTTTGTTTATTCATTTTATATGTTAGTTGATTTAAGCCGTGCAATTTCATCAGCGCACTGTATTTTGTCGATAAAATATGCTTTTAAATTCCGGGCGATTATTAAAGAAATTCCAAACTTCACTTATTAATCATTTAAAAACTGCTTGAATATTTATAAAACATACTTTATTTCTCCTTTTGATTTATAAAATTGATTTTTTCTACATTCATAATCAAAACTTCGGATCAAAAGCCCATTGAAAATTCCTTCAATGTGTTTCGTAACAGACTTCTCTACTCGCATATTTAGAGCTGAAAATAAATTTTGTCCATTTTTAAGTGCGTTCGTAATTGTCTAAATACGTAGCACCTATGGTCGTCGTTCAGTCCGTCCATCCGTTCGACCGTCCGTACTCCTGTCCGTCTGTCCGTCTGCCCTCATATAACAACTCAAAAACTACCCAACCAAATTGTTCGAAATTTAAAAAATATTATTATTACATAATTTTGTCTAGTCATTTCAAATTTTGGGAAAATCGGATGCATAGTTCAATTACAGGCACAATCAAAATTATTCCATTACATTACGGCAATGGGAAATTTTTTCAAATGCATTTTAATAGTATTACGCTCTTTCGAATATAAGAGAATTGATTTGCATCTATGAAGTATATGCTAAAATATACATTCTGTACAATCTGGGGTGCAAAGAATATTTGTTATTCATTTACAAGGCCACACAATAGTATTCAATTACATAACGGTATAGGGGGGAGATTGATTGTGATGCGTTTTATTTACATTAAACTTTTTCACATTTATGAAATAGATATACATTGCTGAGATTTACTACATGTTACTTCCTGTATAATAGAAAGCAGATAGTATTTACAGGGATACACAAAAGATTTCGGCTGCTATAATCTATCCGAAGTACTGAATACTATTACAACAATTTTAAATATTTTTAACCTTTGTTACAGTACGGACGCTTTATTTTGTATGCGTGACCTGCAATTTTCTACTTGTTATTCTTCAAACTATTTAGGAATTTTACATGCAAAAAATTATTAAACAATTTCTCTTGAAATATATAATGTGTAAATTCAAGTAATACGAGACTATATTTATATTTATCAACAAAGAAATTAAAAAGTATGGATATTTATATTTCAAAATGCCAGATTTTCATTCATGTCACAAATATTTCTAAAAAACGAGTATTTTCAAATTTTCATTTTTAAATCAGAGGCATTTTTAACCCTTTGACAGGAGGTGGGATATATTGGACTTAATTCTAATTCGAAATGCCACATTAACACCAGAATTTTTAAGTGAAATTTTTAATTTTATAAAGAACCTGAAGAAAAGCTTTTATCTATTTGAAATAAATTTGTGTTTTAAATTCTGGTGTCATTCAATCATTTCAGTGTTATATTAATAGAAGTGCTTTGCCACTAGAAAAATTAAAGTCTCTTCTAAAAAAAAAAAAAAAAAAAAAAAAAAAAAAAAAACAGGGAACTACCATAATTAATTTTAAAATCTCAATATTGTCTTAATAAATTATAGACAAAAAAGCAATGGTACATTGCGCCTTCGGTACCCTGATGCCGGTGCCTACGTTTTAAATGTATTTCTTTTTCCCTTGAAAATGTTTTAAATTTCTAATGTTTTGCAGAATTTCTAATATTAAAATATATGGCCCATAGCGCCGCAAATATGCAATATGATCACATTAAAATATAAACCTTATCTGATTGATACACAATTTGAAGTAACAGATTATATGTCACGTTTGTCACCGACAAATGCTGTGTGAACTGTAAAAGCATACCGCCACTTTCTTGAACATCTGCCAGCTGGTATGATCTTAACTACATTTCTACGCCAATTAAAGTGTGGGACTAGTGACAGATGTTTAGAAGACAAGAACTTCTCTACAAAGACACGAATGATGTTTTAAAATGTTGTAAAATTTAAATATGATTTTAAAATATTTTTTAATACTAAAAAAAACTGATTTTTACTTTCTTCTATCTTTACGAGAAGAAAGTATTGGATACATGAAAATTTTCGAAATCCGGTTTTCAACGGATTTCACGTTTTAGGGGTCAGAGAACCCGAAAAACATGTTTTTACAAAATGTCTGTCTGTGAGTCTGTGAGTCTGTCTGTCTCTCTGTTTGTGACAAAAATATTGTGGGCGCTCTATCTCAAGAACTAAGGTACGGAATTTCACAAAACTGCCCCTAGTAGCAAACTAATATTGATCCAATGTTGCGCCAATATTTCATTTATTGGAAATATTGCTAATAAAACGCCAATATTGATTATATATTGGCATTCAATTGGAAATATTTCCAATGAATTCCCAATATTGTACAAATGTTGGCATTGCATAGGAAATATTTCCAATGAATTCCCAATATTGTACAAATGTTGGCATTGCATAGGAAATATTTCCAATGAATTCCCAATATTGTACAAATGTTGGCGTTACGTTGGAAATATTTCCAATGAAACCCCAATATTTAACCAATATTGGCGTTTTATTGGCAATATTTCCAATGAAACCCCAATATTGGCATAATAATGACTGCAATTATTGGCTAAATAAAGTAAAAATGTAAACACCCCAATATTGGAGCAATATTTCATGCCAGTATTGCGCCAATGTGCCAATATTGCTCCAAGATGTAGCCAATATTGGTCCAATATTGTTTGGCTACTGGGGAGGTTATGTTAGACCTTGATATAGCTAGATTTGATTAATTTTTGGTGCATATCACTCAACAAGTGCCGCTGCTATGCTGAATTATTCACAATTTCCACAATAGCCAAGACCTATCGTAACACAAGACATATCACAAGATCTATTGCATGGATTATCATAAAACTTTATATTTTGTTAGTACTTGATATAACATGGTGCTGATTACGTTTTGGTGCGAATCCCTCAACAGGTGACGCTAACACGGTGTATTATTCGTGATTTTTGCAATAGCTCTATCTCAAAAACAAATGCACGAAATTTTCTAAAGCTTCATATTCAGTTATTCCCTGATATAGTGTTGTTTAGTTTTGGTGTAAATCGTAATATCGATGGCGCTGCTATGCTGCATTTTTAACGATTTCGCAACAAATGTAGGGTAACATCTCCAGTAATTGGCATGCACCAATGATTGGCACATCCTACAAACATGTCCTAAAATAAGATTTATATCCAATCTTGTATCCAGTCTTATATCCAGCCAAAAATGCAAGACCATATACAAGTTATATGCTCATTTACTTTAAAGATTATAACTTCGATTTATGCTACTAGATGACAATAGTGCCTAGGAAAGAGAAACAATTATGGTTTGTATCAAATTAGCCATTTTGTTGCAAATGCTTCTTCTCTGGATTAAGAAAAGCATGGTTTTCAATTCATTATTATCTGATTTCTAATTTATTTTAAATTTTAATTGACAACAGTTTTGTTTAGTTGAAAAGGGCTACTTTAATTGTGTAAAAGTATTTTTGACAGAAATATTTGGATTTCTGAATTAATGATAGATGCCAATTAATGGTGCTTCAATTTTGATTGTTCCAAGTAATTGGCACCTATTCCAATTACAAGGGAATCGCATGATTTGAGATTAAACCATTTATTTTGGCTTTACACTAAGTTAGTTATAGACTACTTTTGTTTATCAGTTGTTTTCATTTGAAAATATGAAATATTATCAGTAATTGGAATCCATTAAAGCTTTGTATGACAATTACTGGGGACAGCATGACAATTACTGGGTACTAACATAAATATATTGTATTATTTTAAAGTGTTCATATTTCAGACTATATACTGATTTCTTTCTTTCAAAAATCTGAAATATGGCATCTTCATCTACAGTAAATTCATATAAGCGATTAAACCCAATGCAAAATATAAAGTTTTTTATATATATATATAAACATGTGCCAATTATTCGATCACAAGGTGTCATACATTGGTGCTCTAGGTGCCAATTACTAGTGACTACAGCAACTTTTTATAAATTTATTTTTATTAAAATACTTTTTCAAAAATTTTTGCTTTTAGTGGGCAAAATACATGCACAGATATGCATTTTTTGATTTAAAAATATTTGCAAGTAAATCTTTTATTTCTTGGCAATGAAAATTGAAGTAAGTTTAAAGGCAAATTCTTAATGTGCCAATTACTGGAGATGTTACCCTATATAAGAACTAATGCATGGATTTTCATCAAACTTCAGATTCAGTTAGTACCTGATAAAAAATTTATCCTGATTATTTTTTCGTGTACATAACCCAACATGTGGTGCTGTTATGCAGATTTTTTTAAAGATTTTACAGTAGCTCTATCTCAAAAAAAAAAATGCTTGGATTTTTATTACACTTTAGATTCAGTTTAAGTTGACATAAGTTGTTGCTGACTAGATTTTGGTTTAAACTGCCTAACCAGTGCGTTGCTATTCTGCATTTTTCAGGAAGTATTAACATGCAAAAGATAAAAGTTTTGGGATAGCCAATCTTACTAGTTTTTTAAAGTAAACATTATGCTAACGAACACGTATTTAATGAATCATTTAAGATAGTTGGTCATCACAAAATTTTCATCATAAGACGTATCTGGCCAGGGTTTCCAATTCGACATTTTTTTTTTTACTTCAGAAATTATAAATAATAATAATAAATATAGAATGGAATTTGAGGTAATTAAGCAAATAATGTTTCACTGTGCATATGTGAATGCAATCAAAATATAATGAAGATAATGTATTAGTTAAATGTATAGAACAACTTTTGTGAAAATTTCAAAAACATTGCTTGAAAATTCTGAAAGTGATCATCGATAGAATAAGCTCGATATTCGTTGTTCCCAAAGGAAAGCAAAAACATGAGAAGTTGCATCCAAGTATAGCATATGTTACACACAATTGTACGTACACAATATTTCACGAATTCTATATTTAGATACATCCCCTCATCTTCTTCCTTCCTTTTGGAACAATGAATTTCGAGCATATTCTATGGACGATCACTTTCGGAATTTTCAATCTGTGTTATAAAGAATTTCACGTAAGTTGCTCTATGCATTTAGCTATTACATTATACACATTATGTTTTGAATGCATATGCGTATGCGCAGTGAAACCTTATTTAGTGAACCTGCTGATTTTTCAACCAGTTTTCAATATTTTTAATTCAGATTCCATGGCACTTAGCACAAAGTTGTTTGTGATGTTTTCTAAAAAGAACATTATTTTATATTAAGACTTCTGCAAGCTATAAGCAAAAAACTTGAAATTTCGGATTTGTTTATAAAAATCTTAATTTTTCGACGAGTATTCGTGCTATCCTGTAAAAATTATGATAATTTATTACAAGAAGCCTCCTAATTATGTGCTATAATTTTTAACGCTTTTGCTTTATTAGTTTTTACATGGAATTCCAAAAAAATATTCAAGTTTTTTCAATTTGCGCACCACTTATTTAAAAATATTAAAATGGGAGCGAGTGATAAAAAAAATTAGTTTTCATTGGTTTAATATTATCTTGCGAGTGTCTTCACGTTATTACGAAGACTCTCTGATTTTTTATACTGTTACTGTACACAATTTCCATTTGATCCTGTAATATTTAGAAAATTATCGGAATAAAAATGATTTTAACTCCAAATTTTACGAGAAAAACTCGTATAAAAATGTCTACTAAACGGCAAGAAACAAAAGAGAATTCTTTTGTCATTAGAGAATAATAAAACTGAAAATCCTTTAATAGGATTGTGCGATAAATTGAGCAACAACAACAACAACAACAACAAAAATACATGGTTTCTTGTTTCATCAATCAGCACTTCTGCTAGATTAAAACATAAATAAAGTAATTAGAGATCTTCTCGATTTTATTCAGCAACCTAGTTGCCACCGTATTGATTTTTTAAATCAAATAATCACGCTTTAAACAATAATTTTTTTTTCTTTTGCAATACATATAGGGGAGAGTGGGGATACTTGAGCATAGGGGATACTTGAGCCACCCTTATTATCTCTACAGTTGGTCAATTTTTCTTTCTAAAACTGGCAACATGGTAACATATTTATAGTTCTGAACATGTGAAAAAGAAATCACATACCTTGGTACCATGTTGAAAGTATGGTGATTAACCCTTTGAGCTCTGCTGGTAGAATTTTCTACCACATAATTTTAATTCTGAAATGTCACAACGACACCAGAAAATTCGATCAAATTTATTTGAAAAAGGTTTAATGCATTTTTTCTCGTATATTGTAAATCGGTTTTTTTCTTTGCAAAATACTGGTGCGAATGTGACATCTGGCTCAAGTATCCCCTCCATGGGGATATTTGAGCCACGTTGTAAAAGAAAAAGTAAAAATTTATTAGACATAGAAAAATAGTTCAAAACTAATTGAAAGTGGTTTTCAATTGAAGAAAAAATATCACATTTTCATTTTCAATATTTTATTTTGTTCTAAGAAATTATAAAAAATTTAAAAAAATTAAAATTTAAAAAATGGCTCAAGTATCCCCATCTTCTCCTACATTTAAAGACTGAATTAAAAAAGTTATTAAAAGATTGAATAAAATGTACTAAGACGGACTTGAATACATTTTAAATTTAAAACTTATATATGAAAAATAAAATACTGAGAAACATTTAAAAATGCAAAAATGTAAACTTTCCGCTAAGCTACTCACAAGGCATTATCAGTACAAATATCCATTGCATAACAAACAGTGGAACAAATCAAGAACAGTTAAATTAAAAATAAAAGAAATAGACGATATTCACTTGGTATAGAACGAAATAAAATCGGGTTTTAACAGTTATCACGGTGGGGTACTCCTCGAAGGCTGGTTCACATATTTGCGATCGACATACACATCGAGATCACATATCCAACCATGAATGAGGCACGTTCTATTCCTAGAGAATACTATCTATTTCTAAAAAAATAACTGTTCTTGATTTGTTCCACTGTTTGTTATGCAATAGATATTTGTCCTGATGACGCCATGCGAGTAGCTCGGCGGAACGTTTATTATTCGTATTTTTAAATGTTTACTACTATTTTTATTTTTTGTACATAACTTAATTTTTTAAATGTATTCAAGTGTGTCTTAATATGTTTTAATAAAGTTTCTCTTAAGCAATATAATCAAATAGGTATCCCAGAGAGAAAAATCACATTATTAAATATTTTAATAAATAAATTTTATACACTGTTAAAAATCTGCTGCATTTTGCTGCAACGCACTCCCCTGCTTGTATAGAAAACGGTTACTTGGCCCTGAAATGGCGCTTTCTCATTGGTTGGAATAGAGATATTATATACAAGTGGTGGAGGGCGTTGCAGCAAAATGCAGCAGGTTTTTAACAGTGTAGTACTATGTATGTATATTGACTTGAAAAAACCGTAAGGATGGCAGCTAAATGATATGAGATAAATAAAACAATTAAAATATTATATTAACAAGTGTAAAATTGAAATTAAAACGTAATCAAGTTTTGCTGTTTTTTGTGATCCAGCCAATTTTATGCACATCTCCACAACACGATTTCCATCTACATCTTAAAGACCATCCACTATAAGTTGTCCTAAAAGTGACACAATCTTAGATGAATTTATGCATTATTTAACATGAAAATCAATCATATCTATTAGCAGAGTCTAATGTTTGATTTAATAACCCTTTTCCTTCTTTATGTGTGTCTGTTATAGCAACATTATTTTCCCATATATTCAAGAACTTTTCCAAAGAAACTGTTTAACTTATCGCATAAATCCAGGTAATCACTATAAAAAGTGATGTGATCTTAATCTCAAAAGCTTCATAAGGTAAACATTACTCCTTAAAATTTGTGATATCTAACCCAAGATTCGGGTATGAAAAAATACCTGCCGGTTCGGAATATAGGAGCAGATAGATTTAAAAGTTAATAAATAATTTTTCCAACGAAAACTAAATCAAGATTAGAGATAAACCCAGTTTATCAATTTTATTTGCCCGTTTATACGAGTTTTTAGTTTCATTTTTCTGTAAGCAATGGTTTTATCAGAATCATGTTACGATATTTTTTTATTTAATCCCATTTCTTCCATCCCTTGAGAATACTTTTAGTAATATCATCCATAAGTAGATTTCATCTTATCAAAACCTTTTTACTACAAAAGTTATAGATAATATTAAGACGATTTATGTAATAAATTTAAACCGTGTGGTGGGTGATAGTTTCATTAAATGAACCATAAACTATATTTTGAATTTTGACGGTCATTTTATTGAGACAAACGAGTGTTTAATAGTGCAACCCCGTATACAGAATTCTCTGAGGGTTGTTAAAAAAATTTCATCACTCTAATTACATTTTTTATCATCTTAGTGTTAGATTGACAGAGATATGATTTTTTTCACAGTTCCTTATCCCATTTAAAAAAATGTTACTGAAAGAGTTGGTCCTATTAGAAACTTGCACCATAGAATTTGTAGATAATATCAAGAAGATTATAATAAAATAAAGCGGATTTTGTATTTTATGAATTGACAGAGTTATATTTTTTTTTCATTCGTCACAACTTCATTTTTATTGCTTTTATTTTTAGTATTTATATTTTTACTATATTTTTTATTTATTTATATATATCGTTTTATTTGTTGTGAGAGTTGATCCTGTCAAAAACTTTTCAAGATAAAAGTGGTAGATTTTGAAGTGCAAGAAGATTTATAATAAATTTAACAAATTTGATATTTTGTGAACCGACGAAGTAATGAATTGTTTTCTTCTTAAAACCCTATTTTTATCGGCCCTTGAGTCCATTTTAAGGATACTAAAAACCCATCATATAATTTTTGGCCTTTTTCCTAGAATTAATATAACTTTACACTCATTCGATATGTATTTTTATTGAGAAGTAATGGGTTTTTTCTGTTTTTACAAAAACCCTCCCCATTCACACTTCCTTCATCTAATTTTATCCATTGACATGGCTGCCAACTACTACGCCTATTTAAAGTCAAATAAATGTATTAAGAACAGAAATTTTAGTAAAAATAAATACAATATGTACTGCAATACATGAAATTGAAAATTTTTCGTATACATTTTACTAAAACATTTTTTGTGGTTCTAAACATGTTTTTATGATTTAATTAGGCGTAGAAGTTGGCAGCTCTGCATTGATGAACTTGACCGAGATTTTTTACAACATGATTTTATTCATGAATTTGGAAGAGTTTTGAACAGAAGTGTAGAAGTTATCGTGTCCATAAAAAAGTGATATATATTTACATTCATGTTTAAAATTGAGGGAATTTTCAGATTTGGCCTGAACTATTGAACAGTTTTTAAAGAAATTGGGTACGAGTGTATGTATGTTGATATAATACGACAAAAATAAACGCATGATCGAGTGTAAGAATCCTCAGCTTCGCTATGAAAAAGAGAATATTGAAACAAAAATTAGTTAATAGCCAATTATACAGCTCTCACAACGTGAAGTAATGCTGGAAATAAGACAGTTTAGGGGCTCCTGTGGTAGCTAGTCTCACTCCTTCAGCAATACTAATTTTAAAACTGCGGTTTGTGAGAACTTGAAAGTGTGTTCCAATTTTCTTCCTTAAAGCATCCCAGACATGCTCTGTAGAGTTTAGTTCTAGAGATCTGGGTGGCCAATCCATCAACCGAATATGCTCATATTCCAGAAATTCGCTCATCAAATGAACCCTGTCTGGGTGTGTGTTATAGTCGATTAAAGTGAAATCAGGGCCAATTGCATCTCTGAAAAGGCGAAAATAGGGTATCAAATTTATCATCCCTACAACTCGCATCAGTTACAGAGCCTTTGCCACACTATGGGAAGGGTGTGTGCCCAACAAACCTCGGCTGTCATAGTGGTCTTTTTCTCGGAAGCTCGAAGGCAGGTAGTGAATGTTAGGTTTAGAATGTTAGGAGACTCATTAGTGAATTGGATGATCCCCATTGACCCTTGGTCCAAATTCTATGATTTCTACACCGTTCTAAGCGGGTTCATCTGTGTGCAGAATTGAGACAGCAAGCAGTAGGTCTTATTTGAAACAGCCCTCTGCCATGTAGCTTTTTGCAAACTGTAACCTTTGAAACTGCTCTTTCTGTGGCCGCATAAATGTCACGAAGGAGTTGAGAAGCTGTTGCACTCCTGTGACCCTTCGCTAAAATGGACAAAAAGCTATATTCGTTGACCATTGTGCTTCTTGGACAACCTTTCTCCGACTTTTTCTCAGTGGATCCAATGTCCTTAAACTATTTCCATAAGTTGGACACGACGCTAGGCGTTACATTTAATGCTCTTGGGATTTACACTGGAGACTTCCCTGTTTCTAGTCTCCACGCGATTTGCCACCTCATTTCATCATTCAAACATAGGTGGCTACGCATTTTTGCTGTTTTCTTTTAAAATTAATAAAATGGAGAAAAAACACACCAAGATATTTGGCGAGGCGTGCGATCGAAAAAAAACAAAAAAACATGAATATTCTCACGATCGCTTATAAAGCCAGTTCCTCTACCCACTCCGCCTATACATAAGTATACTCTTAAGAGGAGCTTTCACTGACTTGAAAACACCCGCTCCGTAATGTTAATCCTATGGGCAGGTTGTTTTCGAATTTCTCATTTAATTTTGAACATTTTTTTAAGGTTGTAGATTTTTTTAATATGGGTATTTTCACTTTCAAATCCGGTTTTGAAATTAAAAGTACTTTTATTAAATAAATTTGCAATCAAAATAGAAAAAGTAAAATATAGTCATATAGAGACCGAATTGAATTATATTAAAAAAAATATCGTTTAAAAATAATCTTAAGAATCCCCTTAAGTATTCGATTCTAAAGTATTGCATCTTTGTTTCGAAGCATTAGTTTAACTTTTGTTCGTTGCGTACTATTTCAATACTGCCTTTTTCAAGTTCTCTGACTGTTACGTTAAATTTAGATGGAAACTGTGAATGTGTGGATGCTATAAACGAAAAATACATGGATATCTTTTAAATGTTTTAAGAATTTTTATTATTATTATTTTTGTGAATATAAGTGTTATTCGAACACAAATATTGTAAATGGCCAACATAGTCATCTGCTAAAGCAACAGATTATTTCTAAGCATTTTTTATGATTACAAATATTATTTTTTCAAATTGTTATTGGTCTCTTAATGTCCCTCTTGACTAAATCTTCGTTGTAGAATGTAAGGTCCAACACATATTTTTTATTCGCGAAATTAAAAAAAATTTCGTTTAGATTTTTTCTAGAACATTTTCTAGATTTTTGGCGAAACATCTAAAATTCAATACTGTGAAAATACAAGTGTATACGGATACATATAATCAGGAACTGCTTATAAATAATTTGTTTACTTATTCAATAAGCTATATGAATAAAATGTATTTGGGTTGTTTCAGAAAACCTAATTTGCTTTTAGCTTCGAGTTTGCAGTTATTAATAGAAAGATTATCACTCTCGTAATCACCTTTTTTTACTCGCATATAAAAAGATTATGAGGCTGTACAAAGCAGCAGTGCTACTGAAAGCGCACAAGAAAAAAACTGAAATTTTATGTGAGATTAGTGATATCAGCTTAACACTAGAACCGCGGTGACGGGTCAATTTGACCCGTATCATATGCAGAGATGTTGATTCGAACCAGAAAACTCTTTATAAAATTAGCTAAATATAAGCTGGGCAAAAATAATTTCAATACATAATTTAAACAGTTTTAAAAGAAAATTCCGGTGAGAAATATTTTTATAAAACTTGAATGATTTTTCCCGCGGTTCTAGTGTTAATGCTTATCAGTTTATCTTCGCCTTTCTCTAGCTTTCTTCTGTAAGAGTGTTCACTAAAAGATTATTTTTATCATGGATGTATGTTATTTTTAATAGTTTGTTGGGCTCTTTTTTTGCTTATTTTGACTATGGAAATGATAAAAAATACAAATTACGGCGCTGATATTATTTCTAGACTATCTTATGACACTTTAAAAAATATTACAGTCGGCTGTCGTTAATTCGAACTCGTCGGGACCATAAAAAATATTCGAATTATCCAGAGTTCGAATTATATAAAGTATGAAAGGCAAACATGTTTAAAGGGATACTATTACAAAGAACTTAATGTTATAGTATTTTTTAAATATATTTGTTATATTGCTGTGTTATCATTAGAATATGACTTAATATTAAATTAAAAGATATAAATACATAAACTAATTAAGGGATTAGGAACCAACACAAACGCAGATGGGCTGGAGGTGTTATTGATGGACAGCCGGGGCACTAAACAAGCGGATACCAAATGCATGGGACTATATATGACAAAGACTGTACATATAATTAGAACAATTCTGACAAAAATGAGAAAAAGAAAGTTATTTCAAGGATCTGAAGTCCGGGAGAAAGTGAGTAAAAATGAAAAATCGGAATCTCGTTAGTTCGAATTAAACGAAGTAAAGTGAAAATAAGTTCAAATAAAAGAAAATTTTTAAAGTTATTCTGCTATTGAAAATTTCGGGACTTCATGTTTAGTTCGAATTAAGCGAAGATTCGATTTATCCAATTTCGAATTAACGAGAGACTAATGTATATCCAAAACTAAAAACATGAACCGACTCATTATTTTAAGTATTTTATGAAAAGTATGAATAATGTAAAATAGTGCTTACCAACATAGTCGTTTCATACAACTACAGATTATTTATAGCATTTTGTTGTGATCAGAAATAATACTTTTATTCAATTAGTTGTTTGATACCCAATTGCTTTTTTCACAAACTCTTCTTTGGAAAATATGAGATTAGACACGTTCTTTTTTAACAGACGAAATTCCAAAAGATTTCTTTGAGATATTTCTCTAGATATTTGGCAAAACATCTAAATTTGTAATGTGCTTAATCAATAAGTATTTAAAAATAATCTTGTCCATAAAACATCAATAAAATTTTGCACTATGCCATTTCCGCGATACAGATTTCTAAAGAAATTTCATTACAAATGATATGTGTATGTACAATTTTGCATTTTTGCCATAATAGTTTTAATAGTATAATTTAGGCATTTTAAACGTAACGGTTTATATTTTATGTACCGGATGTAGTAGAATTTTGGATATTATGAAATAATAGTTCTCACTGTGGTAAAGTGCTGCCTCCAAACCCAAATATGATAAACTACGTAAGAACGTTTTTCAAAATTTTGTCGTTCTTTGATTGGCTTAAGTGGGCATTGTGTAAATAAATGGTTGTTTTTCGTCTTTGGAAAATTTTAGAAACAATATCTTCAATAAATTTGATTCATACATGGAATCATATATTTACATTAAAACCGTGCATAATGTACTTTAAAATAACAACAGTTTATCATCTGATACCCGTTTTTAATTCGCGATTCGTCTCAAGAAACAGAGGGTATTTTTTTCAATACTGAAAGATTGGGCTATATGGATACTAATCTCTGATACTTGATACGAAACCGTACTATTTTGTATGATTCCACGAATATGTATTACTATTTTTACTGAACTGTGCAATGCGAACAATACCACACAATTACAAATTTAACTGAAAAGTTAAAATTTTATTTCCTTGCAGAGATGGTTTATCAATTTTGTTTCCTTTTATCATTTTGAGCCCACTTTTCCATATTACGCAGCAATCTCGTTGTACTTTCTAAATAAGTTTACTATTATCATTATTATTTGTTTGCAAGTGATGACACTTCGTAAAACAAAATTTACCTATAAATAATTAATTACACACAGTTGAAATTGTAAGTTGTATTTCATAATGCGTTTTAAGCAATATCTGCTGGAAATGCTGCTTCAAATGTAAATAATATTCCGCAAATATTCCGCAATCTCGTTGTACTTTCTAAATAACTTTACTATTATCATTATTATTTGTTTGCAAGTGATGACACTTCGTAAAACAAAATTTACCTATAAATAATTAATTACACACAGTTGAAATTGTAAGTTGTATTTCATATTGCGTTTTAAGCAATATCTGCTGGAAATGCTGCTTCAAATGTAAATAATATTCCGCAATATTTGCACTTTCCCTATCAAACCTATGTGTGATCTATGTGCCTCGTTTTCTTTTCATATATTACTACATAGTGGTTTATCATTTACGTATTCGTAGAAATAAGTTACATAGTAGAGTACTTATACGCAAGTGCTCTATGTTTGAAAAAACAATAAATTTGTATATTTTAGTAAAATTTAGACTTAAATAATTGGCATACAATGCAAGCAGGATTGCCCGTTTAACCTCCAATTTTAATCCGAAATTTCAAATTAATACCAGAAATTTAAAAAGAAGATTTTTTTAAATTCTCGTTAACTATCTATCATTAAGTAAAGCATGCAGTGTCATTCTTTATTTTTTTATGTGAGCTTGAAATTTCTAATTAAAAATGGAGGTCAAACTGGCAAATCTGAATACAATTATAAGGCAAGAAAGTACATGAAAATGAGTACATTTTGATTAAATTTATTTACTTATTTTTAACCTGGTAGTAATGTTACTAAGGGAAAATTTCAAGCTTAAAAGCCTTACTAGGAATACATTTCTTTGCATTTGAAAAAAAAAATTATATTTTTTGAAATCATGTAATAATTTTAAAATCGTTACTATCAGTCCCATTTACTTATCTCGGATTTTCAAATTCTGTGGTCTTTACAGAAAAAATAAAGCTTTCTCTTTCAAAAATAGTCTATCTATGCAGTGGTACCTTCGTTAAGAATACATTTCAAAGCAAATATTCAAATTTTTTTCTGAACGTTAAAAATTTGAACCTTCAGAGCTCTAATAACATGCGTATTTTCTTCTTGGGGCTATAATTTAGTCAAAACCTCTGCAGAAGCAATTGGAAGGCTCGGATGATAAAGGTGATAAAAGGCACAATCACCATTTTGAGAAAACCTGTTTTGAACTACTTCTACCAGCTGAAATTACAATTTTTTCAAATTACCAAATGCCTTCTTTATCAAATAAAATCTCTGTGAGTATTAGGTTTCTTAAATAGTAATTTAGCAGATGGTAAACGACAATTAATTATCTGTGTCATACGATATATTCAATTTTTGTTTATTTTTGTCCCATTCAAACTTTGTCGCATTACACCTTTTCAAATATTTTACAGAATGAAAAAATATAATAATAAAAGCTTCCTTATTCGACAGCTTTTAAAAAGGCACCACGTTAGAGAATCTCCGTGGAAGAAATTTTGATACATAAGGGGATAACATTGCTTCAACAATGTATGGTTTAAACAAGTATAAAGGGGTGTCTAAAATTTTGATAAATTTTATCATAAAACAAATAAAACTGAAGTAATCAACTTTTAATCATCCGCAAAGTAACATCCATGTGGTACCATATTTTTTTAATAACATTGGTAAAACTGCTGCAAATTGTCTGCGAATGCTTTATTTCGAATACTCGTATATTGAAGTGTTCATGTCACACTTTCTTTGCTAATCTACAATTCTTTCAATATGACTTTTCGATATTGAAAATAAATTAAAATATAGATGTATGTATTTGTATATACACTGGTGTCCAAAAGTTAAGCATAATTGGTAATTAAGTAAGTAATGAAACAAATGTAAATCGAAATGTGGTGAAACGTGATATGTGAGTGTAAAACGGTTATAAAGTAAGGAAACAATTCAAAAGAACGATAACATTTACTTTTATTATCCAAAGTAGCAGTTTGAAAGAAAACTAAGAATAGTAAGGGTTCACACTTTTAAGGAAAAATCAAAGAAAACATTAAATAAAATAGTGATGCTGCAGTTTAATTATGGCGTGTGGTCGCCTTTGACAGCCAGGCACGCTGTACAGCGATTTCCCATACCTGCTATGAGATTAAGAATGAGTTGTGTGCTCAAACAGTTCCAAGGTTCTGTGAGAGCTCCTTTCAGTTCTGGAACGGAGCGTGGTGGGTGCGAAAGGGCTGCAAGTTGTCTCCGAAGCATATCCCATACATGGCTGAAAGGATTTAAATCCGGAAAGCTCGCAAGACACGACATGCACTGAATGTTTTTCGTTTCAAGGAAGTCGTCAACCAGTAACGCAGGGTGACACGGCGCATTACCATCCTTGAATATGAAGTCAGGACCGACAGAACCTGGAAACAAGCGAAGATAAGTCTCAAGAACTTCGTATCTGTATCTTTTACCAGTCACAGACCATGTGTCAAAATATAGAGGTGTGTGTGACCGTCTAACATGATGTCTGCCCATACCATTACTCCTCCCTGATGGAAAAAGATGTATTTCCATTAAGTTTCTTGGTTCAAAACGTGTTTTACGTTCTCTCCATATCGTTACCCGACGAGAATCATTACTCAGACTAAATCGGGACTCGTCACTGAACATCACATTGGCCCACTCTCCCTCATTGAAATGTTGATGTTTCAAACTCCAGTTTAAAAGAGCGCGTTTATGCACAGACGTGAGTGAAATGCAAACAGTTGGTCTTCTGGCATACAGGCCAGCATGATTGAGACTCCTGTAAACAGTTTGTCTTGAAATTCGTGTTCCTGTGGCGACTGTTAGCGCCAAACCCAGTTCTCTGGCAGTTCTGCCCCTCTGACGTCTCGCACTTATTGCCAGATACTGGTCTTGGCGAAGGGTTGTGACTCTTTTTAGACCTGGTGCTGGTCGTCGGGTAACATTTCCCGTACTTTGAAATCTCTGCCACAGTCTTGAGATCACAGACTGGTCTACGTTCAGAATTCGAGACACTTCGGTTTGTGATCGTCCGGATTCCAGAATTCCAACAATTCTTCCTCTCGCAAGCATGTCCGGTTGGCGTCTTTGTGCCATCATTAATCCTGCTTTATCGTAACAATGTTTCTTGGCACATCAGTTGTACGAAATTCGTCTGAACTGCCTATACCGCGTGAACCGGTTTATAAGTGTTTCGACATGCGCAAGTATTTCGCGCCTGACGTAGTCGACTAAAAATTTTGCATAAAGTCAATGTTTCTTCTTCAACCAATTAATCTCCGGAAGTAATTTTGAATAATTTTACGGTTATTTACTCCACGTTTTTAGTATTTTACGAATTATGCTTAACTTTTGCACATCAGTGTACATATTTTGTAATGAATTTTTGAAAAAGTACGAACTTTAACTTATGATTAAAAAAAAAACGAGTTCTAGAATTTAAAATTGCATTAAGACTTTAAAAAAATTTCAAGCGCCAAAAAAGTTAAGGAATGCACATTTTCTAATTATTATGGAGTATTATTATTATTATTTTAATCTTATTGTATCACTCTAGCTTGTTCAATATTTTAATGTAAAAATTATAATTCATTTAGACAAACGGTTTTTGAGTTATGCTTAAAGAAGCTTTCTGCAGTGCAATCTTGCAGAGATTAAATGTTAATGCAATAACAGCAGTTCCCAATTTTAAATCTTCAAAATTCCAAAGCTATTTAATCGGACAACTATCCATTTGGTATCTTAAATTAAAATGTGCGATCCAAATTGAGTTATCGTATTAAAAAGTTCAAGGTTTGATACAATTTATGTATGAAGTCATCCCCCAGACTTATTTTTTTAACATCAATTGTGAGAGACATAATTTCCAATTGAATGGATACATAGTATAAAAGTGTTTATGAATTCGATTTACCAGTTTGACAATCTTTGCTCTAACTTGCTTAAATATACTCGAATTTTCATGAAATTCATATATGTTATTTAAGTTTACTATCGCACGTTATATATTCAAAATGAAGCTAATAGCATTTACAGTTCGTTTACAGAGATACTCAAAAGAATACTGTTACATTACGGTGTACGGGAAAAATCGTTTGAGGTGAATTTTAATGATGTTACACTATTTCAAATATATTGTAATTGGTATAATCCAATAAGGTATACTACAAACTACTTATTATAAAATATGGTGAACATAGCACTTTTTGCTCATTGCAAGGACACACAAAAGGATTCCGTTGCTGTACTCTGTATGAAAACAATGATTTCATGGACTAGCGTTTTCAGCAGTGGTAGATCAGGGATGTAGAAGAGGGTATACGGGGGTATACATCGTATACCCTCTGTATTTTTTAAAGGAACACCGTTTACATTCTATCTCTCAAGAAAGCCATAATATATAATCTCTAAGGTATACCCTCTGTTTTGAGCGTACACCTTCTGGTTAAGTGTGTATACTCTCTATTTTCTTTATACGACTACACCACTGATTTTAAATGTAACATTTTTTTTTTGTATATTACATTGTGTTTCTGAAATCTTTTGAACATAGAATTTCACAAAATATCTCGAATATATTTCCGTTTGTTGACAACAGTTGCTGAAATGGAATTTATAACTGCGTTATCATTTCTTAACTGAACGAAATTTTAGTACTTTATGAAGTATAGATAAAAATATATAGGGCATATATAGGACTGGACAAAAGAAATCAGATGGTATTTTTCGATTATACATGGCAATTATGTTTTTAAATGCGCTACACATTTTGCAAATTGTTTACTTTGACATATTTCACTTTATAACAGGGGGAAGTTCCGTGACAATATTTTGAATATATTGGAAAATATTTCATAATCTATGTTTTACGCATAATTTTTCGTTTTTGTTTTGAATGGGTTTGAGGGAGAGGGTGTCGGACAGTTTTCAGAAATATCATCTATCACAGGAGTATCAATTCTTGTTGCCTGAGAGCAGTGACCTATCGTTGTAGAAATTCAAAAAATTTCTACCCATTTTTTTTTTTTTTTTTTTTTTTTTTTTTGGACAAAATGATATAATGAGTATTTTTTTGAAAAATGAAAATTATACTAAAATTTATCAATATATATATTTTTGAGATATTAAAAATAATCTCTTACTCTGAAAACTGCATTCCTTTCTTGTAACATAGATATACATAGGTTATATATTTTACATGATTCACTTTTTATTCACGCAGTATAATGGAAATAAAAAATTGTACAAAGAGTTCTTTTGTCAAATAATTAAATGCTTCCCCTCAAGGAATAATAAAAAAGTAACAGCTGTAAAGTAAGTAGATATTACTGTTTCAGCTATTATTATAAATGCAAAATAAATAGAAAAGTTCAAATATTAAAAACATTTGAAATCAAATCTGTATATATCATTAGTCATATCACTGACAAAGAGGTTTCGTAATCGCTTTATCCACTCACAGCAACAATTTCTTGTTTGTAACAAGTTCGCACTTGAAAACTACCGGCTGTAGGAATAAAGCCAAAATACGAATTCCTTCCTTCTTTTTTTCACTTCCGTAGTTGAAAGAATGGTAAACACAGCTTAAAAGTAGTTAAAATTACCTTCTACCTAGAAAAATCATGTTTTTTTACGCGGTATCGCTTTTTTAAATATTTATCTGTGCGGTCCTAAAATCTGTGCCTTGAAAACCATCATGAAAATTCAAGGTTTTTTTTTATCATGACACAATTAAATAAAGGAAAATGGAGTAATAACAGACAAGGGCAATTAGAAACAGGCAAATTCTCCACATTAAATATACACATAAAACTATAAATAATACCTTTATATAGTGCGTTTTTTTGCTGTTTACATATAAATTCTTCTTGCTTATTCAATAAAAAGTTAATATGGTTACTATATACAAGGTGACCACTCTTTTCGGGGTCCAATGGCTATTTCCTAAACCATTAGTCCTAGACATATAGTTCCAATTGCAAAGAAATTTAAATAAGGTTAAATAATATTAAAAAAAATCTTTTTGAATGAATATAAACATTTTTCTTAAAGTGAAGAAATTTAATGTTTACATGATCCACCGATTCTGTGTGATGTCTAGTAGAATTTCTTATTGCACTAACAAGTAAGACAAAAATGTCCCATTCATTTGGCACTAAAATTTACCGAGTTGTGAAACTTCGAATTACATGACTTTGACTTATAGTCCAGTCATTTAAGCTTAAATTAGGTAAGAATCTTGGAATTCGAGATACCCAGCTATAAGTCTGTAAATACTTGTAATTGACACCCTAAAATTTGTCTCAAAACCTACATATGGTAGGGTGCACGCAACTATTAAATTCCAAGGTCAAAGGTCACAAAAATCGGTTTTTTGCGTGTTTTTTTTTGTAAATATCTCATTTCCTAAAGGTTTTTTGCTATTTGTATTTATTATCAATATTGTAGAATACAAAATTCTCTACAAATTTTGTTTGAAAACATTTTTCATACGTCGAACCGTTTTCGAGATAGAGGGCGGAGAGCGCGCGGTCACAGCATCACTTCAGGTCAAACGGTGCCTCCGGTCGAAAACGCGCCATATATAGTTGATGAACTATCGATAAATCAATGATTATAAATATTTATCAATTTTTATTAACTATTATATTATATTTTATCTTTTTCTTTATGCATTGTATAGTATAGTTACGACCGTCTTCTCTTTATTTCAGGTAACTGTTCTTGGTAACTACGGACGTACAATTTCAAGAAATATGGCTGATTTGTGTTTTCTATGTAATAAGTCAGATTCGGGAGGTGAATCGCTTATTGAAGTAGTGCGCGGTATGAAAACTCTACGAACTGCAAGTGTCGAACGAAACGACGGAAAAATTGATTATTTAAAATCAGTAACCTCTGTTAAAAGGCATGAAAAATGCCGAAGTGTTTACATTAGTAAAAACTGTATCCAAGCAGCAAAACGGAAACAAGAAGAAGGAGAAACTATAACTTCTTCATTAGTACTCCGTAAAAAACGAGGTGCAGTGTTTGATTTAAGAATCAATGTTTATTTTGTGGCGAAGTTGCTGATGAGGCTGCAGAGAAAAAGAAAAGAGAAAAATACAGACGGAAGATATTAAATGTGAGTACTTTTGAGTTCAAAGATAATGTTATCAAAAAAGCAGAAGAACGTGCGTATGATTTCGGAGAATAGGTGAAAAGCCGTATAATTTTACAGTATGATTTGGTCGCTGCTGAAGCGAAGTACCATGCTGCTTGCTTTACAAACTTTTCAAATAAATCATCATCATCATCTCCTCTTGAGAAACCTCATCAAGATAATCAAGTTACAGAAGCTATGTTAGAGGTTTTCAATTACATCGAAATAATAATGATTCTCAATTCACACTAAAAGAGCTTAAAGATGTCTTGACAGGGATGTGCCAGATGATAAAACTATCATTACAAGACTACAACAGAAGTATTTAACCGATATCGTAATTACGAAGAAAGTTGGAGCTTTCACAATCATTTCTTTCCTTGATGCACAAGCTGATATTCTATCAAAAGCTTGGTACGAAAGTAAAAAAATAGATCCTGAAGCAGAAAGGCTAAAAATTGTAGAAGCTGCAGCAGCAATTATTAGAGAAGATATCCGAACATCTATAGTTAAAACTAAATCTTATCCACCTCCTAATAAAATGTTGGATAATGTTAATCAAGAAATTCCAAAAACTTTATTACATTTCTTAGAAGAAGGCATCGTCAAAAACAGGAAAGGACAAATTGATCATTTAAAAACAAAATGTACTTCAATAAGCCATGCAATCAAGGCTGCCATACGGGAACGTTCTTTTTCATCACAGTTTTTTTTTAGCCTTACTGTATTTCTTCACAGAAGATATGGATCTAAAAGACTATTGGATATTTTATCTAGTTTGGGATTTGCAGCTTCTTATAGTAATACAGTACAGTATGAAGTTTCAGCAGTTTATCACCCACAGCTTCGTATTTTATCATCTGAGTCAGGTGCACTTGTACAATATGTTGGAGACAATGCCGATATAAATGTCCAGACTCTTAATGGTAACAATACTCTTCATGTTATGGGGATTATTAAGATAGTAACTCCAAAAAATACTGTTCTCTACGATGAACGGATACAAAAATGTACAACCAAACCAAAAGCGAAAGAGTTGGCAGCCATATCACATGTATCTTTACAAGTTTACGATAAACCAGTCGTACCTGGATACAGTAAAGTTCAAGTTGAAAATCTGCATGACGGTCGAGCACTAACAGAAGAAACAATCAACGGAACTGATTTTTTGTGGTTATACGGAAAATGGAGAGATATTGCATCGTTGTAAGGGTGGAACGATTATCTTGAGCAGCTCACTAAAAATGAAATGAATTTTTCAACATCTCAGGTTATGTTTCTTCCTTTTATCGATCATCCTGCCAGTAATGTAGAAACAATTTACACAACTTTACTATACGCTCTCGATATTGCCAAGTCACACGGTCAAAATACGTGTGTAATTACTTTTGATCAACCCCTCTACTCTAAAGCACGTGAAATGGCAGCTGCGTCAGATTCCAGCTCAAACTTATGTAAAGTCGTTGTGAAATTAGGAGGATTCCATATGCTCATGTCTTTTCTTGGAAGCATGGGATACATAATGGACGGAAGTGGCCTTAAGGAAGCTCTTGGTAATAAAATATATGCACCGAATTCTGTTGACAAGATGCTGAGCGGTCACCCTTACTCAAGAAGCATCAGAGGCCATATATTGGTACGACTTGCATTATCAAAGCTCATTTTTGAAGACATGAAGATTGAAGATGGTACGTTGGATGAGTTAATACAGCAAATCACTTCTCGAGATGTATCCTACTTAAACCTAGAAGGATATATGGATAACTCAAACAATTTTCTTTCAACATTTCTGGACAAACTGGATGATTTAAAAGCTCGAGGTCCAACAGCACAATTATGGGTGCAATATTTAGAAATGGTTACAATAGCACTTGGTTTTGTTCGCGCTGAAAGACTTGGGCTTTTCCAAGAACACCTTGATGCAGTGCGCAGAATGCTGCCATATTTTCACGCCAGTGGTCACTTCTTATATGCAAAATCAGTCCACCTGTATCTGCAAGACATGCTCAAGCTGGAAGAAACTATGGATGAGCAAACTTATGAAAATTTCAGAAATGGATTCTTCACGGTGAGACGAACAGAAAAATATAATTCAGGTACATGGACAGATATGGTCATCGAACAAAGTCTCATGAAATCCATGAAAACCGAAGGAGGAGTATCTCGTGGTCGAAGTACGAAAGAAAGTGTTTTGTGCAAATGGGTATATGCTATGTACGCCACAAATACTATTTGTGAGGAAATGGAGAAGCTCTGTAATATCTCCTTGGAGTCGAGCGAGCAACACGTAGATTCCAGAGACTCAAGAGTGAAAAAAGACAGTGCTGACGTAAATATACTATTTGATTGGTTTAAACTCCATGATCCTTTTCCAAATACTACGCGGTTAATATCGATAGCTTCTGGAATTGTTGGAAATGAGCAAATTAACTGCCACAGAGCTTACGAAATTGGATTAGAGTCTATGAAGAAGATCACCGGCTTATCATTTAATGAAATAAAGTTGAAACGTTCCGAAAAAGTAATGCCGCTTTCCTGTGTTAACAAATCTGTAAAAATAAATGATTGTAAAGTTGCAGTGGCTCCATTATTACTCTTCCAAAGAATTACTGTCAGCAAACAATTTGAAAGTAATCTTGAGGAATATCTTCAATATGAATTGAGTCCGTATCCAACAGCTCTATTTGATAATGATGGCATGAGAAAAACAACAAAATCGTCATTGTATGACAACATGAGCCCAATTAATTTTTTTCTCAATGAAAAAAATGTGACGTTCATTATTGATGGCGGATTTCTTCTTCATCATGTTGTATGGAGCAGAGAAGATACTTTATCTAATATTTTTGATAAATACATTAATTATTTAAAAAGACATTACAGTTCCAAAATAATTGTTGTATTTGATAGATATTCAGACTACAGTAAGAACGTAAAAGCTATGGAGCAGCAGAGAAGAACTGCTGCACTTTCAAAAACGTATAAAGTCTGTTTAGATGAAACAATGGTTGTACCAGTTACTCAAGAAAAATTCTTATCAAATCGAAATAACAAAGATATGCTCATTAATACCTTAACTGAAAAATTACAAGCTGCAAATATTACTACTAAACAAGCCAGAGATGATGCGGATGTTCTTATTGTTGAAACTGCAATTGAAGAATCAAAGTCTGAAAAAACTGCAGTTATAATAGGACAAGATATTGATTTACTTGTCATTTTAATTGGGCGTACACTGTCTTACGAACAAGAAATTTTCTTTAAAAAAGTTGGGAAAGGAAATGTAAAAACGGAGATATACTCGACTAAAAGTTTTGATAATTATCCTCATTCCAAAACACATATTTTATTTCTGCATGCATTAAGTGGCTGTGACACAACTTCTGCGCTACTTTTAATAAAAATAAATGTATTGAATAGTATTTTTTTAATAAAACGATTAATTCATAATTTATTTGTTTTTTTTTTCATCATGTAAGAAGTTATTAATATTATATTAATTAGGTTAAAATTCAAATATAATTCCTATATTTTCATTAACAATTCTGAAATTACATGGACAGGTAAGTGTTGTTAAATAAATTAATACTGAATAAAAAGTGGATAGGTTAGGAAAAAAATGATATATGGCGCGTTTTCGACCGGAGGCACCGTTTGACCTGAAGTGATGCTGTGACCGCGCGCTCTCCGCCCTCTATCTCGAAAACGGTTCGACGTATGAAAAATGTTTTCAAACAAAATTTGTAGAGAATTTTGTATTCTACAATATTGATAATAAATACAAATAGCAAAAAACCTATAGGAAATGAGATATTTACAAAAAAAAGCGCAAAAAACCGTTTTTTGTGACCTTTGACCTTTCAATTTAATAGTTGCGTACACCCTACCATATGTAGGTTTTGAGACAACTTTTAGGATGTCAATATACAAGTATTTACAGACTTACAGCTTGGTATCTCGAATTCCGAGGTGAACTTACTATAATGACTGGATTATTACACTTATTTTTCATCTGAATACAGTTGAGTTGGGCCGTGCTTCGAGGGATCGTACACAAAGTACTTAAAGAATGAAAAAGAATTATTTTGCTTGTATCTGCACTTTAACTCAGTGTAGTCACATCGTAAATGTATGAAGTTAGAATTACTTTTTATTAAGTTTCAGATAGTTTAAAATAATGATACCTTAACATATGTTTAATTTTTAAAGAATTGAACTTGTTCCTTTTCAGTATTTCATTTAACAATAGTTCTGTCATTTTACACTTATATTTTTAGTATAAATTATATATTTTGCTTTAAAATGTCGGAATGAAAATAGATTTCAAATTTATATTGTTAATCTCACTCTCAACATTTACTTTTTTAAATGATGATTATTTATATTTCTTGTAAACTTGTAAATAACCCTTATTTCGTAGCAAAAAAATGCTTCCCTTTTAAACAGCATGGTCAGTTATATATGGTCAGTTTTAATCATACAAGAACGGGACTTTGTCTTACTTCTTAGGATATTTTTAATAAATATAACTTATAGAACTGGAGAATCTATTAAAATTTAAATTTCGTAATTTTTTTAAGAATTATCTCTTGACTCAAATTTCTTTAAAATTACTCCTTTATCTTATTTAAAATATTTTTATAATTGGAACTATATGTCAAATATTTGTCAAATATATGTCAAATGACTAACGGTTTAGGAATTAGCCATTGGGCACCGTTGAGAGTGGACATCCTACTTATATCTATATGTGTATCGATCTAAATACATATGAATTATACATCTGTACCTTTTAACAAAAAGGACCAATGTCCATTTTTCTCAAATGGCAGAAAACACAATTTAAGTTTGAGGGATTTTAAAAATCTTGCTACGATTTCTGTACTATTATTTTCCAAAGTTGTATCTTTCAAATCAGTAATGTTTTTTTCATTACAATCTAATATTACATTGATTATTTTTTTTTACAGTCACACTGGCCATTTTTATACTAACAGTAAGTAACATAAGCCTGAACAAAATATTTTTTTTCAATGATCTAATATTTGGAGGACTTTGGCCCTTTTAACAATTACTCTATATCACATTCTGAATTCATTCGTGAATTTAACTCAAATTTCTCAATTTTGGACATTGGCCCTTTTTATTCCATGGTACAGCTATATAAATGTAAATATCGAATGTTTCAAAAACATCGCTTTTCATTCATGCACTGCGGCCATAAAATTTTACATGTTCCAGATTCTATTCTTCAAGCTGACTGGAATAATTTCTCTGCCTACAACTCAAAACTTTACTCCATTGAGATGATACATGCTGCCATTGGTGAAAAGCGGTTTTGCTTTTAACGCATTGACTGTTAATGGGGTTCAATACACAAAAACCTTCAAGTTCACGCAATAAATTTTATCACATTAAAAATTTCTCTGTATTTTTTTTCTGCTTGAAATGTTATTTAAATCATGATTCTACCTTAATTAGAAAAGAAAATATTAATTTTAACGATTTCGTTTGTTTTCAAAGTCTGGCTTTCAAGCAATGGTTGTTATAAAAAGACTTCGTGTCAAAATGCTCTTCATGATGGTTTTTTTTTATCATCTCGTATTCAAACTCTTAGAACCCAAGAACCGTTAAAGATAAATGAATGAATGTTGGAACATGTCTTTTTCAATTATTTTACTTTAATTTTGATTCAGTAAATTAAAAAAATATTTATTTTACGAATTATAAAAAAAGAATTGCATATCTTTTCGTAAATTTTTACTTTAAATTTTTCAAAATTATTTCAATTTAAGATTTTTAAAAATGCCGAATCAAAATTAAAAATTATATAGTTCTATTTATTTAAATTTAAAAGTATTAAATTCTACAAATAATATCTCAAGTTATAACGATTTTAAATTATCCCACTTTTGTATGCCCCAGGGGGATACCTTTTTTAGGTATTCACGGGCTTCACAACCCCGGGCACCTGAGTGATCTTTCTCTTTCTCTTTTCCTGTTACTCCTCTGGTCTTCCTTTCATCTTTGTTTCACTCTCATTGTGGTTTCCTTTTCGGAGGTGAGGGTAATTCTGTATGAGCCGATATCATCCTGCATATCGACTCGTGGAGAATTGTAAACCATCTACGTGTTGGCCGTGCAAGGCGACCCGTGTCCCTGGAAAGGGGATCCTGGCAGTTGAGAGAAACCAACACACTGCTTTGGCCTCTGCTTCAGGTAGACGGGAGGTTCATATTGGTCCCGTATGTACCAATCGGCTGGTCAGCTGACTATTGTCACTGGCTTTAGGGATCAAGTGATCCAGCAACTACTAGTCATCTCGTTAAGGGTGGAGACTGACATAGGGTTGTCTTGTGAGTATTGTCTTGTGAAGTTGGCCACGACAGTAAAACTTGTGAAAAATCTCAACGCTGTGCAAATTGCAAAGGTGATCATGCATCATACTCTTGCTCCTGTCCTATTTGGACCCGTGAAAAAGAAATTCTTACTCTAAAAATTACTCAGAATTTATCTTACCCCGATGCCCGTAAAGTTGTTGAATCCAGAACCCCATCCGTGGGAATTTCCAACTCCAGCCTACTTAAGCAGCAATCTAAACCTGTAAGACACATTAGTACACAGACTGACTCCTCTTTTCCACCAAGCTGTTCACCTGAAAAAACATCTAACATTATAAAGAAGACCCGTGATGCCCACTCTACTGCTGTTACCAGAGTTTTGCCAAAATTAGTGCTTTGGAAACCTTCATCGGAGCTTGTAAAAATCGAATATTGGACTAGTCAATCGCAGAAATCAAGTCAAGTAAAAAAGTTAACCAAACCTGAGAATGAGAAAACACCTGCTTCATCTGCATCAAATTCCCAGAAACCCAAAACTAGTCTAACAGTAAAACCTATCCAGAAAACAAAGGAGAATAAAACTATTCGGGGTTCTTTACAGTGGCAAACTGTGAAGAGCAAAGAGAGAAAATCATGTCATAGCCCATCTACCACTAATCTCAAGGATCCAAAGCAATTAAACACATATGTGGAAGAGGCTATGGAGTCGGCATCGTACGACTCAAGTGATGAAGAAAATGTTGTTTTTGAGGAATATAAGCCTCAATGATGTCATCTTTTTAAATTCTGTGTGCTTCAAACTGTTTTATGTATTTTTGGGTATCATCTTATACATTTTTTATAATTTAACAATCATCAATTTGACGTTTACACATTTTAATTAGAACTTGATTTTTTAACTATGTGGACTGTTTTAATCAGTTTTATTTATATATGTCATTATTTTTTACACTTACATTGTTTTTATCCTCGACTTGCTAGTATTTTTTATACTTTCAATTTTAGTTCTCATTTTGATGCTGGATTTTTAAACATATTTCATAAACATATGTTTTAACTTTGTCTTTGTCTTGGCGCAGCATGTCCCCAAAGGGACCTTGCGCCATAAAACCCTATATAACCAACCAACCAACCAACTTTTGTAATAAATTTTAAATTATAATAAAAAATAAATATAAGAAGTTTTATCATATGATTTTGTTTACAAATAATATAATAGCCATCACAAAAAAAATTAAAAAATCAGTAAATAAAAATTATTTAAAATGTTTCCTGGACGCCCTTAAATGATGTATTTGGAACAATCCTAGCGATTAGTTTGCTAGGATTCCTAGCAAACAACTGGACCTTCGGGTCTGTGCATATACAACATTATCAATTTTTGGTAATTTTGGATCCCTCCACCCCCTTTTCGATACCATATGTTATCACCCCCGAATCCCCCATCCCCACTCCAGGAATGATATCGTTATCGAAGTGTAAAAATATTTTGAATTGTAGAATTTATTTATTTTATTTGGAGTGATATACAAAACTGATTACATTTATTTTTCGAATTACTTTAATTGATTCAAATGAAGTCAATAAAATATCCCTTTATTGCAAATAACACTGAAAAGAAATAGTTACTATTTAAAAATATTTTATAATAACTTTTCGTTACATAATGAATTCAATTGTAAAAATGTCTTATTGCACTTGCCCTAACGGAGGAGAAGAGCCAGAAGATACAAATTCTTATCAATAAAACAAGTGGACAGCATTCTTTTTATTTATTAGTAAGCAGAAGCTTCATTTAAATTATACTTCAGATATGGTTTCTCGAACAATGATTATATATACGTGGACATATGATTCCTATTTTGGAATAGAAATGTCAAACGTTGAGTATTCCATGTTTTAGAATTGAATAATTTTATTATCATTTAGTGATTTTAAAAATGACTTTATACTTTCATAAAAATTGATGACAGACTAAAAAAAGATTAACAAACAATTTTGAACTAAAGACCATGTTACAAATAAAAAGAAAAAAAATGATTGGATCAAAACTGTTATGGATATCATGAGACAACCTCCTTACAGATATCTTACAATATCATGTGCCAGACCCTCCCCTCCCCCCTAAAATGATAACGTTATAAATACACAGCTCCCGGAACATTAGGACATTCGGCCATTCTCAACCGATTCGGGAGAGATACGGGAGTCAGAAGATAGCCCCAATCACAGGACAAAATTTATTAAATTCTTGAAGTATATACCATGCATTTGTACACGCATTGGTATAATTTTGGAAAGAAGATGCGTGTTCAAGCAAAGAACAGTTGATTAAAATATATTTTAATAACTCCTGTAGTAAAAACATAAATCTTTCTGCGGATATCCTGAAGATTTACACAAACCCATTTATTCAATAAGAAACGAGAAAATTAAGTACAGTAATTGCATATGCTTAATAATTGCATAAATTATAATCAATTCCGACATATGTACAAATATTAATACAGTTTAAGTTACAAGAAATATTCATATGCAAACAATGTCTTGGTACATAAAGAGTTGGTTAAGATATCTAAATAAGCAATTTAAAAATTCATGGCTCAGTAAAAATCTTCTCTGTGAAAATTTTTCTTTACAGATCATAATGTAATGACCTTTTTTAGCGTCCCTGTAAACTAAGTATAAACGCTACTTATTCAGTATCCAGTAGAAAGTATTTTGCAGTGTACTTCATTGATTCGTATTAATTGCCTTAAGTTTGATATTTATTACCATCAATAAAAAGCACTGCAAACGGATTTTTGCGATAAACCATAATCTAATGGTATTTTCTTGTGTGATGTCCTTCTAAATGAACTGTGAATGCTAGACACTTCATACTTGGTATCAATCATTCTTTAGTATACCTCCATAACAAAGTTAAAGTATAGCCAGACAGACAAACAAATTTATAATTATTTTTCACCTATGTGGAAAGAATCACATTTGCGCACATTTTTCTTACTTTTAAGTGTAATAATTTCGTATACAGATCAAACAGACTTGTTTGGACCTAGTAATTTTAATTAATAAAAGTAAAATATATACCACGTGTAAGTTTCATTTTGTTAAATAAAATTTCTGTGTTTGAACAGATTTCTTTGATCTGCGGATTATACGCAGGAAACTATGGCACTATTTATAGAATGTTTTTCCAGAAAAGAAAACAAACAAAACAAAAGTGGAGCTGATATCTTAAATGTTAATCTTAAAGTTTTTTTTATCAGTGCTACCAATTCATGATATTCATTATTAATAAAAATTACACCTCTACAAATTGCGAAATTCTGCCTTCAGAATAACCGCTTACTTCTACTTAGAATATTTTCTGAAAATAAAACAATTGACCTCATTTACATTCTATGTAGAGTATTGATGTGATCCATATATTTTTTTTATATATTCTTTGTAAGTATTTTCCGCGTATAAAATGTTAAAACTAAATGTAAATAGAACTCAATATAAAACATAGAATTAAAAAAAAAGATATGTAAAATATCATGATGAAAAATCATTATATAGATCTATTAACAGTCTAATCTAAAACTATTATTTGCACCTACCTGGTAAGAAAACTAATTACAAAGTTTAAAAGAAATACTATAAATACAAGAATAAAAAGTAAAGTTTGAGAGAGGGGGGGGGGATTTTTCTATTCTAACTTTCAAACGAAATTTTCCCGTTCTACACGCGCAGGTGTGGAGAACCTTTTTCGGGCCCCCTAAATGCAGATTGAAAGGTTGTTTAAGAGTATCCTCCCCAAGACGTACGAGCCCTTTTAAGAACATATGTATTGCATAAATAAGAAAATAACTGTTTCGTGCATTTGGGTCTTCCTTTTTTTCTCTTTTTTTACTAAAGAATAAATGATTAAAGAAAGATTTGCGTTACACTATACCTACAGTGGCTCACAAAAGTGTTCGTACACTTTAAAAATTTGTAATAAAAAGAAATTTCCATGAAACTAAATTCGTATATGAAGTCGAGAAATTTTTTATATTATCTCCAAGTTATTCTAAATAACACACAACCTTTTTGTTTAACATTAAGGGATTTTTTTTTTAATCTAAAAATGAAAACGGAAGATGCCACAGAAAGAAGACGCCACAAAAGTCTTCGTACACAGAAACATTTCCGGATAATTTCATTATTAAAAATATTGTTTGTCGCTTTATTTTTATTTTTGCATTGTATTGACATTTAAAATATCGCTTGGCTTTATATTTTGCAGAATTGCTCCGTAATATTATATTTATTAATTAAAAATTGTTTGTAATCGTAATGTTACGACTAATAGCTTTTGAAATTAGTTATTTTTCTTCATAATAGTAGTAAATCAATTCGAAATATTACAAAATTAGTTAATTTATTCCATTCTATGGTAAAGAATGCGATAAAAGGCTTTGTAGAAAAAAAATGGATTGAAAACTAGGTATGAAAAGGTCGTTAATCTAAGTTAACGCAATGAGATCAAATACTTACAAATAGAAAAGTCTTAAAAAATCCGCGTTTAAGTACTATAAAAGTTGATACAGAATTTAATGAAACAGTTTCTACTTCATTTTCACCTGAAACAGTTCCACGAGTGGTAAGCCCAGCTGCATTATATAAGTATTCTGCCCGTAGAAAAATTTTTGTTATGGCGAAAAACAGAAAGCTTAGGCTTTCTTTAGCAAAATCAATGATAAATAAACCCGAATCGTATTAAAATAATGTTTTATTTACAGATGAAATCTAGTATGCCATTCTTGGTTCAATGCGTGCAAAATAGTATGGAGAAAAAAAAATTAAGAATTTAATTCAAAGAACTTAGTTGGAACAGTTAAGCATGGCAGTGGAGTTGTCCTTGTGTGAGGGTGCATATTAGCATCAGAATTAGGTAATTTGGTATACATTGATAGCATAATAAAACACGATCTTTGTTCCAGTATTTTAAAAGGCAATTTAAAATTATCAGGCCAATATAGGGGTAACAGATACAACTTTGTTTTTTATCAGGATAATGATGCAAGGCATATGGCTCTCAACGTTCGACTCTGGCATCTTTATAATTGTTCACAAGTTCTAAAAACATCACCTCAGTTGCTGAATTTAAACCCAGTAAAACATATTTGGAGATAACTAGAAGTTAGAACACAAAAACACAGCATTGAATCAAAAAGCGAAGTAAAAACAGCAATGTTCAATGAAGGCATCAACTTTCATGCAGAAATTACAAAAACACTAATTAAATCTATTCCCAGGTGTTTGAAAAACTTTTGTGGGTGCTAAATAATATCCTATTAAGTAGAACTTTAGAGAAATATTACAATATTTACAAATATACAGCGATTTTTTTAAAGTGTACGAAGACTTTTGTGAGGTAATTTTTTTGTTATTTTTTGATTAGTGATTTTTTCAAAATAAAAGTTTTGCTATGTTTTCAAAATATTTTATGTAATTTTGTTAATAATGAGTCATAGATCTTACTCTTAAATAACCATACTAAAATATTAATTTTAATTAATTGATAGAGCCCTATTTCATTGAAATTCCTAAGTGTACGAACACTTTTGTGAGCCACTGTATATCCTTTACTATTAACAGAATCATTGTTTTTTGATATATCACTTATCACAAGAATTACAAATAACCACACTGTTAAAAAATTCTTACCCTAATAGAAAAATTGAACATACTTGTTTTTTCGTTATTTTTTTAAACACTTTCCAACAAAGTTGACAAGTGTTTATGTTTTCGGTTTGTCTGTCCTTCTGTCCGCGCTGTAACGTAACTCTCGTAAATATGCTCGGATTGCCATGAAATTTTTGGACGTTATGAAATTTATACTTAGCATGAACCCTATTGAAAATGAAGTTTCTACCATGATTAGTTTATTTACAGGGACAGACAAAAAAATTTCGTTATATTACGGCCTATGGGAAAAAAATCGTTTCAAATAAATTTTAAATATGTTACACCATGTCCAAACACATTCAAATTGATATGCAACTTCGAAGTGCACTAAAATATGCACTCTGTAAAATATGCAGTGAAAAGAATAGTTACAGGGCATAGTTACAATCATTTACATGGCCACACAAATGAACTACATTACATAATAATAAAGGGGAAGGGGATTGTTTGCGACAAGTTTTAATTATGATAAACGATTTCCCGTATAATCAAATTGATATACATCACTGAAGCTTAATGTGAGTTATTTCACACATAATACGAAGTGCATAGCACTTACAGGGACACACAAAGATTTCAAATAGTATATTCTATTCGAAGTACTATATACACTGGCGGAAAAAAAAACCCAACACCAAGAAAAACTTATTGTAGAGTAATGAAATTTGGACAGTGCATTTGTCTAGTTAACATGTTTAAATGATTAGATTTTCGAGATCACAGGTTAATTTAAGGTCAATAAAATGCATCTCAAAGGTGAAATGCCGTTACAATAATAGTCGCTATAACCTCCAGAATTTTGAATGCAAGCCTGCACACGTGCATGCATTGTGTCATACAGGTGCCGAATGTCACTTTGTGGTATAGAGTTCCCTGTTTGTTGTACACGTTGTGTCAATACGTGATGTTCAATTCTGGCTGGGGATGACACTGGAGTTCTCATCCAATGATATCCCATACGCGCTCAATGGGAGACAGATCTGATGATCTCGCTGGCCAAGGTAACATGTCGGCACTCTGTAGTGCGTGTTGCGTTACAACAGAGGCATGAGGGCGAGCGTTTTCCTGCTGAAAAACTCCCCTTGAATGCTTTTCTTGAATGGCAGCATTACAGGCTGAATTACCAGACTGACGTACACATTTGCAGTCAGTGTGCTTGGGAGAACCACGAGAGTGCTTCTGCTGTCATAGGAAATAGCTCCGTAGACCATGACCTCAGATTGTAGGTCTAGTGCATTTAGGCCGCAGACAGTTTGGTTGCAGACATTCCCCTGGCCTCTTTCTGACCAGCACATGGCCGTCATTGGCACCAAGTCAGAACCTGCTTTCATCAGAAAACACAACAATTCTCTACTCCATCTTTCATTGAGCTCTGGATTGACACCTTTGACGTCGCAAACGGCAATGACTTAGAGTTAGTGGAATGCATGCCTTGCATCGAGCTGTTCTTGAAATAACCGATTTCTAGCAGTTCGTTGTGTCACTGTGGTACCAACTGCAGCTCGAATTTCTGTCGCAGACGCAGTACGATGCACCACAGCCGTACGCCGAATACGACGGTTTTCCCTCTCAGTAGTGCCACGTGTTCACCCGGAACCTGGTCTTCTTGTGGCAGCAGGCCCGGACTGGCCAGGTCGGCTGGTCGGCGATCGCCGAGGGCCCCCGGCCTAAGGGGGCCCCGGAGGTGCACCCCAAAAAGTGGAATGCACGATTTTATAATTACTACTTACATAAGAAAAAAAAATGAGTATTTTCCAGTAATTATATGCGTTTAGAATAAATTTTAAGAAACTGACAGTTTTTTCATGGTAACTTATATAATTTCGCCGTGTCATGTCGTTGAACAGACGGAATAGGGTTGCTGACTGATGCATCACCCTTTGTCATCATAGAGTCAGATTCAGAGTGCATCGCGACGCTTACTTGCCAATCACGCACAGTATGGTTGTAACTAATGCAATGTCACAGTTGTGTCAACACGAAGCATGTGACAGTACGAAAAGGAAAGAAAAAATGAAAAAAATTTTAAACGTTGAAAATTGTTTAAAAAGTTTTAATACCTGGTTAAGTAGTTCCAAGATTCTTCTCAGTCACACTGGAAGATATGTTGTTCAATGGTTAATTGATGTAGGTTTATTTAATTGGAAAACAAGGCATTGGGTATAGAGGGAATAAAGTAGAAGGAGATTAAAAGCTTGACTCTGTAGATAACCATAATACTTTTCTCGAACTGGTCATTATAAATTATGAGGTGTTTTTACGAAATCATGTAAAAAAGTATATTGAAGACTACGAAAAAGAGCAAAATGAAAATAGTTAAAAAAGAAAAAAAAGTCACAGGAAAGTTAATTAAAACTGGACGAGACTCTGTGTTGAAAATCTTTATCAACAAGTTAGAAGTCTGCATGGGCCGGAATGTCCATGCCTACAGGATCGTCTAAACTCATTTGCACTTTCACGCCAGTCCCGTACAAAAATCAGTTGAAGGACGACCCGATTCCATTCAATTTCCACACACACACACAAAATCACTTTTTCTTAACATATAATTTAAGATCCTTTTAAAGAAGACTGCATACATAAATATTTCATATTTTCAAACTATCCTTTTAAATCACGATGTTTTCGTATCACAGAAAATACACAATAATAACATTAAAAGCCATTATTTTGAAAATCAGACTAAGTGTGATAGTTGTATTTTTTGATTTGCTTTATATTTTATATGTTGAAGTAGATCATATTTAATAGATAATGTGCAATTTTGCAGCCCTGAAAAAATTCCTCTTCCCTATAGAAAATGTCAAAGTTTAAGGTTGTGAATGTAATTTTGATGAAAAATGAAATTCCAGTATGTTTGGAGGGCTATATCTCTGGCAAGTAACAACATCCCTAAATTATTTTGGCATAAACTGTTAGTATAACACTACCTGCTTATTAAAATTTGTTTCCTTGGGGCATTGTTAATTTTACATTGTTATGTTGCCACAAAGTAATGTCAAAATGACGCTTTTGTCCATTTTCCATTTAATATCTTATTTAAGCAATAGTATCCCAAACTTTTTCCTATAGAATATGAAAGTGCACTACTAGGACAAGCGAAATAATGTAGTACTGCGAGAATATATTATTCCTGTTAGTAGATTTCACATATTAAATATTCAAAATTTGCAAAATCTGCAACTTTTAAAGTAGTGTTATTTCAAAAAAGCGTTAGAGTTGAATGAAAAAAAATATACCACGCAATAGTTGAACAAATGTACAAAAACATGGAAAAGAAAAAGAAGTGGGGTCTCGTGATATTTCTATTTAAAAAAAAAGAAAAAAAGTCAAAATTTTCAAATGAACAATGTTGATTATCAAATTTCTTCCGTATCAGAATATGAAAAATCCTATTTCTCTTTACACTTTCGATGCTTTTTCTCTATGAGAAAATGAAATGTCCCCTTTTTTAGCCTTTTCCGAAAGAGAAATGGGATGTTTCATTTCCTCTTAGGGGAAAATATCATCATGGACATTGCTTTTCTTTTCATTGCTTCCTTTTGTCATTTTTTTGCCAAAAAATATCACGAGGCCCCACTTCTTTTTCTGTTACATGTTTTTGTACATTTGTTCAACTATTGCGTGATATATGTTTTTTCATTCAACTGTAGCGCTTTTTTGAAATAACACTACTTTAAATGTTGGAGATTTTAAAAATTTGCAGTCACGTGGCAAAAATCTCTTACACTTTTATAATCAATTTATTTACTAAAAAGGGCGAAAAAATTCGATTCCAAATTCCTTTAATAGCCACGCAATTATAAAAATGTCAATTTTATGCATTTCAGTTAAAAATTAGTCAAAAAGTTCGCATTATTGAGACGAGAATTGAAAACCACCTTAAGTTATACTTCCAAAGATTCAGCTAACAGAAGTTTATTATCGCTAATTATATATTTTTTAACTATAGAAACTGCCGTATACATTCTGAGAACATTTAAGTCCAGTTCTGGCCCGACTCTACTGTTCAGAAAAAAAAGTGCACACCTGATCTCGGCCTTAGGCATGAGTCTGTTGAAAAAAATTACTTTGCCTCTCATACCATATAACTGTCCGATGCCAATCTCTACGATGCACGTGTTTCATTTTTGTATTGATGCTGTCAAACTAGCATTAGCTCATGCCGCACATTTACACTCATTCTCGCGAAAGATATATTCACTAAAAACGGATCATATTTTATCCATCTTCGTTTAAATTTTTATATGGGGTTGGTAAGCTCGCTTTTTTTTTTACTCGGCCCAGCAGTCGCGCTAAACTTCTTTGGCTGTTCGGCTCGCAGACCGGGTTGGATATAGGCCTCGGCCCAAAGCCGGGCCCGTGCAGACTTCTACAACAAATAATAGGTTCAGTGTTCTGTAATATTGTAAAAGATCCATATGATAGCATAATATTCAGCATGGTGGTAGGTAGTACTCAAGATGTAGCTGTTACGAGTTGGCAATTTGTTTCAGCTATGAAGTTTGAAGGATTTCAAGGAAAGATATGTGAAAGACTTTTGAGAATAACAGAAATCTATGTGTTTTGTTAGTTGGCTTTGTAAAAGAGCTCATAAAATTAGAATTAGCCAAGTGTAGATTGCATCAAATGTTAGTGCTTGTTCATTCTATAGAGATACCACTATGAAAGGCTATTATAACAGTATACAAACTCATTTAAAAAAGAAATGTTATTTATACTTACTGCATGGAAAAGTTACTGAATATGGTTACAGCTGATTGAACTGTTACGTTTCGCAAAGTAGAAAACTTATTTGCATTAGTCGAAAAATCTGTTGTTTTTCTAAACTCGTCTTATAAATAATGTGCGTAAAAGGAAATCAAAATAAAATATAATATACTTGCTGCATGGAAAATTTATTGAATTTGGTTATAGCGGATTGAACAGTTACGTTTCTCAAAGCAGAAAACTTATTTGGATTGGTGGAAGAACAGGATCGTAGCTAGAAGTGAACAATAGGGGGGGGGGGCTCAAGAGAATGTAGGGGGGGGGGCTCAGGAAAATGTAGAGGGCGGCTCATAATTTGTTTTTTTCTCCCTCTGACACAAAAAGATAAATTAGTGCATATTCGCATTGTAGATACTATGTTTCTCATTAAACTGTTGTAATAACATCATTTTATGCTAAGAAAAGTACATGATGATGAAAATTTTGTGGCTATAACTGGTGAAAAATTAAACATCATGCTAGCTTCATAAGTACAAATAGGATGAGGAAGTGTTGAAACACCTACTTTACATACAATTTAGTAATTCTGCAAAACTGTGAAAGGGTCTCAAAACTAAATTAGATTTTTGAATATAATTTCATTTGGATTTTCGGAACAGAAATTTCTTGAGTGAACTTGGAATCTTTTCCAGGGGGGGGGGGGGCTCAAAATATTTTAGGGGGAGGCTGAGCTGCCCATAGCACCCCCTTAGCTACGGCCCTGTGCAAGAATCTGTTGCTTTTCTTTGCTCGTCTTATAAAAGAATGTGCGTAAAAGGGAAGAACAATAAAAATAAAATGTATTGCACATGAAAAATTTTACAGGTTTCAATAAATAGGAGCCACAGGGTGATGGAGCAAACAAATCTCGCTCTCTCCAATTACCAAGGAAAATGAAAACAACGAAACTATTCAATCTTATTACTGTTTTTTAAAATAAACTAACTGCAAATCTAAATTCATGACAAGAAATTTGATCAGTCAACGGTCCAGATTTGAAAACCTACATATGTATATTGGTTTACTTGATTACTCGTATTTTCTTGTTATATCTTCTATTTCAAATTATTTATAAAATAAAACCATTTCTTACAACCTGCAATTCGGTAGAGGAGAAGATTTTTCAAAAAGAAAGGAATAAAAGGAGTGACAAACACGCTAAGCTTTATATTAAAAACAAAATGTTGTACAAGCACAGTTAACTGCAAATTAGAATATAACAGTATCGATATAGAAGTAGAATTGGATTCCAAGGAAAAATGAATTTCAAAGACAAATATGCATGGTAATGAGTGTAATAGACTAAGCTCCTGAAATCTCAACTGCTCAAAACATAAATTGGTCCTTTTCAATGTTTTATATTGCGTCAGGACAAGTATCGAAGAAAGATTTTGTCCAAATTTTTTTTAAGATTATTACTGGTTAAATCCAAAGAAATTTAAAGGATTCGTAGTGCTTAATTTTTTTTTACGGAAATCCTTTGTAGAATTTCTAAATTTTGTAAAGCTGAACGAAGACAATTACTGATAGACTTGAAACAGTTTACAGGTTAGCATGAAAGCTTACAATGGGTAAAGAAGACAATTCGAAAAAAAGCTGAAGAAATCTTTGAATTTGTCGATGCAGAATCTAAAATTGAAAGTAACGAAATCTTTAAATTTGTTTCTCTGACCACAGCCAATGTTTACAGTGCTTATCATGCACCTTTTCTATTGTTTTTTAACTCTCATAATTTGAAATGTTTACCAACATGTTTGTCGCTTATGAGTTTGTATTAACCATACTTTATATAAAAGTCACTTGTGAAAGGGTTTTTTCAAAATTTAAAATGGTTAAGAATCGAATTAGATCTACACTGCTCAAAACAATTATAAGAGCACGTGGTTTTAATAAAAGTATGCAAATACTTACACCAATTAGTAAAGTAAAATAAAACATCCATAATGTAAAGCGTAATAAATCTCAGAGGAACAAAAACTTCATATGAAATCAAAGTTCATGATGTCAAGAACTAGAAAAAAGAGATGAGTGCAGAAATAAAGATTTTACAGAAACGTCTGTTTTCGCTAAATTTCTCGTAAGAGGCCCCTTTTCAGTCTCTAGCCGAGGGCCCCCAAAGGAGCCAGTCCGGGCCTGTGTGGCAGTACCATCCCTTGACACCTACTCCCAACAATCATGCACAGTGGATACATTCCGTCCAAGTCTTTCTGCAAAATCGCGGAAAGAAAATCCACTTTCTTGTAGCCCTACTTTACGACCTCTTTCCAACTCGGGAGCTGATGATAATAGCTTCTTCGTCTTCTTAACGGCATTCATGATCAACCTCAACTCAATTCGTTAAATTTTGAAGATAAATAATGCTCACGAACTTTACAGCACTCATTTAAAGCAAACCTTATTTTAAAGTTGTAAGTGGTGCTACTAGCGCCACACTTATGTGCGAAGCATGAAATTTAAATCAATGTCATCTTTCAGATGTATAAACACGCCTACAAAATTTCGTTTAGCTAACATAAGTCTTTCTTGGTGTTGGTATTTTTTTTCCTTCAGTGTATTATGGATGATGATTGTTGGATAGATGAAATGCATTTTTAATTACGAAATTCGCTTTTAAGTTTCGCTAAATGTATGCTCTTTATATGGTGTGTATAAATGATAATAGTTACACAATTTAGATATACAGGGTGACACAAAAGAACTCGGAAAGGTAATTAAATATGAGCGTAATTTACGTAAATGTGGTTTTAAAATAAATTATGCATTTTCATGTTGAAGTTGTTGATGCATTCAGTTTGCTAAGAAATGTTTGTAGAATAAAATGATTTACAGGATCACGCAAAGAACTGGATGCAGGGTCGCCTATGGATCATAATTTCTGGAAATGTGATTTGAGTAGTTTAACGGGTGTTTTTTTTTTTACTAAATTTGAGCAAAATATTTTCGTGTAACAAAGGTGCTAGGTAAACTACAGGGCTGAACAAGAGTATTCAAGTCCCATTCAAATCCTAGTTTGTTTCCATCTATTAATATAAACTTCTGAAATAAAAAAAGTTAGGCTTTTTTTGCTAAACTAAAATTTACCATTATATAGTATGTATATCAACCAACATGTCAAATACAGGGCTGTTTAAAAGTAATGGAATATAATATTTAACTATGGACAGTAACACCTTATTTCCCCGGATAACGTTTGGATAAGTTTTGTAAAAGATTTCCGGAAATGTTGGAAAGTGTTTCATAATCTATGCTTAACGCATTATTTTTCTTATTTGATTAAATGTTAGCCGGATTTCTCATTTAAGATGCCTGATATATATATTTAAAAATGAGAAACAATATGTGCTTAAAAAAGTCTTCCTTACTTATCAGTATAATATAGTATAATTCATGTCTCTTATTCTAGATTTCACGAGAATTTTTTAACAGGTGGGTATGTAAAATGAGCGAAATTTTGTTGGAATAATTTGAAAAATGAAAGGTGTGTACTTTAAAAATAACTAACTCCCGTAACAAATAGATACTGATTGCATATCAGATTAGTAAATCTGCATATCAGCGGCCTTAATGCCAGATTTAAAAGTCAAATTTTTATTTTGATTCTATTTTATAAATACTTCAAACTTTTAACCAATTGTCATTTCTTTCAAAGTAGTATTACTGCAAATAAGATTTTATGTAAGTTTCAGAAGGTTCAATTCTCATGAATTTTAATGGGAAATGCAAGTACGTGTTGATACTCCAAACCTTTTTTCAAGAAAAAGTTGTCATAATATAAAACACTGTATCTCTTCAAAATTTTTCTGGAGAAATTTTCTCACGCCTTGCATTCTATAATATTTGAAATTTTAGTTGTTTAAAACTTTTCTTTATATTAAGAGGGGAGAGATTGCTCTGACATCCAAATCTCACATTAATTTTATAATTTTTATTCTATAGAATTGACTATATTAAATTTTCTATATGAAATAACTGAAATATTGATTTTGTGATAATAGCATGAATTTCAACTATCATATTAGTTAATATGTTCATAGTTCATAGTAGTATGTATATAGTTTCATATTAGTTAAATATATCATAAATATTTTACTAATTATTGGTAATCCTTGTTACTGCGCTACTAATGGAAGATATATCAATTTTTCGAGAGTACATAAACAGTTTTTTTTTTTTTTTTTTTTTTTTTTTTTTTTTTTAACCAGTGTTAAAAGACACCTTTCAAAAGATTTCGATTTATGGTTTTTGCTTTGTAATTCTTTAAATTGGAAGAATAATAAATCATTCGTAATCATCGTAAAGACATTTTTATGCTTTTTGCATTTAAAAACCACGAGCAAAATAAACCTAAATAAAAACACAAGGTGTCATTTGACACCAGTAGAAATAGTGTTAAGCCTTCAAAACATGTGGTAAGTCTGGACAGAAGTGCGACACTCTCACTGCACACCCGTATGCTGCTAATAATGATAGCGTTGCGGAAAAGGGGTAAGCAGAGGAAACAAAATGGCTGATGGCAGAAACTGGTTTTAGAAGGAGCCTCATGTTTGACCTACTAGAGAGATCACGGCACGTGGCTTTTTTTCCAGCACAAAAATAAGAATTCTCGCTACTCGATATGTGTGCAAGTGTGTTCGTATGTTTCAAGGATCATTTCTGTTTCACTTTTTGTTTTGAAGCTTCTGATAACAAGAACCCTGACGAGATATTTACAAAGGAATCAAACGGTGTTATTTTTAAAGACAATTGCTTAAGATAACATCGTGCGTGTACAATCCATAAATACATAAATTCGTGTTTTATCAAAGGCTTTTTGAAAATCGTTACTGAGATTGTATTAAATTATTATTCAAAGCATATGTAAGGTTTTAAAAAATCTTTCAGAATAAAGTATACATTTTAAATTTGTATATTTTTGATTTAAAGTTTCTGATAACTTGAACTTTGACATGATATATTTTGAAAGAATCTATGTTATTTTTAAAGAACATACTTGAAATGACATTGTACGGGGTTCTGAATAAGAATATTAAAGGCTTTTTTTTAAATAAAAGTTAATTAAAATTTGTTATTAAGGTCATGTGATATTATTATTCTGAAAATTCGAAAGCTTTTCGAAAAGTTTTTAAAAATAAAAGACTATTTTTAATTTAATAAAAGTTAATTTCTTCTTTTGAAAATTCTGGTATCTTGAACTCTAACGAGATATTTATAAAGGAATGAAATTCTTTTTATTTTTAACTTCACTTGTGTATGATAACATTTTACATTTGCAATCTAAATTCAAAATACATAAAATTGTGTTTTAAAATGAGTATTTGAAAATTGGTATTGAGATTATATTATTATTCAGAGCATCTGAAAGCTTTTAAAATTCCTAAAAAATAAACAAATATATTATAATTTTATACTTTATCTGATTAAAGGTTGTTATAAATAAGGCTTGACCGAAAAAGATCTTTAAGGCCAGAAACAGAAACGGAAACCGAATTTCACGGTCTTCCTATTTTCGGCCGAAAATGAAAATAAAAATGAAAATGCTCCAAATAATTTTAAAAGTTATTAATACATATATAAATATGCATAATTATTATATGCATTTATTATATGCATTTATGAAATATACATAATTATTAATTAATCATACATGTGGTGCAAGTTGGCTGTGCCGTAGACCCATTTTTTTTAATTTTCATATAAAATAGAATGTAATCAATTCATCAACGAGACAGAAATATTTCCCAATTATACGAATATCATTTATTTTAGGTATGTATTCCTCGATTTACCTTTTATAATGAATTTTAAAAATGTTCATGTATAATCACAATCTTCCACAGTCCATCAAATATTTTGGGATGCTGATTATAAAGGGCTTGTTTTAAATTACAAATACACAGTAATCCGTAAGAGATAATAGAGGTCTGCACGGGATGGGCTTTGACCCGAATGCCGAGCCCGGCTCGGGCTTCGGGCCAATTTTCATTAACAGTATTCGGGCCGAGACGGACCAGACTTAGTCACTAATTTTTCCGGGCCGGGCTTGGGCTTGGTCCTTACTTTTTTCCTGTAGAATATGCTCCGGCTAGGCTGGGTGGGCTGGGCTGGACCTAACTTATTTTTTCTGCAAGAAACTGGGAATGATTTCATTCTTCCTAGTTTTTACCGAACCAAAATATTTAGCTTTGGTTGAATGATCCCGTATGAAAATAATTTTCTCGACATGGACTAGATTGTTAAAAAATCGGTAAAATTTGGCGTGGTCCAAAAATATTCTTAAAAAACACATACTTTTAAATCCCCATTATTCTAAAATTAAACATTATTTTTTTTATTTTTGAAGATTCGTATTTTAGATAATCTAGGCTTATTAAAATAGAGTTAAACGCATGAAAAAAGAACCTGCTTACAACGGAATTTCAATCTGAAAACTAGAAATTTCTTTTTAACTTCTTTTAAACGGTTCATCCATGCAAAATTAATACAATAATACGAAAGAAAAAACATGCATATTATATATATATAACATATTATATATATTAAATATATATAACTTGTCTGTTACAACTTTTTTTCTTTCCAGTGCGATTCCGTCTGATAGCTGAAACATTTACATACAATAAACAGAGGTTCATTAAAAACATAATTATCGCAGCCTACGGCACTACTACATAAATAACGATTACAAATGTGAGGAAAAAAAACTAAGATAAGTTTTTTTGGTCAGAACTCTTCCGTATGAGTAAAAATCAATGTTCTGTAGAAATTCTCTCGGGCCGGGCCGGCCTTGGTCCAAAATTTTAACTTTTATGACGGGCCGGATCGGGCCAATATTTTTTCATTCGAGTCGGGCCTGGCCGAATTTTTTTCTGTGTTTTGGTCCGGGGTCGGGCCTGGAAATTTCGGCCCTTGCAGAGCTCTAAGAGACACTATTTGTTTACTATTTTCGATAATTATTATGGATCAATCCATGAAATACATTAAATTTATGGCCCATTCAGTTTCATTTCCGATTTTGGTCTAAAAAGTACAGCAGTAGATTTAGATGTGTAGCTGTAGCCTTATTCTAATAGAACTTAACACAATGAAAATTGTTTAGGTAAAGTGATGGAATGTCTTTTTAAAAACAGGTTTTAACAATTTCAGGGGAAAAATACATTAATAACATGCTGAATTAAATGAATGCGAACAGAAATTACCAAACAAATTTATTTGCAAATAAACGAAAGCTTTTCTTCGTGTAATTAATAAAAGGAAAATATTTATTCCAAAATTCTGGTGCCGATGTGGCATTTATGGATTAAAATTAAGTGGTCTAAAAATTAACCACCGCCCTCTATAACATATTTCTGACAGCAATAGTTAATTTTGACATTTTTCTATTTTACTTATTTTAAGTTTTTCGTTCTAAGAGAATCCAACAAAAGCCGTAAAATCTTTAGCAAAATTTTAATTGTTTTGCCTGAACCAACATTTTCAGTCTTTCTCTCATTAATTTCGAAAGTAAATCAATCTTTTTCTATTGCAGTCAGAAACTACATCCTTAACTCATCAATTGTAACAACATATTTCAATTTTCATATAACAATTTGCATACGTCATATGCTGAGAATTATGTTTTCTCATCAAGCAGTAAACAGGTTTTTTTTTTTTTTTTTTTTTTTTTTTTTTTTTTTTTGACTTGATTGATTTTAAACCGGATTTTATCATTTTGTTTACAGTTCTTGAAGATATGTTTAAAGATTTTTGCGAAAGTTTTTGGGGAGTTAGATTTTCTTTTAACCCCTTGAGGACGAGCGATGTATACGGGCCGCGAAAAGGCTTAAGAATCCTTCTTTATCCCCACCAGTAAAATTTTACTGTAAAATTTGCCTTATTTAATTGGAACATTTTCCTCGGTTTAATAAGTCACAAATTTCTATTTTTAAAAACCGGTGACAAAACATTAAAAATTTTGTAAAAGGCTCCCGTCACGAAGCGGTTAAAAGATTAGACACAGCTTTAGATATAATCCGCGGTGGAAACGCACCTTTGTTGGATATGCATTTTATACTTTTCTCACATACAAGTAATTAAACTTTGATGTTTCTTTTTTTATAAGTTATGTCACTTAATTTGTGTGTAGAAATATTGAAACAACACTTTTCACACATTTTCGTAAATCGAATAAGAGTTTTTCTCTTCGTAAAGTGAGGATGCATAGTCTTCGATTCTTTGTTTAGTTTCGAGCAAAATGTTAAAGCAATTATTTGTAATGATGCAGAAGATAATTAAGTCGTATTACTTATTGATATCAGGTGTAGGTTTTATTTTTCAGCGGAAAGAGAATCCAATACACTGCAGGCTAAGATCCTTTATATAGAACTTGATTTAAATTCCAAAATTCTGACTAAAGTTTAAATGAATGCGATACACGAAAATCCTAAATCGATCCCAACTTAAAATAAGGGAAAATTAATCCATATTTTAATACATTTATGTAAAACAGTCAACAATTATACAGGGTTAAAATAATAAAACTTCATATAAATCACTATAAAATCAAACTAAATCACAAGGCGCGTTTCGAGCTGGGAAATTTAACTGCCTATCATCAGCTATTGTAAACATGTGTGGGTAAGGGGACAAGGTCACCTATAAGCAGGTGATTTATAGCCAGTATTTGGTACTGTTTTAACTGAATTATACAGGATATCATAAAATTCTGTCTTAATTTCCTTATCTCATAAGGATCGTAGTACACGATTTGTATCCTACTGTTCCTGATTTGTATTCAATATTCTAACCACTAGACAAAGTGCTGATATCCCCCTAATTGAAAGCAACAGATTGAGGGAGTATAGAACTATTTCTTTTGTTTGGTTTTTAAATGGCTCTATATTTTCCTGAAAGACAGAATCATTTTCGGCACTAACCCTTAAAAGAAGATTTTGTTAAATCAAGAACGGTATTGTGGTTCATCTAATTACTTTACAAAATTGAATAGTTAACATTGAACTTTTATTTTACAATATAGTAGTGGAACTGCTGATTTTTAAATAATTATGTACTACTAATTTTATCTAAAGGAAAATCTAAAATGCAAAATATTATTGAAAATATTCTTGTCTTGCTAAACTTATTATAACCATATATCAAAATTTTAAATTTTAGTGAGGAGCGGTAAAACATAATTAGTTGACAGTATGAAACAATCCACTATGAATTTTGAAAAAAAAAAACTGCTTTTTCTTTAAATTTTTATCAAAAATCACGTTTGAAAGTATTTAGTAAATCTTTTTCATATATTTTGACTAATTCAAACATTAAATTCTTCCTTTAAAATAATGTCCATCGATTTCAAGAGAAGCGTTTAATTAAACTTGTTCAAAGGAAAAAAAAATATTTTTTTTTTCTGGAAAGAAACTTGAACTAGATTAAAATTCTCTCTAAATGAAATTATTTTAACTCGTCCAATATTCCTTTAACCGGAGGCTTTCCAAATTCAATAATAACAAGGTACTTGAAATTTAATTTGTTACTCACGGCTGAAAGTTAGGATCATTTCTAAAAAATGGAAAAAAATCTTGCAACAGTAGCACAATATTTATTGTTGTTTTTATTAAAACAAAAAAAGTCCAACAGAAATTGAATTTAAGCATTTAATTCCTTTAATGGAATAGAAAAATTAAAATAATTGGGAATTTCTTAATTATAAAAAAAGAAAAACACAAGAATGTATAATAGAGTACAATATAACAGTATTAATTGTGTTAATTTTTATTATAAAATACTTTTTTAATTTTGTGTAAATTTATTTAATATATTAATACTTTTAACATTACATTTATTCCTTAAGCTAATGTACAATTTTTTAATACGGACATTTAATTTTAGATAAATTTATTGGATAGATCTAAAAAGCGTCCAAATGTAGTGAAATTTGTGCTAAAATATAAACTTTTAACATTTGAAAGAAAAGCTTTTAGCTAGTCCATAATTCCATTAACAGAATGTTATCTAAATTTAATAATAAATAAAAAAACAATAATTCGTTAGCTAAAGATTGAAATTCGCTAAAATGTTTTTAATTAATCCATGATTCTTCGAACAGAAGGCTATCCAAGTGTAATAAAAAGTACTGCAAGTTTTATTCGCTTTCCGAGGACTGAAGCTCTGTAGCCGCTTTCTAACAGATATCTCTCTAATAAAAGATAATCAGCATTTAACTATAAAGTTATTCTAACTAAATTAGTTCTTTAACGACTAAAATTCATTAACCGTTTAAACGAAGTCCCGAATTAATTTAACAAAATGTTACTCAAGTTTAAAAATAAAGTACCGCAAACTAAATTCATTATCTCATAATTAAATTTGTCTAACCATCTGAACAAAGTTCTTTTAATTAGTCAATAGTTTCATTAACAAAGATTTCTGTGAGTTTAATAATAAAAAAAGCAATTTTACTGATCGTGTTTTTAATAATTTTTTGAAGTGGGGATTTATACAAGTCTGCTTTTTTTTAGAAGTGCGTTCTTTAGTTGCAAATGTTTCCTTGGCGATCGATTTTCATTCATTTACAAAACTACATGGATTTGTTTATCTGTCGCCACACAAATTTGTCGTTTGGGAGTAGAATATTAAGATTCAATATGACTCATCGTGTCATTCAATAAATAAACATAGATTTCATAAGAATAATTAAGTAGTGTGTTTCAATGAAAATAATATTCATATTCTTCAGAATTTAATAAATTTAGACTCAATGTTGATGTTCAGATTTAGTAAAACAGTTACAAATGTTTTAGTATTCCCAGTCCTGTATGTTTTTACACCTATCGGTGCAGGAAAACGCAAGGGTAAACCTATGAGTCAACCACTAAAATCGGGTTTTCAGGTGTTTTCGCCAAGATATGATTTGGAAGACCGATTGCATTTTAATATGCGAATCGAGATGTAACAAATCCTAGAATTTCATCCATGAACACGGTGAGGTGATTGCCTTTGCTGCCGTCTCCCAGACCAATAGGAAGACATAACCAAAAACTGCAGATCTACTAGCCCCACCAATATTTCAGTAAAAAACTTACAAAACGCATAACACAGTTGAAACACAGTTGAACGTATAATATAGTCGAGAAAATATCCCAAAATCTTTAGTGCAACACTGTATATGATCGACAGATTTTTATGCACTATGTTACGTTGTGCTATAAATTTTAAATCAGTTGAAAAATACATAGCACATTTGTAAAATTCCCCTACAGGAATACTGTTATTAAACGGAAAAGTATCGGATATCTTTCTAAAAAACCTTGGATACCATATGCAAAATATATACACACTAAATAATACGAAAAATATTAGTTTAATCTTTTAATGCACAGAGCAGAATGCATTCCAGAAATTGCATATATCAGAGAATTGGAACTCATATCAGAAAATTTAAACAGAAAATTTCGATTTACTTAATAACAAAATGTTTGTTTTTGATTGAACTGAAAATTTCTCTTTAAAATTTCTGGCGGGAATGCGGAATATGAGAATAAAAAATTCAAATAAATCTGGAAGTCTGATGATATAACAAATGATACCATGGATACTTAAAGGTTAATTTTAAAACGTGTACCACAACTTAAAACGCATTTCCATCAATATGTCTTAATATACAGTTCTGAAACCTATTTTTGTTTATGTTTCCCTGTAAATTGGGGATGAATGCTAAGCATACCTTGTTTTATAGTAAGCCTCTTCTAGAGCACTTTAGTGATTTACATCAATTTCAATATGTTTGAAATAATTTAACATCACTAAAAATACCGCAAATGATTATGCTCCGTAGAGTGTAATGTAACTGAATTATTTTGAGTGTCCCTGTAAATGAATTGTAAACGCTACACGCTTCCTTTTCAATACAATATATTCTACAATAAATATCATTAATATGTATCTTTTCGTGATAATCCGAGTATATTTATTTTTACCATTTAGAGCATGAACACGTAGACAGACAGGCAGACATTCCCAATTCATAAGTACTATTGAACTATGTTGGAAAGTGTTAAGAAGTGCTACAGCTTAAATTCATTAAATAAAGATTAAAATTCTCAAAACCATATGAGTGAAATTCTGTCAACATAAAGTTTCCAATTCTGATAAAAAACGGTTATCCGAATTAATAATATTTACAGCTTAATTCATTATTCAAAGATAAAAATTATCTAATCATCTGAATAAAATACTTTTAATTAGCTCAAAATACCTTTATCAGAATCCGAGTTCAATAATATAGTACTACAAACTTAATTCGTTACCCAAGGCTGAAAGTTATGCTCACTTATGAAACATACTCGTGAAAGGGAAACATGATATTTTTTGTTTTGTTTTTGCTTGCAACATTACCGACCTTCATCTCTTTTTTCTGTGATGAGAAAATGTCGCTTGACTTCAGGATAAGTTTTCTGTTTAGTATTTAGATATTTTTTCAGTGCAGAAAGCTGTTTTTTAGTGTTTTTGCTTTTATCAAACCAGTTTCGTGTTAAAAAAGCGTGCGCTTTGAAAACATCTTATGTTATAGTAAAAAAGAAATCTATTCATCAAAAATTGTTCTTGATGTTATTGATTTACATATTTCAAAAGAAGAGAATAAAAGGTGAATCGGTGCAATATAAAACAAGAACAAATCTAAGAAATTTGTAAATGCATACTTGTCTTTTTCCATTTGTTAAAATGTGTTAGTTACAAATAATTTGACAAAATATGCAAATATTTTTAATTTCCTCCAACGTTTTTCTTTGTTTATTATTTTATGCATTCACCTTCCTGCTATTGATCGTTTGCCTAATTTAGATGTTATAAATTAAGTAATAAATAAGATTCATACATCATAAGTAATTAGATCTGGTTTTTAAAAATTCATAAGTGATTTGTTAACTGAAAAAATGTTTTTCCCAATTTAATATACAGGATGGTCATAAAAAAAACTTTGCCGATATACGGAGCTCTATCGGCCAGTCCGCTCAACCGATCGAAATTAAATTTCAGATATAGCTATTCAGAGGTATGAGCTCGAGATTCTGTGAACGACAACAAAATGGCACTCTCAGTTACGGTTATAGTTACAGAAACTCGAAAATTTCCAATGGCAACAACCATTGCTTTTCATCGCAAAATGCTTAGCGCATGCGAAAACCCTAAAGAGCGTTGGAACCGTACGTGTATCGCAAGAAACGGACATGTAATGCACGCACAAAAAACCGTTCTGGGAATCCTCCCCCCCCCATAGAAAAAACTCGATTGGGGCGAAAAAAGTAAATTTGCATATGACACAGAGTCAGTACACTAGTCTCTGATTACAATATAGATCGGAGAAACTAAAACTTTTATTTTGATTACACATTTTCTACATGTGGGTGCCATCACAGGCAATTACACATTGCATGGTGATGGCACCCATGTGAAAAATGTGTAATAAAAGTAAAAGTTTTATTTTCTCCGATCTGTATTGTAATCAAAGATTAGTGTACTGACTCTGTGCCATATGCAAATTTATTCCTTGCGCCCCAATCGAGTTTTTTCTATGGGGGGGGGGGAGGATTCCCAGAACGGTTTTTTGTGCGTGCATTACATGTCCGTTTCTTGCGATACACGTACGGTTCCAACGCTCTTTAGGGTTTTTGCATGCGCTGAGCATTTTGCGATGAAACAAAATGGGTGTTGCCATTGGAAATTTTCGAGTTTCTGTAACTATAACCGTAACTGAGAGTGCCATTTTGTTGTCGTTCACAGAATCTCGAGCTCATACCTATGAATAGCTATATCTGAAATTTCACCTCGATCGGTTGAGCGGACTGGCTGCTAGAGCTCCATATATCGGCAAAGTTTTTTTTTTATGACCACACTGTATATAATTTTTGTATCATGCCTTGATACTTAATTTATAAATTATATTTAAAATAGATGATAATTTGTAGCATTCTATTATGGTAATTTTTCATGGCTTTATTAAAAGTGATTTAAAAATGCATACTCATTTTTACCACGCTTTTATTAGCTTCACCTGTATGTTTGTGAGTTTGTGGGTTCGAACCCCACTCCTGACATTATTTACATGTATGTAAAATTTAAAAAAATATTTCCGTATTACAATTTTTATTTTTAACCGGCTTCAGAAAAGGAAGAGGAAGTTATCAATTCGACGCGTATGTATTTTTTTTCTATGTATGTTCACCAATTACTCTGAAACTATCCAACCGATTAATTTGGTTTTTGTATTAAATATAAATATAGTTTAAAAAAACTAAAAACCACGCTTTTTAAGTATATCAAACTATAAAAAGTGAAAAATAATTCGTACTATAAGCTGAAAATGAAAATAGATGAAAAGTACTATATTACTATAAAATCATTGTTGTTATAGAAATCAATTAATAAGCAATAAATAAAATTATTGTGGAAAAAAAGCCTGGGGTGCTTCTTAAGAACTGATAGATGGAGCACGGTAGATGGAGCACCCCACGCTTTTTTTCCACGACAATTTTATTTGTTGCTTATTAAATGATTTCTATAACAACAATGATTTTATAGTAATATAGTATTTTTCATCTATTTTCGTTTTCAGCTTATAGTGCGAATTATTTTTCCCTTTTTATAGTTTGATATACTTAAAAAGCGTGGTTTTTAGTTTTTTTAAACTGTATTTATTGTTTCAATTGTTGAGAAATATACACATTATATATTGATCCTGCAAAAACTCGGTTCATTCTTGAAATCGCTGCATAGTGAAAAGATATATAAAAACAGAAATAAAACGTAAAATAAAGAGTTCGGAACCATAGTTGTAACTCTTATTCTTAAAGAGGCAGAATAAACATGTTCATTAAAATCTTCTTATTGTTTATAATTTTTTCACTATCATCATAATTACATTCCTCCCCGTGGTGTGGTCTGTAGTAACGCCTGTTTCCACAGCTGAGGCTCGGGCTCGAATCCTAGTGTAAGACATCTATGTATTTGCGAATGTTCTTTTGTAATTATATAAATATGCAATCAAAAGAAATTAAAAGTTCTTGTGACTTTTTGTTGTTTCTGTGTTATAAGGGTCATTTAAGGCCACAGTCATTGTAGATATAGGCCCCAAAGAAATCTTTCTTTCGGTGGACTTCAAGACTAGTTAAATTTTCTTAAATGTTGATATGCATAATTTTTTTTCATGAATTTCGAAATACCCAATATGAAACCGCCTATATTTGGTTCATTCATTGGATTTGTATTTTGACATTCATTCCAAGTTTCGATTGCTCACCGCTAAATATGACTTAAAATGTGTTGGGGAGTTATTTTAATTTTGAAAAATGCATTTTTAAAATTTGAAAAATCCTTTTTAGATGACTGCCCATCTTAGCAGGTATAACTACTTGGTATTGATTTTTTGGGACTATGAAGTTTTATCATTAACAGTGGAAATACGTTATAACCAGAATTCCTTTCCCAGCTTTCATTTTAACTGCATGGGATGAAAAAATAAAGATAAAGTCGATATTTTTTTTTCAAAAACATCTTATAAATCAAGGCTGCATTTGACATTTTATTTTTCTTAAACATATCCCCTTTATTTTTAAAGTTATCTATTTTATGATTCCGTTCAACTGTGTGGTTGAGAATTGTATTTGTCACAAATATTTAAATGCTTTAAACAGAGAATAAAATTGCCATAATTCTTTAATAGGGAAAGTACTTCTGTTTCTAAAATGATGAAATAATTGAATGGCACTAGATCTAATGAACAAATATATTTAAAAATAATTGAAAACTATTCTTCACGTACATTGGAAATATTATTAATAAATTCTGGGCACCATTTAGCAGGTTGGAAATTAACCCTCTCATGCATACGGCCTCATATGAGGACAGATAATTATTGCATTATTAGGCAAAAAACTTTTGAGCATTCATTTATAGAGATCTGAATTCTGGATAGATAATAGCTAGCATATAGTGCAATAATAAAATTATTTTATAATGGGTTCTCATTTATCTCAAAAAAAGATTTGTTGTGAATAATAGAAAATAAAGAAAAATAATTTATGCATAAGAGGGTTAAGGGATTACATGCGTTTGAAAAATTTTAAATATCATTTATTATTTTTTTTTTATCTAATAGTATTTTGTGTCTAAAATATTTTCCTAATGTTTATAGTGAATCAGAATAAACTTCTAAGAAAGCGAGCCTTTGGAAATTCCCTTATTAGGCCAGATCGCCCAGGAGCTACGCAGGTATATTGAGGCAGCTGCATACCAATTGCTTCTCTGTCTCTCTTTCACTTTCTAAGGGTAACATATTTTAAATATTTTAGTTTAACGTCTGAAATACAGATTTATTTGGAAAAAAAAATTTGCGTTTGGAACAGATTTATTTTCCTGATACGAAATCCCAAATAAACCCTTCCGTGAGATCAGAAGCAGAACTTGTTCCTGAATTGGAGTCTAATATGGATATAAAACCTGACTGAAATAAACAAGAGTACGTATGTAGAAAGACGTTGAGCATCGCATACTCATAACTGAGACTCAAAGAAAAAGCAGGAGCAAATAGATGCCCTAGACATTGACGATGGGGCAGGATCTTTTCTTTATGGAGCTGAAATCGACGATTCTGTGTAAGATTTTAAAAAATCTTCGTTTTTTTCCTATTTAAAACTTTGATCGTCTTTTTTCTAAAAACACTATTTTTGAAGTCTGTGGTCACAATTTCTCAAAACTTGATGCATCGATCTTATCGAAATTTGAGTACACTTCTTCAAAATAAGTGTGACTAGTAAGGATTCAACAAAGTTTTTGTTTTATTTTTTCGATTACCACTAATTTTGGCAGGTGTACGTTGTGTAAATTGTACTGTTTTCCATACAAACCAGGCAAAAACTCAAAATAAAAAAAGATTTTTTTAGATCTTTCATTTAATTACATACTATACTCATCTACAAACAGATTTTTTTTTTTTTTTTTTTTTTTTTTTTTTTTTTTTTCAGATAAAGCTATCATGAATTATACTGATCACCAGGAAGAACATTTTTTGTAAAGAATAAAAACCGCGCCAATGGTACTCCAGTACCGCTGATACGGCCGATGATACTCTGGAAATCAAGTACCATTGGCCGTATTTTTTTAATTTTTGAATGAAAATTTTATAAACTATTATTTATATGTTGCTCATTTAGACGTTTAAATTGTGAGTGGAATAGTTTATTCATTATACATATCACATTTTAATGAAATGACAAAATTCATTTCGTTTCAATTCAGTAATACGTTTTATTCAAATAATCAAAACAATAGTTGCCAAATTCCATTGCTTCCTGCAGGATGGACTTCAGACAGAAATTGCGTACAAGTAACCCTGAAATTTCTCATCTCCGTAGGGTTGCCAATTGATAAGTGCCACGTGGTGTTATTGAGTTATAAAAAGGCTAACTAGCTACACTGCCATCTCGTGATTATTAGGCAGGTATCCAAATTTAGGGTGATTCATTAAAAAACAAATTAAAAAGTCTAATTCTTATAATTTTCTTACATATATATCCATGTATACATATATACATATATGTATATATATATATATATAGAGAGAGAGAGAGAGAGAAATTAAGCTTTCTTTAAAACCTTCGAATACCATATAACTCCTTAAAATAAGTGTTTGCGCCATACAAATATTGCCCTTGAAAGGGTCAATTTCTATTAGAGAAACAAAATATCATTCAGTTCTTACGAAATTAACTGCATACAAATCACCCTAATTTTAATAATGAAAGAATATGAAATAACAAAATAACAGTCTTATCGGTACCCGCTTAACTGGCGATCTATAGAATATAAATAACTTATGACCTTTCCAGTACATATTTTATCAAGTTTAAAGCTTTTAGTTAAGGTCAATTGAGCCTCCAATTATATCGGTCATAATGATAAAAGCATTGACATTGGGATGTAAATATGCGGCAAAAGTCAATAGTGATAATTATTTGGTGTGGCTAACTTATAATACATTATTCAATTAAAATTTTGGGTGAGAAACAATCCGCTAATCCTTTTTGGACTCGTGATGATCAGAAACAGCTTAATTTGAACTTTCGATTAAATTGAATAATCGTACAGTCACAAAAAGTTTTAAATGATACTAACATTAAATTTAATTCGATTTTCTTTAAATCGATCCAGTTATACCCAACTAAAAAAAATTAACGAGTTCACAAATAAAAAAATAAAAGTAAAAACTTAAAAAAAAAGTCTGTAATACTTTTAGAAAATAATGAAATAATTTTATTTTATAAATACAAAAGTGCTCCATTACCTTCAATAACGGACAAGAAAATATTACGAAATTCTATGGTTATATAACGATAAGTACCACCAATAAAGGTTTAGTGTTGAACTATAATCTGGAAATGCCTTTTAATTATTAGGGTCTAAAATTTTTAATGTCTTTGCAAGGAGCGTCATCTATAACGTAACGTATAAAGTGCTCATAATCATTCTGAACACTTACAAGTAATTTTTATTTCAAATTCGTTCCTATGCGATACGAAGAATTCTGCGAATAACATAGGCAAAAATCTCTATTTTGAAAAGACGGTGCTATAAAATTCACTGCTCTTTCCATTTACAGAGAGGAACATATTACATTTAAATACATTGATTTTAAAAGAATTGTGACAAGGACAATGTATGAGGTAACCAAGTATGATACATGTGATTTCAAAAGGACCAGATTACCAACGGTCCAATCTTCCACCAGTAAATTTTAATAGAAATTTTCGACTTATTTAAACGCCATATTCATTAAAAAATACTGCAAAAATAACGCAAAAATTTCTACTTTTTTAATCAAAACAGCATTTTTGGATAATTAATCTAATTTTTTTTGTAATTTTTTATAAAAATAATTTTAACTATTAATTTATTTAATCAGTTTCAATGAAAAAACATATATAAATTACACATTATTATTATTTAAAAATTCCAGTATAATTTCAGATATTGAAAAAAATAATTATTGAGGTGAAGCAATTTCTTGGTATGTGATTCGGTACATAAAGAAGTAAAACGTTCACTATAATCATTTCATCAAGATCACACATTAGGAAACAATTCCTTAAGCATATATAATCTTTTAAAATCCGCAAAGCCCGCAAAATAGAGGAAATATTTGCGGTAGATTAGTAGCTATGCAGGCATCATAATATACAAGACAATGTTTCACTGTAGAGCTTATTATCTACTGAATCATTTTGAAATATGTAATCAAGATTGAAAGTTATAATCCATTTTTCTATTATTCTCATTAAACCTCGGTGCCTTTAGTTTGTTGAAAAAAGGCAAAAACACTTTTTTTTCCATTTCTATGCCTAAAATGTATTTAGAAATCTGTAATTTAGTTTGATGAAGCTATGTAGAGTTCGGATAAACATAAATAGCTAAAAGTTTTTTTATTGCATCTCTTTTCATTTAAATGATTCAGAGGTACAATCACTAAATTAGTTTTTCTCAACTTACATTTTTGTAAACTATCAGTATATTCAAAATTGTTAAATTTTAATTAATAGTTCACAATTTAATTGATATTTTTTGTAGGTTACTCAAGATGCCTTTTATGAAGTTAAGAGTCAGATTTGTTATAATATAAAGTTTCTATTAAAAAAAAATAGGTAACCTATTCTTTTGCTCACTCTTTTTGAATGTCTTTATTATTATTATTTATTTCAATTAACATTTTGGTAATCTAATTTATGAAGTTACAACCAAAACCTCTTAGAGGAGCATAAAAAAGATGCAAAATATTTATTCTATACAAAGGAAGAAATAATTGAAAATTTTATTTCATATTATTTTTAAAAATTGAGTTTTACATATTGTACTAACCGGGGTACACGCCATTTCGGTCCCGCCGTTTCGGTCCCGAGACATTTCGGTCCCTGGCCATTTCGGTCCCGAGACAATTCGGCCCCAAGACATTTCGGTCCCGAGACAATTCGATCCCGAGACAATTCGGTCCCAAGACATTTGGGTCCCGAGACAATTCGGTCCCCAGCAACTTTGGTCCTTTGCCATTTCGGTCCTTAGTCATTTCAGTCTCTTGTTATTTCTTTGCTCCCTATCTTATAAGTCGGATTCTAATTGTTGTGGGCCTGCCAAATGTTATACGTTCAACATTATTCGGGCCTTTTAAAAATATTTTTAATTCTCCCCCCCCCCCCCAAGCTTTATAAAAAGTTGAATATAAGAGTCCGATAAATTTATAATTTTATAACTCGAGACAATGAAATCACAGCGAGCTGAAAATTATGTTTGGTTAAACAATGTGATACAAATTTAGGGGATATTGTCGTGTGCTTCTAGTAGTATTACTATTAATCAGAATAAATATTTTAAATTTTATTATTAATTATTAATATCAGTATTTTATGTAAACATCTATAAGCTATATAAACTAAAAAGTATTTTATATAAACTGCCATAAATATTTTTTTTGGCTGTTTACGTACATTTATTCAGAACCTTTAAATTGGCATTAATTAAATAATAAAAAACTGTGTTTATTTTTTCCCCTTCCAAGTAGTATGATAATAAATGTCTTTAATAATTCAATTAGTTATAAATTATAATATATACATATTTCCTCAAATCACCCATCTACACTCTCTCCTTTGATAATTCGGAAATGAGATATATTTATTGAAGATTTTTTTATCATTATTATTATTTTTGTAATACAAAGTTGCATCGTATACATTTTTTTATAAGTTACTTTCCATTGTTAACATTGCGAAAGCAATAGTTATTTCGTAACTGGGGATGCTATGAAAAAAAATTGTTTTTAGAAATTTGCCTCCACCACTTTAAAAAAATAATAATAATAGTGTTTATTGATTGCATTTTTTAAGAGTTTTCTCAGGCCATGAAGACAATTTTTGTGAGTTAATTTTATTGAAACGGGGCCTATTTCATTCTAATAAGATGATTATTTTTTATTTTTATTTACATAAAATTTATATAATAATAATTTAAAATATAATATAAATATTATTCATAAAAATAATAATATAAATATTATATATAAAATATAATGCATAATTTAATAAAATATATTAAAATGTACTATAATAATATTTTAAATAATTTTATTTTCAATTTTTAAGTGACAAAACTAAGCTTTTATTTATTTATTTATTTATTTATTTATTTGTATTACCTTTTAGCTTCTACTTCCCCAGAAAAAATATAATAATTCTTATTTTAATTTTATTTTTAACTATACTAATTGTTTTAAATTTCTGTAGTTTTAAATATACAATAAATGAACAAGTAAAATATAAATTTCAATTTAGAACTACTAGGAAACATAATGATGTATTGAATATAAAATGGATTATATATTGAGTTTATTTTAAAATAAAATTCATTATGTAAATTAATCATGTTATTAACAATAAATATATTTAATAAAATATTAATTTGATTTTTATGTTAAAATTACTAACTGTTTTGAGAATTGGGATTACCAATTATTATTAGCATTACCAATTATGATTAGGATTACCAAACAAAATTTGCGTGAATTATAATATTTTGGATAAGAGTTATACGTGTGTGCGGTTTTCGGGCACTTATAATTGCATTATACTAAAATTTTATGGCCTTCAGTTTAAAAACTCTGCAATGTTCACTTATTTCACAAAATTTCAGTTTGCAGGAGAAGGGACCGAAATGTCTTGGGACCGAAACGGCTAGGGACCGAAATGTCTTGGGACCGAAATGACTAGGGACCGAAGTGTCTCGGGACCGAAATGGCGGGACCGAAGTGGCGGGACCGAAACGTCCTGCTTCCTACTAACCGATTTTTCTATATTCTTAGTAATATCATTTTTCATTATAATACCAATTATTATTGTAAAATATTATATTATTGAAACTCTACCATGGGAGCATAACACTATAAAAGTCAGCATTTCACTGAAATTCTTTATCTCTCTTGCATGCAGTCGCCATATTCATTCCATAAAAACCTACGTTTATGGCCATTACTTGAAGAAAATCAGACTTTCTAGTCGCTTGAAGTCATTTGATTCCTTTAATGATAAGGTAAATGTTGTTCCTTTTTTTTCGGTTGCGTAGGTGATGAGTTAATTAGAATAGCCAAAAAGGGTGACTCTCGCACTTCAATATCAGCCATAATTAACTTTTTTTTTTTCTCGTAAGCCTCAAAAACATGTTTAATGTTTTTGGAGGCTTCAATGAAGTATATCGATATAATAATATAAAATGATGATTAAAATAGTAAGATAAGAAAAATAATGTAACAGAGCAGTATAACAAACTTTTTGCAACAAAATTAAATATGTAAATAATAAGTATAAATCGTAATAATATCATATTGCAAATTTTCCAAAATCTAAAAAAAAAAATGAGATACTTCTTATAATATATAAGATATATGCTCACTTCAAAAAAATTTTATTATTTTAAAATGAAAAATTATAGAGTTCAAATTTTGTTAATTTACTAATGCCGGAACAGTTTTGAAGTATAAAACTTTGTTTTATAGTTTTGAAGGCCAATTTTTAAAAAACTATCTAGCGCATGTTGTTGACAGTTTTAAATAAAAATTGTTCTGGTAATATATTAATAAAACTCAAAAACCAACACTTACATATTACGATACAACTTTAGAGCACAACTCTATTAAATGCGAAATTTAAAAATATATATTACTATACGTCCGTTTCTATAGATAATTAAAAGTTTAAAAGTACAATTAACTGCAGTTAACATTAATTGTAAACTAGTCCTTGGAGGCCGTCGTAATACTTATCCATCATGGATATGCATACTATAAAATATGAAAATAAAACATGTGTAACCTATTTTTAAAACTCATCTCAATTCCAAAATAAAATTTAAATGAAATTAATAAAATTTAAAATAAAATTTAATTTTATTACATATAGTAATGCTCTATTACGGAATTAGGAGTACTACTTGATTATCCCGTCCACCAATTTTGGCAGATGATATAAATCGCAAAATTATTAGCAAATTATACAAATTGGCATAATTTTTATTTGAAATAACGAAATAACAAATAAATTAGTAAAAGATCAATAATACCAGACATAAAATATCGCATTAAAAATCACTTTTCGACTTAACTAACGCATGTAATGTAGTCAAGTGAATGTGACATTTACAATAAGCCATTATTGGCTTTTAATTTTACAGTTTGGCGATAGTTTTTTAATCGACAGAATAATCAAGTAATATTGAAATGCGTAAAAGAAGCATCCTTATAACTACAAAAATGATAATTATATTAATTAACAATTTACTGCGTTGGATTAAGCGTCTCATTTCCAATTAAAATATACCTTTGAATTGAAATTTGAATGAAATACAGGGTCATGAAAAATCGAAGAAAATGTAAATGATGATTACAAATATCTCAGCAACTAATTATCCGATCGCCTTAATTCTTTATGAAAAATTTATGATTTTTTATTGTATTTTACATCCATGCCTTAAACTTAAATAAAATCGAAAATTTTTACATACCTTTCATTAATACGAATATTTGGAGAGTCCGAAAAAAATAGTTCCGGATAATCTAGGTTACTGATATTAAAGAGGCTTCTTTCTATTCTTTCATACTGAGTAAATACCAAATCTCAAGACTCTATCTCAACTTGTTCGGAAGATAGAGCGTTTACATTCGCACAGACAGACGGAGGGAAATTTTCTTTCTAAAAATATGTTTTTCGTAATTTCCAGTGTCTGTAAAATGTAAATCCGCCCAAGAAAAAAAAAATCCGATTTTAAAGATTTACTCTAGGTTTTTAAATTAATTAAAAAAACATTTCCTTTAAGTTCACTCATATTAAAATTTAGTTAATTTATGCATTTTAAACAAATTCATATCCAAAATTTTGTGTGTTTAACGAATGTTAAAAGGAAAAATCTACAGTTGTGTTTCACTATGGTTCTTAATCCCTTCCTCATTTACATACAATAAAAACACAATATTTTATGACCCATTACTTTTAGAAAATCTACCTTTTTGTTCGTTTGAAGTCATTTGATATCCTTATATGATAAGAAAAATTTTTGCTCCTTTTCAGCTGCGTAGGAGCGGAACTTCCCTGAGTAAATTATACCTGAACCAAAAAAGGAGTAGGCGTCTCTATATCATTATATAAGTATCTCTGTATCATTTTCATGTTAACAATCCGACATTGTATTGTCTCATTCCAGACCTAAGATATTTGGAAAACTGATAGCTCTATGTTCCCAAACTGTTTTAAAACTTGTCAGTTTTTTCAAACTTTGCTGTTTATTTAAAAGACAGATGATAATTTAATAAGCAAATTAACTTTTTTTCATTTCCACTTCTGAGCTGTTTATAACATTTTCCCTTAAGTACTAAGGGCTGATTGTTCAGTTTTTAATTGAAAATTTTGCCATTATTTTGGAATATTAATATTCGCCTTATTTAATCCGCCATAATTAAGACGAATATTGCTATTCGGAAATAGTAGTGGAATTCTGAATTTAATAATGGAAGAATACTATTAAGACTCGACAAAGAGCATTGCAAGGGCATCCAATTTTTCGCCAGAAAAAAATATAAAAATTATAAATATGAAATAAATTCCATTTTAATAAAAAAATTTCTATGAAATATTTTTTTTACAGTATAAGTTTTACATTTCTCTGGATTCCAATGATAACACGATATGGTCCTGCTAGAGCATATATTTTCAACATTTTTAATACATTCCAACAAAGTTGAAAAATGTTTATGAATTCGGTTTGCCTATTCTATGTCCGTCTGTCCATCTGTCTATTTTCTAACTCCCGTAAATATACTCCGATATTTATGCAATTGGTATATGTTAATAATGTTAACTGACATGTTTGGTATTCAATAGCATTAATAATTCATTTACAGGCCTACTCAAAGGAATCCCGTTACATCATAATCAATGGAGAAAATCGTTTGCAGTGTATTTCAATGTCATTTAGCTATTTCAAATGTATTGAAACTAATATAAATCACTGAATATCATTACAAAATAATTACTATAGAATAAAGCGTTCATAGCACTTGTCGTTCATTTACAGAGGTACACAAAAAATCGGTTATATTACTGTCTTTGAGCAATAACTGATGAAAGTGCGTTTTCAATTTCGGTACGCACTCTTGAATTTAACTTTTTCCATGTTACTCCTTGTGTATGAATTCTATATCTCATATGCAGAGATGCACGAAGGAATTCCTGTACAATTTTCTTTCTAAATGAATTTTCTGAATGAAATTGCTGAATGGGGATCTTTAACTGTTGTATGTATTCCGTAATGAACAAAATATTTGCATGTGTGTAATTTATAGATATATGAATTCCATATATGATACACAGGGCTTCTCAAAGAAAATGGATATTTTTCCAACTGTAGATTTGAATTGATGAAATTGGATTTTCAAATGTGTTCATCAATGGATTTCCAAACTTTTCAACCAGACATCCAATTTCAATTATTAAAAGGTGAAGTTTTTTTTTTCCACATTATTCTAAATGTTTTGGAAAGTATTTCATAATCGATGCTTGTTGTGTAATTTCTTTTCTTTCCTGTTTTTTTTTTATTTATTTAAATATTATAGTATTTTTACACGCTTATTTACACTTTCGCAGAACCCTTTACAAAATTAACCCAGAAAGATATAATTTATATATTTTTAATATACATTTTTAATGTATATTTTATAAATAATGTCAAGGAAAATATTTTTATTTGTAAAGTCATGGAATTCTGAAAGGGATAAATCTTTTTCAACCCTGATTAGTTAATATCTGTCTTTTTTTATAATATATTATTAGTCTGTATTTTCTTTGATTTTCAATTATAGTGTAATCAATATGTAAAATTTTTACTACTCCATTTAATTTTTTTTATTCGTATCCAGAAATACAACATCATTCCCAGTCAAATTACAACTTTCACCCATCTGTGCGAAATTTGTTTTATAAAACAGCTTGGGGTATTGTGTTTTTCCTCACAAATGTTTATTGTATGCGTATGTATATGTGTTTATGTGTGTGTTTAATGATGTATCTGATTTCAATATTTTCGAAACTATCAACATATCTATATTGCAAAAGATAAACATGTTCGTGCGAAACGCTTACGTCATTTTGCAAATGGCAACATGATGGAACGTCGTCTTTGAAATATTTACTACAGCATTTTATACTACAGCATTGAATATTTTGAACTTTAACACAGTCCTATACAGGAAAAGATGTACTTTCAAATGCAATTTGTTTGGAAAATGTATTGTAATTTGTTTGAAACCTCTATTGCTGTGTATTAAAATATGGAATAGCAATTTTCTTATTTTTAATCTTTTTAAAATAACTTCCAATCATGATTTTTTTTATTTATCTATCTCCACCACGTGCAGACGATTTTAAATATTAAATCCGTTTGCGAGTAAGATAAAACAAGCAGTTCAGCATTTGTTTCCGGTTGATATTCCATAAAGAAGTTAAAATTTAATCAATAAAATGATATAAATAAAACAAAATTCAACACACATGTAATCAAACTACGCGCTTAGACAAAATGAAATGCTCATAATTAACAAGTACTGCTGAAAGTAACGATTGTTTTGATATTTTTTTTGGGCTAGTAATTCATACAAAAGTCACGCATACTCGTACGATTCTAATAAATTTCAAAGCATTATTTGAATACCAAATTTATACTCGGTCGAATTTATACTTGAAAAATGCTTAATGGGCAATTTAAATAAAAATATACGCATCAATCTAAAATGAAAGTGGCTTTCCTTCCTTATTCTATAATTAGAGAAATCCTGAAAGGATCCCCGTTATTAACAACATATCAAATAACATTAATATTGTATTTATTTGTCTTTTCATTTCTGTTGAGAAAAAAAACCCATAATTTTCCGTCAAAATGATAAAAAATGTTTTTGTTTAAATGAAGGTGTTTCTTCTTTAAAAACTACTAGGAACAAAATGACGCTACACTTTTTATTTTGTTCTTTTTATATTTTTACTCACAAACATGTTTCTAACATTTATTAAATAAGTTGAAGGGAAAGTAAATGAAGCATGGCAGAAAAGCCATAAAATTTTGTTGATGTGACAAAATAATTTTGTGTAGGTGTGTGTGTATCTGTGTAGTAAAAGGCGCCACCTAAGTATATTAATGCTAGCTAATTTCTGAATGAATACGAATCAATTCAGTATTATTTTACTTTACGCATCTTAAATGGGATGAATTCGTTTAATACTCAATATTATAGCATAATAGTTTATTACGGTATAATTACTACAAAATTTATTAATTAAAGCTTAAAATAATTACAAGTTAAATTTGACATACTATTTCAGTTTTACATTTTCCGTGAGATTACGTATATCCCACTTTCTTTCTGAATTCAAAATCGCTTAGGATACAAGCGATAAATATTATTTCATATGAAATATATAATGTTTTTGTTATTGTTGTTGTTCTGTTCACGTCTTTTTATTTTTATTTATTTTTTTTTTTTTTTTGTCAAAACTCTTTCCCTTTTCAATCACGCGATTGCAAAATAAATAATTACCTCCTTTGAGAAAAGCGTTTTTCTTTTAAAATACATTCGTAATTATGTAAATACGTAGCTGCTATAGTCGTCATTCAGTCCGTCTATCCGCAAGTAACTGCGAAAAGAATTTTCCAGTTTAACCGTTTTAAATTTAAAAAATATAATTATTGCATAATTTTGTAGTGTCATTTAAATTTTATGGAAATAGGATGTATAGTTTAATTACAGGGCCAATCAAAAGTATTCCGTGACATTACAGCCAATGGACAATGTATTTTCAAATGCATTTTAATGATGTTATTCTCTTTCAAACATAAAAAAGATATGAATTTATGAAGTATGTACTAAAATATTCATTCTCTACAATCTGTGGTGCAAAAAATTTGATTCCTTTGCATTGTGTTATTAAGGGAAACATTGTTTTGGGCGCGTTTTAATTCTATTAAACTATTTCGCATTTTATGAAATTTATATAGTTGCTCAGGCTTACTACAAGTTACTTTTTGTACAATAGTAAGCAGATAGTATTTACAGGGACACACACAAGATTTCGGGTACTATACTATAATCCGAAGTATTGTACACTATACCAAAACCTAAATGTCCTTTTAACTTCGCTATAGTACGAACACACTTCATTTGTTACGTTTGACGTGCAATTTTAGACTTTTTTTAGCATGTTGAAATGATTTAATCATTTGTTTTATACCCATTATCCTCGTGAAATAAATTGTGAGGCTGAGTTTTATTAAAATTAGTTCATTAAAGTTTGAAATAAAAAATAAATTTTTATGATAATTCGATATAAAATCTGAGCTTTCATCTTGCGTGATATTATATCTGACATTTATTTCTCAACAGGACAATTTTGACAAGTCATATAAAGTACTATTTAATATAAAATATGCCGTATCTTACTATATTCAACCAGTTTCGAAAGTTTTCAAAATTTTCTTTTTAATTCATAGATATAGAAACTATATTATATAAAGTAAATTATTAAAGGTTCACTAATAATTACATATGTAAACCATAGGCTCCAAAGTATAGAATCATACTATTTCAAAATAGATTCACCCACCCTAAATAACCTTATATCCGATTTTTTCTTTAATTTTCGAAATTCGTTAATTAAATAAAATAAAACAAATAATTAAATATGTTATTTCTGACATTAAATTTGACCTTGATTTTTGATTATGACTGCATTATATGTCACCTTTTAATGATGCAAATATATTTAGATCCCAAGGAATGTAGAATATTACTTCTTACAAAATATCTATTATTATGTTACATTAATAGCTAAAACATTTGTTAATCCTTACTAAAATGTTGTCATTGAGTTTCCTGATAAATCTCAAATATTACTTAATTTATCTTTCTAGATTATGTAGGATGAATGTTTATAAACGTTGTAATAGTAACTACAAGGAAAATAAAAACTATATCCAATACCTTTCTCCTAACTGCTTTCCATTAATTATTGAAAATTATTTAACCATAACTAAATTAGTTAAGCATAGGTTAATCTTCATTTACGGATTAAAAGTGACTAGACGCCAGAGTATAACCATGCGTCACTAATAACGAAGAATAATTCTTGTAGATTATAACAGTTAATGCATTTACTTCTTGCATAGAAATGTAATTCTGAAATAATTATTTCTAAACTTAGTTGCATCAGAACACCTTCTTATGCTTTTATTGACGAATAACAAAGGAACTGTCTGCATAGTAATAATTTTACAATAAAAATGTCATGATTGTATGAAAACATTTTGCATAATAGAAGTATGGAAAGAGAAATATGCTTTGAATAAAAAAAATGAGAATTTTTAAAGACATAAGGAGAAACATAATAAAAATTACACAAAGCAAAGTAGTAACTTGCACAATACACATAATTCCTGTAACATACTATGAATACGACGATAGTTTGGAATTAGAACTCATTTTCAATGTAGTTATGAAATCATGTTTTCCTATCTGTCATTATACGTGTTTTTTATGCTTTTTATGCAATATTTTTATGAAAAGATTCATTCTCTATTTTTGAATTCCAAATAAATACAGGGTATACATAAAGAGTTCCATTTTGTAGCTATTGACGCACAACCCACATCGTCAGCACAGGTAAATACTGACAGTGGCACCAACTTTTGAAAAATATTGTGTTGGTTCAAAAATATTGGGTGGGCTCAAAAATATTTTGGTAAAATAGTACGACCAGTTTGTTTCGCTTTGGAGGATTGACGCATAGTGAAAGATTAGAATTTTAAATCAAACTATCACGTTTTAATAAATTTGCAATTTTGATAAATTCTTGCGTTTTTCCTTATAAAGACACTGATATTTATTGTAATGTCATGATATCATGAACTTGACTACAAATTAGCAAAGTTAAACATGGAGCAAAACATTTCAGTCATTTGGGATTTATGGGTGTCAGTCGCAGAATTAAAACATGTGGCCATTGGCAAAATAAATTTTATTCTAAGGAGGAAAATGAATAATGAGATAAATAATTAGAACAATGGAACTTGGGTACGCTATAATTCAAAATTATTGGATGGGCTCAGGCCCCACGGGCCTATATAAGTTGGCGCCACCGAATACTGAGCTGAGCAGTCAGCATGCTGAACAGGAATTTCATATGGAAGTATGAAATATGTAGTACCCTTAGGATCATTCATAAGAGAAATAGTTTCACATTCAACATGCGCAAGAACTTAAATAAGATGATTTTACAACACTTAAATTTTACAAATTGGACAAAATTGCACAAACTTGACCAACATATAATTATGTATTAAATATTGCTCAAATGGGAGATGATGAGTATTGATTTTAAACTATCTTACAGACAGATAAGGCAAATTTTCACTAGGTAGAATATTTACAACGCAAAACTCTCACATAGAGAGTAGATAATTCACAGGCATTGGTGAAAAAAATCTCATCATAAATCTCATCATAAAATGCCAGTATGATCAATGTTCACGCTTACTTTCTTCACTGACTTCGAGGAAATCAAAGAGAGAACATTTTCTAACACTTTCTATGAGCGATGAGGCGCAATGTAGCGCTTTTTAAGAACCTCACTTACAAACGAGTGAAGCGTTACATTGTACAGCATTCATGCAAAATGATGCACCTCAAATCACTGCCCATATCATGACAGTCCTTAGGACAATATTTTGAGAAAGCCGCATCCTAAATAACACCTTTCTGCAATGACCTCCAAAATCTCCAGATCTTATAATCTTTTGACATTTGATTATGGGACTTGCCGGGCAGGATGTTATTCATTACAGTAGTTGCATGACAGTAGTCAAATTGTAAAGCTGTAACATGTAGACAATCAATATTTCTTGTGAATTAACTTTATTATACCATTTCATTTCATTAAAATATTTATTTACTGCATTTCCTCGAATGTAGATTTCATCCAAAATAAAAACATGATAATATTTAAAAAAATATAGCAAAAGTCATCCTTATAAATTCTAGCTCCTTTCGCAAGAGAATTCTAGAGTCTCCTACTCGAATTCAAGTGTGTTTTACCATATTCTCGCTGTCTAACTTATTTAAAAATCTCTGCAAATAGATGTGAATAAAAGAGGTTTGATTTAGTAACTATAATTCTAGTTTATGAAATCATTCTCAAAATCAAGCGATAATTTCTCGTTACTGAAATAATTAAATATCGTTTAACCACCCAGAAAACAAGAGACTAGAAATGCTAGATTATTTCGTCTATTTAACTTAGTTTTTTAACCTATCCGCAACGTTCAGTTTTCTGTAGGTTTAGCTTATACATTCAGAAAGTGACTAACTATTCATTCTAAGTGAAGGCAGTATACTTTTTTCTCAGTGTTAGGCAAGCTGTAAAAATGTTATACAGAAGTTTCGATAAGTTAATATTTTGAAAAGATTGTATTCTGATTGCAAAGAATACTTGACTTAACCATTCTTCTTGTTTTAGATTGCTTTCAGAGAACGATTTTTTCGGCGTACATTTCCATATTTTAACGATTTCTGGAACTAAATTTTTGAAATTTCGAAATTCTAAAAATTTAGTTCGAAAAAAGTTATACTCTGTCTTAGAAAATCTAAGATCAAATTAAAAACACTTTCTTTAAATTTTCAGAAGAAAATGTTATCAGTAGAAAAAAAAGAATCCCTATTCACCCCCTTTCTTTTCCTTTTTACGGCATTGAATTAGAGGTCTGCACGGACCCGGCCTAGCCCGAGGCCCCTATTCAGCCCGGCCGACGGAATGATCCAGGATTTTCTAGCGTTCCGGGCCGGACCGGCGAAAAAATTAAACGGGCCATATGGGCCGGGCCGATGAAAAAATTCAGCGGGCCTGTTATAAATATTGAAGAAGGAACAATAAAATATGAAGTATTTTCAATGAATATGAATTTAACGAGAATAAGTATAAATGAGCATCACGAGCCAATACTAGTTTGATAACATGAATAGCATAATGTAACTTGTATAGTGTAAAGATCGGCATCGGACAGTGTGTCATACATTGTGTCTTACTCGGATTTAATATTTTTTAGCAGACTCGTGCCGGGCCAAGATCAGGCTTGCATTGTTTTTCTACATATAGACGAGCCGGACCGGAACTAGACTTAATTGTTCTCAAGATGTGTAGGACATGATTTGTAAAATTATTAATAGCGATAAAGAACTTATGTTAACGTAATCTTAGGATATATACTTCTTGGTGGTTCTTTAATACACTTTTCAACAACGCGAAAGTTTGACACATTTTCTGATTGTAAAGAATAAAACTGACAAACCAGATTGTTGAAGAGATTTGGAATCGAATAGTGTTTTTCATTTTTGGTAAATAAGATACTTATTTTGGTAAATAAGTGTATGCAGCATTCTTTAAAATAATCTTAATTATGTGATAAAAATATGAATTTTTTAGAAATAGTTGAAATTGTGTCGGGCCAGAACAGGCCGGGACTATTTTCACTGATTTCTGTACGGGCCGGTCCTAGAAATGTAAAAATATAAACCCGCTGGGCCGAACTTTTGAGTTTTACAACGGGCCGGACCGGGACAGGGCATGGAAATTCCGGCCCGTTCAGACCACAACATTGAATGACATTATTGCCACTTTTTTTAATAAAATTCAATATTTATTTTTAATGAAAATTAATGTCTAGAGAACATTAATTTTTATTACTATAAATCTAATGCAGATTTTGAAATTTCGAGAGCTATTTTTAATATTCTTAAATTAAATCATCGAATTTTCTCGATTGTATTTAAAACTCAGAAAATACTAAATGCAGGTATTTTCCTTATATTTAAGTACCAACTTTCAACATTGCTCTAAAATAAATCAAAAATTAAATTTTTATGCTCATTTTTGTATTTTTATATATTTTTTATTCACACCGCTATCTTAGGAAAATCTTAAAATCTTAATAAGATTCTAGCAAATCTTAAATAGTTTCTTACTTAACAGCTTTTGTAATAAAATACCAGGTTTTCCACATATATTCTCATTAAGGATTTATTTATAACATGATGCGGATGAGTAAATATGTTCATCAGAGCGAATAATATAATGATAAAGGTAAATCACATGAAAACGAAAGAGTGGCTTAACTAACATGTTTGACCAGATTAGTTAATGCAAAGTAATCTAAAATCATGTTGTTTTTTTGGAAAAAAGGATACAAAAAATTTTACATTTTGTTTCTCTTGTTTGATGGAATCAAGGTATGAGTAGGATTAAATTAAATGTTTTACGTGCTTTCTCTCTCATGGTACAGATATCTCTCTAACTTTTGATGCATTAAATCTACACAAATATGTTTGAAATAGCAACAAGCCGGAAACTGCACATCAAACGTAGCAAATGGAGTGCTTTCGTACTATAACGAAGATTTAAAAATATACAGTACAGTATCCGAAAACTTTTGTATGTCTCTGTAAATACTATGGGTTTTCTATTATACGGGAATTAACTTACAGAACCTCAGAAACGTATATCGTTTTTATAAAATGTGAAACAGTTTAATATAATTAAAACGCACCCCATAAAAAATTTTCCCCTAACCCATTATGTAATAGAATACTTTTGCGTGGCCCTGTAAATTAATAACATGTATTTTTTGCACCACAGATTGTACAGAATGTATATTTTAGTATCTACTCCATAAATGCATATCAATTTTATTATGTTCGAAAGAGTGTAACATTATTAAAATGCACTTGAGACGAATTTTTCGCATTGACCGTAATGTAATGTAGTATTTTTGATTGCCCCTGTAATTGAACTAAACGTCAGATTTTAACATAATTTGAAATGACTTTTCAAAAATATATAATAATTATATATTCAAACGATTCGGTTGGTTAGTTCTTGCAGTGCTATATGCGGACAGACGGACGGACGGACAGGACGACGACTATAGGTGCTAAGTATTTGCGTAATTGCGAACGCACCTAATAAACAACATTTATGTGAATTCTTTTCTTAATATAAAATAGCAGGCTTTTTTATTTTTTGCTTGCATGTAATAAAATTTTATTCATTATATAAAAAAGTTTCGATTTACTTTTCTTTTTCAGTGCTTACATTTTATACTCAATAAAATTTTAACTTTTGTTTATCTCTACATAAAAATTTGTTCTTTATATCCAAAATCTTTTTATCCCCACCTGTGCGCTAGAATTGTTTTCTTTATACTTAATAAATAGTTTTTTCCTTTATTTCTTTTTACTTTTCTTTCTTATAGCCTTTTTACATGCAAATATAAATGAAAAAACATTTATATTATAATACATATTGTTTTATAATATCAGTTATAATGCTCATTATTGAATAGAGATAGAAAATGTATCTGTTTAATAAATTGCAAAATGCATGAAATTTCCCGCATAATATGAATAGTATTCCTTTTCAAAAATAAGGGGGAAATCAAACAACTTCATGAAAATATATAATGTAAAGATAACTGAGTTTCGATGAATGTTATCATTGTGTAAAAGACTTTTTTATTTCCATAGAATGTTGTTGCATTAGAGTTTAAAATAATGATTAAGTCACATTTATCTTTGAAATACAAAAAATGGCTGAAGAAATTTACATAAATTTTTGTTCTTTATGTCCAACATCTTTTATGTTCACTTGCACACTAGATTTTTTTTATTCTTAATAATTTATATTTTTATTTATGTTTTATTAGTTTTCTTTCTTCATTTTCCGTAGCCTTTTTACGTACAAAATAAAAGAAAAAAATATTTATACTACACTGTAAAAAATTTTTGTAAAATTCCAGTAGATGTACCGTAAATTTCACGGTACTACTACCATTTTCACTCTTTACGGTATGAATACCGTATTTCTAAGTTATATTGAGCGTAAAAAAATAGATTTTGTTCCCTTTCGATTGAAAACGGTATTTACACAGTAAAATGATTGTTTCTCAGTAAAAACTCGGTATTTATACCGTAAAATAATTATTTTTCAGTAAGATAAATGACATTCTAAACATTTTTGTAGCATTTCAATAGGTGTACCTAAATTTTACGGTGCTTCTACTGCTTTCATTCTTTACGATATGAGTACCGTATTTTTAAGGTATATTAGGAATAAAAAAAATCCAGTATCTATGCTATTTCGATTATAAACAGTATTTGTACCATAAAATAATGTTTTTTCATTAAAAACGCCATTTATACTGTAAAATACTTATATTTCAGTAAGGGAAAAAATTTTATTCTCGCCTCGGTGTACGGCAACCTATCAAATGATGTTCTTGCTGCTTAATGAGTGCAGATCTGATGAAAGAAGGGGGGGCGGGGGTTCAGCCGGCAAATTGTTTGGAGGACCAAGAAGCTCAAAGGAGCCCAATAGTTACAATACACATTGTACATTATAATTTTTACGGATACCATAACGTAACTACAAAAAAGGAAAGGTCTATAATTACTTTTGTTAAATAGTATTAATATCTAATTAGTATCTTTAAATTCGGGAAAATAAATAATTAATTTTATGAGAGGCGAACAAAGTAGTCTTCAAAGTCGAGGAGGTATTATTAAAGATTCACATGCTTTTTATGTATCTTCAGAGTCTGTATAAGAAGGAAGGGGATGTATGACTGATCCTGGGCACGTCACGGCTCTCGACGGCCTGGATAGATGTCGTTTTTCTAGTGTGAAATTTCAATCTAATGAATGAGTTCAACCAATCCTTAATTTTTATTGAAGAATTATAGCATTTGTAGACGTGAAACTCTAGGATTTTAAACTAGTGTAATTAATCAGTTATTCAAAGTCATGTAATTAAAATTATAATATTGTGTACCATTGAATATACAGGGTGTTCTAAATTCATGGTACAAACTTTAATGGGTGATAGTATACATCAAGACAAAAAATATTAAATGGGAAACTAAGGATCCCAAACGTCTTCCGAAGAAGATATGCGCCATTAAAGTTTAGGGTCCAAAAATTCAAATGATTATAAAAAACAGAAAAATTGGTCGATTCTTTTGCAGTTTTCACTAAAACTATTCTTTATGTCAGTATTGCCTTGAAAATAAATTATAAAGATAAATTTCAAAAAATGCCGATAGAGGGCGCTTCAGACTTTGGAGTAACGAACAACTATTTTTTACCGTTATTTTTTGCATTTCATTAAATTTTTTTAGAAGCTTAGACATAAACGTAAATTTTGAGCTCAAAATCTAAATCGTTGGGAGTGGTTAAACAGCGCAAACTGAACTGTGGGGGGAGGTTCAAATTCCAAATGGTTATTAAAAACGGAAAAATTGGTCAATCGATTTGCGATTTTCACTAAAATTATTCTTTATGTCTGTATTATATTGAAAGTAAATTATAAAGATAAAATTCAAAAACTGCCGATAGAGGGCGCTTTAGACTTTGGAGTAACGTACAACTATTTTTTACCGTTATCTTTTGCATCTCATTAATTTTTTTAGAAGCTTAGACATAAACTTAAATTTTGAGATTAAAATCTGAATCGTTGGGAGTGGTTAAGAAGCGCAAACTGAACTGTGTTCAATGGGGGTGGGGAGGTTCAAATTTCAAATGATTATTAAAAAACGGAAAAATTGGTCGATTCGTTTGCCGTTTTCGCTAAAACTATTCTTTGTGTCAATATTTCCTTGAAAATAAATTTTAAAGATTAATTTAAAAAAAATACCGTTAGAGGGCGCCTTAAACTTTAGAGTAACCAACAACTATTTTTAACCGTTATTTTTTGTATCTAATTAAATGCTTGTAAATGTTCAAAATTAAATTTTGAGCTCAAAATCTGCATCGTTGTGAGTAATTAAGCAGCGTAAAACTGAGATGTGTTCGAGGGGTGGGGAGGGTAACATTTCAACTCCTGAACACATTTCAGTTTGCGCTTCTTAACCTCTTCCATCGATTTAGAATTTGAGCTCAAAATTTAAATCTAAGCATTTGCAAGCATTTAATTAGATACAAAAAATAACGGTTAAAAATAGTTGTTGGTTACTCTAAATTTTAAGGCGCCCTCTAACGGTATTTTTTGAAATTAATCTTTAAAATTTATTTTCAAGGAAATATTGACAAAAAGAATATTTTTAGCGAAAACGGCAAACGAATCGACCAATTTTTCCGTTTTTTAAAATCATTTGAAATTTGAACCTTCCCACCCCCATTGAACACAGTTCAGTTTGCGCTACTTAACCACTCCCAACGATTCAGATTTTCATCTCAAAATTTAAATTTATGTCTAAGCTTCTAAAAAAAATATGAGATGCAAAAAATAACGGTAAAAAAATAGTTGTACGTTACTCCAAAGTCTAAAGCGTCTTCTATCGGCATTTTTTGAATTTTATCTTTATAATTTATTTTCACAATAATACTGACATAAAGAATACTTTTGATGAAAATTACAAATGAATTGACCAATTTTTCCGTTTTTTATAATCATTTGAAATTTGAACCTCTCCCTACAGTTCAGTTTGCGCTACTTAACCACTCCCAGAGATTTAGATTTTGAGCTCAAAGTTCAAGTTTATGTCTAAGCTTCTAAAAAAATTAATGATGCAAAAAATAACGGTAAAAAATAGTTGTTCGTTACTCCAAAGTCTAAAGCGCCCTCTATCGACAATTTTTGAAATTTATCTTTATGATTTGTTTTCAAGACAATACTGACATAAAAAATAATTTTAGTGAAAACCGCAAACGAATCGACCAATTTTTCTGTTTTTTATAATCATTTGAATTTTTGGACCCTAAACTTTAATGGCGCCTATCTCCTTCGGAAGACGTTTGGGACCCTTAGTTTCCTATTTAATATTGTTTGTCTTGATGTGTACTATCACTCCTTAAAGTTTGTACCATGAATTTAGAAACACCCTGTATACCAGTGACATTCGTTAAAAGGATTTATTCATCTTTGTGTTTCATTCAGTTGGATCCTTTTACCGGACGTGCGAGACAAAGAAGTATATAACATTTTAATTATTTTTAAGTGAATGTAATTAGTATTCAAGTATTTTTATTAAATTTTTAACTTGCATAAATTCTTAATAAAGTTTTTGTTTAATGTTATATATCTGTCTTATTAACTTATTTTAACTCTAAAAACATTCTTTTAAAAGTATGACAAATAAGAAATTTGCCAGCTAAAAATTACTTAAAATTCAAAATTCATTGAAAAAAGCTAATAATACAATGTTAAAAATTTCCGTTCAAAGTTGAGTTAATCCATGAAGCAAAATAAAGAGAAGCACCGAAATATGGTATTTCTTATTTTTCGAAAATTTCAAGCTCGGAAGCACGATTTGTTTTACTATTTCTTTTTTCCGTATTCAAAAACACAATTTCTTAACGTTCCTTACAATACTAATGCATCGAAAGTCGCATCGCTCAAATATTGAAGATTGACGTCTAGTACGTTGCCTGCTTAAGAAAAAACGAAATGGTATAACGTATCGTGTGTGCGCAGATGGTGAAATTTTGGAGACTATAAATACCCCCCCCCCCCACCCACGAATCACCCCCTTTCAAAATTTAGACAAAATTATCATAAAAGTAGAAAAAAATACATGCTTATTAGAAAAATATAATAAAATACCAAACAGTCAGTTGGCTTAGATTTACGGATAATCCATCGATAAAACTACAAACACCGGTCCCTTTCCCTATCTCATAAATAACTAAAATTCAAAAATCTTATTCGCATACGTTGTTGGAATTTTAACGACCTCAGACCACAATCTTGATGAGCTCATAGATTTAGTAATTAACAATCCTTTTGTTCTAATTTTTAAAAATGTGGTAAAGTTCAAAATCTCTAAAAATCTTAAATCAAAATTTTAGAACCTATCTCACTCGACGTACTGACAATAACGCTATTTCGCCATACGGCGCAGTGTTGAATTCAGACATTTTTCTTCGAGAGTGACTTCTGTGGCTCCGTGGGGGGTGGGGGACATTATAGAATACCGGGGGAATGACACTTTTTCATCAGTGAAAACACAAAAATTATTTTTCTGGGGGGGGGGATGCATTTCATTGTTTAGGGGGGTGGGTGTTTACCCCTGGCCACCCCATGAATCCAACACTGATATGGCAAGACTGCTATTTTTGTTAATAGAAGCGTCTCTCGTTACTCGAACTTGCCCTCCGAACGAAGGAGGCGGAGGGAGACGTGGAAATTCTTATCAACAGAACATGTGGACAACATTTTTTCTCTTTTATTTATTAGAAAATACAAGCTGTATTTCAAATAAATTTCACATAAGGTTTCTCGATCCATGATTATACATATATGCATACACATATGAAGATGAATAGGAATGTCAAAAGTTGGGGTATACCATATTTTAGAATTAGATAATTTCATTATAATTTGGGGATTTTAATGATAGCTTTGTATTTTCGCGAAAATAGATAACAGAATAAGAAAAAAACGTAATGTACTATTTTGAACAAAAAACCATGTTACAAAGAAAGATATAATTTTTATTGGGTCGAAAATGATATCGATATCAAAAGGCAAATCCCCCCTCCCCCTAGAGATATCTTATTATATCATGTGTCAGACAACCCCTCATTCCTAAAATGATAATGTTATATATTCACTTAATAAAAAAATTATCATTCTTGTTTCTAGTAAAACCATCGTAATTATTGACTAACCAAAACATTTTCCTTGAAAATGTCTAAATTATAGGTAAGATAATGCAGCACATAAAAGTTATTTTCGACGGAAGTAATGGTGTTAGATTTTCGAGACCATAGCCTCATTTACGGGTAGTAGCATAAGTTTCAGTGTTTGCCAACCAACCAATCTATGACGTCAAACTGTTGATGTCGGTAATGGAAGAACTTGCGATTCCAATTAATCAAACTAAAGTGAGTTATTGGGTTATATTTCATGTTTTCCTTTAACTTACATAGTTAGATAAATAATTTGAACTATATCTATTTTAAATTTCTTTGTCTTAAAAGTATGTAATTCATTTGTTTGTCTACATTATCTAAGAATTAAAAAAAAAATCAGTTTATGAAAAGTGCGCGTTGGATTAGATTTTGTTAAAAATAGGCAACTGACTTCTATAAGTTTTAGAATATTTTCTATTCAACATTTCAACTATTTCTGTTTAAATTTAATCCTTTTTATTAGAATATTTGAATAGTATTAGTAATTTACATTTAACTTATTCAAAAGAAGGAATTCGACTTATTTCATTACTCCTTTTGCTAGCTTGTCCCATTTCTCCCCTTATCTTATTTTATGTTAAACTGCTTATATAAACAACAGTGCTGCTTTTAAGTTTAGTTTAAATTATGGATAATACATAATATTAGGTTTTCTAAATAGGGAAACTATTACAGCTACACGTAAACAAGTCATTAATATACAGCAAAACCATTAAATTATATGAAGCAAATTTATTTTTTTTAATAAACAATTTTTTATACAAATCTAAGTTTATGCTCATCAGCAACTTTTTTCAACAGAAGATTTGGTTGCTCCATCTCGGTGGCGTAGCTAGGATGGGTGACACCCGGGGCGGATGTAAATTGTGTTACCCCCAGCCCCCATGGTGTCACCCCCCCCTGCCGATCCGTTATATTTTTCTTTCACAATTGTACGCTATTATAACAAATGACCACACCATTCCTCATTTACCTTTTGCTCTGCTATAAGGAAAAAAAAACAGAGGAACGATTTTTTACTTAACCCATAATCCGCATAAATCAATGTGGTGTCTGTATCTAGAAGATTCTCTCTTTCTTTTAAAGTTTACTTTTGATACCCACTCGTTGGATAGGTTAGTTTTTGTTCCGTGGTGCATATATCTTATTTAAACACACCAGTCTGCATAAAATTTCGACTTCTCTAAGAAAATTAACTCTATTTCGTCGTTACGCTAGAAATTAATTTTATTTCAGAATTATTTTCCAAAATTGTATTAGATTATTATATATCTATTTGGAAATAAATATTGGGTGATACGCGGGGCGGATCGCTCCCTCCGCCCCCAACTAGCTACATCACTGCGTCCATCTAGTATGTGATTGATGTTTAGAATAATACGTAACGAGGAAAATTTTCTGTCCCATTCCATCCCATTCTCCCTTACTTACTAATACTGTAATAAATTTTAGTACTATTTATTACTAATACAGTGAAATCTCCAAATAAGTGACACTCCGAATAAGGGACACATCTATTTAAGGGACAAAAGTTGCGGCCCCAAAAATGTCCCTTATTTGGAGGTTTCACTGCATTAGAACTAGTACTAACTAATATATCCCGTACTAGTAATAACAATAATTAAAACTTGAAAACATAGTATATTAACACACAAAAAAAATCATAAAACCCGATTTAAATAAAAATAATCCGATTTAAATAAAAATATACATATATATTTTTAAAACCATGACTGTTTTACACATTAGTTGCCATTTAAAAGCTTGCTTATTCATGTACCGGGTGTCCAGTAAATGACTGACCCATTTTGAATGTAAATAAAAAAAAACTATTTGAGATAAAAATGCGCGGCTTGCTGTATTGTTATTAGAATATAAATAAATTTTAAAATATGAACTTTGTTAATGTAATATAATAATATTTAAAATAATATCTCAGTCTCAAGACTGAGGAGGGGAAATGAGGGGGGTGGTTCAATCACAAATATTATTTTAAATCACTTTCCAACCAATGTACCCTATTTCTGAAGCTGATTCGAGAGTCGATTCAACATATAGATTCAGATTCGACAACATATAGATTCAGATCCAGCCGAAAATCTCATATTTATGAAAATTAGAGTCATGTCTGTATTCAAACAGCCTGTTATCGCCAGCGCAATATTTTTTTCCGAAATTTGAACTGTATTAACAATGTACATGTTTAAAAATTTATTGATTTTCTAATAACAATACCGCAAACCGCGCATTATTATCTCCGACCGTTTATTTGTTATGTTCAAAATGTTTCAGTTATTTACTGGACACCCGGTATATGCCATTCATAATACTGGTTTTAAAAAGAGTGAGAAATGGTGTTTATATTAAGACTTTCTTTGGTTTTAAATATTTCTAAAATATTAAGTCTCAATTAAATCTCATTAAAACTAGTGTTTGACTAAATAGTTAATCCGGTATTTTGTGATTCGGCATGATACGAATATAAGTGTCATTAAATTAATAAAAAAACTTAAAAAATTGTAACTTATAATTCAAATACTTCGCTGAATAAATGCGAATTACGGCCAATTTTGACCCCCTCCCCTCCTCTCTAGAAAAAAAAAAGCAGCCAGTTAAAGTCAAATTACCGGAGTAATATTTTTTTGTCTTTTTTGCATAAATAGAGAGTTTATTGAATCGGATTATCGGTTTATTGAATCGGTCTTTATGTTAAAGTTTTTTTTTTTTAAATTGAGATTTTTTTTAAATGATTTTTTTTAAAATAGGCCCCAAATGTTGCTTTGAATGAGCCTGATTGCGTAACTTTACACTCAAAATTTAGAGTTTTACACATATAGATCCTAAACCGGGGGTGCAAAAATCTACGCACCAGCGTTAGCGGTCACTCACCACTAAAATTTAATAGCATTCTAGCAAGAAATTTATACAAATTATTAGATGATACAAAACGAAATAAATTTATTAGTGAGAACATAGGCGCAACTGGAGAGAAGAAACTGGCGCAAAAACTTTTACACCCAGTCATAAACCAAAGAGGTTCACCTTTCAATCCATATTTTATCACATGTTCTCAATATTAGAAGTTTTACGGGAAGTGTAAATTATAATTATTATGTATTTGACATATCTTCGAAATCAGCCAGCTTAATTTAAGTGATAAATATTAATAACTGTAAAAAACATTGATTTACAGCATAACTATTTAGTTTCTTACAAGTCAAAACCTTGTGTGATATATATTTTTTTCAAATTGATCATTTAGAGAATTTAAAAAATATGGTTTTTATATTTTCGTTTTTTATGAAAATACATTTGCTTTTCGATAATGAGTAATTATAATATGACGGAAAAGGGAGGGGTCTTCATCTGTTATTCTATTTATTTATTTATTTATTTTTCTTTTCATAGTCATTATCGCCCAAACTCTTCAAAATGTTTTGATATTAAAACATGTTATCACAGTTTTTGACAAGCAATCCAGAAGAAATATTGATATTTACTAATAAAATGGCTGGTAGGGTATAATCCCCAGTAATTGGCATGCACCAGTGATTGGCACATCCTACAACATGTCCTAAAATAAGATTTATATCTAGTCTTTTAAAAATGCAAGACCATATACCAGTTATATGCTCATTTATGCTAAATATTATAATTTTGATTTATGCTACTAGATGACAATAGTGCCTAGAAAAGAGAAACAATTATGGCTTGTATGAAATTAGCCATTTTTGTTGCAAATGCTTCTTCTTTGGCTTAAGGAAGACATGATTTTCAATTCATTAATATCTGATTTATAATATATTTTAAATTTTAATTGACAATAGTTTTGCTTGGTTAAAAAGGGTTACTTTAATTGTGTAAAAGTATTTTCGACACAAATATTTGAATTTCTGAATTAATGATAGATGCCAATTAATGGTGCTTCAATTTTGCTAGTTCCAAGTAATTGGCACCTATTCCACTTACAAAGAATTCACAAGGAATTTGAGATTAAACCACTTATTTTGGAAGTATTTTTAAAGTTATAGACTAATTTTGTTTAACATTTGTTTTTATTTGAAAATATGAAATATTATCAGTAATTGGAATCCATTAAAGCTTCATATGAATTGTCATATGAAGCAAGCAAGTAATTGTACTGGGGACAGCATGACAATCACTGGGTATTAATATAAGTATATTGTATTGTTTTAAAGTATTCACATTTCAGATTAATATGCTGATTTCTTAGTCTCAAAAACCTGGAATATGGCATCTTCATCTATAGTAAATTCATTTAAAGCGATTAAACCCAATTCAAAGTGTAAAGTTTTTTTGTAACATAAACTTGTGCCAATTACTGGATCACAAGGTGTCATACATTGGTGTTCTAGGTGCCAATTACTGGTGATTTCAGCAAGTTTTTATAAATATATTTTTAGAAAAATATTTTTTTCAAATTTGTTTGCTTTTAGTGGGCAAAATAGATGCACAGATATGTATTCTTTGATTTAAAAATATTTCCAAGTAAATATCTTGTTTCTTTGTGATGAAAATTGAAGTAAGTTTAAAGAAAAATTCTTAATGTGCCAATTACTGGAGGTGTTACCCTATAAAGACTTTTTTTAATTTGGTATATTTAAGTAGTTAAGAAATAATATGTTTATTTTCAATAACAGGAAATTTGGAATGGAGGAGGAATATGGCTACCTAATTTCATTTTTGAAGCATGGTGGAAGAGTAAACTTGGAACTACCTACTACCCAGTGGCAAAAAAGATCTCGATGGTCTGCGACAGATACTAAAGAGGCAGAAAATAATCCATAGGTAAAATGTTTTGCAATTGCAGCGTTAACTAAACCCTTACTTGCAACGATTTTACGCGTTTTATTCACTTCTATTAATAACTAACTCAAGTTTTTGCATTAAGTAATAAAGTGTTAAATATAATACAAAGCAAAATAGATGTTTGATGAAAAAATAATCTGTAAGGTAGAAAAGAAAATCTGTAATACCTGTCTCCATTCTTTAACATTCTGCTAAAGGGCTTGCAATATGAATAGTGATTGCAACAAATTGTGGATATGACTGAATATCAGCATTTTTTTATTGCACAAATACTAATCATAGTTTCTTATTTTTAATTTTTCAAAAAGAAATAAAATCAAGCACAAACTAAAGTCGATATTTGCTTTATTTTTTAATTAACGGCTTGATGCATTTCTTATAATATTTCAAACACATATAGCTAATAATAAAATAATGACCTTCAGCTATTACTAATAGCTTAATTTTATTTGTCGGCACATTTAATTCACACATAATTTAGCTAAAATAGCGTCTCAGTATTATCATTATTAAACGCATACTTTTATTTATTTCTAGTTAGAATTTTTTATAAAAAGCTTTTTAACCCCTCCTCCCTTCTCCAAGTAAACCAAGTTTTTTAATTGATTTTTTTTTATACCCTGCTCTTCATTATAATTACCGATTCACTGTCGCCAGATGCCACACATGGCTAATTTTTTGCTGCGACCTGTAACTTTCGGTGTTTAAAAGGGTGCGGGACACAAAAATACTCAAATTTTATTAAACAGTTCTATTGCATTAAAAAAATTCTGCTTAATGACGTTTAAAACCTTGTTTCGATTTTAACTGGAACAAGAAATATTATTTTTTTCGTTTTTGTTTCTTTTAAAATCTAGCTGTCAAAGCAATCATCCTCATAGAAATGACTTTCTGTGAAAATGCTTTTTTCTTCATGAGTTTTTTCACCATTTCTTGTATTTAAATTGCTATAGCTCAAGAACTGTTAAAAAAAAAAAAAAAAAAAAAAAAAAAAAAAAAAAAACAACTTGTTTAAATTTGGAACAAGTCTTTTCAACTGTTGTATTTTAATTTTGATTCAGCAACTTAATTTTGATAATAATATTGATAATATATATATATATTTTTAATTTAATTTTTTAATTTTGATAATATAATTTAATTTTGATAATGTAATTTTAAAAAATCACATTTTTTTCAATTTTTTACTTTAAATATTTTTTAATTTTATTCAAATTAATGTTTTTTTTTTAAATTCCTAAGTCAGAATTAAAGCTTATATATTTCAGTTTATATATAAATGAAAACTTGTTTAAATTTGGAACATGTCTTTTTGAATTGTTTTATTTTAATTTTGATTCAGCAAATTAAAATATGTATATATATTTAATTTTGAAAATATGATTTTAAAAAGTAATTTTTTTTTCAATTTTTTGCTTTAAATATTTTTGATTTTATTAAAATTATTTGTTTTTAAAATTCCTAAATCAGAATTAAAGCTTATATATTTTTGTTTACATAAATGAAAAGAATTTCTATAAATAGTATTTCGAGTTATGAAGATTTTAAATTACCCCACTTTTTAATTACTTTTAAGTTTAAAAATTAAAAAAACATTATGAGAAATTCTGTCACTTGTTTTGTTTCCAAATGACATGATAAACCATCAGAAAAAAATTCAAAATTTTAACTCAATTAATAACAATTATTTGAAAATGTTTGCGTTGTTGAGATTAAAATGCGTTTGACACTTTTTTCCCCATTGACCGCAATGGAACGAAATACTTTTGATTGTCCCTTTAATTGATCTATCCATCCGATTTTCATAAAATTTGAAATGATTCGACAAAATTATGTAATAGTTATGTATTTTAAATTTCAAACGATTCGGTTGGGTTGTTTTTGCGTTGTTATATGCGGACAGACAGACGGAGAGACGGACGGACTGAGCGACAACAATAGGTGCTACGTATATACATAACTACGAACGCATCTAAGAAAGGGTCTTGAACGTTTTCTAAAAGAGATAGCCACCAGTAAAGTTAAGGGTCCAAAATTTCAAATAAACATAAAAAGCAGAAAAATTGGTCAATTGATTTGCGGTTTTCGAAAAAAATATTCTTTATATCGGTATTTCGTGAAAATAAATTATAAAGATAAATTTCAAAAAATGCCGAGAGAGGGCGCTTTAGACTTTGGAGCAACAAATAACTATTTTTCACCGTTATATTATCTTATTAAATGCTTTCAAATGCTTTGACTTAAATTTTCATCTCAAATTCTGAATGGTTTGGAGTGATTAAATAGCACAAAATTGAACTGTGTTCGAGGAGGTGGGAGAGGGTTAAATTTCAACTCTTGAATGCATTCAGTTTGCGCTTCTTAACCCCTCCCAACGATTCAGAATTTGAGCTCAAAATTTAAAATTAAATCTAAGCTTCCAAAAACATTTAATGAGCTTTTGCAAGCATTTAATTAGATACAAAAAATAAATGTTAAAATTAGTTGGTCGTTACTCTGAAATTTAAGGAGCCCCCTAACGTAATTTTTTGAAATTTATCTTTAAAATTTATTTTCAAGAAGATACTGGCTTAAAGAATAGTTTTATTTAAAACCTCAAACGAATCGACCAATTTTTCCGTTTTCTATAATTATTTGAAAGTTGACCCCCCCCCCCCCCAATCCCCTTTGAACACAGTTCACTTTGCGCTACTTAACAACTCCGCACGACCCTTGGTTTTTTTAATATTGTTTGTCTTGGTGTGTACTAACACCCTTTTTTTTTTTTTTTTTTTTTTTTTTTTTTTTTTTTTGGTAAAAGAAATTTAGAATTACCTTGTATAAAAATATTAAAATGCAAGTGCGAATTTTGTAAGAAATTTTCCCGTTATTTTAACATTAATATTGAAAATTTGGCCATGGGACTTGTGTAGGTTTGTGTAGGTGGAAGTCCCACACTAGTCATGGATAGAAACGAAAACACTTATGTAAATTCTATGGGAGCGTTATTTAATAATATTTAACTTGGATATTAATATTTTTAAATGACTTTTGTGTAGGATAACTGAAGGCGATCTATCCGGGGTAATTTTTAATTTTTCGATTTTAGTTTTAGATTTTTTTTTAAGTTTTCCTACATTTACAGAACTGGTTCTGAAATAGAAACTACCTGTTATTTTTGTGTAGGATAACTGAGGACTAGCTACCCGGGGTAATTTTTAGATTTTAGTTTAAGATTTTTTAAAAGTTTTCTTTCACTTACAGAACTGCTTCTGAAATTGAAACTACCCAAATCTGAATAAAAAATCTATAACTAAAATAGGAAAAAGAAAACTAGCCCACAGTTGCAGATCATCCTTATCTATTCTATGTAAAGATATATATATATATATATATATATTAAAATCAAAGCGAGAAAATTGTAAATAACGCTCCCATAGGATTAATATTAGCATTCTTCTTCCTTCTTGGGAATATTGAAATAACCTCTTAAAATGATTTTGTGAAACCATTTCTACAAATTACTCTTGTATTTTCTTTGATGATTTATTTTAATGCTTATGTCCACGCTGAAAGAACCTTTTTCTTTAAGGCACTTGATGTTGATGAACCCTGTTTGTGGTACAAACTACAACAAATCAATTGGCGGAAAATCATAATGCTGTAAAGTCGGCAAAGCTATAGGAATTTGTATACTAGAGTAATTGACACACTGTGTAAAAAAAAAAAAAAATGTTTACATAAATATTATAACTATGTATTATGATATAGTGTATTAATGTAATTTAATCATTGTAATAAATATCTTTTTTATATTTTAATTGTTTGTTTTAAATATGTCTGAATCATAATGATATTAATTTATTTTGTAAATGTTCTAAAACATTTATATTTTGAATTTTTATGTGATTCTCAAACCATCTCCTTATAAATGCAAAGCTTTGATACAATTTTAAACTTATTTTTAAGTATGTATGGATAAGTTTAGTCTTGATTATTTAGAAATTTGGAATGAAAATACATTTTTAATTTTTTATTAATTATTTTTCGCATTATAAGCAATTTTGTCCACAACAACTGTTTTTTTACTTTTCTTGATCTGTGTGGAGAATTAAAGTTTGTTATTAAGATTATAAGCTATAAACTATATATCAATTCTTGTAAGAATAATATAATACCACATTTCCATAAAATAAAATAAATAAATAAATAAATAAAAAATACAAAAGTGGTGATTTGCTAGACAGTGATATTCTTAAACATTTAACTGAATGTAAGAAAATTTAGATTTGTATGTTAAGAAATTAAAGAAAAAAAAACAATTTCCAAGTAATTAACAAGGATATTAAAATATGTGTATTTATGTACATAAATTTGACCACTTTTATTAATTTTACTTTATTTTTTGAAATTGTATGTGTTTGTATTCTCTGCACGTCCTTCTGGTCCTTTAGCTTTTATAATTATGACTTTCAAACAACAAAAGAAGTGTGAAATAATTTTTCAGCAATTAGTATTCTTGAATTATTTGTTAATATTTAATAAAATTTAGTAAATTTTTACTATTTAATAAAAATAATATAAGATCTATTAATTATTTAAAGTTTTGATAGTTTATAGAAATGAAAGGAAGAAATTTAATATTAGCATTTTATTTTATCAGGGATCATCTCATATTATGATAGCGGTCATATGTAAATACTTTTTTTTTTTTTTTAATTCTCTAAGTGCATACTACTTTTATAGCATCTTTATACCTCTATTTTAAAATAATAATTTTCGCTATATATTTAAACCTGAAATATGACAGTAATAACTGTTTTAAAATAGAGGTATAAAAAATAAATGTCTAAAAAGATGTAGTAGTTGACAGCTATGTAAGTGTAATTGCGCAATTCATTGTTTTTAGTTATGTATTACCATATTTTTTTCAACAACTATACATAATGACAAAAAAAAAACTTCTTTAACAAATACAGAAAATTTAATATTTATAAAAAATAAAAAAAAAATGTATTTTTTTGTTTTTGTAGCAGTATACATATCTTTGCACAATTTGATGGCCAACAAATGGTCTTATTAAAATTTTTATCAAAATATTTAAATGTATCCTCACATATCTAATATTTTCCGCCAAAATAAATTTTTATAATAAGTAAGACTTCATGCTTGCCATGTATATTCGGTGATTCTAATTACAGAATAACACATAAGAATATCCCATGTTTGACAGGATAATATAAAACAAAAAATGACTGTAAAGAGAAACTTATTTGTTTTAAAATATAGAATGGGTATGACAAGAGTTTAAAATGACTATGTTTTAGAAATAATGCTTGGTAAGTGTTGTTCATTATAAGCGATGCAAATATCTAGACAATATCTGAAATATATCATCACCTAACATTATGTCCTGTGGAAGCTGCTACCTCTGCTTGAGACAATCTTGAGACAAGACCTACACTCATTGTCACCTCAAGAGAGTAATTCAGGTAGAGTAGCAATTCTCCCACAAGACGGTGCGTTCGTGATGATAGATTCCAGACATCGTCTTGATTTGTGCATTGCTCGCAATGGAAGACACTTTCCAGAAGTCATTTCTGAAAAATAGTCATTTTAAACTCTCGTCATATCTATTCTATATTTTTAACAAATAAGTTTCTCATTAGAGTCGTTTTTTTTTTTTAACCTGTCAAATGTGGGAGGGTTTTTTTTGGATCATCCTGTATTTTTACGGTATATATACCGTATACTTCATTTACGGTACACATACTGATTACAAATGTTTTTACGGTACATATACCGCACATTTAATTTACGGTATATATGTTGTTTAAATATTTTTTACGGTACATATGTCGTACATTTAATTTACGGTATCTGTGCTGTAAAAATATTTTTTACGGTTCATATACCATATACTTAATTTACGGTATATATGCTATAATATTTTTTTAAGGTACATGTACTTTAAATATTTTACGGTGCATATACCGTTCAGTTAAATTACGGTACATATACTTTAAATATTTTACGGTACATATACCACAAAATATTTAAATTTATGTTCAGTTGAATTACGGTACATGTACTTTAAGTTTTTTACGGTATATATACCGTGCAGTTAAATTACGGTAAAAGGAAGTGTCACAAAGTTGACGATATAACCACCGTGATTTGTGACCAAATTTTTTTACAGTGTATGATGTATCTTTTTTGAAAAAGTACCAACTATTGTACTCAATAATTGAATTCCGATAGAAAAAGTATCTATTTGATAAAAGTATAAAATGCATTAAATTTATCGCATAATATAACTAGAATATTCTTTCCATATTTTCAAAAGTATGGGAAAAATCAAATAACTTAACGTAAATGTAGAATTCATTTATATTATATAAACGTCTTTCGGTGGATGTTATAATAATAGAAAAGACAATTTTTATTTCCATAGGTTAGTGTGCAAGCGACACTGGACTCTTAAAGTAATGATTCAATTAACGGTCTTTTTAAAGACAATATCAAAACAAGACTTTATTTTTCCCTGAAATGGAGCATTGTGCTATATTCCTTTGCTACTGGGCATTATAAGGGAAATGAAAAGTATTTTTTAATCTACAAAAATGCTATATTACCCCGAGCATACCACCCGTTGTCGAGCACAACCATACGAAACATGTATAGTATGCTCTTCCGGGTATCGAAATGTTCTTAAAACTTTTTTTCTTATTATCAACTTCAAAAAGCGATGTACTATTTACATTTAGAGAAGCAGTTATATAAAAAATGTTTATTTTGCTGTCACTAACTTTCGGAGTCGTTTCCTAATAGTTTTCGTACTGTATTAATCTGTGTTCTCTAACCGCAATATTGATTATTAGTATTGATATTCGTTCTCTAAATCACTTTTAGATGCGACATTAACAAAATATATTAATATCATTGTTTATATTAACCCTTAATTGATCATATTGATTGTAAAACATGTATGTTGAACATTAAAATTTTTACTTGGGGATATATCCCAAAAACTGACATTCCGGTTTGAGAAACTAATTAATACCCTATGAAACTAAACGGAAACGTTTCGTAAAGGGGAAATTTTGTATACGTTTTTAAAGTATAAATTTTGTAAAATTTTCATTTCACTAGATTAATTTCAGATTGTATTTAGCATATAAGTTGCTATAGTTTATGACTTCTGACTATTCAGATATTGTTTTATACGGAAATGTATCGTTTTTAACCCGTAACCGGAGTAGAACCATAATTGGAGCGTTCGCGGAGTTTCGCGGTCTGAAAGACCGCTATTTATTATATGCATTAAATAAACTCGCATGCCTCTCAAAACATGCCATATACTTAAAATAAAATTCAATAATTATGCTTTTATTGAAGGAAGAAATTATTTTTACTTTGGTTTTGGTACATAAAAATAACAAAACCTGAAAAATAGTACACTTTCAAATATAGGGTTAAAAATATATTTTCAAAAAGTCTATCAAATGAAAATATTGGTAACAAACTTAAGTGCACAATGTATATCATAGATGCAAAAAATGTTTAGTAATTAAATAATTTTAGAAAAATCGAATTAATTGAACTTAAAGTTTTTGAATCTCACTTTTACATTCTTCACAAACTGGTAGGAACATTTGAGATATAGGACTTTTCCGTAGTCTACAAAGATATAGTGTCTTTCTTTTCAATTTTGCAAGACAAAAATAACATGTTTTTATTTATTTATTTATTTTTATTTTATTTTATTTAATTTTTTTTTTTTTTTTTTACTATCGGGCTTTCTATCAAATTGTTTTGCTCATGTATATTCAAAACATTATCATCTGTATTTCAGTTTAAGAATCACTATTTTGTTCGTTTATAATAGACAAATTCTTGTCACATTCATAAATAACACTCTCTACTTCATTCAACCATTTCCGTAATATTTCTTTAAAGTCGGGACCACCGATAGCGCACTTTCTTAATAGGACCGGGAAAACAAGACATTTTTTTATTTGAATACCAAAACACTCATACAACCGGAGTGAGAGGTCCGGTAGACCACGCTGAAATTTTGTCTCTATATAATTAATTTGGAAAAGATCCAACAATGTTTTGCGAGTGATCACGAACAGTATTCAAGGATATTTGAAGGTACTGAAAATCATCTGCCCTTAAAGTACGGGGTTTACACGATATTTACTATAATACTAGATAAAAAGGTATCTCCCCGAACACATAACTACGATATAAAGATTCTTAGTTTTGACCCATTTTCGGAAGTTATTTTCAAACAAAATCAGCGGATAGTAAATATTGTTATAATAATTGTGCTTTTGCATTCATATTATCTCTGTTATGCCTCTAAATATCATTATAAAAAATGGTGAGGCATTGTTCTGTTTAACGATTCTGCTTTAAAAAAACACATATGTAGGTGCATTGTTAACGATAAATGAAAAAATGCGGTATTTTGTAGTATATTACACTATTCAAAATCTGTAACTTTGGCTTCATAGTCACTTCCGTTTTTATAGAAAACGATTACTTGACTATATCATGGAGCATTCTCATTGATCAGAATAGACATAGTCCATAAAAGTGGTAAAGCGACTACACAGCAAAAGCTGCAGATTTAACAGGGTGTCATATTGAACCATTTCGGATCTAGTGTACTATTGATAGTACATACATTTTAATGGATTATTAGTTTGTTTTAAGAAATATTTTTGCTATTATTTAGATGTAGTAATATTAGTACATGTCTATGCATTTGCTATATGTCTTCATTTACATTTAGGCATTTAGTAATAATAATAATTATTATTTGTTTAATTCTCTTTGCGCCGTTTGCGATTCTTTTATTTTAAACATATATTTCACTCTTTAAATTTAAAATAAAAGTTACTTTCCTGAAAGCATCGTGTGTAATAAAGCGCAAAAAGCATTAGAAAGTTGTAATATAATTTAAATATCATTGTAATACAATATTTTCTAAACATCTCCAAAAATTCTTCCTTAGGTTATTGCCATATGAATATTAATTAAATAGTACGCAAAACAAGAACATTCGTTATCTTTCAGGCAGTTAAATATTAGTTAGACTCATTAATCTATTTGGATAACTAATGTTAGTAACGTAAAAGTAATTTTTTTCTAAAAATTAAAAAAAAAAATCGGACCCGATAGGGTTAAATTTCATTCTGTGACATCACAATGAACTGATTTATATTAATGGAAGCATGATAGAAACCTATGGCTTTCTCAGTTTATTCAGTTATCAATAAATTTTCCGCCTTTGCAGTTACTTTTAAAATTGTGTTACGTTACAAAACATAAAGCGCATTTAATCCATTAATGCCCAAATTATTTTCTTCATTAAAAATGAAATTTTGGGTTTCCCACCACTGTTAAAAAATGAATAACTTTTATTTTAATTTATTGAGGAATTTCTCGCGTGAAAAATAGTGCTTATTTATCTTTCAATTTCCTGGTGTGAAAAGGGCTTTATTGCCTTTTGTATAATCGTCCCTAAAAAGGGACGCTAGGCACTAATGGGTTAATTTTGCTTAGCATGTACAATAACGTAAAATATTTCAATCTCGACCATATTCAAAAGTGTTTTTTAGTTTTCTTTTAAATTCCACAATTTTCAAAAAACTAAATGAAAGAAAACAACTTAAAAATAAATAGTCAACAGGCCATAAACATTTATTCAATACTTATGTTACTGTAGAAATTGAAATTGTTCACAAATATTATTCTAATCTGACATAAAGATCTTGATCTCAATCATACGGCTTCTGTTTGATATAAAGGTATTAATAGTAACATTAATACATCATGACATTAAATTCCCAGAAAGAATAAGCGCATTATATTTTTATTCTTCGCTTTACAGCTTATTATTTGAAACATATTCAGGATTTATTTGTTTAAGGAAAGAAAAAAGTTAAATAATTTCGAATTGAATTACGTTGAATAAAATTCATCGTTTTTATGATATATACTTTTCACAGATATTTTTTGTGAAAAGAGAACTTTTTTCCTCTAAATATATATTTGCTAATCTGATAAAATTCCTCCACTGGGAGAGAGATATTGTATCGGTATGGTTACATTTCTCAGTGATTTCAGTAGAAATTTTATTTCATCATTAAAGAATTCATGTATTATTGAAATCACAATTTTTTAAAAGGATAATGGCTTCAGAGAGAAAAAAAAATATTTTGTCTTACGTTATCAAATAAAGAAAATTATTATTTTTCGAAATAAACAAATAGCACGTATACAGAGCAGATAATAATATTTATTCAGTTTTTCTTGTCATTGCTGTTTGATGAAATTGAGCATTAGCGTATTTATGTATTATTGAAATTGCAATTCTTCAAAAGGGTAAATTCTTTAGAGATTTAAAAAAACTTTGTCATACATTGTTGAATAAAGAAAATTATTATTTTTTCGAAGTAAGCAAATAGCATGTATTTTAATCCAAATAATCACTTTTATTCAGTTTTCCTTGTTGTTGCGGTTAACTGATGTAGTTGTGTGATTAGTAATCACAATTTACCAAACTAATCATAATTTTACGTCTTATCCAATTATTATCGACTTTACAGTACAGTTTAATAAATTTCTAAAACGTTTATAAAAATTTAATGTAACTCCATAACTATCCATGATTGTGGGAACTTTTCATTCCTCGAGAAGAAGTAATCAAAAATCTGTAAAAGCAAAAGCCTTCTAAAATTAAAAGAAATTTTTTAACACAAAATAAAAGCCTATATTTATCACGAACTCTTCTGTAAAACTTAGAAAAACCTCTTTTGTAAACCTCGGAGATTACTCATTGATCTCACTCCAAATGTTTCTGAAAACAATGGAAAGTTTTGCAGAATATTGGGTAACACGGCATTGCACAAAACCTTTGTAAAAATATTTGCAATAATAAGGAGAGATGTGTGAAATTTTTTGAAAACATTTATTTTTGTTTTATTGCCTTAAAAATTATTTGGATAAAATAATCCTGAATCCATAGCTATGATTTTTTTCTAACCATTAGAAATAATCTTAGAAAATTAAGGAATACACAGACTCAGACGCCATGCCCATTTACATTAATTTTATGCTAACATTTTATATTTATTTCTATTTTTAAATTCTACAAGCAACACTACATTTTTAGAATAAATTTTGTAGTACGCATATGTTGTCAAAATACAAGTAAAAGTCTTTCTTATAAAAAAAGTGGTGCTAACCGAACAGTTAAATAAAATTATTGTATTAAGAGGGATAACAACAAGGGGATGTCCAATCTGGCGCCCGCAGGATATTAGAAAATTCTTACAGAAATCAAGACCTTATTGAATAGGAGATATTTGGAGATTAAATAAGGAAAAAAGTTCGGTAAAATATTTCTGGTGTTTCGCGGGCCCCAGGTTGGACAGTCCTGATCTGAGCCGTAGCTAAGGGTTTGCTATGGGCGGTTCAGCCTCTCCCTAAAATATTTTGAACCCCTCCCACCCTATGGAAAAGGTTCCAAGGTCACTAAATGAATTTCTGTTCCGAAAACTCAAATGAAATTTTGTTAAAAAATCTAATTTAGTTTTGAGACCCTTTCACAGTTTTGCAGAAATACTTAATTATAATTATAATAAGTGTTTCAACACTGGCTCATCCTATTTGCACATATGAAGCTAACATGATGTTTTGTTTTGCATTAGTTATATAGTCAAAATTTTCATCATCATATACTTTTCATTGTATAAAATGAAGTTAATGCACCAGTTTAATAAGAAACATAGTACCTACAATGTGAATATGTACCGATTTATTTTTCTACGTTAGAAAGAAGGAGAAAAAAAATTATGAGCCCTCCTATATTCTATTGAGTCCCTTCTATATTTCACTTCTAGCTACGGCCCTCGTCTTTATAATAGCATAAAAGAATAAGGAAACTTTTGAATACCATCCTAAAAAGAGAAATAAGTCTTTCATTCAATTTACTGCCTTACATAATTTCAGTAATATTTATTCATTGTTTTAAGATAATACTTTAAAACTCTCAGAATATATTTAATCTACTTCAACTTGACTGATCTATGCCAAGGTCTGCTGCATCCTGTCTTTCTGTGTTTTATTTCTTTTGACAGCTAGTGATAACACATAACTATCTTTTAGATTTTAATTTTTTTTTAGCAAATTCCAGATGTAATTGCAGAACTTTGGTGTAATTTTTCTTTTAGTGTCTTTAATTTTTTATTCCTGCACATAACAGACAAAAAGATGTTCAATTATAAAAATACTTCGATAATTTTAGGTCAGCCTGTATATTTTTCATGTAAAACATTGAAATAGTGTCTTTTTAAAAAAGATTTATGTTAGTGTTTCATGTAAAAAATATACAGGCTGTCCTACAATAAACTGAATGTTTTTAAATTTTTGTAAAAGTAAAACTGCGACCATTATTAAAGTTAATCGTTTAGTTCAATAATATATGGAGTCAGGAATTTATTTACTAATTTTCCCTTAATTTGTTCCAAATGTTACAAATAGATAACGCTGTATTATGTCAAGTGTTAAATACAAGTAATAATAAATTTTAAAAAATGCTACTTTAAAATTGTATTATTTTTAGAATTCCAGCCTCTAAATAGAATGAAGATAAAACGATAAATGAATTTCGATTTATTTTTTAATTTTAGTTTTAGCATTCTAACAATTGGAGACAGCGTAATCCTATTTGTTGGGGAAATTTTTAAATACAACAACGAAGTATTGTAAATAAATTTCCAATTTCTCACATTAATCTCGTTTAATGATAATTTCATTAATTGCTACCATTTACTTGCAACTGAATTTTTAAAAAGTTCAATTCGTTTTACGTTCAGCGCCTTTACATATTCTTTGTACAACAATACATTGACAATCTGTTACAACTTATAACAGTACAATGAAAGAAGTATACAGATGCAACATAGATATATAATGGTTGCTTTATATGAGGTAATAAATCTTTAGACATAACATATCACCAGCAATTAAAGATTTATTTTATTGCACCTTTTTTTTTATTATTTTGAGTCGCCATTGCTCCAGAGAGGAATTTTTACCATGTACGAACTTCGACCTTTGCAATATTTTCGGCTCATGATGCAGCCATGTGCAAAATATGAAAACAGAGGGGTTATTAGACTGTCCACGTTAGAAAATCGAATAAATATTCGCACTTAAAAGAAACAATTTTTAGCTTCTTTGATAAAATATTTTACTCGCACTTAAAATAAACAATTTTTAGCTTCTTTGATAAAATATTTCACAAAACTAACAAAATATTTTTTTAAAATTTCATTTTTTTCATACAATGGGGTGAAATATCTAAATTATCAATTTAAATAATATGTAACTATAACCATGTGTAATTTATAATAATGTAACAATAATGTAAGAGAATACTTTTGTGTGCCCATGTAAACGAACTATTAATGCTATGCAAGTCATGTTCAATAGCAAAAATTCCACAGTGAATGTTATTGACATACAATAATTGCATCTCAAACCGAGCATATTTACGCAAGTTATAGCACGGATAGACGGACTGATAGTAAGATAGATAAATAGAGCAAATTCTTAAACATTTCCGACAATCTTGAATGTATTAAAACAGCACCGATAGTCTGTATTGTTATAAATCTTCAGAATTGCAGATCTTGTACGAAAAGAAACTTTTTACAAGATCAGCGTGACAAATGTGAGCGTATTTAGCAATAAAAAAACTGAAGGTTAACCCTTTGACGGTTAAAGCACTTCTATTCATAAAATACTAAAATGATTGAATGACACCGGAATTTAAAAACAAATTTATTTCATAATATATAAATGTTTTTTTTTACGTTCTTTGCAAAATTAAAATTTTCATTTAAAAATTCCGGTGTCAGTATGGCATTTCGCAATTCAAATTAAGTGGTATTCTGGGCGCGTATACGCGCTTATAACCACGAAAGGGTTAATTAGGTGATAATATGATTTTGTATTAACAATATTTCTAGAGTTTGACTAACTGCTATTTATTTGGCAACAAAATGTCCGATAGAATCACTTGCATTAAATAATCTTTAGAATTGGAGATCTAGCATAAAAAACACTTATCAAGGCGACAATGCGAACGTGTTTAGCATAAAAAAGTGAAGGCCTATCAAGTGATAGCATGATTTTGTCTAATAACTGGTCTATTTCGCAACTATATTCTGAGATTAAGTTACACAGACACACAAATTCCCTTACTATTTTACGTTTATTGATTATTTTTTAAATTTTGTATTTTGCTTGCACTGTAAAGATATAGAAAAGAAACATACACTTTTTGAAAAAAAAAAAAACAGTTCTCTGGAAAAAAATCAGTGCTTTCACCAGGAATTTTGTACGGAGAAATACACGAGGTGCAATCCAATTCTCCACTTCTTTTATTAGTATCCAATTTCCATTTTTAAGATACATCTTAGCATATTTTCTGTTTCTGTAAGACAATTTAACAATGAATTTATGTCATATTTTTCGAAAAACTGCTCGCTTCTTCTGCATTGCTCAGGTAGGAAACGCTCGCGGTCAGTGTGTTACAATTTACTCTCAGCTTAGTAATGAAATAACAATTTTTTTTCGTGTGAAGATGTGAAATATTAGGTGTTTTTGTGTATGCAACTTTGTAGGCTGTTTGGTAACTAAATGGGAATGAACGTACAGAAACTAACGTAAATTTACAGAATTTCGCATATCAAATTCTTGTAAATTTTCATAAGATTATAGATACAGTAGATACATGCAATTTGAACAAACGATGTTAAACAGTGTGGGATAATTTAAATTTTGGAATTAAATGTATTTAGAACATATTACAGCTAGAGCGAAATTATTACTATTATTATTTGCATGAAAATGTTTTCGCAATGTACATTAGGAAATATGTTTTGTTTAGATAAGGATTTTTATTATTTTATCTTCTAAAAATCTTTGAGTTAAACATTATCAGAAATAGAAAAGATAAAATATGATTAATATGGTAAGTATTGGAAAAGGGTAAACAAAAAAGAAACACGAGGTAATTCAATTTGTTCAAACTAAATGGCGGAACCCAACCAATTTTAAGATATTTCCATCGCAGTAGTATTTTAATTTGCTTGCTGTACAGAATTAGAATAAGATTTAGTTTAATGCAGATAAATTATTGATATGATAGATTTATCCCTCCTGCTTTTTCAACCGCTATAATAAATTTATTCCTGTTTTCCAATGAATACAATTAACCAAACTTAATGTATTAGTAGTTAAAGTGTTATATCGCTTTGTAACAATACACTTTCAATACCCAACATAATTTAATTAGCTTCTATATTAATATAATTGTTAATTATTATAAAGTTGTTTTTTTGTACATGATTTATTAGAAACCGGGTTTTGGGAACAAATCCATAATGGTACATTTTTCTTCCATACCGGAAACTTGACTTAAGAAATTGTCGAATGTATACCTTCAAAATCATATTCTTAATATTTTATAAAAATATTGCAGTCATACGATTACAATCGAATCCCAGTACGATAGCTATAAGAGTGTATAGAAAAGTCAATCATACTCAACATAGTTTTACGACGATAAAGTGGCAGATGGATTGCGCAAAATTCAATGATCTATTTCATTCATTAAGATCACAGTTATTATTATCAACTAACAAAATATATGTGTTTTAATTAAATAATGCCTTTCCTGTACTATTCCTGTATTACAAACTCTTTCAAGATAATCGATCAACTAACTTATCGAGGATTAGTCTAACAGGAACACTGATCTTCTACACTGTAAAAAAAAATCTGCAAACTTACAAAACTAGTTTTTGTAAAGCTTCAGAAATCTGCAAGTTTACTAAAATTTTATTTGTAACCGGGGTATTTTATTTACCAGCGCATAGTACAAATACATGAAATATCTCAGTTTCACCTGTCAGCCAATCAGAATGGGCTTCAGTAGTGACGTGATCATTGTTTACGCGACCACAGGAGCGTAAAAGACTTCCATCTTGAATCCCTTATTGGGAAGGATTTCTTGTAAGGAAGTAAGTAAATAATTATTCTTAATGTATTAAATTTTATTTTAACCACTTCAGTCCTGATTTCGCCCCCAGGAGACACTAATGAACACTCTTTAAATTAATTAAAATGCTTCTAGAATTGTTAAGATTACTTTTAGACTTCTTTTAATGCGTGCACATTATAAGCATCGATATATTGACTGATATATCATTGGAGATTTTAATAAAAAATTTAAAATGGTTTTTGTGGTCCTTCGTAGTATTAGTCTCAGGGCTGAGGAGGATATTTCCGTTCTACTTGATTCATAATAACTAAAAATAGAAAACTTGAATAAGATTGCTTGATTTTTTGTTATAATGTAGCATGATCTAGCAAGTAAATCTTTCTATTATTTTCTGTTAATTACATATATATCATTGTCAGATAACTATTTTTACGTGGGCATTTATTACAAGTGCGAAATTTCTAATGTTTAATGTAACAAATCAAACTACCCTTCTCTTTTTCTGAAATTTCCCTTATCCTTTTCGCCTCCTTCTTCAAAATACAAGAGATTAAAGTGTTTAAAATTTATTTTCTACTCTATTTGTTACTTTATAGTGAATAATCAATCCTAAATTTCATTAGCAATTGATTAGATCACTTTCATTTCATTAAAATTTCATCTGAATTTCACCCTCAAAATTTTGTTTTTGAATTTTCTCCATCCCATACGATAACAGAACTTAAAGTTTAAAAACTCTGTAAAACTTTTAAATTTAAAATAAATAAAATCTGCTCTATGTGTTATTTTATTTTCACAATAAATTGCCAAATAAGATTTTTCTCACCACTCGAAATTTCCATTTCCCCATTCCTCCCTCACCCCTTCATATTGCGCTCTATATATATTCTAAGCGCTCCTCATAAAAAACGCATAGAATTTTAAAGTGTATAAAACTCTTTAGAGCCCAGTGGTGGAGGGGTGGGATGTCGAAATTTGAATCATTAGGGAAAAGTTGAAAATTGTTTATATCCCTGTAGGTCTAGAATGAATATATTTATAATCGAAAGAAAAAAGCCTTTATTAATTGTCATAAAAATGTCTAAAAAAACTATTTTTATCAAAAGCATTCTCAATTCAAATGTTATAGAGATTAAAATTCTGAATAAAATGAGTACCGATACTCAATATTTTTGTTGAATTTTTACAATTCTACTTCAAAGTTTTAGCTAAATTACTAAGCAAGAGCTTTAAACCCCAACAGACGAGGTTATCAGTTCAAAGTGCTTCTGATTTTTATGTACAAGTATTTTTAAAGATATTGAGTTATTATTTAGGGTGGATGTATTAAGAATTTTTAATGTGTTAACCTCATGATTACGGGTTATAGCCTAATAGTGGGCTATGAAAAAAAAAGTTCAATGTCGCAACTATAATTATGAAAAAGCTAGAATCTATTCGAGATCTATTATCGAGTTCTTTACTCTATTCAAGATAAATTTGCAATGAAGTAAGTTTCCTCCTACTGCCAGAAGAGCTTTTGCTTCTACAAACTTATCAATATCTTAAAATTTGCATTTTTCGATGTTTTTAAAATTTTTCAAAAATGATTCGTAAGTGAGGGAAAACATTGTTTATTATATCCGATATTTGAAATATGTGTATGCAGAGTGAATAACAGTGCATATCTATTATAAGTAAGGAAATAACAAAAAAGTGCGAGATTTTTTTTTTTGGGGGGGGGAAGGGGGGAGCAAACAAATGAGTGTGCAAAAGCCTTTTCGCTAGAGGAAATTCAAAGTCAATTAGTAGCACGATTCTAACCTTCGATATTTTCCTTAAAGGACAAAGATGGTTTAAAAAAAAGATTTTCAATTAGTATACGACCACAATTTAAGTTAACCTTTAACTGACGTTACTTATCTCACACACCGATGACCCCAATCCTCCCCCAATTTTCACAGTCTAACTACAAACACTACCGAAGTTTTCTTTCATTTGAAACTTTTATACTATCATCAGAGAATTTTGAATAGGTAAATTTTTATTATAAGAGCACAAGATTTTTAGTACAAAAAATCCATCCTATAAGTTTATCGCGCCTTTTTGTCATCTTTCGATGGAGACCGCTTCACAGTAGTTATGACAATTTCTGTCAGGTTAAATTTATAAAATTGTTTAATCTTCGGAATATTGAAATAAAGTATTGTAGTATTGACGTAAAATTAAAACGATGGTTTAAGATTGGTGATATCAGTGGGACATGTAAAACAGCTATCATTCATGCACCTCTTTATCGATAATTACAAATTATAATCCTCAAAATATACAAAATAAAGTCCTAGCATAATTACAACATCGTAAAGGCTTTAACAACTTAAAACATGTAAAACAAATAGAGGCTGGACGGATTGATAATTTGGTCTTTCCTTGCATCACTATTTTATTAGCAATTAAGGCAAAATTTTGAAATAGAATTCCAGAAAAATATGAATATTGGTACTCGTTTTATTTTTAATTTCAAATTCTAAGACATCTGTCTTGACAATGTTTGTTTATGATAGAATCAGATCTTTTGGGACATTCCTAAGATATTTTTTTAAGTGGTTTTTCGGCTATAAATGTGTACTTATTTTCTATAACGTTGACCTCGAAGGAAGAGGGGTAATTCTAAACTTAAACTGAACGGATTAAAACAACTTAGTTTTCTCCTAATTAATTTTGAGTTTTACCTCTGACTACTAAGCTAAAATTTTTAAACAGAACAGTGAGATTTAATGTCCAACAAAAATTTAATTGTAGGCGCTCATTTTATTCAGAACTTTAAACCTTAACTGTTGTGACAAAACTACTGTGAGTAGTCTGTCAGGCAGATTAATCTAAAGATGAATAAAATATTAAAGTAACTCTCATAATACTATTTTTTTTTTTATAAAACTTTATATACAGGACTATTATAAATAAAATTCAACTATTTAAAACTCTCTAGCATAGTAATAGGATTCTAAACGAAACAAAATTTGATCAGTATGTATTGTTACGCTGAAAATTACGAATTAAAATTTGAAACTTGAAAAACTCAGCGGTCTATGAGACCGCTAATAGCAGTTAAGGAAAAAGCTCTACAACATTTGTTTTAATGTTTTTGATAGTTAGTTGTTTTTGAGGTATTATTATGGTATTAAAAAGAGTTTTATTTTAATTTTGTATTTTAAATAAGTTTTATTTAAATTATTTTTTATCTTAAATCTATATGTATTTTCTAAAGCTCGCCTAGTAAGAGAAAAAAATTAATATATTCATTGTAGACATAAAATAAAATGATTAAACCAATTTCCTGTTTCCCCTTTAACACGTTCGCTGCCGCTCCCGCGAAAGCGTGTGATATGGCGCCAACGTTAAGGAGCCACTCACGCGCCAGCGCGTGATGTAGGATGTTGTTCAGTAGCCAGTCACGCGCTTGCGCGGGAAAATCTTTTACTGATTCTTTGTTATAAAAATGAAGACGGCTTCTGGGAAAAACCTACTTCTACAGCGCGGCATTAACTCTCATCACATCTTCATGTAAGCGGCAGCGAACGTGTTAATAACGAATTCTACCAACTAACCACTGTGCTATTAGAATTTGCGTATATTTGTAAATTTTTAGTAATGTAAATAAGTTATCTAATAAATCTCCCTTCTTCTTAAAAAAAAAAAAAAAAAAAAAAAAAAAAAAAAAACTCATCTTTTTGGCTCTTTAATATCTGAAGTTTAAAATCTTAATAATCTATTGCTTTTTAAAATTCTTTTCTTCATTTATCTGTTACTTTATTCTAACAAAAAATAATCGATGAAGAACTCTTAACTTGTTTACATTTCATTTTTGCACACTATTTGTAAATCTTTAATATTGTAGATTAACAGTCGTTTGGTAACCTCCTCCCCTTCCTTTCAATAGTAAATAAAATATGGTTATCTTTGTCTCCTATTTGTAATCGCATAATTTAATTTTTTTAAATGTCTTCCTCTTTTTACTCCTTTATTTAATACTTTATTATAACAGCAGTTAACCACTTGAAATCTTCCCTCAACCCAAGATTTTTATACTTGGTACCAGTGTTGAATTAAGGGGCTGGCCCGGAAGAGACATTCCCCCCAGAGCAATGAAATATCCCCCCCGGAAAATTTGAGATTTTAGGTTTTCATTGGTCAAAAAGTGCAATTCTCCCCCTGGAACTCTACAATGTCCTCCCCCCCAAAGCCACAGAAGTCCCTCTCGGAGAAAAGTGTCCGAATTCAACACTGCTTGGTGCATCTTTTATATTCTGATAATTTCATAGATATAAACGCGTAGCTCAATTATATGTCTGTTAAATTTTGATTTATTTATATTTAATTAATTTTAGAAAAAGTTTTATCTCTTTTTAGGGAATATTAGCCGTAAGAAAATGATGATGAAACCTTAGTTTTAAGAGCAAGAGATAGCATGGAATATATTTTTTCAATTTATCTTTTCAAGTTTGTTTTTAAAACCATGTATAATCAGTGAACTCAAATGAACTTTTCAAACAAATTCAATTTGAATGATTTTTTTGCTATTTTGCTGCCTAAAAAAATTAAATTTTTCGATTACAAATGTGTTAAATTTGTGTGTTTTTAATATTATTAATTGAATTATTCATACAGGAAATATTAATTTCGTTATGGGAAATTAGTGAGAAATAAATATTGAAGAAATCTTGTTTTATGTACAAAATGTTTATATACTGAAGCCGGCACGTGATGCGATAAATTACGAAGAATCGTACTTGAAAATTATTTTAAAAAACATAATATACCGGCCATTTAAAATAGTTTATAAACAAATATAATTTTAAAATGGATTGTTTCCATATGACGTTCTAAAAATTGAAGGTGTGCGATGCTTAGACGTTTAAAAATTAGCAGTAGCAAAAATTGCAAATCCAGTATTTCATTTCAAATTGTTACCATTCGCAAGAGGATGTCAGTGTGATGCACAGATGTTTGTCCTTGATAATATAGATTTGTTTTTACATCAAAATCTTGAGTTAGTTATTTTGATTTTCGAAATAGAAGTTTTTCACCATTAAATCCGCTTATACCTGAACCAAACAAATACTAAATTGTTGGCTAAAAAAGTTAGCATATAATATTAAAATTTCAAAACTATAGTGTATAAAATTAAGTGTAGGGAGGGGGGAGGGATAAGAAAGATGGGACAATTTTTACAAAAATATTTTTTACCGATTATGTTTCGCAAATATAAAGTGGAAAATTTCAGAATAACATTTTTAAACATTTTAACACACTTTAAAATTATAAATTTGTTGATTCTAAATAAAATTTTAGACAAATAAATCAATTTAATAAGAAAGTCCCATCCCTCCCTCACGTAAGGGAGGAATGGGAAATATTTTTATAATGAAAATTCATATTTAATTTTCAATAATGTGGCAGAAAAAAATGGCAGATACAGTGTGATATTGTCGTTTCGAGGGTTTATTGTAAATTACAACAATTATTTTATGTTAAATTCTGTTTTGTGAAAATTAAATCTAATGAAAAATATTCTTTTATACAGCTAGTGCCGCCAATTGATTTTGGAGGATGTACAATAATGGATAAAGGTACATACAAATAATATACTGACATACAAACATTAAATACAATAAACCCAACTGAAACGAAAAATTAACCAGAGCCAAGGATCGAACCCAGGACCACAACATTCAAGCTGTTGCTCTATCCACTTTCCGGCCGATGCCTGAGTCTGCAAGTTGTCCCGTCATCCTAGTCTGTCTAAATTATAGATGATAACTTTATCCAACTTTGTTTATTAGTGAGAAACTGCAGACTCGGCCATTGGCTGAAGTAGCTTAGTGGATAGAGCAACAACCTGGAATGCTTGGTATCGGGTTCGATTCCTGGCTCTGGCTAATTTTTCACTCTAGTTGGGTTTATTGTACATTGCTCAAAACAATTAAAGGATATTGCAGTTTTAGGTGGATTTTGTATCTGGGAAACTTTTTAGCTGATTGATACATGGTTGACAGACATAGTAGGTTATATGAGAATAAATTACACATGTTTGGCAGAAAAAAATGCATTTTATTGCGCATTTGTGTAGAAAAGGAAAAAAACACAATTTGTGCATATGAGAAAAAAATAATAAGAAAAGGTGCTTTCTTCAAAGAAAATCATTTTCAGTAGGGGGTATGGTTTCTACGGGCGGCCAGCAACGTTGAACACCTTTGAGGCATGGACTCAATGAGGCTATTATTGACGAGTTGGGGTATTCTGCCCCACTCTTCCAGGAGAGCTCTTTCCAGTTCTTGGAGAGTTTGTGGGGGTTGTTGGCGGCCAGAAATTCGTCGTCCTAGAGCTTCCCAAACGTGCTCGATTGGATTCATGTCTGGAGAACACGCTGGCCATTCCATTCCAACGATTCCTTCCTCGAAAAGGAAATCCTCCACCAGGTTTGCACAATGTGGCCTGCAGTTATCGTCCATTAAAATGAAGTTATCTCCGATTGCTGCAGCGTAAGGGACTACAATAGGTCTGAGGATCTCATCCCTATATCGGCGACCAGTCAGAGCTCCATATCGAATGATGTAGAGGTCAGTGTGCCCGTCAATGGAGATGCCACCATACACCAGCACTCCTCCACCGCCAAATCTGACACTTTCGTGCACGAACGCAGGATTATTCCTACTGCCACGGTCCCTCCAGATGAAAATACGCCTATTATCCGGATGCACAGAAAAACGGGACTTGTCAGAAAACAGAATATTGCTCCATTCATTTCTCTTCCAGTTGACATGCTCGGTTGCCCACTCCCTGCGGTCGCGACGATGCCTTGATGTTAATCTATCACATACCATCGGTCGGCGAGCATACAGACCTACAGCATGGAGCCGGTTTCGGACAGTCTGAGTTGAAATCGTGGTGCCTGTAGCCGAGCGAAGGTGTTGTTGGAGAAGAGTAGCGTTCATGTTTCGGTATCTCCGAGTTGTTAACGCTAAATACCGATCTTCATTGGGCGTTGTTGCCCGTCTACAACCTTGCCCTGGTCTTCGGCCTGCACATCCACTCTCCAAAAAACGGTTCCAGATCCTGGAAATGACACTTTGTGACACTCCAATGGCTTGCGCTACTTCGGTTTGAATTTGGCCCCCTTCTAACCTACCAATAATTCTCCAAGCTTCTGAATCTGTCAAATGACTTCACTGAGACATCGTACTCATCGAAACAAAGCAATCACTGAATGCCGATCATCCTTGTCTTCATTCTTTTTTATCCATTTGAAAGTCAAATTTCATTCGCTGCCGCTGAAGCGACGTTTTTGACGTCGAACACAAAATTTGCATACTCCACAGTTTGAAAACCAGAAAAATTTGCATTTGTGATTCTCTTCTTCTATTTTAGGCAAAAAAATTTCGTTTATATCTTTATTTTATATAAAACTTCAAATATCCTTTAATTTTTTTGAGCAGTGTATTTAATGTTTGTGTGTCAGTACATTATTTGCATGTACCTTTTTTATAATTTTGAAGTATTTGTAAAATTTATTTATTCAATACGAAGGTGAATGTAGATTTTTTTATAAAATCAAATTCATTATAAATTTTATTAAATGTTTCTTTACTTTTCATGTTAACTCCTAACTTTCTTCTATAGATGAATGGGAAAACTGAAGTTCAATTTAAAAACAGTGCGAGCTTCCCTGACGCTGAAAAATTGATAAAGTATGAGGAAAAGGAACCATTGTCTATGAGAAAAATTCTCCCCATACCTCTCTCGGACCTTCTAATATGTTCTACAGCCCTGAAATTTTCAAATATTTAAAAATAATACCAGTTTATCAATCATTTTCTAACTCTATCTTAACAAGCATGTAAGTTTGATTATTGATATTTGAAGAAAATATGTTTCCAAAAATACTATCAATAAGTATGATTTTCATAGGTATTTGTATAAACTCTAGTTATGTAATATTTGTAAAATATGAGTCATATTAAAAATGTATATGTAAATCATTTTTATTGTGTAGAATGTAATAAATCGTTATTTGGAAATGAAATTTATTCATATTTCATTGTATTATGTCATTTAATCACATCGCATTTATTGCATGTACATGTATGCATATCACATTTATAATAAAATGACTATTCATAATATTTTCCAAAGCATTATATACATTTCTATTTGTTTTAATTCTTATTTCCATACATTTTCTGCTTTTAGAAAGTCTTCTTAGCCATCTCTAGTGCTTATAGCATACTGATACGAACTAAAAAAATGTGAAACCTGCCCATAATGACTGTTGATATGCTTAATATGGATTTTTGCGCACATATGTTAATGTGTGTACATCATCTCTGTTATATGCAATTTTTTGGGTTAGAAATTCTAATTCCAGAGCTGAATTAACCACAGTTGAATCCTACTAAATTCATGCATTTAGATCCATTCTTCCGGATCTTTAAGCCAGTTGAGAGTTTTAAAATTGTGGTCCTATGAATAATTAAATTTTCGTTTTCACTATTTCAATATGAAACATAACTCTCAAGCAAAAAATTATTAGAAAATGTCTAGTGTATTAAGTGTAGATAGTGCAAGAAATCTGTAAGGAGAAAATCGAGGAAAAAGACAATAAAGTAAATAAAAGGAAGAAAGTTCCTAGTGATTAGTGACAACTATACGGAATATTCAGCAAAAAATAGAATAATAGGTTAAAAAAAGATATTTTCTTAAATATGGCATTCAGGTAAAGACATTTTTTTACAGATTTTACATTTTTTTAGCTATTGAACCAGTTATTTTATAGTGTTTCAAATATATGTACCATAAGACACTCATTAATGAAATTCTCATGACCTTGGAATTGAACAAAATAATTTAACAAAATTGAACAAGACTACTGTATTTCCATTTCTAGTTTAAAAGCACATTTACATTTAAAAAAAACTGTTGCTGTTTCTAATAATATACAGGTTTTCAAATCATGAATTGGATTAGATGGTGCACAGTGCTTACTTATACAAATAGAATATTGTCTTTAAAAATTGTAAATTTAATTTGTCTCAACTACATCAGTATATATATATATTTTTATACTACTTATATTTTATTTACATTGTTTTTATTGACTTTTTTTAGTTTAACTGAAAATCATAAGATCTCCTTCAGATTTATCTGCTCATTTAACGTTATTACAATGCTCATTTAATATAAAAAATGAATTTGTATCTATTTAAATATCTGCGGTGAAACTTCAGTGAGTTTTCTCATGCCTAACATACAAATACTTACGGCAATTGCTGTGATATTACTGAAACACATGTCAGACCATATTGCTTATTTTGTAAAAAAATATTTTGATACATGAGGACAACTCCACTGTGGGTATTTAAAACTATAAAAAATCCACTTCATATTGAAAAAATACTATAACAACTCCAATTAATATAAGTATTAGAATACTAAAAACAATTACTTAAAATCTTTTTGGAATACTGCTGAAAAACTATTAGTAATACTACTGTAAAAATTTAATAGTTACAAATACTTTTTGGAAAGTGTAAATATTTTGGATACAATGCTAAGAAAACATTAGCAAATTTACTGCATTAACTCTTGTACTGTTGTAAAGAACTTTTTTGGTGATAATACAAAAAATGTTTTTGATATAATATATAATAATTTTTTTAATTTTTTTCTCTGTACCTTAATAAAGTTATATTTCGAATGATTTTTAGTACAGTTACAATGGAATTTTTTAGTAAATTTGCTTAGAATTTTTTGTGGATTTGTAAAGAATTTTATAATGCATTTATTATTATTATTTTGAATGCATACTAAGTATTTTATCTATTTTATCCAAAAATGCAAATTTTATTAAGGATATTTGATAAAGTACATAAAACACTTAGGTTGCATTACTAAATAAAAATAGTAAATGTACTTTAAAGTCCTTCACAAACTCACAAAATTTCTTAGCAACTGTACAAAAAAATCCCTTGTAAGTGTACTAAAAATCATTAGAAAACCAACAAAATATTTTTTAGAAAACACCCTTCAAAATAGTTAGCAGGTTTACTAAATAATCCTTAGTAAATTTACAAAAGAGTATTTAGTAAACTCTCTAAAAAAATCACTAATAAGTATACTAAACAATATTTAGTACCTTTACAAAAACTAATTTGAGAAACTCCTTTAAAAATCCTAAGTAAATCTACTAAACAATCCGTAGTAAGTTTACAAAGAGCTTTTTGGGAAGCTCCCTAAAAAATCTTTACTACATTTACAACATAATCATTGGTAAATTTACTAAACATTATTTACCAAACTCCTTAAACGATCATTAGTAAGTTTACAAAACAATATTTAAAAAATTTACAGAAGTTTCTTTGGAAACCACCCTAACAAATCGTTAGTACTTTTACTAAACAATATTTAGTATCAGTTACTAAAGAAGCTTTAGTAATTTTACATGATTTTCTTTGGTTGTGGTTACATAAAAAGTTTTAGGCATCCCAGTTTCCAAAAAAATTTTTAGTAACCTTACAGAATTTTTTTTACAGTGTACCTCTTCTAAAAAGTTAAACAAAGCAAACATGCATAAAATTTTATTAGATTCACCTGTAAAATGTATATAAGTCAATTTAAAATTTTCGAAATAATGGATGTGGTCAGTATTTATTAAATGATTAGCAAAATCGTTTGTAAATTGTCTGATCTAAGAGGTCTAAGAGAATCGTGCATATTTCTACCAGAATATGTGGCTCTATTGTGACAGTTATTCCGTGATATTTGATATATATTAAATACGTAGTTTTTAACGTGAACATGTTTATGCACTTAATATATTAAAGAAATAAACGACAACTTTGCTTTTCGGATGGCATTTATACTGATGAGCAACATGTATATTGCTGGAAACGTCTACTCTAATAAATTTTTAATACTTGATTTTAATATGCATTTAGTTTTATTATATGTACTTTCATTTTACATGAGTCAATGTTAGAAGAAGTTGGAGACGAGCATTGTCAGACATAAATCTGTTATAAAATTTAAAATGACATAAATATTTAGAAGGCGAAAAGATATTACTTCATTTAACACTGGAAACTTGCAAAAAAATCCCCAATTTTTGAAATACTTTCTTATTTTAAATATAATCTAAATTTTGTAGTAACTAAATTTTTTTATTTCTATTTAAATTTAATTTTTATTTATCGAAAATAAATTAAAATGTTATAATTTGAATTTGAGTGAGTTATAATGTAATTTTAATATGCTAAGGTTTATGTATAACGTTCTTTAAGTTCATTTTATTTCTTGTAATAGCTTATGTTAAAACAATAATAAGTACATTTAACTATTTAAAAAATTTTAAATGTTAATAACTTAAATAATTGGTACAATAAATCATAACTTTTGGCCGTTCTCATAAAACGTAAAAAAATATGTCATGAAATATTTATTAAATTGAGAAGGTTCAGTTGAAAATATGTTATAATGACAACAGCGTATAGTTTAAACGTACAATGCATTTAATAAAAAAAAATATTGTATCTTTAAAAAAATTGTCCATACAATGTGACAAATCAGGTCCTAGTCATTTTTCTAGTTTGTACCATTTAATGGAAAAAAAACAGTATGAAAAAATATATGCAAATCAATTCCACATATAACAATAAGCAGCAAATCTACTCTAAATAGCTGCCTATTTTTACGATTTTTTGTCGTCAATATTTTTTCGGATTAGTAAATGTTGTCTTATTTAATTTTGATTAAATAAGGCGAAAAGTAGGGGAAGGTGGTGTACCTTGGAGGGATGTGTACCTTGGAGGCACATTGATTGTGCAGCCACCTTGAGTGATAAATTTAAACTAAAATATTATTTGCATGTATTTGTTACTAGAGGCTCATGGGAAGTTCTTCTACTATTAATCAACACACTTATTGCTGCTCTAAAAAACAAAGTTTATTTTCAGTACCAAAAAGTTACTTTTCAAGGACATATTCTTTTTCTTCCATAACTGTAAGCATCAACTTTTGTTTTAAACTGATTATCACAAGTTGAAAGGCATGTTTTCAGCTACATTTATGTATGCTTGAAAATGGCTAAATCTAAAATATGAAGATGTGGAAATCATTTTTGTAAAACACTTGCTTGTAGTGTACCTTGGAGGTAGCTAATGTTGTGTACCTTGGAGGTACCTCCAAGGTACACACCTGCTAAATTTATTAATAATTCAGAGTAAAATTTGTTAGAAAGTATTTCTTTACTTTAATAACCAAAGTACTGGGCTGGGCAAATGGGCCTAAGTTTAAATGTTAGGCTATTAAATTGATGAAGCCTAAGTAAAAATTCAAAATCAAAGTTATCTAAGCCTAGTATTAAACAATGAATAAATATTTTAATAAATATATAAATAATTATTTATATATATATATTTATTATGATAATATGAAGATAAAAATTTTTACGAGTTGGATAAATCAGATGTTGTCTTTAAGATGCCACATCCCATTGCCACAGGAGGTTCTGCAAAGCAGCTTGAAAAATTATCATTTGGTATAAATTTAGATCACCTGAATGTGGAATATAACTAAAGATGTTAGATATAAAGAGGGAGTGTTAAACAGTGGTTATTTGTATTTGACTAAACTTTATTTTATGGCTAAACTGTTCAAACTTTATTATTTCAGTTATATGAACGATTTTGTGTTCTTAAAATTGTAAATTTAAACTAATTAGACTTATATTAGCCTAAAGTTGTCTTATATTAAATCATATTACTGTAAACAAATAATAAATCAGCTTTATTTCATGCTGTGTAGTACTTAATCTGTTAAAAACAAATACCTCCAAGGTACACCATACCTACCTCCAAGGTACACCACCAGTGGTGTACCTTGGCTGTATTGTAAGCTATTTTTAAAAAAATAAAAATGTAGTGAAGAAATATATTTGGACATTTCAGAAAAAAATATGTAATAGCTAAGATCCTTAAATTTTTGAAAAAAAATGTTTTACAAATATTTTCCAAACACTTTTCTTGTAAAAAATCAAAGTTTGAAATTACCTCCGAGGTACACCACCTTCCCCTACTATTCAAAAATAAGGAGACTCGTGCTGTTTAAAGTTATCAAAGCAATTAGACAAAATTTATTTCTATTATGAACAGACACCAGTAAGAAGTGTGCTCAGCATAAGCTGATATACACTCTTGAGTCCTTGCAGGCATTGATTCAATAACTGTTTAGATGTCTTCTTGTGGTACATTTGCCCATGGAATTCCAGTCATTCTTTCAATTTTTCCTTCGTCAAAATATTTTCTTACCCTACCTCTTCTTTCGCTTAAATGTTCATGAAGCTTATTTTTTAAAATTCTGATAATCTTGTCAATAACCCTTAAGTATTGCTCCCCCTCTCTCCAGCGTGGAAATTACTTTTGTAATTTCTTTCCCATTTCTCTTGTCTCTTTTAATTTTATTATTTTTTTTGTTTCATTCCTTTTATTTAAAGCATGTCCTCTAAGGGATTTTGTGCCATAAAACTCCAACCAACCAACCAACACAAACCTTTTATTTAATTTAAATTTTGTTTATTTCTTTCATTTTCCTTTCTTCCATCTTCTTCTTTTTTTTCCTTTTGACAACACTTTCGTCTTCTGCATGCGCTCCTTTCAACTAGCGCACTTTCAACTGTTGCACTTTTTGGAATCTCTACTATCTATCTTTCAGTTCATTTTTGACTTTGTCCTCTACGGACACATTTCTGCTTCAGTTGATGATTAGCTGCTATTATTTCTAGCTCGAAACCCGTCCTGCATTGTTTTTATTTTATTGTGATTTTTGCAACATTTATTATTTTAATAATAACTTATAATCAGTTTTTTTGGTGCTGTTTTTCGCAATTTCCGATAATAGTCGTGAAGGGTATGACAACAAGACTAACTCTGTCTATATATTTGTGATCAGTCTTTCTGCCTTGAACAACTACCAAGCTAATCCTTCTTCCATAGCTTATTCCCTCCCCTGAAACCCTCCGCCAGGAGTTAGAGGGTAACATTTCCACTTAATGTATATTAGTGTATCCCAGGAAACGTGATAAAATGGGGATCCGGAAAGTTTTATGAGCATAATTCAAGAACTATCTGCCAAAAAAAAGCTCTAGTTTTGGATTTGCATATTTGACGTTTGTGTAAAATGCTTTCTGTTAAAATAGTATTGGTTACATTATTTACTTTTTTCGAAAATTAATTACAAATTGCATATTTTTTTAATGAATTTTCCATTTAAAAGCATCCATTATAACATCAATTTATAGCACAAATCGATTTTATAAATTTTAAAGACGTGAATCGAATTACTCCCGATTCCGTGAAATAGTTTTTAAATTATGCTTAAAAAACTACCTGCTTTGTAATTACTTTATTAATTATAATAAATTTAACATTAGGAGTTTAAAGTTTTTACCCTTCTTAAACTGCTTAGCCGAATAACTTACCATTTGATGCTTACTGTTAACATTTACCGAATATTTTCATATGATATCAAAGTTATGTGCTAATATTAAATAATGTAAAGTTTGTTAATTTTTTTATAAGCAGAGGACCCCAAAAAGAAAATTTAAATATGGCATTAATCAGAAGACAACACAAAGAACTGTGCAACGATGAAATTGTTTCTGAAATAAAAATTATATTTTTATGCGACTTTTTCAACAGTATGGAAATAAATCGTTGAACAGGCACATACATGTCACCATGATGGACTTTTATTGGGCTTTGTTTCAGAAATATAAATGTTCAAAATTAAGATGTTTTAATTTTATAGGATTGATAGTTATAACAATTTTATTTAAGCATTTTAATGTAAACTCATCTCTGGAAAAATCAAACATGTGAATAGAAATCTTGATAAAAATCCGTAAGTCATTTTTGAGCTATTGTTTAAATAAGGTCATCCGTATTTCAGTTTCCTTTTTTTCTTTCTTTTTACTTACCCATCATACGTAGTATAGGGTAAGTCTTGCAATCATTTTGAAAAGTGAAAAAAAAAATTCACGGATTTACAGGTTTCAGACACTGGAAATTCCGAAAAACATATTTTTAGAAAAAAAAATTGCTGTCTGTTTTTCTGTGTGTCTGTCTGTGTATGAAATCGCTCTATTTCCAAAACAAATTGGGATAGAAACTTGAAATTTGGTGAGTATTTAGTATGTAATAATGAGATGAAGAGTATTTAATATCAGTAACCTCGATTATTCGGATCTATTTCTTTTCTGATGAAAGATGCATAAAAAATTTCGAAATTTTTAAATTTAATGAGTGGATGTAAAAAACAATAAAATAACAGAAATTTTTCATAAAGAACAAAGTCGTTCGGATCATTAGTCGCCAAGATATTTGTAATCTAATTTTTCACACTCTTCAATTTTTCATGACCTTGTATTTCATTCAAATTTCAATTCAGAGATGTATTTTAATTGGATAAGAGACGCTTAATTCGACGCAGTAAACTGTTAGTTAATATGACTATTATTTTTGGTGCTATAAGGATGTTTCTTTTAAGCAATTCGGTACTACTTAAGTAGTATGGCGTTTTTATTATTTGTCGAAATTGGTTTATTAGTAATTCATTAATAAAGCATTACTATGTGTTAAATATATTTAAATATATGTTTAAATTTTATTTTGGAATCGCGATGAATTTTATAAATAGTTTACACATGTTTTATTTTCATATTTTATATTACGTATATCCATGATAGGTAGGTATTACGTAGAAGTATTTCTGTCAAAATTCTATATCCGTCTTGAAAATTTTAAAATTTGTTACAATTTCAGAATACAGATTGCTGACTCTTTTTAAATTATAAATTTTAAGGCCACGATTCTTTATCTGTTTTTGTTTCTCTCCCAAAAACTTTGGAGATTGAAATGTATATTTTATATGTATATATAAATATACAAAAATATTTATATAAATAAAATATTTTGAGCAGTTTTTGTATGTAATGCTAACTTAAATAAAAATAATAAAGAAAAGTACTACATAATTTAATTTCGATTTTTTCATATTAAGACATTTTTTAATGCATAAATTTATATATTACGTTTCTGATTGTATTTCTTTGCAAATAATTTTAATATAATCCATACAATATGCATATAGAAATACAAGTATTAAGGCTTACATGGTTTTAGGTTTTATATCATCATATTCATGCTCAACACAATAAATTCAGAAGAACTGGATTTTTTTATATTGAAACATAGCTTATCGATTTCAGTTGCACGATGTAATCGATAGGTACCAGTGATATTTTTATACGATGATTTGCGCACAGTTAGTAGGAGGTTCTCTTTCTTGTTTTATGACTGTACTTTTATCTATAATTTTTTTTCTTAAAAAAGAGTATGAGAATTGGAGTAATACAAGATTATATTTATAGACAAAGCTATTTTTAAGTACGTTGTGTTATATTACATTTAAACAGATCATGAACTTAAAACTGTACTAAATAAAGGTTTTCATTTGTAATTTTTTTTAATAGTGTAGAAATGTAATTAATGTCTGCAATAAAAAATAAGCTTAGTTTTTTTTTTCTTGTTCACATTTAAATTATAATCAAGACCTTTCCTGGAATATTCAGTATTAACTTATTTCGTAATTAAACAAACTTGCGCTTTTAGTTCCGCTGTCCGAAATCATACAAGATAATTTATCATGCAAGATAAAAATGCGAATCATTAAAGAAAACGTTTCTCAACAAATTGATTTCACGAATCGTTTTAGCTAAATTTATATGGTGATTTCATGGGAACAAACAATTGCCTTTAATAAGCGATTGGTAATTTATAAGCTAAAAGTAGTAATGTTAAAGTAATTTATAAGCTAAAACATTTACGTTAACCATTGTTCTATCTCATACGCAAGTTATTTTATCACTAGACAAATTACGTAAATATCTGAAGAGCTTGGTGAAGGAACATGTTATATTTTCTCACAAATTGTTTAATTTTATAGATGAAAGCGTTATGCGGTATTATATGATATGGTAAACTAAACTACTACAATTCTACTTAGTATTGCAGATGTGAGATAATATCTTTTTATATTTAATAAATTAAATAAAAATGATTTTAAAAAAGATATACTTATGAAAATGATTAAGAAAATTACCTCTTTAAAAAATATATTTAACTTCGACTTTTTTTTCTATTCTATCTAAATTATATCAAGTAAAGTATATTGTGGGGTAAGAAAAAGACTTTTATTAATAGACTGATTAACTATGTTTTCTATTAAATTTTCCACAATGGTACTTATAAGTACCATCGGTAGATAAAGGGTTAAAGGCTACCAACTGATGATAAAAAATTTAGGATACGCATATCTGCATTAATTCAAGTGAGGGGATTTATCGATATCGTTCATGTTTCGGGAGGGTGTTTGCATTGAACGTTTATAACTGTGTTGAAGTTAAACTTTGAGCTATTATTTTTCATTTCCGATTAGCTATAGGGTTTTATTTATTTCTTTATTTATTTTGTTTTATTTTAATATCCTTGTAAAGTTGGGATATTCATTTATAATTACTCTCTAATCTGACTATCATGTAATAAATATACACCATATAGCCGTTAAGAACCGGTCACTTTCATTTTTATGCATTTTGTCCAATGTGTAAAAATGTATTTTGAGGATTCTTCTGGAACTTCAGGATTATAAAGAATATGCCTGACCCCGTATTTATCAACGTCGATTTGACAAAGGAGACAATTACAGGAGCAGCAGCAACAACAACAAAAAGGAATATAATAATATTTAGGACATACCTGTAACATACAATGCATAAATTATTCTATTCGTACAACATACAAATAATGAGGATATTGCATAATATAGTTATCAGTTTGTGAAAGAATGGTACTTATATTCACAGAGATATAGTGATTTAAAAAAAATTAAAAGATCGCTTTTGCTTTTATCATACTGGGTTTTCAACTAAATTTAACATGAGTTTAAGAATTTTTTTTCAAAATGTAGTTGAAACAATATAGTGCAATTCCAATATAAATATATTGAATATTTGATGAAATATGATCAGTTGTATGAAATATTCTTTTATCTGCACATGCGCGAATGACAAGAAAGATTTTTTTCATGATTTAATAGTTAACTCTATAGAGCAAATTCTATAAAGCAATTCAGACAAATTTCTTAAAAATTCAGAAAGATATCGGCAATAGTGTGACCTGATTTTTAGTTGCTCTCTAAAAGCAGCTAAATGATCAGAAAATTTTTCGAAAATTGGCTTTTTTAGATTTTTTATTCATGCTTTATTGCTTCTTGGAAAACTGCCACAACAAGCCTATTCTAAAAAAGAAACAAAAATCAAAATCTTTTGTTTTAAATCTGTTTGTTGACATTCATTAAATACTATCTCCTTTGCTGAAAGTCATTTAATAAAGTATGACAATTTGTGGAATGTCCCTTATGATTCAGTTATGATTAGACAGAAACTAAATATCAGCTCAATTTATCGCAATACTTTTTTTGAAATTTCGCTCTGTTTGACTTTATTTTTTCAATATGAGTTGCTTCGTAGAGTTTACTATTAAATTACGTAAAAACCACCTTTGGTATATTACGCCAATACTCAGATAAAAAATATTTCATACAACTGCTCATATTTACAGGGTGTCCCTAAACTCATGGTATATACGCTAGGGGGTGATAGAACTAACATCAAGACGAGTAATAGTAAATAGGAAACCAAGGGTCCCAAACGTTTTCCAAAGGAGATAACCGCCATTAAAGTTTGGGGTCCAAAATTTCAAATGCACATAAAAAACGGAAAAATCGGTCGATTGATTTGCGGTTTTCACTAAAACTATTCTTTATGTTGGTATTTTCTTGAAAATAAATTATAAAGATAAATTTCGAAAAATGCCGATAGAGGGCGATTTAAACTTTGGTTGGTTGTATGGATTTTAATGGCGCAAGGTCCCTTTGGGGACATGCTGCGCCAAGAACAAGGTAATGAATAAATTATAAGACAAAGTAAAAAATGTGTTAAATAATTATATTAAGAATGATAATATGAGTAATGTGATGAAACATGTGATTAAAATGCAATTCCTAAAAAATGCAGTGAAATTAAAATAGAGAGGTTAAAAACTAGTTAAAACTTACAAACAGTAAGTTAATAAGACTAGAACTACAAAAGCCAAATATCATATAAAATGAAATATAAGTGTCAATTAAAACTGTAAAAGTTGAAAATAAAAGTTAAAATACAAACAGTGTAAATGTGACATAAAATACTAAATAAAAACAGAGTTAAAAATCAAGGATGTAATGCAATGATACATGTAAGAAATATAACTGGTTAAGATCGGAGCAATCAATAAAGAAATAACAATATGAAAGTAAATAGAATGTAATAAAATTTTAAATACAGAGTAAAAAGTGAAAGTTACACTAAAAAAATTAATTTAACTAGGCACATACTCCTCAAACATAGTATTTTCCTCGGAATCCGAGCCACTGCCATAAGTCTCGGATTCCATAGCTTCTTGGACATAGTGCTGCAGGTGCCTGGGATCTTTAAAATTTCTTTTGCATGGGCTGAGCGATGAATTTTGCAATCTTTTAACGACAGTCTTCCGCCGTGGGGTTTCTGGAGTTGGGGTTTTTATGGTTTCTGTACGTTTTTTCTGCGATTTCTGTAATGTTTTTGTACTAGTAACAGTTTGGGTCCCAGTCTTGGTCCCTTCTTTCTGACCACCAGTTTTCACTATTTGACTAGAGTTGGATTTTTTCGAGTTTAATGCAGATGAGTTCGGGTCATTTTTTGGTGAGGTAACGGCTTTAGTCTCATTTAGATGTTTGGTTAATCCCTTAGATTGAGCTTGAGATTTCTGACTCAATTTTTCAAGATAAGTTATTTGTACAGGTTCTGTGGAAGGTAGCCAGCGTTCTAATGGCGGATTTACAAAACATTTAGTAGGGAGACAGATATCCCGGCTTTCTTTAATTGGCGTACTAGTTGATTGGGTTTTAGTAGATTTATTAGGTGGATATGTGGAGTCAGTTTGGGTACTTATGTGTCTAACGGTTGTTGATTGCTGCTTGAGTAAACTGGAGTAGGAAATTCCAACGGATGGTGTTCTGGATTCAACAAGTTTGCGGGCATCAGGGTAAGACATATTTTGAGTAATTTTAACAGTCAGAATTTCTTTTTCTCTGTTCCAATTCTGACAAGTGCGTGAATAGGCAGTATGATCACCTTTACAATTTGCGCAGCGTTCGGATTTATCACATAATTTATTGTCGTGGCCGACTTCTGCACAAAGTGCGCAAGTAAGAGATCCACGACAATTTGTTTTATTATGGCCGTAACGCTGTCATTAAAAACAACGGAGAGGATTTGGTATGTATGGTCGGACTGGACAATTTCGGTAGCCAGCTTTAATTTTAGTTGGTAAAGTAGGACTATTGAATGTTAGAATTGTATATGTTTTGTAGGTAGTACTTGTTCATTACGACGGATAGTAATACGACGTACATCTATCACATTTTGGTCTTTTAAATTTTCTAATAGTTCAGCTTTAATAGAGAATAACAGATCAGATTCAGATATTACACCACGACTTGTATTTAGAGTTTTATGTATTTGTACGGAAACTGAAAAGGTACCTATTGTAGAGCAATTAGAGAGGAATTGTGACTGTTTAGCTGTAGAAACCACAACTAGTAAATCCCCAGAATGTAGTTTTTTGAGAGAATGAGCATCCCCCAATACCGACTGAAAAGTTTTTGCAATGAGAAAAGGTGAAGTCCTTTTAAAAGAACTATCAGACAGACTGTCGGTACGCTTAATGATAAAGAATCGAGTGAGTGAGATAGTCGGTACAATTTGTTGCTCTCCACTAGGGAGAGAAGTGGAAGGAAGTGAAAGTTTTCCATCCATATTTCAAAAAATATAATTCAGACCCCGGCCGCACCACCCACTACCGAGCCCAACAAGGGGATACACAATCGTGCACCAGTGCTAACCAGGGCCCATACGGTCACAAGACAAACCTATGTCAGTCTCCACCCTTAACGAGATGACTAGTATTTGCTCGATCCCTAAAGCCAGTGACAAAGTCAGCTGACCAGCCGATTGATGCATACGGGACCAATATGCACCTTCCGTCTACCTGAAGCAGAGGCCAAAGCAGTGTGTTGGTTTCCCTCAACTGCCAGGATCCCCCTTTCCAGGGACACGGGTCGCCACGCACGGCCAACACGTGGGTGGTTTACAATACTCTATGAGTCGATAAACAGGATGTATCGGCCCATGCAGAATTGCCCTCACCTCAGAAAGAGGAAACCACAATGAGAGTGAAACAAAGTGGAAAGGAAGACCAGATGAGTAAGAGGAAAACGAAAGGAGAAAGATCACTCAGGTGCCCGGGGTTGTGAAGCCCGTGAATACCTAAAGAAGGTATCCCCCTGGGGGACTTTAAACTTTGGATTAACGAAACAACTATTTTTTGCCGTTATTTTCTGCATCTCATCAAATGGTTTGGTAAGCTTAGACTTAAATTTAAATTTTGAGTTTTAAATATGAATACATAGGAATGGTTAAGTAGCACAAACTGAACTGTGTTCAGAGGATTCAAATTTCAAATGATTATAAAAAAGGGAAAAATTGGTCGATTGATTTGCGGTTTTCACTAAAACTATTCTTTATGTCGGTATTTTATTAAAAATAATTTATATAGATAAATTTCAAAAAATGTCGAAAGAGGGCGCTTTAGACTTTGGATTAACGAACATTTTTTGCCGTTAATTTTTGCATCTCATTAAATGGTTTCGTAGGCTAGATTTAAACTTAAATTTTCAGCTCAAAATCTGAATAGTTGGCAGTGGTTAAGTAGCACAAACTGAACTGTGTTCAGAGGGTTTAAACTTCAAACGATTATAAAAAACGGGAAAATTAGTCGATTCGTTTGCGGTTTTTGCTAAAACTATTCTTTAAATCAGTGTTTTCTTGAAGATAAATTTTAAAGATAAATTTCACAAAATGCCGATAGAGGGCGCCTTAGACATTGGAGTAGCGTACAATTTTTTTTAATCGTTATTTTTTTTGAATCTCATTAAATGCTTTCAAATGCTTAGATTTAAATTTTGAGATCAAATTCTGAATCGTTGCGAGTGTTTAAGAAGCGTAAAAGTGAACTGTGTTCGAGGGGGGTGGGGTGGGGTTAAATTTCAAGTCCTGGAAACACTTCAGTTTGCGTTTTTTAACCCCTCCCAATGATTCAGAATTTGAGTTCAAAATTTAAGTTTAAATCTAAGATTTCGAAAACATTTAATAAGTTTTGGAAAGCATTTAATTAGATACAAAAAATAACGGTTAAAATTAGTTGTTGGTTACTCTAAAGTTTAAGGTGCCCTCTAACGGAATTTTTTGAAACTTATATTTAAAATTTTTTTTCAAGAAGATAGTGACTTAAAGCAGGGCTGTCCAACCTTTCAGTAAGCAGGGTCGCATCTCAGCTTTTGGCAAACAATGAAGAGCGCCATTATTAATATAGCTAAAAACATGGAAGAAAATTAATTATCTTACATTATACATACATGTATTAGTGATACACTTATGTAAAAGCATCTCGCTGTAGAAGACAGAAGGCTCCTGTGAATCACCGTGTCAAAAAAAAAAAAAAAAAAAAAAAAAAAAAAAAAAAAAAAAAAAAAAAAAGAGAGAGAGAGAGAAGGAGAGAAAGAGAAAGAAAAGAAAAGAAAAAGATAGAACTTTTAAAAAATGTAAATCATTGTGAATTTCGAATTACATGTTTTTCTGTATGGAATTTTGGGCTATCTCAAAAAATTTTCAAATTTCAAAAAGCCGGACAATTTAAGCTTGCATTTTATTAAAATATAATTGTAATCGGAAATACAATTAGGTATTTTGACGCAAAAGTACTCCTTGATTTATTTTGAAGGTTCAAATTTGCCGTTATAAAAAGTACAAAGACAATAAAAACATCTCCCAAGCAAATATCAAGGACTTTAAATAAAGCACCTTTTAAAAGGAAATTTTATATTAAAAATGCTAAATCTTCAAAGGGGCGCCAAGAAAATCTTCAAAGGTCGCCATGGCGCCCGCGTGCGCCGCGTCGGACAGCCCTGGGTTAGAGAATAGTTTTATTTTAAACCGCAAACGAATCGACCAATTTTTCCATTTTTTATAATCATTTGAAATTTGAACTCTCTGAACACAGTTCAGTTTGCGTTACTTAACGACTCCCAACTATTTAGATTTTGAGTTCAAAATTTAAGTTTAAGTCTAAGTTTACGAAAACATTTAATCAGATACAAAAAATAACGTAAAAAAGAGTTGTTCGTTACTCCAAAGTCTAAAGCGCCCTCTATCGGCATTTTTAAAATTTATCGTTATAATTCATTTTTAACAAAATACCGACATAAAGAATAGTTTTAGTGAAAACCGCAAATCAATCAACCAATTTTTCCGTGTTTTATAATTATTTGAAATTTAAACCCTCTGAACACAGTTAAGTTTGTGCTACTTAACCACTCCCAACTATTCAGATTTTGAGCTCAAAATTTAAGTTTAAGTCTAAGCTTACGAAACCATTTAACGAGATGCAAAAAATCGCGGCAAAAAATAATTTTTCATTACTTCAAAGTCTAAAGCGCCCTCTATCGGCATTTTTCGAAATTTACCTCTATAATTTATTTTCAAGAAAATACGAACAAAAAGAATTGTTTTAATGAAAATCGCAAATCAATCGACCAATTTTTCCGTTTTTATGTTTATTTGAAATTTTGGACCCCAAACTTTAATGGCAGCTATCTCTTTTGGAAAACGTTTGAGACCCTTGATTTCCTATTTCCTATTACTCGTCTTGATGTGTTCTATCACCCCCCTAGCGTATATACCATGAGTTTAGGGACACCCTGTATATTGATTCTACTACATTTTAACAAATTTTTTGATACAAGCGTTAAATTGGGTTTAAATCCCGCATAATAAATCTTAACTTAATAAATATGATGTTTAACATATTATTTATATTCCTGACTTTCCAGAATAATCCGTCAAGTACGTCTTTAAATATTTTTCAAAATGCCTAGAATTGAAAGGTGCCCGGTGATTAAAGGTCCTGTATTTTATATTATTAAGTATTACCATGGTCTCATCGGAATTCAAAATGAATTATGTTGACATTTTTAATTCATGAACAGGAGCACTAAAATAATTTCTTTGCATTCTGGACTATAGAGAAAAATTATTTACAGTAGTTTTTAATTATGTTACACTATTTTAAATATATTGAAGCCAATATAATTCATTAAGATGCACTAATGTAAAACTTTTGTACAGAATTAATTAGAATTAATTCTGTACAAAAAGTTTAGCGCAGGAACAGTATTCTATGATTTTTAATCATGGATCGCCTTTTAACCTTTAACTAATGTTACTGGTCTCGTAGATCACTATTTTTCTTTTAATTTTTTAGTTTAACTTGTAATTTTCAGTTTAACTGCAAACACTACCGAAATTTTGTTTCATTTGGAATTTTAGTACTATCACCAGAGACTAAATAGGTGAATATTAAGTATAATACTCTTGTATAAAAAGTTTAGTACAAAAACACAATCCTATGAGTTATTCCCGCCTTTTATTCATCTTTCAATTTTGCGATTTCACAAACCGCATCACATTCATACGTTACAACTTCTGTCACATCAGTTAAAGGTTAAATTTATAAAGTTTTGAAAAACCGAACGCTGAGAAAGCGGACAGTTAAAATTTCGAACTCAATTGAACAATCCAGTGGAAATTTAATAGAAACCTGATTTTGAAGATGTTCGAATTTGAATCTCGAAAACATTTTGATATAGTTTTATTTACAAGAGTTAAAAATTATTTTTTACATTAGTAAAAAAAAAAAAAAAAAATAAATAATATAATAAAAAATAAAATAGAGAGATTATTTTTAAGTATTGAGCACTCCCCCCCCCCTTAATCTTACCATTCCAACAATGATGATAATGCTGTCCCATATTAATATATAAACCCCCTTCGGATATAGTTCGGCCACTGTTGGGAATCAACTGGGGTAATAACGCCAATCCCTGGCGTTATTACCCCGGGATACTTAATGCGCAGTAAATCCTAAACTACAAATTATCTCGAGAAGATATCCAAAATCTTCCACAACAATTTGAAAATACATGAAATGTACTACAAATTTATGTAACAAACAAAGTATTTCCGGATAAAAAATATAGTCTTCACATCAAAAACCTTATTTCGCAAATTTTAGATCAAGCGTTAATTTTAGTTGCTTGTAAAAACAATAAGACCTAAAACTGAAACAAATTAACTTGAAGCTGTTTTTTGCGATTTATATGACTCAAAACCCTTCTGCGCAGAGCACATGGGTGTCATTTACCTGATTATTTCATAATTATGCAAAATATAAGCACTTGGCGTTGTTACCCCGCTTGGCGTTATTACCCCAGGGTACCTTATATGAAATCAATGCATTTAAAGGTAAATAGGAAAAAAAAAATTGCGAAAAAATATAATACCCCCTTCAGATCCTAGGTGTTGATTGAATGATTAAACAGTACTAAATTAAAATTTAATATATTTTAATAATAATTAAATAACAATTTAAATATCAATACAAACCATAGCCATCCTAACAAATAATAAATAATACTCTTTAACAAACAATTTATTAAAATACTAAGCAGGCAAATACCTCAATAATAAAGAAAGAAAAAAATAGAAAGAAAAAAATAATATATGAATCAATTTATGAATAAAATACTCGGTATAGCTCATTTTTGTTTCATTTTCTTCCTAGTTCAAATAGAAATATCGAACAGTTGTAGAACTACCTCAAAATGGTTCCATCGCGTGCAAACTGCATCTACTATTTATATGCAAATGTAACTGGTTCCGTATTCTTTTCATTTTTTTCCATAATAGCTCTTGCACCATTTACCAACTGATTATCAATGACGTTTTGAGATAAATAGAGTAACAAAAAGAAGACAATTTTCGTTTATTTAAAATTTATTATTTAAAAAAATAATGCATAGCTAGCTTTTTTTTAAGCTTTCATTATATTTTCGACAGTAACATATAACAAACTTCCTATTGTAAATGAATATAGCACCATTTTTTCAGAACAGTAATTTGCGTATTATTTAATCGCAGAAATTATGATAACTTTTGGTTACCCCACACTCCCTCCCCCCCCAAAAAAAAAAGATCTTAAAGTTCTTGAAATAATAAATCGTAATTATCTACATTCTGATAATCGACAACAAAAACACACACTTAATAGCACACTTATTAGATGTAACGTCGCTGTAGTGTCATAATTGGTCAGAAGCGTTACAGTACCAACTGCATTTGTTGCCGAAATGTGTATTTTGTAATCCTTCACATAATGAATTTCAATTGAAAGACATTCATTGTGACGTCACAGCAAATGATATTTTTTCCAACTCCCTAAAAACCTGAATAAATCGACGTCACAATGACTTGGAATTGATTCATGATCCATATAACATAACATTATAGCAACGGTAACGATAATAAGAGTTGCGTTTGATCACGGTGTGTTTTCATTTTGTAATATATCGGTAAAGGGCTATAAGAATATACAACGAATGTATACTTTGAACACATAAGTGTAATCTGAACGAGTAAATTCATATAGAAATGACCATTAAAGTAAGTAGGCGAAAAAGAAACCTGAGCTTTCGTTATAAGTCCAGTTAAAATTTAAGAAGTATCCCTAAAAATGCCGCTTTGAAAGTTGTGAAGTTCTTTATAATTTTATGTAATTTATTTTATCATATAAGATCATCTCCATATCTGCACAGGCTGTCATATATATTCTGGGTGACTATGGCTTTTACAGTTGTCACCACTATTTTAAAATAGTAATCTTCTATTATTTTATCGCAGAAATTGACACAAATGCCTTCAATTAAGTAAAACGGCATTTTTATTTGTAATTATTGTTTACACAATAAACCATCATGCAGTCTGCGCAAGCACAAGTATTTTTCGGTTAAAAATGGAACAGCATTTTAAAGGTTTAATAGAAACCTAAAAATTGTATGGGATATTTAAGTTCCAAATGGAAATTAAACATTAAAATACAAATTTTCAATCAAATTTAATTGATAAGGGTAATGATATTTATTTTAAATGACCCAATAAACAATTTGCATCTTTTGCTGCAAAGATATATCACACGTTTAAATATGTTATGAATGTTTTATTGAAGAGCTGCCAAATCTCGCAACACAATTTTTTAATTTTAATCTTCGTCTTATTTAACCGCATAATTTCCATCATTAAATAATGCTAAGATATCTATTCGAAAATAGTGGTTTTGAAAATTTGGGACATGTAGTTGCATCGGTGAATTAGTCAGTTCTTATCACCTCTGTTTAAAGAAAAACTTCTGCTATTTAGACATAAATCGAATTATAATCTAAGCCTTATCTTGCTTTTCGTTTTAGAAGAGACTTCGTAAATTTACATATCTAACGTACATGCATAATAACACTTTAAAATGTATTCGATACATTTTATACGAATCGTTTTAATTATACACGTATGGAATACAAATGAAGGAATATACCTAATGCAGCAAATATCTAATGATCTATACTTTATGTGCAGGATCATCCATTCAGTTTTTTTTTCGGAGGGGGAAAATGGAAAATGAACCCATATTTTCTGTCCAATCAAAATGAAAATGTTTTTTCGTAGTTATTTTTTATCCATATTTAAAAAATAGTATTCTTAATATTATAATTCACTCACATACAATTATTAATAATAAAAAATAATAATTAAAAAATAAATGAAAAAAATACAAATCTGTATTATAAATTAAAAACTTGTCCATTACCAATGATGAAATCACTTCAACGGTAGAAGTGAAATGAGAATAAATTTCGCTTTTACTGCATTTCTTAAAAATTTAGACAGTGCATAATTTTTTTAATACCATTGTATAGGGGTAAAATGTACATTGATACCCAATTTGCTTGAATACTGCATCTCAATTTACAATATATTTATGGACTAATAGCTGCTGGTCAATCACTTTCCAATTTTTCCTCTGTAATGTAAAGTCTATGAGCGTTTGATGCAATCTTATATTTAAAATATGTCCTCAGGAAATTAATATTTTTAACTTCTTACGGAGATCTCGTTTTAAATTATGTCACTTTTTTTATTAGTTTTCAAAATATTTCTATAATCTATGCTTAATTTTATATGAATAGTTAAAATTTTATTTCGTGAGTTTTTAACACATAAAATATTTAATTAAGTATAGATTTTAGAAATATTTAGAAAGCTAACAAAAAAAAGTGACATCCCTTAAGAAGAGAACACCGAAAGAAGTTATAAATATTGTTTTCCTGGTGAGATATTTTAAATATAAGAATGCATTAAACGCCCATAGACTTAACATTACGGAGGGAATCCGGAAAGTGAGTGACCAGCAACCTTAAAATAATTTTCGAAGATATATATTTTTTAAATGTATCCTTAACCCGTGCAGCTTGGTTCAGGAACATGATCCCGTTTGCTATTAAAACATTAAAAATATAGATGTAAATTTTTCCATTTTTCAATATTGGGTGAAAAAAGTCCGGGCCATTATTCGAACCAGAGATGTATTGGCTGAAGCCGCCAATGCTCTACCAACTGAGCTATCCCGGACACGAACACTGGAGGACTATTTCACCCAATTAACCTCAACCAATAGTTCAGCATCTGTTCCCGGCTAACATTCCATAATGAAATCAAAACGTCATTAGTATACTATAAATATATAAAATAGCATGAATAAACACAAATTTAACAAACGTGCAAATGAGCAACTCGCTTTACCTCTTCAAAATCATGGGTACGTATATGCAGCTTCAAAAAGTGCATACGACGACTGTTTTTGGTACCAGTAATAAAGTAAAGTAATGTCTGCCGGCGTTTTTTAGTTTATTTCTGTGATTAAAAATGTAAAGTACTTGATTTAAAAAAAAGTGGTTCCAACCTAATCAAATTCCTGTGTAAAAGGCTGATCCAAGGGGTTAAAACCACTAAAAATCTCAGAATCGAAATAATCGCTGTAAGTAAAGAAGTCTTCCAGGGTTTATTCGGAGTACATTCGGAAATTATATTAACTTTTGGTATGTTGCTAAAATGAAATGCTCGTTTTTAATGTATTTCGAAACTTTATTGGAATATATATAAATGATATTTTTCATGTAAAAACGCTTTTTTGTTGTTGTTAGTGGAGAATCTAAATATGATACCGATCTATATATATGAATAGATCTAGCTTTCTATATATATACATATAGCAGATGTAAAACATCTATTAGGAATTTTTAATTAAAAAATGGTTCTCATTTATAATCTGTAACACGGGAAGCCCAACTTGCATTGCCTTAAAATAATAAGAAAGAAAAAAAACAGATAATAATAAAGAGAAAGCTGAAACTCACAGGAAGCGATTGCCCTTTCCTTCCCTCTCTAAATGCCTCCCTTGCTTGTGTTTCAATGTGTGCCGCTTTTCTATTTATATTTCTTTTGACACAGTCATTTATCCGCATGAGTTATATTAAAGCAAAGTACATATAAAAAATGAGTACGAATGACTTTTTTTAAACTGAGACTCGGAGTTATTATGAGTACTCATGTTTAACAGCCCGATAACAACACATGTGCGAATTCTTTTAAAATAAAGTATTTTTGTTTAAATTAACATCTTTCTTATGGAAGTTAGGAAACGTGAGAAACAGATATCAGCTAGATAAGTATGCCGTAGTGACACTTTTTCACAAAAATCAATAAAATATATTACTGGCAACAGTTCCAAATTGCGATAATCAATTTAGTAGAAGTGGAGACACAAATTTTTTACAAGATTTGAATACATTGGGTTATGAATTCAAGTGAAAATATTTAAAAAATAATAATTATGTAAAATAATTATGTTTACAGCATGACAGAAAAAAGTCAAGTGTTGATTGCATGAAAACAAGTAAATTATTTTTCTGTTCTATGTATATTATGTACTTTGTAGAAATTAGTTAATATAATTTCTAAAAAAATGTTGGATTGCTTGACAAAATTTAGTAGTCCATTAGATGATTGAATTACGATACTTTATAAATTGTGTCCCTTCTTATCATTGTCTACTCTAACCCTTCTAATTCTGTTACCATCAACTTTAGTGGTACAATTGAAATTGAAAAAATGTTTCAAATGTTATTATTTATAACATAAAAATCTCTTTAAAACAAAACAATTTTAATAAAAGATAGGAAATTCAAAAAATTTATGTGTTCCCGGGTAAAATTACATTAAGAAAAAACTCTCCTGTGATCTAACGAAATAGACACTTTATATTCCATTCTTCTGCGTCTAAAGCTTACAGAGTTGTAATATTCTAGATTTTATGCATTTTCGGAGTTTGCTGTCCCTAGAAAAAAAAAATGAGTTTTTACTATTTAAATGTCGAAAATGCAGTAGAAACCTACCCGTATCACTGATGTTTCGAAAAAATTCAGATCTAATTTACAATTATGTTAATTATTTTGATGTAACTGCTATGCAATTAAAAAATATATATATGGAAAAAATTAGGCAATAATTCTTGTGCAAACCTACAAAAAAACGTGAGAAAGAGAGGTCTTTGCCAAAAAAATTATATATATAAACGTAATGAGATATGATAAATTATCTCTATGTTGGATTTTCTTAAATTATTCTCTCGTTTAAAAAAATCGCATGTTATTTAACGTAGAATAATTTGCTAAAATATATTAAATACAAAATATAGATGTATGTGTGGTTAAATTTTACATAACAAAAGGACCGTACAGTTTTGCATCATATTTTAGAGAAATTTTTATCTTATTTAATCGCAGCATTATAATAGTAATTCTACGATTAAATAAATGAATCGAAATATTTCAATTTAAATATTTAACTGAAAATTTCTTATATGAAACAATGGTGTCAGAATGCTTCGAAACTTCTTTGAATTCGACATTTGAAATGCAAAAATAGATTTGTATATATTAAGTTTAAAAAGTTATATAACAACTTTGAACTTTTTAAAGAAGAAAGACGTGTGTATTTCATACCACTAAACAATTAATTTTAAATTTATGTTTAAATACTAACATTATTTATTGTTGATAAATACTTTTTAAGTGGGGGAAACAGATTTGAATTAGTTTTCTAAATAATAAAAGAAATTGAGATGAAATTAAAAAAAGTAACTAATCGAAATTTTAGTTTACAAGCAATTAATCACAAAAATGGAAATAAACAGAGTAATGATTTTAATAAAACTCCGCTTTTTAATATAATATTTTATCTTGATTTGTTAAATAATAAAAATGCAAAATTGCAGCTAATTATGTTATATGCATCTGAAATTAATATATATATTTTTTTAAAAATCTATACATGAAAAATCTATACGGTTCTTTTTAAACAAGAGAATAATTTAAAAAAAAAAAATCATTAAAAATGTGATTACGATGAGAGAAAAAAATAACCAAGCATTTTATTGATCTCTTTATAAAGAAATACAATTAATGAATTATAGCTGTTAAGGATTTTTTGCTAATTAAGAAATAAATATTTATCTTGTAACATTAAATTTCTTCTGATTTAATAAAATAAAAGATTGTAAGTACAAATTTTATTTCTTTTCCTTATTATTAATGTAAAAAAGCATGTATTTCGAAATACATCAATGTTATCATTTGTATTTTAATTGGATTTTACTTTAATTTACAGGGTGTTTCAAATATGAAACCCGGATGTAAAAAAAAACTACAAGGATTAAGAAAAGTAGGTTACTGGTTTTCCTAACCGATAAAATATCTTAAACGATATAATACATTTATTCATCTTCAAAGTATTCTATTTCTGCAGCTGTACACTTCATTAGGCACTAGTATAAAGGCTTGGAACAATCCTGAAACCCATTGAACGAGAACTTCTTTATAGTCCTCACATCTTCCTCAACATTTAGATGCACTTTTCAAAAGTCAAAGTCTTATTTTAAACACTTTTCAAACGCTGAAAGTTCTTAAATGACTTTTCAGTGGACACATTGCTCTTCCTTCAATACAAAAGCTTAAAATATGTCCGACCAGTGTCTCTATTGGTATTCTTATCCATTAGCGCCAACTTTTGAAAAATATTGGGTGGGCTAAAAAAAAAATTCAGTAGAATAACATTTTTTTTTTCTTCTTACTGCGTTTGTGTGTAGAGACGGGCGGGGGAGGAGCCAATCAACAAAAAGAATAATTCGAAGTCAAATTTTGGTTTTTCAAGGCAAAATATGAAATCATTATAATTTAATTAAATTGTATTACCATAAGACCTGTATATAGTATCTAATATTCATTATAAATGTCATAAAAAATATTAACTTTTAAGCAAATATGCGATATTAATTCTGTGATATTTTAATAAATAGTATATTTTTTAAATCTTTCAAGATTCTATGTGCAATTACAATTCTTGTTGAAAAGTTGCTTTACTTTAGCACCCCACCCTCTCCACAGCTCATTTGTTTATTTAATGCATGTCATTCATTTTATTAGTTGCTTATTTACTTAATTAATTATATCAAAACTGTGTTGTTTTGACAAATAATTGCTTGAAGTCTCCAACATCCCATGCACAATTGCAATTCTGTTAAAATCATTCTCCCTTCCCCTCCCCAGTCCTCATTTTGGAAGCATATTCTCTGTTTAATTAAAATTAAGGACAAAGGGTCACTTTTGCATAAATAGTGAAAAAATATATTTTTTATTATAATACATTAGTAGTTCAGAATTAATTACAGTATGTTTATCAGGATGGCATGTATTTTTTATTTTAACCAAACAGAATGCTTTTATTATTTATTTTTTCTATGTATGAAATATTGTATGCCATTTTAACAAATCAACATGAACAACAAAAATCAGAAATATTTTTATTACTCATCAATGTAATTAATTACACTTTGTAATATTTTATATAAAAAATATACTTTCTTTGAGGTTTGTTTGAGGACTTTTCATTTATGTAAAATGTTATGTATAAGAAGTTTTAAATTATTATTTTTACCTATTAATTTCTCTATTGAACCACGCTGAGATCTTTAAAATTATATTTAATTTCTTCCATAGTATAAATGAAACAAAATATAATCATTTTCCTGAGACTCGTTTATTTGTCAGTAGTGATCAAACTCGTTCAAGCAAACAGAGAATAGTTTTGATGCTGGTTGCTTTGTGAAATACGCTACCTGGAGTGATTTTTGTTCTAGGTGAAATGGTCCATAAACATGAAAAAGCGTTGAAACCATCTTAAAATAAGTAATGTCAAAATATAAATTTAGTACCTTTCAATAATCTGCAATTCGATTGTATTATAAACGAATGAATGGTAAGCTTAAATACAAAAGATCATACGCATACATAAAAATAGTTTTGTCAACAAATATCAATGATCGTAGGTATATTCAAAAATAGCCATGTCAGCAAAAGTAAATGATCATACGAATGTTTAAAAATATCTAATCGATAAATGAAAATGATCATAAACGTGCTTAAAAATAATATTTCTATAAATATAAATAACCTTACGTATACTTAAAAATATTCTTGTCGATGAATATAATCTCGTGTAATTTCATTTTGTTTATCTTAGATTTCAGAAGAATTTGTGCAATAAATGCGTATAAAAAATTCAGTTTTTTTAGGGGGGGGGGGATAAATTTATAGGAAAAAAGTTGCGCTCTTCAAGCTTAAGGAATTTTTCTTTATTTGATGGCGTATTTATTGAAAATTTTTGTAAATTGATGTATGTCGTTTTATTTAGGGAAGAGTAATACACAGTGAGACGGTACACAAAGAGACAGCAGTCATTTTGACATATAGTTGTAACCTTTCCTTCTAACTGGAACACACATATAACCACCTCATCTTATGCAACATGGGCATATACTTTGGTTACTCTTCCGACAAAACAGTAAATAATTCTTTATTTTATAGTGGTTAAATTTATATAAACGTCTTTTTTAAAGTTTATTTTGATCATTACCGCATATACTAATATAACCAAACCTAGCTATATCTAATAATAGACTCTTTCGACCAAACGACAGAAACTTTTTAAATCTATGAAATTGAAGAAAAAGATCTGGCATGCATTATTTTACAACGTAACGAAAGTACACAGTGAGATACGCAGTTCTGGTACGCAGTAATATGTGTCTAACTGTGTACATTCTATGTGGTTATGATGTTAAAGAATGTTATTTATTAATAAAATAAAGTTTTCTTCTCTATATGTGTGTCCGTGTGTTCGTGCGATGGCTAGAAAAATCTACGAAACGTACGAGGTTGAAAATTTTCATGAATTATAGCCCAAGGTCTGCCATTGTGCACTTTAGGCTCATATTTTTAATATTTTGAAAAAATAGAAATATTACTTAACGCATAAACAACATCTCAAAGTGGCGCAATGCTTATCTAGGAAAAAGTAGCACTTAAAATGTACACATTGTCTCAATGTGTATCATTTGTGGTGCAAATTGAGACAATTTTCTATACTCTGTTATCATGCTTCTATGCTTTTATAAACAACTTTTTTAAAACCATCTATACATTAATATGTAGCCTATTTGAGTTGCATTTAAATGCAACATTTTTTTTCAAAAGAATAAAAACAGCCGCCATATGTTAAGAAATGTATATATGAAATAATAAGCAGATTATCAGCAGATCACACCTGATGATCTGTCGAAAAGAAACTGTCGCCAATTAATGCGATGAAGGTCATTGGTCATAGGAGAATTTCTTCTTGATTTAGCGGCCGGAATTAAAGGCAGTGGGAATGACATGTATGGGAATTTCTCCAGAAATAATGCAAGAGATCAATTTTTAGTCCTTTATTCTTTCTGAGCACTTTCAATGGCTATTCCACACATCTTCAATCTCCACAAATTTATAATAGATAAAAAATGTTCTCAATTCCATCATGTCCATTAAAGAGAATGCACTAAGTCAAAATAAGCCATTTGTTGTAAGCCCGTATCACCACAAAAAGAATAAGAAAAACACAAAGTGGACTTTGAAAAGAGACTGCCGGAAATACATTGCACTCCACAAACATTCCAAATTATTCTGAGAAGAGACGTGAGTCTTAGTACTAGGAAGGTCAAAAGCATTCTACTCGCTCCGACAAACCAAAATGACTCTCTCAAAAATTCTAAGCTAACCTTGCCCTTCCCCTTTTGACGTAAGTCTTTTAAAAAGCCACCAGAATTGTTTTCAAGGTAAAGTTAATCCACCTCGCGCTCTACTATTGGCTGATGGGCGGAACTAGATGCACGGACTATTTAACAAATAGCGTAAACCGTAGAGTAATATGCCCCACGAAAAGCGTATGAATTTCACTAGCAGACGATTAATTAAATAACAAAAGAAAATTAAAGTTTCGATAAATGCTTTTTAATTCCAAAAAGGAAAATGGATTTGTGTAATGAATTTAAGATTTCGCAATAAGATATTGACATTCAAGATACAGTCTAGTTCTTTATAAGAAAATAATCAATAGATTATATTAAGTTAAATTAAATAAAAAAAATAGCCGTTAAAAGTACCAATACATTACGGAAACTGAGAATAAAAGTATGTTCCTATAAAACTTTTGAACAAACTCCAGGCCGGAAAATGGCGAAATTTTTTTTATTTATTACAAATATGTATATATATATATATTTATCTCACTCCGTCACACTTCTCTATATTTCTTGCTGTGTAATGGTTTACGTTGGAAGCACTTGCAGACGGCAAGTTATGTAAGAAAATTAATAAAAAACTAAAAAAGTACCCCAAAAATATACCTGTTTTTTAGCATATTATTTGCTGGTGTTGCTTTGACACAACGGTAAAAATAAATGCGAATTCTTAAATTAACAATCAAGCAACCAATGTATTTGACTTTTTAAATAACAGAAAGCTTTGTAATTTAAACAGGTGTTTATCTTTCGAAATTTGTAATGGCAAGGGTTTTTCTACAAAAATGTTGAAGATCCCCATGTTATAGTTTTAGCGATTAACAGGTTAAAATTGAGGCATAAACTCGGAATAGTTACAAACCGAAAAAATACTCAAATATTAGTACACTTTGTTTACTTTTAATTATACACTTTTTTATGTTTTTTTATATGAAAAACACTAGATAATCGTCCTAATATCTATTTAAAAAAATTGTTAAAACTGAAGTTACTATTTTTCATAATTTAAATAATCTTAAATAATTAAAATTTATCATTGAAATTTTACCCAAAATTATATTATTACTGTAATTTATGTATATTAAAAGAATCACTGTGATTAGATCTGAAATAAAACAGTAAGTGAAATTTAATGCTGTGAGTTCAGTATACCATTTTCATAAAATTTTTGTTTCAAGAGGTAAACATTCACAATCGTTCGTTTGTTTTTATTTAAGAATATCTATCCACGATGACGGAAACTTAAAAAAGCGATAAACACTCTTGTAATAAACGGCGTGAAATTTAAAACTTTGGCATATTTCATGATATATAAATACGAAGCTTGATTGTATCTTGGATAACACTTTGAGGTCTAAGCAGGAGTAACACCCGGGTTACCGTTTTCAGTGAAACGAAATAATCCCAATAGTTTCTTGTGATCAATATTTAACACTCTGAATTTTAAAAATACCTACTACTTACGTTCGCTGTCTTTTCATATATCATCTGCGAATCTTTTATTTATTTTTTAAAGTACATGGCAGTACTAAACAGAAGTAAATATATGAAAATATATAGAATCAGAGCTTAATTCGAACTTATTGTGAAACTTGTGATGTTACTCATTGAGCCTTGAAATGTACTACACAAAAGCAAATCTTACTAAACAATGTTTATATACTAATAAAATTTACTTTCAGATATTTGTACAGTATTTTAGTAAGTTTTTATTCATGTCTATGTAAAATTTTATGTTAAAACCTTATGTTTTCTAATGGGAAACTTTTTAAAAATACATAAAACATGTTTTTTTTTCAACAATTTCACATTAAGTAATTTTTAGTATATTTAAACAGTTTCTTCATTATGAATAAAAACAGTTTGAATTGTAAATACATATCTTCCAAGTATTTAAAAAAATCATGAAAAGTATAAAATACCTTCAGCCCAGATAGAGATACGCAGTTGAAATAGCTATGACCTCAAAGTGTATTTGAACCTTTTTCTATGGATGAATAAAATTTATTTCCTGATTGCGTTTCGAAAAAAGGCAATTTGAATTAAAAATATTTTTAATAACTTCACAGATTTAAAACAAAGTTAACCTTTCATTGCTTTTTTTTTATATTTTTATGAGAAAAAGTATTTGAAATCTATATATCGGTCTAATAATGGGAAAATTTTCATCCACAGTTTTATATTTTATGGTGTGTGCCTTTATATCAGGGGTCGGATCATATAGGACAAATTTTATTTTTCTTTCTACTATCTTTTATCAAGATATGCAACATGAATATAACATGAAGGTTGTTAACTAAAGATATCGGTAAGAACAATACAATTTGTCCTTTATGCTCTGACACCTGCCTATACAGGGTTTAACTAAACATTAGGGCAAAACTTTAAGAGATGATAGTACACATCAAGGCAAACAATATTAAATTGGAAACTAAGGGTCCCAAACGTTTTCCGAAGGAGATAGGTGCCATTAAAGATTAGGGTCGAAAATTTCAAATAAACATAAAAAACGGAAAAATTGGTCGATTGATTTGCGGTTTTCACAAAAAGTATTCTTTATATCAGTATTTTCTTAAAAATAAATTATAAAGATAAATTTCCAAAAATACCGATAGAGGGAGCTTTAGACTTTGCAGTAACGAACAACTATTTTTTGCCGTTTATTTTTGCATCTCACTAAAAGTTTTCGGAAGCTTAAACTTAAATTTTGAGATCAAAATCTGAATAGTTGTGAGTGGTTAAGTAGCGCTAACTGAATTATGTTCTGAGGTTCAAATTTGAAATGATTTAAAAAAACGGAAAAATTGGTCGATTCGTTTGTTGTTTTCGCTAAAACTACTCTTTAAATCAGTATTTTCTTGAAAATAAAATTTAAAATAAAATTTCAAAAAATGCCGATAGAAGGCGCTTTAGACTTTGGATTAACGCACAAAGATTTTTCACAGTTATTTTTTTTATCTCAATAAATGCTTGCAAAAACTTATTCTTAAATTTTGTGCTCAAAATCTGAATAGTTTGGAGTGGTTAAGTAGCGCAAATTGAACTGTGTTCAGAGGGTGGGGGAGGAGGTTCAAATTTGAAATTATTATAAAAAACAGAAAAATTGGTCGATTCGTTTGCAGTTTTCGCTAAAACTACTCTTTAAATCACTATTTTCTTGAAAAAAAAAATTAGAGATAAATTTCAAAAAAATGCCGAAAGAGGGCGCCTTAGACATTGAAATGACGTACAATTATTAACAGGGTTTTTTTTAATCTCATTAAACGCTTGCAAAAGCTTAGACTTAAATTTTGAGCTCAAAATCTGAAATGTTGGGAGTAATTAAGTAGCGCAAAATTAAACTGCGTTCGAGGGAGTAGGGTTAAAATTCAACTCCTGAACACAGTTCAATTTGCGCTTCTTAACACCTCCCAACGATTCAGAATTTGAGCTCAAAATTTGAGTCTAAGCTTTCGTAAACATTTAAATGGATAAAAAAATAACGGTTAAAACTAGTCGTTGGTTACTCTTAAGTTTAAAGCGCCTTCTAACGAAATTTTTTGAAATTTATTTTTTTAATTTATTTTTAAGAAAATACTGACATAAAGAATATTTTTAGCAAAAAACCGCAAACGAATCGACCATTTTTTTCTTTTTTTTTTATAATCATTGGAAATTTGAACCTCCCCTCCTTAAACACAGTTCAGTTTGCGCTACTTAACCACTTTCAACGTTTCAGATTTTGAGCTCAAAATTTAAGTTTATATCTAAGCTTCTAAAAAAATTTAATGAAATGCAAAAAATAACAGTAAAAAATAGTTGTTCGTTATCCAAACACTAAAGCGTCCCCTATCGGCATTTTTTGAAATTTATCTTTAAAATTTTATTTTCAAGAAAATATTGATTTAAAGAGTAGTTTTAGCGAAAACCGCAAACGAATTGACCAATTTTTACGTTTTTTATAATCATTTGAAATTTGAACACCTGAACACAGTTCAGTTTGCTTCCGAAATCATTTAATGAGATTAAAAAAATACCGGCAAAAAATAGTTGTTCGTTACTCCAAAGTCTAAAGCACCTTCTATCGACATTTTTTAAAATTTATCTTTATAATTTATTTTCATCAAAATACTGACATAAAGGATAGTTTTAGTGAGAACCGCAAATAAATTAACCAATTTTTCCGTTTTTTATGTTTGTTTGAAATTTTGGACCCTAAACTTTAATGGCGCCGATATCTCCTTCGGAGGACGTTTGTGACCCTTGGTTTCCCATTTAATATTGTTTGTCTTGATGTGTACTATCACTCCATAAAGTTTTGCTCAAGATTTTCGATACACCCTGTATACATAATTAGGGTTCTTAAGTATTGTTTTGGTTTTTTGCAATTAAATGGACTTAATTAATTTCATCTGCTTCTTTCTTTAGTTTAATATTTTTAAGTATTCCGTAAAAATAATAAAAGTAAATTCTACTTTATTAGCCTTAATAATATTTGTGTTCGAAGAAGAAATTCTAATTTTTTGTCAAATTCAGCCATCTGACATGGACAAAATAAATGTTGTTCAATTCTTTTTACTGTTCTTTATCAGTTACAGTGATCTTGTTGCGCAAATTCATGCCACATAATGAGAATTAAACTGTTTTTAGTTATGAATCAGATGTGACCCACGGTGCAATGAAGGTTTAAAAACATTATTTCGGTGTAATCATTATAACATTTTAGTTGTTTAGTTGTTGTACTCCTAATTAATAGCTTAAAAATTTACATTCCGATGTCTTTTGTCAGGGATTTACTGTTTTCTATTTAAATAAAAAAATTAATTTAAATTTGAATACTTGAAGGCCTTGTTTGCGGGTAGGTGTAATTTATTTCTCGATTGCTGATTAAAGTAAGGTGTTCTAATTTAAGTATACTTTTACCGATGGAGAAGAAACAAAATATAGTTGTCATCTGTGTTTGAGTCTTCCGTTTGGAAAATGTCCATTGTTTGACAGTGCCTGATAAATGTTTTGAAAGTTTAAATTTTGGTATGTTTCATAAAAAAACGTCATTTTCTCGATAGAATAATAATAATAATAATAATAATAAAACTTGGACAAATCAAAATTGTAGTTTTAACATCTGTATTTGTAATCTTTACATAGAGATAAATAAAAATTATTTCCTGATTGCCGCTCAGATCAGTGGCATAGCCAGGATGTGGGTTCAGAAGTTAAAAAATACAAATATTTTAATAACTTAAACTTTGTTTTATTTATTTGAAGAATGTTTACCGTTTAATATAAATCGAAAAAACTTCTAGAAAAATGATTTATTGAGTGCTTCTAAGACTCCCACTACTGGCTCAGAGAATGTTTTTTGGTTTTAGCATGCTCTTTCTTCTCCGCCTATTATACGGGTCCAATGAAGTCGGCGGGTACGTTCAAAATGATTTTTCTCGTGAAAATAAACTAAAAAATCTGTAAATATGTAGCTTTTTCTGAATTCCCGAATTTTCGAGAAAGGCATTTTCAGGGGGTGTAGGAGCTCTTTGGCTTGTAAAAGAAGCATATTATATGAAGTGTTTTTGACATCTAATTATGGAATAGAAAGATAGTTTTTTGCATAAAAAGTAATTTCGAACTTCTAAAAGCCACATTTTTTATTCGTTTTTACTAAAAATACATCTTTTAGACTCACTTTTATTTAACGTTGCGTGACACGTCGTGTTGTACGATTTTCAATATTTCTGGGACTATTTTATCTAATACACATGAGAAAAAAACACCTAAAATATGTAAAATTATGTAGTTTAAATACCTAAAATATGTAGTTTTTTATAAATTGACTTTTAAAATTTTACATATTTAACAAAATTGAAACGGATTGTTGAATTTAGTGTATCAGTTTTTATTACAAAAGGCGGATTTGTTTTGTTTATATAAAAAAAAATAATTGAAAATAATTGAAAATTCGAATTTGAAAAAAATCTGTAACTAGGGAAATATATAAAATTTCATTTAAAATAAGACAAGTAAATAGGTTCATCCGTTGCCGAGATATTCTGTGAGATAACAACATTGTTTTGAAAAAGTAGCATTTAAATTTTTGCAATAAGAATTTCTAACTCATACCCGTGCTACCAGAACCGCTCTATCTTCCACGTGCGTTAAAAAATTAAAAAAAATTCCTTCGAAAAAACATTTATGAAATGGCAGACATTCAGAAAATGAAAAAAAGAAAAGAAAGAAAGACAGAAAGATAACAATGTATTTTCTTTTGCTCCCATGACCTCTTTAATACATAAGATCAGACAGAAAAAATTCGCATTCTGTCGTCTAGTGATAAAAAAAGGCCTCCTTTTTCAAAATATTAGAAATGTCAAAAATCAATAAGAATCTTCTGTAACATTTCCATTCCCGCCGGAAGTTTAACTTCTAACGAAAATTTGCATTTTGATCAATCACACTAGAAGACGGAAAGAAATGTACGTAAAAATAAAAATTACTGTTCCGTATTCAAAAAATTTCACCATCCTAATCCATAATCCTAAAATAATTCATTTCCCAATACATTTATGCCAATGTATAAATAAAAAAAAAAAAAAAAACCTAGTTTTTCTTCTTTAAAGAAAATTGGAAAAATCAAACAACATAACGAAAGTTTCAGTTTATTAAAGGCACTTTACTTACTTTTTTAGATGAAGGTACCTGGTTTCTCAAAATTTCAAAAGTGTGAAAAATCAGTTAGGAATCCTCTGAAAACATCTCTTGTCACGCCTCAATGAAGTTTGACTTTTTACGAAAATTTGAGTTTCGATTATTACATTAGAAGGTGGACAGAACCTAAGCGTGAAAACTATGAATTACTGTTCTAATAACAAATATCTTTACTTTCCTTATTAATCAAATAAAAATAGATTCATGTCAACGTATAAATTAGAAAAACTAGTTTTTATCTTGAAAAGAAAATCGGAAATATTAACTAACATTACAAAAACTTTTAATGAACGCACGTTACTTACTTTTTCAGATAAATAAGATACCTTTCTCAAGATATTCAAAAGTGTGAAAAATCAATTAGGAATCATTTGGGAATTGTATTTACACCGCACCGCACAGTGGATGAATCTTTAAGAAAATGCGAACATAGGGCCGAAAAAAAATTAAATAATTAAACATTTTTAATGAAATATTTTAAAAGAAAGTCTAATAAATAAAATAAAAAATGAAAAAAAAAAAAAAAAAAAAAACAGGGGTGACAGGGATTCAACAAAATCAGAATCCTTTAAAAATGAATATACTTCGGTAGCATGCGATTAACAGGAGAAAAAAAAAATAAGGATCTGACTAATTTGCAGACTTATTATAAGATTATTCTAAATCCAGTCAAAAAATTAACATATAGTAGTGGTAAATATTGCTTCATAGTTCTAAAACAAACAAAGAGCGATAAAGAGAGAAAAAACAACTCCCACTTTCTCTTTTGTTTGTGACCAGCAAAGAAGTGGTTTGACCTCCACTTTTTGTAAGTAGGTCAATGAACTGAAGGCTTCACTTCCCTGCTACGATAGGTTATCTCCAGCATTAGGTAAACTTCGAAATTCGAGACAATGGTTTGTCGTATTTTAAGTAAATAAACACATAAAATGTACATCTGATCTTTTGTATCAAGTGTAAATATTTAAGCAAGGATTTTCTTTGTATAATGACATTAAAACAGTCACATTCTTCAAACAGCTGTAAATAAAGTTTGAGAAATGCTAACTTATTTAAATTAAAAAAACATAATTTTAAACATTTAAAATATAGGAAATTAAAAAATGATAAATAAAATGAAGAAAAATCTGACCTTTTCAGTAAGCGAGTTGGATCACAGTGCTTTAAAAATAGACCTTGCAATTTTTGTGTTGCATTTCAAGTCTACTATTGAATTAACTACAATCAATTAACAATGATTAATAATACGCAATAATTTTTTTAGAACTACTAAGAAATAAATATATCAAAGTTGTTTAACCCCTTAAGATTGGCGCCCGATAAGTGTCGGCTGTTTTTAAAATATTCAGGTATTTTAATTATAACATTTTTTTAAGTAGAAATATTTACATTATTTAATGACAGATAAAATGGAGCAAGAAAATATCCAGTTAAACTGTTAAAAAAAACTGGTTAGAATCAAATAATCTGGATTAAAAAAATGTAGCTACACTGCCTGTGAAAGTTACGGAAGCGAGGCTTAAGCAGTTAAAATGACTTAAGATAAGTTGATATATTTTACTGCAGTGAAAGAATGTAGTTATTAGTACTATAGAAATATAATTGTTTAACGAATATATTTTGTTTAAGTTATTTTAAGTTTGATAAGTTATTTTAAAACCTTTGATATGTTATTTACTTGGCGTCTCTACCACGATTTTTTTTTGTATAAAATTAAAAAAATATATCATTTATTAATATTCAAACATATATATATATATATGTAATAAAAAAAATTGCGCCATTTTGCTCTCTCTGAGTTTTTAATTCTAAAATTGTGGAACATATTTTTAATCTTAGTTTCGTAATATATTAATCTTTTAACAGCTAAAGTCCTTTTTCTTTTTTTTTATTTAACTTATTAATAATCTATTGCTTGTTTCTCAAAAAAGTGGGAAATTATTCGTAATCTTTCCTTTTTAGAATATTCTCGAGATTTTTAATTTTATTTTTTGTTGATCACGTGCTCTGTGTTAATGCGCGAAGATGTTAAAAGGCTTGTCTCTTTGCGAGACGTGAAGTAATTCCTACCCGAGGTTCGCGCCTCCTAGGCCAATCAGAGGTGATCATTTTATTTATGTAGATTCAGATTAATCCTGGTTGGATTTTTAAAATGATTGACGCGGAGTAGGAGGGGCTAGTTTGTCGTGAAAATGTGGATTTCTCATTTGGTTTTTTCAGAGCGCAGAATGCGATTGACTTTTAAAATATTAGGATGCTGTTTCTTTTTCCCCGAAAAATTCTAATATCTTGGAATGCAGCTTAATCACGAAGTTTTGGAATATTTGATGACCAGGCCAAGGTGAATGTAGGGAAGAACTTACGTAGTTTACAAGTCAATAAATAAAGGAATTGAAAGACTCATGGATTTTGTTTTTATAATGGGGAAATACCCCAATGCAACTCTTCCATTGCTTGCCAACTGCCGAAGCGACTACTCCGCTCGTGCTGCTGCTGATTCTGAGAAGTAACATTCTTAGGAGTTTACGGAACATAGCCTTCGTCGAATTATTATTACACGCACGCACACACACACACACACACACGCACACACACACACACACACACACATATATATATATATATACATATATATATATCATTTGAAAAATATGTAGGTGATTTTTTGAAAAATCAGGTCAACTTTAATCCGACATGGAAATTCGAATTCTCAACCCAAAATCGATCTTAACCATAATTTTTAAAGTCTACCCGACCCAAACCCAACCTGCAATTAAAAAAATTAGCGCCATGCCGATTCGAACGGAATAGTGAGTTGTATAGGTTTTGGGTAAAATTTAGTTATTCAACCCGATGCAGGTCTCTATTGCCAACTGCTACAATTTTTGTTTATAAGTAATTTTGAAAACTTTGAAAAAAAATATGAAGAAATAAGCGAAGAATTGTCTCAAAATTATTACTGAATAAAAATCGCAGCAAGTGGTATATTTTAATTTTTTTAAAGTGGATTGTATCTCTGTGCATCTTAATTCTTTAAGACTTGACACAATAGTGTAGGTACTCTAAAAAAAAAGAAACATACTATCCTCTTTTTGTGCTATTTAATGTCGAGCCTGCACACATAGAATTGCCTTGATGCTCCCTTAGCATAGCGTTTGGGTCAATGCGAATATTAAAGGCTAGATATATATACAGGGCCGGCACGTGAAATCTCCGTAATATACAGATGAAATGGAGCCGTTTGAGGAAGAAAATCGGTCTCGTGTTACTTCTGAATTATGGAATACTTTAGAAGCTTACACGCATATATTACTTTGTTACTTTTCATTTCATTGAGTTACTATCTCTCTATATAAACAAAAAGTCAGACTCTCATTATAAACTTCATAAATAATTTCAGAAGCTTTTATTAGAGATGACATTTGCATATCAGTAAAATCTCAGAGAAAACGTTATTTTATTTAACAGGATTATTTTCGAGATTTAAGACAAGTATATTAAGATTGTACTGCTATTAAAGGAATCGGACTGTTTTATTAATAATTTACAATCAATTTGAAATACCGTTTTCAGTCTTATATAAAGAGATTTTATTTAGACAATTTAATCAGCAATTTTTAGTTAAATTTTGAAAAAAAAATCTCGTGTTATGCATGATTCATGGAAAACATTCCAAGCTTACTCACATACATTACATTACTACTTTTCATTTCACTGAGTTACTATTAGTCTATCTCAACGAATAAGCAGAATTTCGTTTTGAACTTCATAAAAATTTTGAGAAGATTTTATTTACAATTTAAAATGAATTTCAAATTATCTCATTCCTCCCGGTCTTGTATAAAGAGACTTTATTTAGCTAATTTAATCAATTGCTTTGAGTTAAAATTGAACATTGCTACTTTCGCTACATTGCTACATTACTACTTTTCATTTCACTGAATTACTATGAGTCTATCTCAATGAAAAACCAGAATCTTATTATAAACTTCATAAAAAATTCTAGAAGATTTTATTCACAATTTACAATGAATTTCAAATACTCTATCTATCCACTTGATATTGTACAAAGAGATTTTATTTAGCTAATTTAATCAGTTGTTTTGACTTAAAATTGAAAAAATATATATTTCTCATGTTATGCATGAATTATGAAACACTAACGAAACTTTCACGCATATACAGGTATGCAAGCTCTGAGCCACAAATGGCTAATGGCTACCATTAAATTTTTATAATATTTCTCATCTTCTTTATTGACAACATTTCTGAAATTTAGTAAGACAAATAATACCATTACAATTTAGTGGTTAAAATCAAACATTTGTGGCGCAGCACTTGCATCCCTGCATACATTAAGTTATTTTTAATTTCACTGCATTACTATTTCAATGAAAAACCACAACCTCGTTATAAGCATTTTAAAAAATTTAAAAAGTTTTTATTCATAATTAACAATAAATTTCAAACCTTCTATCTCATCCCCATCTTCTTATAAAACTTAATTTATAACTTATATGCAAGGTGGTTAAGTATTTCTATTTGATGTTGTCTGTAGCTTGAAAGAATAACTCGAATGAAACCAAATTCCGTGAACGTACCATTCGAGAAGGGGTAAGGAAAATGGCACAATAAAAAAAATAGCAATAACCACTATCAGATCAGATAACACTACGTGTTCTGTGGTAGAGGTCTGCACGGGCCGGAATTTCCAAGCCCGGGCCGGCCCGTAGGAAAATTTTTTCGGCCCGACCCGGCCCATTGTAAAACTCAAAAGTTGGGGCCGGGCCCGGCCCGTTTAAATTTTTATATTTTAGGCCCGGCCCGTTTTGGCCCGTTATATTTTTTACGATTTCTAAAAAATTCAGATTTTTTTCATATAATTAAGATTTCTTTAAAGAATACTGCATACATATCTATGGAATGATTTTACAGTATATTTTACAGGAAATACACATTAGCAACATTAGTGATTACTAAGGTTCTTAGGCTTTCAACAATCAAATAATGATTCATCAAAAAATTAATAAGGCTTAGAATAAAATAAAAAAGAAAGAAAGTTAAAAACATCGTAACTTTTGAAGCAGTTTAATAAAAGAAGATTTATAAAAATATTTCTATATCATTTTATTAAAGATTTTAAATCCAAATTCATTCGTTAACTCAAATATGCGCCTTTCTGATACATTTCTAAATTAATTTTTTTCTCAGAAACGCACAGCAGGTATCTTTATTCAGAAACTATATAATCAAGTGGCATTATCCGTTTTTTGATACAAGCAATTTAAGAATACTGAAAGGAAATAAATTATTGTTATAGTTAGAATATATACTCATTTTCAATAGAATTTCCGGAAGCGATAGCATGGGAAGGGAGAAAAACCTGCAACCATTTGAGAAACTATTGTATCTGAACAAATTTATGCAAGTATTTTATTCATCAAAAATGAAAAATGCTATTCGATTCCAAATGCCTTCAATAGTCAGGCTTATCACTTTTATATTTTTACAATTAAAAATTAATCTGAAAATGTGTCAAACTTTCGCGTTATTAAGAAATTAATTTAAAAACCATCAAACTTTCGCGTTATTGAGAAATTAATTTAAAAACCATCAAACTTTCGCGTTATTGAGAAATTAATCTAAAAACCATCAAGAAGTATATATCCAAAGATTAATCTAACATAAGTTCTTTATCGCTGTTAATAATTTTACAAATCATGTTGTCTGCCCTACAGATCTTGAGAACAATTAAGTCTTGTTCCGGTCGGCAAGTCTATATGTAGAAAAGTAATGCAAGCTTGATCTCTGCCCGGTATGAGTCAGCTAAAAAAATATTAAAACGGGTTACACACAATTTAACTGTCCGATGCCGATCTCACACTGTACAAGTTACATTTTTATATTGATGCTGTCAAACTAGTATGGCTCGTGACACACATTTATATTTATTTTCATTAAAACCATTTGCGTTGAAAATAGATCATATTTTATCGTTTCTGCTTAAATCTTCAGAACGGGCCGGCAGCCCCGAAAATTTTTTTATCGGCCCGTATGTCCCGTTCAATTTTTTTGTCGGCCCGGCCCGTTTATTTTGTTTGTCGGCCCGGCCCGGCCCGTTGAGAAAACTATTCTGATTTTACCAGCCCGGCACGGCCCGTTAGAAAATTTAAAACGATTCCGCCGGGCCGGACCGGGTATGGGCCACGGGCCAAGCCCGGGCCCGTGCAGACCTCTATTCTGTGGGCGCCGTTGAAATCATCAGCAAAATCAAGAAGTGATGATTTCTGCTGGTCATTTTTCTCATTTCCTACAATAGTTTTAAAACTAAAGCGTGAACTGACAAACTCAGTAGCATCTCGAAGAACGTTGATGACAGAAATGACAATTTTTTGATTTTTTTTTATGATTACAAAACTAATTGCAAATACAAGATCTATAGCGACATCTGTCAGCGGTTGTTGCTACTATTTTTGTTCTTTCATTGTTCTTCCCTCTTTTCGAATAGTAAGTTAACCGATTTTGGTTTCATTTGGGTTATTTCTTCAAGCTACAGATAGCTTCAGATAAAGGAACTTATTTTATAACCACACAAAATTTAAAGTAGACAATTACTTATAATATATTGTAATGGTTATAAATATCCATCTCTCTCTCTCTCTCTCTTTATATATATATATATATATATATACACAGGGTGTCTCTAAACTCATGGTACATATGCTAGGGGATGATAGAACACATCAAGACGAGTAATAGTAAATAAGAAACCAACGGCGGTCCTAAACGTTTTCCAAAGGAGATATCCGCCATTAAAGTTTGGGGTCCAAAATTTCAAATAAACATAAAAAAACGGAAAAATTGGTCGATTGATTTGCGGTTTTCACTAAAACTATTCTTTATGGCGGTATTTTCTTGAAAATAAATTATAAAGATAATTTTCGAAAAATGCCGACAGAGGGCGCTTTAAACTTTGGATTAACGAACAACTATTTTTTGCCGTTATTTTCTGCATCTCATTAAATGGTTTAGTAACCTTAGACTTAAACTTAAATTTTGAGTTTTAAATATAAATAGTTAGGAATGGTTAAGTAGCACAAACTGAACTGTGTTCAGAGGGTTCAAATTTCAAATGATTATAAAAAATGGAAAAATTGGTCCATTGATTTGCGGTTTTCACTAAAACTATTCTTTATGTCGGTATTTTATTGAAAATAAATTATAAAGATAAATTTCAAAAAATGCTGATAGAGGGCGCTTTAGAATTTGGATTACGAACAACTATTTGTTGCCGTTATTTTTTGCATCTCATTAAATGGTTTCGTAGGCTTACACTCAAACTTAAATTTTGAGCTCAAAATCTGAATAGTTGAGAGTGGTTAATTAGCACAAACTGAACTGTGTTCAGAGAGTTTAAATTTCAAACGATTATAAAAAAACGAAAAAATGAGTCGATTCGTTTGCGGTTTTTGCTAAAACTACTCTTTAAATCAGTGTTTTCTTGAAAATAAATTTTAAAGATTAATTTCACAAAATGCCGATAAAGGGCGGCTTAGACATTGGAGTAGCGTACAACTATTTTTAACCGTTATTTTTTAAATCTCATTAAATGCTTTCAAATGCTTAGATTTAAATTTTGAGATCAAATTCTGAATCGTTGCGAGTGTTTAAGTAGCGTAAAAGTGAACTGTGTTCGAGGAGGAGGGTTAAATTTCGACTTCTGAAAACACTTCAGTTTGCACTTCTTAACCCCTCCCAACCATTCAGAATTTGAGTTCAAAATTTAAGTTAAAATCTATGATTTCGAAAACATTTAATAAGTTTTGGAAAGCATTTAATTAGATACAAAAAATAACGGTTAAAATTAGTTGTTGGTTACTGTAAAGTTTAAGGCGCCCTCTAACGGAATTTTTTGAAATTTATCTTTAAAATTTGTTTCAAGAAGATATTGACTTAAAGATTAGTTTTATTTTAAACCGCAAACGAATCGACCAATTTTTATTTTTTTTTATAATCATTTGAAATTTGAACCCTCTGAACACAGTTCAGTTTGTGCTACTTAACGACTCCTAACTATTCAGATTTTGAGCTCAAAATTTAAGTTTAAGTCTAAGTTTACGAAAACATTTAATCAGATGCAAAAAATAAAGGCAAAAAATAGTTGTTCGTTACTCCAAAGTCTAAAGCGCCCTTTATCGGCATTTTTTGAAATTTATCTTTATAATTCATTTTTAATAAAATACCGACATAAAGAATAGTTTTAGTGAAAACAGCAAATCAATCGACCAGTTTTTCCATTTTTTATAATTATTTGTAATTTAAATCCTCTGAACACCATTAAGTTTGTGCTATTTAACCACTCCCAACTATTCAAATTTTGAGCTCAAAATTTAAGTTTGAGTGTAAGCTTACGAAACCATTTAATGAGATGCAAAAAATCATGGCAAAGAATGCACTGACAGCTTATCTGATAGTTCATTTAATAAAACTACAACTTTCCTTTTTTCAAAAACATTTCAGTCTGTTTTTGGTGATACACCCTCTCTCAAAAAATTGCAGTCTGTAGATTTACTAGTTGATGTTTCTTCAGCTAACCAGTCAGAACGTTTATTAAATTGTTATACAATAGGTGCATTTTCTGTTTCTGTTAAAACCCATTAAAATCTAAATACAAGCCGTGACTTAATATCAGTACCAAATCTTGTAGCTCTACCAAGGGTGAACATATACCAAATTTAAAACGCCAAAATGTCATAGATGCACAACGTGTTACTATTCGTCAAAACGGCCAAGTGCTTCTTACGAAACACATCATTCTCACATTCTCAAGTCCTACTTTACCAACAAGAATTAAAGCTGCTTACCTTAGTTGTCCTGTCCGTACTTACATTCCTAATTATCTCCGTTGATTTAAATGCCAGTGATATGGCCACACAAACACCACTTGCCGTGGCTCTGTAACCTGTGCACGTTGTGCAGAGATTGGCCATAACAATAAAGCTTGCCATAATTAAGAGCATTGTCTAAACTGTAAAGGTGATCATACAGCCTACTCCCGCTTCTGTCCGAACGGGATTTGCGGAAAAGAAACAATTCCTGTTAAAACTACCCACAAATTTTCATATCCAGAAGCTCGCAAACTTGTTAAATCTAGAACACCATTCGTCGGGGTATCTTACTCCAGTATACTAAATCAACATTCAAAATCCGTAAAGCACATTAGCACTCAGACTGGTTTCTCAATTTTACCAAGTAATTCAGCCATAATACAATCAACCAATTCTCCAATTAAAAATATCTGTTATGTCAGTCTTGGATCTAAATACTACGAAACCCCATTATTAGAACGTTGTCTATCATCCTCAGAACCTGTTACAATAGTATACCCAACAAGTCAGTCACAAAAATCTTCAGTTGTATCCAAAAAGTCATCTGAACCACAGACTAATGTCAAAGCTGTCATAAGTACAAAAATACCACAGAAGTCTGATACTCTTCGAAAGCAGAATTTGAAACAAAAATCTTGTGCACAAACAGAAAGAAAGAAAACCTCAACTCCAGCCTTTCCGCAGTGGAAGACTGGAGAAAGGGAAGAAAAAAATCAGACCTTAGCCCATGTATTAGAAATGTGAAGGATTCCAAGCAGCTGCAGCACTATGTGGAAGAGGCTATGGAATCCGAGTCTTGTAGCAATGACTTGGATGACAATGAAAATACAATGTTAGAAGAATATGAGCCTAATTCATATTACGTTATTTTCATTATTCTGTGTTTCAAACATATTAGGTTTTATGTAATATTTGGTTTTTAATATTTCATTTTATTGTCTCATTACTTTACTGTTCGTAAGTTTTTATCTAGTTACATTCTTTTTTTTTAAGTTTTCTATTTTAATCTCATTGACTGTTTTTTAATTAAATTTCACTTATATCACATTGATCTTTTCATTTTGTTTTATTTAACTCATGTCATGACAGTGTTTAATGTAACTTTTATAATTTAACTGAATTTACTCATAACCTTGTTCTTGGCGCAGCATGTCCCTAAAGGGAAATTATGCCATAAGATTCCATATAATAAATCAATCAATTGAATATTATTATTTTTCTTTGATTTTTTTTTTTTTGGCCAAAAAATTGTATTTCTGATAAATATGAAGTCAAACTCATTTTTTATAATCCTGAACTTCCAGAAGAATTCGAGGAGTATATTTTTAAATAATTAACAAAATGTGTAAATTTGAAAATGTTCAGTGAGTAATGGCCGTACAGTATATATCTAATACATATATATGTAGAGAGAGAAAGAGCATCTCCCTTAAGGGGTGTTATTTGGCTATATACAATACAATCAAATAAATAAGATAAAAATAAGATAAACTGTGCATTACTTATATCTCTTATGATATATTGCACATGATGGTTAATTTTTATCATTTTTAATGTTTATTTCATACATAGTTACAAGCACACACGCATACGCTCACACACAAAAACAAATCTTTCGCAAATTATATATATGTTTTTAACCCTTGGCACTCCGTTGTCTCCGCTGCGGATTCGTTATCTTTCCTTCCAAAATTTGTTTTTGGCAGCACTAATAAAGGTTGGTTTGGTTTGGTTTATTTTTGTCGTCCGATTATTTACGCTAGGGATGTAGGACCAGGGAGGAGTGCCCTTCGTGGGGGTCTTTCTAAGGGAACCTAACCCGTATTTACGCAAGGTTCGAAGAAAACCACGAAAACTCCGAACGGTTTGGCCGACAGCCGCGATTGGGTTCGAACCCAGCACCTGCCGTCTACCAGTTGAGAGGTCCGTACCTCTCGGCCACTGGTGGGGCGTACTAATAAAGGAAAATAAAATTTTCCTTATTTATCAGAGAATTTTTGAAATTGTCTACTTCAAGGAACGTTCTTTTAAAAAAGTTATGTTAATCGAATAAAATTTGTGTCGAAATCAAATAAAAGAGGCACCGAAGTCCGAAGGGTTAATGTATTGGGATTTCTGTACTTTCAAAAGTGAAATATTATTTCTTGTTTCTATTTATTCAATAGTTCTTATACTCCTTTCTTTATACATAAAAAATTTTGCAGAGAAATGGGATTGGAATTTTGTTAAAACTGCTCTTTCGACAAAAAGCCACAGTTTTAGCTTGCATTATGTATCTGCTGATATTTCTTATGACGTCGGACATATTACTTGCTCTCTTTACTTGCATCCACATTACTACTTTAATCAGATTCATGTTTACGCCTAATTTTGCTTCGTTTCTATTTGTGTTTTGTGTTTATGGTATTATTATATAGATCATAATAAATTGTAACTGTGGTAATTTATGTATATTCTGAAGGTCGACTTTATATTAATTTCTTTCCACAGATTTAAACTTACATTTGTATTTCGCGGAAAAATCTACAAAAGAAAAAAAACTCATAGTGTTTTTTTTTTTTTTTCAATAGTATTTTTTTTAAAATATATATATATGAATATCTATTATTTCAAAAGCAAATATTTTCTGGGAGTCGTTTATCTCAATCAGTGGAGTAGTTCTTTTTATATTTGAACATTTTATTTCGAAATATATGTATACATATAAACACTTATAGTTTTATTTATTTATTTATTTATTTTTTCTTTCAACTGTATCTGATCTATAAAAACAATTAATAAAAAATGATTAATAAAAAACACCTTTAAGTAATTAATCTGAGTATTTTATTTTGGTTTTATGTATAAATGAGGCGAGTTAAAGTATTCGACATATATGATATGTTATATCATTTTAATCTTGTATCTGATCTGTTATTTAAAATAAATGAATATTTACCATTTCAAAAACAAATAATTTCTATAAGTCGTTTGACTTAATAACTGTTTTTAAAGATTTTATTTCGCGTTTTTTTTTAGGTTTTTTTTTCTTCGAAAGGGTTGATGTATTGGAATTATTTTTTCTCAAGAATTATACCTCTCAATGACATTTCTCGGATACTCGCAGATATCATTTTGCATTATATAAGAGAGTATATGATTTTGGAAGAATTTTATTTAAAATTATAAAATCACACAGATATTAATAAAATAGGATTCAAACATAATGAGATTCCTAAAAAGAATTGCAAAAATAATGCAGTTAAATGTGGCAGTAAATATTTCTTATTCTAAAAACCGTTATTTTGAAAATGAAAACATTAAAGCTTAAAATTAAGAAAGCCTAACGAAAATAAGCATTGTTTGCTACAGCTTACCTCCCATGAAGACTACCCATGCTATAAATATTTTCTTCTATGAATAATAATGCATGAATTTATACACTTATATGATTTCCTGCATATGCGTATGTGCGTACGCGCCCGTATATGTTGAATTATTCGTTTTACATTAAACATGATAGTATAATAAGGAGTAAAATAAAACCGGTACCAAGCGAAAAATTCCAAGTTTTGGAGTCATTGAATGAATTAAATAAAGGATTTTCAATATAATAATTAAAAGCACGCATACATATAATAATAAATTAATAATCATAAATTTAACTTTAAACGGTAGCTGTTAAAAAAATAAGATTAAACAAATATATATTTGATATAAAATACTTTACAAAAAGTCTACGCGAACGGCAATCTAGCCTTTAATTAAAGAACTACAAGAATATCAAAGTCAGAGCAACACAAATATTTCCTTATCATATCAAAACCGTTCTTTTTAAAAGCACAATATAAAAGCTGTCAAATTAGGAAAGCGTCACGAAAATAGGCCCCTTGCTTGTTCTAGGGCTACTAGATTTACGAGCTGAAGCATCCGCCATTGATATGCCTTTGGGTTTGCCATATGTACCCAGCGCCCATTCGCTTCTATGTAAACAGAGAGCAACGGTGCTGCATTTTTACAGTTATTTTCAATTAAATACACGTTATAATTAAATAAGAAATTTATGGTAAGATGTTGCTCTGCTATGAATTGTCAAACCATTTTAGAAAAGGGCACAATGCGTTCCAATTTCTGGAAGAAAACACAAAATAAACAAAGTAAATAACCAACTGTCGTCGAAATGATTGGCGCAGTTTTTGAAAGCGCCAAATTTAAAAGTCGGTCAAAACTTGTAAAAATAAATGATGATTACGATTCTGTTAGATTTAATTTTTTATATCTGTATTTATATAATTCTCGTATGATAGCGGTTCCCAATCGGTATGCATGCTCTTGGGGATACGTTACGGGTTTTCTGAGGGCATGTCTTAAACAAGTAATGTTTTAAATCACAAAAATGTTAGAAATGACAATGTAATTTTTATCGATTTATTATATGATTGAGAAAAGATAATAACAAATAAGAAAAATTGCACAATTAATTATTATTGTTATAATTTATTTATTATTATTATATAGTATTAGATATTTTTATTAATTATTTTATTATATTAATGTATTATATTTTATAATGCATTATATTATATTATAATTATATAATTTTTTTGTAGATATAAATATAATATATAACGTAATAACATATTAATACATAACTTTACAATTAAAAAAAAATAATATATAAATTGTTATATATAATTAAAATTATAAATAATTTAAAAATATAAATATATAAATAATGTAAATATAATTATATTATATTATAAATATTATCCCAATATATATACATATTATATTTTGTATGATTATATTGCATTATACAATATAATAAATAATAGATATATAATATATAATAAAATAATATAAAACTATATAAATATAATAAATTATTCATATTTAATTTAATAATTAATAAAATATATTAACTATAATTATAATAAATGCATTATGTAAACAATATATTTAAATAATATATAAAGTATTATGTATAATTATTATGCATTACATTAATGTATTAATTATTACATTATTTATTTATTTATTTGTTTATTATTTATTATTTAATTATATATTTATCTTTTTGATTTACTATGAGTTGATAGAATATCATTTTTTAAATATATATTTGTTAATGAGTAGATTTTTTAATATTTGATTTTAATTAGTTATACATTTAATTTTTTATTGATTTACTATGAGTTAATAAAATATTATCATTTTTTAAATTAATTCTTGCCAGTGAAATTAATTTTTTAATATGTAATTTTATTTATTTATACAATTATGTTTATTAATTTACTATCAAATATAATTTTTTTTTATGAATTCTTGTTAGTGAAACTAATTTTAATTTAATTTATTTATACAATTATTTTTATTAATTTGCTATTAATTAATAAAATATTATCATTTTTAAAATCAATTCTTGTAATTGAAACTAATTTTTAATATTTAATTTTATTTATTTTTACAATTATTTTTATTAATTTACTATCAGTTAATAAAATATATAATAATTTTTTATTTTTTAAATAATTTATTAGAACAGAAAAAATACATTCTTCATTACTATTTTATTTTTAGCACATATTTATTAAGTTTAATATCTATCAGTTCCTTGTCACTTTTTTGCTGCGTCACATTTTTTCAGCATTTGTTTTTTCTGTCACTTTCTTCCAGTCACTTTTTTCCCGTTTATCACACAGATGATGCATTACTTGTAGTTCAAGTAATATATGATAAACAAATTTCTTGAGATCGCCAATAAGGCGTTAAAGTCGCCTCTGTGGTCGCCAAGAAGCAGGGATGTACCCACAGTGTACCTAAATATGGCGGTGATGCTCCGGCCCATAATTCTAGAGGCTCTAGCTTGTTCTAGCTTACCCCCTACAAGAACCACCCGTGTTTACACTACTGGAACCATGGGAATCGTATCCATACCAGGGGTAGAAAAACAGGGAGGAATGAAAAACGAGGGAAAACTGCCAAAAGAAACTTTTATTTTTTTTTTATTTTGAGCTGAAGCCAGAATGCGACCATGCTGAGCTTTCTTCAGATGTGAATGGATAGTTTTTAATAATGAAATAATTATCGGAAAACAAAAGAGATTTTTAGATACTTATAAAAAGATTATGGCAATGTGTTCAACGTCCTCACTGAAATAAAAAAATGAATTAAGCATACGAATTTAAAAGCATTAGAATTCCATTCGTTTCTTTTTTTAATTTGATTTTAGATTTTATCGCGGAAGTGTTAGTTATTCTGGCGCGACATTTTTGAAATTTTGGAGATTGCATGTTATTAATTTTCTCGTGTGATATATATATAAATATATATGTGTACATGCACGCATACATATGTACACACACATATATACAGATACACACGTATAGATACATGTATAATGGCTGTTGATTAATCATAATTTGTTAATTAAAGAACTAGGGATGAGATTTCCGCTTTTTTGCACACCAGTATAATCTAAGAGAAAATGTTGTTCTATTAAATCTGAACATTTTCGCGATTTAAAAGAACAATATTTTCTCTAAATTTATACTGGTGCGCAAAAAAGCGGAAATCTCATCCCTGAAGAACTTATTTCATTTTCCAGAATTTTAATAATGTAACATAAATAAAGGTTTTAATAATCTAATTCTAGAAAGGCCAAAAAAAAAAAAAAAAAAAAAAAAAAAGATTTTATTTTATTGTTGTTCCGGCGTATAATTTGCAGATAAAGAAAAGTGCATAGAACTGGAAATTTCATTTAATAAAATATAATGTAAGTCTACATGGGTCAAGTTTGCAGCAACTCTATTTCATGACAGTTATTTTTATTTTCCTTTTTTCCAGCTTTGTGGTGCATTGGAAATTATAGTTGACGGTGCAGTTCATAGTTGCTAGTTTGGCGTGCAGTTTTAATACGATGAATTTACAAATTCCTACCGAAAATTTCAAAAGAAGAATTTTTAATTGATTTGATTAAAAAATATCTTTCATTAAACAAAAAGTATAAAATATTATCCTTTATTTCCGGTATGAACTTGAAATTTCTAGTTAAAAATGGAAGCTAAACTGGCAACCCTGTGTAAATGACCCGGCGAATTGAGGAATAACCAACACCATGTACAACTTCTTGGGTGGCATTTATAAGACTTTATTTATTAAGTTAATTTTCTGGTTTAAAACTTATTGATTTTAGTTACAGGTTATGTGCTAGTAGCTAATTTTCTTTATCATGTTGTTAATATTGACAGTTGGAATACGCATCGTTATGTGTAGAGTAATAATAAATTATTCATTAAAATTCTTACTACAATAACTAATTTTTTAATTATTGTGTAAATTGTTATTGTTCATTAATATTTATCACATTTGTGGTATGGAATATAATGATAACCTATACAAATAACGTTAATTGCTGCTCTCGCTTAACTACAACACCCGTTTAATTGCATAAAATTCAGTGAAACAAAATGTATGCAGTTAAGCGGAAGCGACTGTAATATGCCTCGACTAACAATTTTTTGAGGCGAAAGCAAAATTTCAATTGATCAAGATCATACTTGCCCATTGCGTGTCGCATTTTCTCAATCGTTACCATATAGTCGATACTGAAAGTATCTGAATTTTCATTGCTGCCATTGATGAACTACTAAGAATAAAAAAGAACAAAAAAATCACCATATATCCATTACACTTTGGGCTATCAATTCAACATAAAAGTGAAGTATGCTAGTTTGTTTGTATTTATGTCTGCCAATTATCTACGCTATGGGATATAGGCCCTATGGGGTGGGATGCCCTCCGTGGGGGTCTTTCTAAGGGAACCTAACCCGTATTTACGCAAGTTTCAAAGAAAACCACAGAAAACTTCGAACGGTTAGGCCGACGGTCGCGATTGGGTTCGAACGCAGTACCTACCGTCTACCAGTTTGGAGGTCAGAACCTCGCGGTCACTGGTGGGGTAGAAGTATGCTAGTAAAAAAACAAGATCATTGTTGAACAATCCTCGTATAAATTATAAATTACATTATTTTATATATAAAAGATATAAGCTGCATCTAAAACATGTCTTTTACACATTATTTCTATTATTAGTTTTCCAGATATAAAGCCATTCTGATTCACAATATTTAGCAGATCGCCCTTTCTTATTGACATATAGCGAAAAAAGAATCTTAACTCTAATGCACATGAAAACATATATGCAACCAACAGTGTTTCAAATTCATTTGATTTTTTAATTAGGATATTCCAAATTCACACCAGAAATTTAAAGTATAAAAATTTGAATTATTTAATAACAGACATTCAGTATTTAAATTCAGAAAAATTTACTATAGAATTTTGCTGGTATGAATTCAGATTCTCTGAATTACGGAATTTATAGAACGTATTTTACCATGAGAGTCAGGGGATTAATGAAAAAAAAATGAAAAAAAAATATGGAATAATTTCAAGAATGCTTATTTTATATTTAAAAGTTATACATATTTTTTTCTGCTAACTAATATGATGTTCTTTCTACATATCACTGTAAGGTCTTGATTTTTTATTTTTCAAAATTTATGGATTAACCCCGCACATGTTTTTCTTAAAATACCTATATGAAGCTTAAACGAAAATCGCATACTTTATCTACTTTTAAGGGTTCTCATCGAAAGAACTCAAATAACGTATCAATATTGAGTGTTATTTGTAAAATGAAAATCAGATCAATTCGAAATAAATAGTAGACAATCGGAATAAATAGTAGACAATATTAACACTCTACTCGTAGCTATAACATTTCATAGGATTATTTGCGGCTAAGTTAGTAAGATATTTTTTTTCTTTTTTTTTAGGTTGGATTTTGGCTATTTCATATTTTCTCGAAATTTTTCCCATCATAAATAGTATACTATAAATCTTGCAATTGTTTCGAAAATATATTTTTTTTTTTTACGGATTTACATGTTTCAGACGCTGGAGATTCCGAAAAGAATGTTTTTCGAAAAAAAAAAAAAAAATGCCGTCCGTCTGTTTGTATGTCTGTAAACGCTCTATCTCCCGAACAAATTGAGATAGAGACTCGAAATTTTGTGTTATTTAGCAAATAATAATGGGAAGAAACCTATTTAATATCAGTAGCCTCGATTATCGGGGAACTCTTTTTTTGGGACGCTCGAAATAATCGATCTGTTAAAATGCGCAAAAAATGTTCGATTTTTATTACTTTAAGGAGTAGACATAAAAAACAATAAAATAACACAAATTTTGCATAAAAAATCTAGTCGATTAAATAATTAGTTACCGAGATATTTGTAATAATATTTTTTACACTCTTCCATTTTTCATGACCCTGCATTTCATTCAAATTTCAATTCCAACTTATATTTTAATTGGATATAAGACGCTTAATCCGGCCCAGCAAAATTTTAGTTAATAGGATTATTAATTTTGGCGTTATAAGGATGCTTCTTTTACGCATTTCGGTACTACTTGCGTAGTTCGGCATTTTATATAATTTGTCGAAATTGGTTCATCAGAAATTCATTAATAGAGCATTACTGTGTATTAAAAATATTAAAATGTACATTTAAATTTTATTTTGCAATTGTAATGCATTTTGTAAATAGTTGACATTTTTTATTTTCATATTTTATATTATGCCTATTCATGATACATAAGTATTACGATGCCCCCCCCCCCCCCTACGACTAGTCTTGCATTCTGATATTTTTTTATAATGAGTGTTACTTAATCAGAGTTTATCTATTGCAATACACATTTCTTTTTAAATCGATTTTGCTTGTAAATATATAACTTTTTAATTTTTTATAATATAAAAACTACAACGAGATTTAACATAAGTGGATAAAACAGTATTGTTGATAAATTAGATTAAGTTGAATATGCGTGTTTAAAAGCATCAGACCTGCATTAGTTTTCCTATCTAAATTTATGTATTATTTATCACGGAAACGTAAATTTTGTTCTGAAATAGCATTAGAATATTTCTTGGAAATTACATTTTATTTAATATATCCTATGCACTTTTTTACTTTGATATTTGACAATTAAATTGCATATTTCATCTTCCAAGAATTTCTTAGAGTATTTTTATTAATATTTTGATTGTTTTCTTTAACGGTTCATTTTCAAAAAGAGGAATTTTCAATAAAATTAAGCTTTATGTTTATTACATACTTGGAAGTATACCGAATTCGGGGTATGTTTAATTATTTATTAGTATAATTTATTTATTTATTGTTTCGTGGAAGCGTAACCCTGAATTAAGCGTTATAAAATATTTTTGCCTATCTGTTAAAGGTTTCTTAAAATAATAGTTATGTAATGCATGAATTTATAGATAGTATAACTAACACAATTATTTATAATCTGCAATTAGCATATGCAACATAAATTTTGTTTCTTCAGCCATAATTCAAGACGTACGTAACGGAGAACGGCGGGTTTGATGTTTGAAAGGTTTTAAACAGTGGTACACTGTTAAAAATAAAGGTGACAAACCGGTGCCATTTGGGACCCGGAGGTGAAAAGGCGGTGCCATTTGGAACCCTAGGGTGACATAGGAGCTTGAATACGTGGTTGGGGTGACGACAGATCTGTTACTGGATGATGGGAGCTAAATAAGGTGCCATGCACTTCGTATTGGTAGCAATGTACCATTCATCGGGTGACTGGCAACTTACGCATGCGCTATGACGTGTGTCTTTCTGTTTTCGGTGTCGGCAAGAAAAGTTTACGGGTGTGAGCAAATCGAAACACGACAGTGCGTAAATTGGCGATATTAATTGAGGACTAACCACTGAGCTACAATGAAACAACAATGAGGACTTAACGATCCGATTTGCTCGACCAGTGAACCGGGCAAAGTCTGATTAAAGGTAAGATTTAACTTTATTTTATTTTATTTTATTGTTACGTTAATTTATCGTACATCCCTATATGTACTGTCATAAAAAAAAACAGTAAATTAGATTTTTTTTTTGTTAGTATGATTGATTGGTAAGTTTATTATGTGAAGCTACAAGCTACACTCTCACCAAAATACCCGTTTGCTAATGTTAAACCTATGAGGCAGTATTTTACAATTTCTCGTTTACATGTCAATATTTTTAAATGATTTATCGAGGCCTTAGCTACCGAGAAGCAATTGGAGCAAACTGCTCTAGGCACGGAAATCCTAAGGGCGCACAATTAGAAAGAGCGAAATGAAAGATTGTAAAATATTTACATACTTTTTCATTACAAATCAGTTATTATTTGCGAATCTTGTTGCAATCGAAATATTCTATGACCATTTTACCTTGTGTTTAAACTCAACTGTTTAGGTTTAACCCTTAACTGCTCTTAGTGGTCTCAGACACCGTGAGTTTTTTCAAATTTCACAGTTTAACTTGTAATTTTTAGTTTAACTATAGATACTGGTCAAATTTTTTTTAGTTTGGAGACTTTTTACTACCTCTAAATACTTTTGAATAGCTGAATTTGATTTATAATATTCTTGTACATAAAGTTTAATACATAAATAGTATTCTGAGAATTAATGTAACATTTTATTCATCTTCAGATTAAATGGTCTGACAGACAGCTCACAGTAGTTATGTAACGATTTTTGTCAGAGCAGTTAAGGTTAAAATATATTTTTGCGTCTATATACATTAAAAAGCAGTTAATTTTATTCACGAAGTTTTAATTTTAACCTTTACACGGGATCTCGGACAGCATCTGCCTAGCTTTGCATATATTGTCGGATAGATGCTATCCGAACCCGTCTGTAAAGGCTAATTCACACCATACTGCAGCCTCACGTAACTTCTCTAATATTGTTTCAGTATACCTGATTCGTCTTTGTTTGAGAGGGGGGGGGGGTAACTTTTTTATATAAGACAATTGAATACTTGTTAATCTTAAAGTAATAAAAATTTATTTACAGGGTTTTCATTATTAATATTTTCCTTATTAACCACTATTATTTCCAAAATAATCTTCATAATAAGATTAGATCGGGAGGCGGTAGCACGGACAATCATTTAGTCTCATTTAAAATAAAAATCACGGATAAAACCTCGATTTGCATATTAAAACGTTATTAGTCAGCCAAGTCATACCTTGGTGGGAAATGCCTAAAAACCCGAATTTAGCGGTATCTTGGGTTTACCATTATGTTTTCTTACTCCCAATTCTTCATATTTTCATACTTTTGGTTTCATTTTCTTTCAAAAAGTTGAGAAAATGTTAGGGTATTGAATTGAATAAACCTTATGATCTGATTATCGGCTATGTAGATTTACACCGATTTTTTTCGAAAGTATTCTTTCGCATTAAACCTTATTTAGTAGCAGAATTTTATTTTTAAGTAAAATAAAATATTTTTTTCAATAATAGTAATTTAAGCTTGATTAGACCGTAATCAGCCCCCCCCCCTTTCTCAATCATCAACATCATCCGATATGACAAATTTGTAGTCATGAACATTCAAATTATAAAAGGAAAACAATCTGTATTTATTCCACTGAACTTTCAGAATAGTTTACAGAAATAGTGTGTGTTCAAAAAATATAACAATGAATAAAAACTTATATCGTAATTTTGCACAAATGTGAAAATTTTCTGCAGGTGATGAAGATCTCGTGTTTTAAAGGCGATTTCTGCACTGTCATTTATAAATCTTAAACATTTTTCTAATGACATAATTTTTAACAATCTTTCATTCCACCCGTTCTGAAACAAGACCAATAAACAGGATTAGCTTTTTATCGATAAAAATCTGGGGAGAAGGTGGTAAAAACCTAAGAATATACAATAAACTGTTAGCCCTTAAACTGTATCGTAATACTACTGATAAAAATTCTATTTTCATGTAATTGGTATATTAATATATAATATCTATATAGGGGAGAGTAGGGTGGTGTGGGACTTTTTCTTACAAAAGTAAGATTTTTTTTTTATATATATACAAAAAGAAAAATTTCAATTTATAGCATGCAAAGTAAAACACTTTTTAATCCTCCTGAACAATACAAAAACATAACGTGCAAATACTATTTTATTTTAAAGAGAACGTAAGTTTCAAAATGTGTCTCATACCTCCTCATTAAGAGTTATGGGACAGCAATAATAAGAAAAAAGCTATAAGGCACAAAATAACCTATAGTGTCGGTAAGATAAACAATGAAACAAAGGTTGTAAGTTGATAATGTATATGCCACAATACAAAATTCCAGTATCTTCATGACTGGAATGAAAATTCAGGATTCTCTGTCATAGGTGTCATTAAGGCCCCACACTAGACACAGAAAGAGACCGGATGATAATGTAAAAGTCTATAGGAGCGTTCTTTTCAAATAACTAACTGAAATTTTAATATTTTTACATGGTGTTTTTGAACAACACAGCTGAGGTTAATCCAACCCCGGCCTAGTTTTTATTTTTTCGATTTTGCTTTTATATTTTTTGTATAACGATAGTTTCAATTTCAGAACCGGTTTAAACCGATTTCGTAAGTTAAAGTAATTAAAAAAAATCTGAAACAAAAACTGAAAAAGTAAAAACTACGCCGGTTGCGGATCGCTCTCAGCAATCTTGTGCAAAACAATCACGTAAAAATATTAAAATTTGGGCGAAATATTTGAAAAGAACGCCACCATAGACTTCGCATTATCATCCGGGTGTTTTTCTGTGCCTCGCGTTGCGCCTTAAATAATCATCAATTTATTTACATTTTGAAGTATGAATGCATATATTATCAATGTTATAATTAATATATTATCCTCTAAAAATATTTGCATGTTAGCAATTCCCATTATTATTAATTAAAAAAAGGAACTGGGCGCGTCCCATTCCTCCCTTTTCTGGCATGTCCCATTCCTCACCACTTCCTTGTTAGTGTTAAACTTCTTGTTCAAACAAAAATGCTGTTTAAGGCTTGGTTTAAATTATGGATAATATACAATATAATGTTCCATAAATAGGGAAACTATTACATTTATGCATAAACAAGTGATTAATATATTGAAAGCAAATAAATCAAATTTAAATTGGATTTTTGAAATATTTTTTTCTTTCATACATTTGGAAGTCTATGCATATCAGTATTTTTTGTAAACTGAAGAATGGATTACCATTGCTTCATCTTGTGTGCGATCGATGAAATGTTTAGAATAATGCACAAAGAGAAAAACCTACTGTCCCATTCCATCCGACTTTCCCCCATATATCAAAAGGGGAAATAAAGAATTAGCCAGTTCCGTAAAGCTCCTGATATACACTATATAGCCAGAGATGACTGTCCACTTGCGATTTTAGACATTTTGTTAAATATCTAGAAAAATTTATGAGGGATTATCCTGAAAATCTTAGTGTATAAATATAATACACTACCTGGCCATTGATTATCGTCCACTTGCGATTTTAGACATTTTGCAAAATATCTAGAAAAATACATGAGGAATTATCCTGAAACTCTCAGTGTATAAACAATATAGTACAGGTCATATATTTCCGTGAAGATTTTTTCCAGAAACTTTACAGGGGACCGCCAACAAATTTAAAAAAAAAGTATGAATATCTTTTGGATAACCCTGTCAAAACTAATGCATTAAAAGCGCTCAAACTGTAGATTGTAATTAAGTGGCTTATTGTTATAAACTGTGTTCTTATAATTGTTAGTAGTGTGTATTGCTATAAACTGTGTTGTTATAAACTGTAACTTTTGTGAAAGTTGCAAAATCATAGCTTGAAAATTCTGAAAATAATCGTCTATAGAATCACTTAAAAATACGTTATTTCCAATATGAAGCAAAAGCAAGAGGGGTTGTATCGATATATTCATTGATTAGTGTCAATAAAGAATACACAATACGGAATTTACTACTACATTTGGATAAAATCCCTCTTTTTTTTTTTTTTTTTTTTTTTTTTTTTGCTTCATTTTGGGAACAACGGATTTTTAACTTATTATATTGACGATTATTTTTAGAATTTTCAAGCTATGATTTTGCGACTTTTACAAAAGTTGCTCTATACATTTAGCTAACATAACATGCAAATGAAATCTTGATATCGTTGACGCATTCGCAGTGAAAAGTTATTTAGTAAACCTACTCATTTTTCATACAATGTTTATTATTTTTTAATTCTGTTTACAGACTATTGTGCGCAATATTGTTTATCATGTTTTCAGAAAAAGAATATTATTTTATATTAAGAAATCTGCAAATTATAAGCAAAAATCTTGGGAAAATTTGGGACTATTTTTATAAAAACCTTAATTTCTCTACGAGTATACATGCTATCGACATAAAAATGAGCACAGTTTATAACAATAAGGCACTTAATCACAATTTACAGTTTGAGCGCTTCTGCTGCATTAGTTTTGACAGGGTTATTCAAAAGATATTCATTTTTTTAATTTGTTGACAGTCTCCTATAAGGTTTCTGGAAAAAATCTTCACGGAAATATATGACCTGTACTATTATATTTATACACTGAGAATTTCAGGATAATTCCTCATGTATTTTTCTAGATATTTAACAAAATGTCTAAAATCGCAAGTGGACGATAATCAAAGGCCAGGTAGTGTAGTACATGTCTTATAATTCCCTGAAGGTTTTATTCCGAAACTCCGATAGGGGACTGTTAACAAATTAAAAAATAATGAATACCTTTTGGATATCTTTTGGATAATCCTATCAAAACTAATGTAGCAAAATCGCTCAAACTGTACATTATGATTAAGTGGCTTATTGTAATAAATTGCGTTCATTTTTATGTCGACAGCATGTATACTCGTAGAAAAATTAAGGTTTTCTACGAATCCAAAAAACAGTCTCAAATTTACCCAAGCTTTTTGCTTATAATTTGAAGAGTTCTTAATATAAAGTAACATTCTTTTCAGAAATTTTGACAAACAACATTGCACATAATACCCTGTAATCAGAATTAAAAAATAATAAAAATTGTTCGAATATTGAGTAGGTTTACTAAATAATTTTTCACTGCGCACGCGACAAAGATATCAAAATTTCATTTGCATATTATGTTAGTCAAATGTATAGAGCAACTTTTGTGAAAGTCGCAAAATCACATCTTGAAAATTTTGAAAATAATCGTCAATAGAATACGTTGAAAATTTGTTATTCCCAAAATGAAAGAAAAACACGAGGGGTTGTATCCATATATTCATTGATTAGTGTCGATATAGGATACATAATAGGGGCGTACTAATAAATTTCAATAAAATTCCTCATTTTTTTATTATTATTACTGGTATGGAATACCTGGACATGTTAGGGAAATTCGTTGCTAATCTGGAATAGACACTTTGTTGCAAAATATGTTTTGTAAATATGGTTAATAATGTAAATAGTTTGTAACTCTTAATGATAACACAGGAAAAGAATATCTGAATGACAAGTATGAGTTGGTCATGTAATTTTCTCGTGCTGTCCGAAAATAGGCAATAAAGAGGAAAGTGCCCAGTTAAACTGATGGCATTGAGTTCGCAGGCTATACATACAACTGTATATTATACTCTTATTTCAAAGAATAATGCCCTTCCAAAAATAAAAGAAATCAACTGTAAGTTATTGGACAGTGGATTAACTACCACCCCTCTTAATACTTAACCAATGAGCCCCTAAAGCTAATCAGGGAAGTGCCTTATCAGAGTGAACCTATTAATAAAATTTGAAGAAAATTTGATGATTCTGCATGATTTCAGCATATTTTTATAAATTAAGGGGGGTAGCACTCTCTTCTCCCTCTTCATATTTAACCAATGAACCTCCAATGCTAATGAGTGAAGAACCTTATCAGAATGAACCTACATATAAAATTTGAAACAAATCTGATATTTATATAAAGAGTTATCACGTTACATACAGAACCTGCGGGAACATTAGCTGTCAGGTTTTGATAGCCCTGTGAGCTATAATTTAAATTTTATTTAGATTTTATTCTTTCTTTTTTTGTTCATCTACCATTTTTGCTGTACTTTGATGATACATTTTAATTGGACTGTCTTGTTGTGTGTTTTCTTTAATGTGTTATTATTATTATTTCAGATAGTGAACTTACATTTACAGTACTTACATTACCATGCTTGATACGAGAAAAGTTTCCGACTCTTTATCATGAAGAAGATGCAGAAATTTCTATGTTTCAACCTGTTATTGTGCTCCGCAACTCCAGCAACTTGTTAAATTACTCATGCTATGTATTAATTTTATATAAACAGTTAATTACAAAAACTGATAATTTTATAAACTTAGTTACTTTGTGGTATGCATTATTTTGGTTGTTTAACGTTAACTATAGCAAAAGCCAATTTAAATTTTTATCATTTTTATTAGACACTTATGTCTTCAAAACTTTCTCAGTGGCATTAATTCCACATAGTGTCACGTCTTTGTTTAAATAATATTTAATAGACTCTTGGTGTTTACAATAAAAAGATTATTTGAACTAAAAGGTTGTTTTTTAATTCAGTGTTTTATTCCTTTCATTATAATTACTCTTTGGATTAAAATTTCAGATGCAATAAGTCAAAACACAAAAACAATTTGGCAGAAAGTGTTTTGATGTGGATACAGGACTAGAAATCAGCAGTCGTTAGTCGTTAAATGAAACTAAATTATAGAAAAATATTCCTAGTTGTCAAATCTTGATAGCTAGCTTTCTTTAACTTTAATTTTTATTTACCAAATGCTTTCATTTGTATTTTAGCATACATCTTTCCCCCTCTGCGCCATGACATCAGCACGTGTCTTAAAAATTTTGAACCTTTCAATAACCTCTAAGTTAACTTCACTTTAACCAATGACTGATAAAACTGGTCTTTGGATATTACACCCCTGTAAACAAGATTTTTTTTTATTATGAGATATTTCTGCATCCTTATATGTTCCTAAAATAAGAAACTGTATTAAAATCGTTTTAAAATTTTTGTACTCCCTTCCTCAAACAAACAAAAAAAAAATATGTGTGATTTGGAAATGTTTTAAATGTCACGCCATAATTGGCAACCAAAGATTCATTTATTTGCTAAATTTTTATTTTCTGATGTACTGTTAGTCTCAATTTTTTAAAAAATTAGCTTATCCCTAGTTATATCTAAAGATCATATTTTCTTTCTGTGGACATATTTGCTTGATTATCTGTTTTGTATGCATATTAGCTTTATAAAAAGAATAAGTTTTTCCAGAATCCAAATATTGTAGTTTAATCAGGTTTCATACTTATGGAAAGTCAGTTTTTGTTTTGTTTAATAAGAAAAAGTGTTTAATTTATAAAGTTTCCTCCCCACTTCCCTTCAATACATTAAAATTAAATATGCAATGCAATATTATTACTATTAACATGGTTGTGAAAAGAAAAAAGAAAATATGAAATGCATTTGGCACATCGAGAAAAAAATTGTAGGCATTATTTTGAAACCTTACATACAGTTCTTAATTTCTAATCCTGTGTGGATATATGCTATAAAATATGGATTTGCATAAGTTCACTATAAAGGTAAGTACTACATACATTGTAAAAAGGATTTTTTTTTACTCAATTTCATCTGTGATTTTGCCACAACTATAAAATGAACTTATTTTCTATAATTCATTTCATAGCTTGATGGCTAACTTTCTGGAAGAATTTTAAAGAATATGAAGTATTCTTACTAATTTAAAAGTTACACAACATTTATTGCATATTTTTTTCTAATTTGTGTTTTAAATTTTTTTAAATTAGATACAGCAGGTAGCTGAAAAAAATATTGGTGCGTTGTTTGACATTGATATTTCACAACTAAAATCTGAGAAATGCTTATTTTAAAATTTTGTAGCATTTCTTCTATTATATGAAAATCTTAATCCTCCGAAAAGTTCAGAACCGTCAAAATGATCAGCAACTAATATGTTCAACGAAGTATTGGCCTCATGGAAGCAAAATAATTTTAATGGAACTTCCAGCAGAATGGGGGCCTTCACATGGAGCAAAAACAACATTGACCTTCCACACCCATCTGCGTGGATATTTAATAACAGGTGTATTGCCTTCGAACATTACCAAAATAATGCATCAGATATCAACTCACTTGACTTCTGTAGAAAAGTTAAAAATAGAAAATCCCCAGTTTGCATTGTATGTGATGCGAAATTATCAAGGCATAGAATAATTTAAATCAGAATTATCTGCAGCGGACTGTCAATTCTGTGATCTTTCGTTCTCAAACTCGTGTAAAAAATAAATATCAAGCCAGTGAACAATTTGTTAAAATATTATTTCTTTTTTTTTTTAAATTAAAATATGGCATATATTTTACAGGATATAGCATTTTTCTATGTCCCCATACTTTTCAGTTACCCTGTATATAAAATAATGAAAATACATGTCAAGCAATATACTATGTGTCAAAAAAGATGGTTACGGATTACTTCTGAAACTATAAGAAAATTATAAAAATATTCATATGAAGATAGACAATTCAATTTGTACTTTATCTTATTTTGGAGTCAAAAAACATCAAATTTTTATAATGTTCCTGCATCTAAAAATGCCCAATCACAAAAATAGTTACTGGCCCTTTCTTAAACATATCCAAAAAGTTTTGATCCAAACATCTGAGTTAGAGACAGTCAAAAATCATGATTTATTTCATTTTACAAGAAATTCAAAACATAAAATTGAAAGTCCGGCTTCAAATTCATGACAAAGTCACAATGTTTGACTCTAACTCAGTAATTTTTAGAGGCAGAAAATAGGTGTAGAGGTTATGTAAATTTTGCGATTTATTCTAACAAAACCTTTTGGGTATGACTAATAATGCAATAGTGATGACTTATGATTGGTGATTATGAAATGCAAAGACTGTATAAAAGTTAAAATTTTGAATTTTTCTTAAAATGCTCTTCATGTAAATGAAAGAACAATCTGAATTCTCTGCCTTTCTATGATTGTTTTTGTAGTTCATATTATCCCTCTCTGAGTTACAAAAATATGCTGCAATTTTTCTTTAGACACCTGATAATGAGTTTAAAAATATAATATTCTTACAATCTGAAAGAAAAAAAAAGACTCAAAATATTGACTGATCATGATAATTTTCTCTGCAAAATTCAATTTAAAAATGGATAAACACTTTGTATTTCATGATTCAAACCAATACAATTTTTTGACAAGCGGGGTGAGGGGAGGGGGGTTGCAGCTGTGGGACACAGATTGTGAGTGCTATTTCTTGTAGGATGCCACAGGGCACACTGGATTATGTGTGTCATCCGTTCACCCTCTGGGGCACCCTTGATAAGTGTTATCATTATTCTCCCCTGAGATGCCACTCTTTCACCCCTTAAGGTACCCTGGATGAGGGGTGCCATTACTCTCCCCTCAGACGCGATCCTTTCACCCTCTGGGGCACCCTGGATAAGTGGTGCCATTACTCTCCCCTGAGGTGCCATCTTTTCACCCCCTGGGGCACCCTGGATAAGGGGTGCCATTATTCTCCCCTGTGGTGCCATCTTTTCACCCTAATGAACACTGTGGATAAGGGGTACCATTATCCTTCCCTGAGGTGCCGTCCTTTCACCCCCTGAAATACCCTGGATTAGGGGTGCCATCCTTTCACCCTAGTTAAGGGTGCCATTTTAGCTCCTCTAGGGGTGTCACCAGTGAGACAAGCCTTTCACCCCTAAAAGGTGCAATGTGTCACCATTAGTTTTAACAGTGTACAGTCAGGGCGCGGGGTCCAAATACTCTAGAAACCAGGAATTTTGTAAAGTTTCTTCCTCCTTTATTAATAACAGAAAATCCTCCGATTAGGTAACGATAGTTGAATTTTTCAAAATTAGTGGTGTTCAAAGTGTTCGTATCCTCACCTTGGCTACGACACCGGTTTTAATTATTCTGGAACAGCTTATAAAGTAGTGCTCCTTATTAAAAGTTTATACGAGTGTACGAATAACACGCAATATTCGATGTACAGAATTTTAATATGTATGATATAGCCAAAGCGGTTATACGTATTATAAGAAATAGCATACATGGTACAGCGTATATACGAAACTTTAAACTTAATAACCCACAGTGATTAAAGCTGTAAATATTTAAACTTTTTTGTTCATTACCTAAGATGCTTTTTACCTGCTAGTCGGAGACAATGAGAAACAATCGCCAGAGTCTTTCCTTTATAATGGCATAGAACAATTAAAATGTCAAATTTAAAAATACTTAAAACAATTTAAGTTGTTCCTGAAAATCTATGTTTACGATATTACTTAATTTAATGAAAAGTAGAAGTAACATAATTTAATTTATTTAAATTGAGAAAAATCTATGCACGGATCATTTCATTGTGCAAAATGCTACACGGTAACGCCGATTTTCAACTTGTTCTCCATTTACTGACGTAAGACTGAAGAGGTCCAATTGAAAGTTAATACGTATAGTTGAAATATACGGATAGTTGAATTATAATACATGTTAAATGTATTATAATTATTATAATACATTTAACCCTTTCCAATACAGTGGTCTCACGTCGAGACCAACTAATTTTAATTTCGAACTTACAAACGACATCAAGAGTATTTTAATAAAAAAAATCCTTTTACAATGAAAGTTTAATGCAACACGTTTTAAATTTCTAAAAACATCGTTTGTAAATTCCGGCGTCTCCCATTTATTTCATCATTTCACAAACACAATTAATTCTTTGCCGGAACAGATTAACCTATATGCGCTTATAAGCACCCGGATACGTTTAAATTATATAGATTTTATACTGACGTATTATATACGTATATACGTTATGTCGGGATCATTAATTTGAATATTTTCTTATTTCTTTTTAATAAATTTCCTTGTCTTGCTTCTCTTTTTGTATAATGCTATTTGATAAGTAAAAGTGTGATAATTACAATGGAGAAAAACTTTTATAGAGCTTTCTTTGTTTTTGTAGCAATTTCATTTTGCGTGAAAATAAATGTTTTCATAGTTCACAGTAAAAGTACATTTCCGATTCTTAAAAAAATATGCAATCAATTACCACGAAAAATTTTAATAAATAGACACTCGCCTTTTGAATATTTTGCGGTAACTTCAAATTGAAAACGCAAAAGATATTACCGTTATTTTCAGTGAAATTTTATATAATGAAACATAATTTATTCATACTTATTTATTTGATTTTATTTATTAAACAAAATTTCTCGTTTGAAACATTTATTTAGCCAAGGCTTATGTGTAAGAAATTACAGTAAATTTTATTATCGTGTATACAATTATAAAAGTATTCATTGTCTTGTTTAATAACGAAATTTCGAAAATTTAATAAGAGGTCAATAATATAGAATTACAGAAATTATAGTAAATTTTATTATCGTGTCAATAATAACAACCGTATTATTTGTCTTGCTTAATAATGAAATTTCGAAAAATTAATAAGGCGATTAATAATATAAAAATTTAGAGGTGAAAATCGGCTAAATGTATCTTTCTCTGAATCAGGAGAGAGACAAAGATTTACGATTTTTTTCCCTTTTCAATAGCGAGTTGAAACAGAAGCTTAGTTCTAACAAGGATTTTCGGAAGTAGATGGTCTTTGCAATAATTTATTACCAAGGCGAACATAAATTCCATTCTCTAATCTTGCCTTGGAATGTTCACCATATAGGGTAAGTTTTGAGACAGTTGAGTTGTTTGAAACAGTAAGTTTTGAGATAGATTCCAATGGTGAAGATTAAAACTGTCACCTGGAAATATCTCTTCAAAATCATTCAAATTTATTAATCATTTCATTGAAGCATTTTTTTTAAAGGAATGTTTTAAACTTAAAAATAATTACTTCATATCCTTTAAGTAGAGTAATTTTAAAAAAGTTATTCCAACTTTATGTTGAAAATTTGAAATTTACTATTTGTGGGCACAACAAAGTACAATTTATATATTAAGAGGGCACGATAATTTCAAATGTTAATTTTATCTGTATTCTACAAACATTTCTTAGTAAACAGAATGCAGTTCAGCGTAAAAATGCTTTATTTATTTAAAAACCACCTTTAAGTAATTTACGCTCATACTCAGTAACGTTTGCAAGCTCTTTGGTATAGCCCTATATATCAACTATAGCATTTATAATACCATATAATATGCATAGATTTGGAAAAATCATATCATAATTAAAATGCATTTCACCAATCAATCAGCCATCGTCACATACATGTTTACTACGGAAACAATAGGTTATTTGAAATCTTTTGTGTGTCTCTGTAAATGCTATGCAATTCGTATTATGTATGACTATATCGTACAACTTATATTAAGCTTCAGCAACGTATATCAATTTTTTAAATCATAAAATAGTTTAATAAATTTAAAATATATCGCGCACAATGAACCCCTTTATCATTAAAGAATGAAATTCTTTTATGTGTCCCTGAAAATGAATAACATCTATTGTTTTCGCCACATATTTTACAGAATGTATATTTTTAGTGTAGTTCGTAAATTTGTGTAAATTTTAATATATTTGACAGGATGTAACATCTTTAAAATACATTTGAAACGATTTTTTCCCATAGGCGGTAATGTAATGGTAAACTTTTGACTGCCCCTGTAAATAAACTAATCATGTTAGAAACTTCATTTTAATTAGGGTTTGTGCTAGGGTAAACGTCAATAACCTCTAAAAATTTCAGGATGATCCGAGAATATTTACGGGAGTTAGATCACGGCCAGACGACCAGACAAATCGAAATCATAAACACTTTTCAATTTTGTTGGAAAGTGTTAAAAAAGAAAATTCACAGTTTTAATGGCAAAGCGTTTGCAAGCATAGTTATATGACCTGGGATCAATTCCAGGTATGGATGCTTTTCAGTCTGTTGGCTGTACGTCTTTTAAGCAATCAAAACTAGAAAAATACTAAATTTAAGACATGTGAAATTTTCTGCAAAAATTTCCGAAGAATTATATTACATTCAAGTTCATCGATGCTAGATTTCCTTTTCGTTTAGTGTTTTCCCCAAATTCGGTGGTTCCATCATGTTCCGCGGCTGCAACATTGCCAACACATAAGAGTGAGGAGTAGTAGGATTGGCATCGTCCAGGTAGCTCAGAGGCAACTCATTGGAGCGTGTAGGCAATGAACCTTGTTTGATTCCAGGCTTGGGCACTTTTCATTCTATTGGCTGTACGCCTTTTAAAGAATGAAAATTTGAAAATTGCTTATAAATGCTTTATGAAAGAAAAAAATATCTGTGAAAATAAATATTAGAGAACACGTGTTTGCTTTCAAAGAAGTAAACAACTGATGTTGTAGAAGCTAATTCCTTTTTTTTGATATTGAAATGTCATGCCAAGATTCTGAATCAAGCCCTTACAAACACTCCGCTGATTGTTTGTATTCTACGAGCCATAAATGGGTTTTTGCAATGACCTTTGAGCCCCTTGTTAGGTGGCCTTGTGTTATTACATATCCCGCTTAATTTTAATACCCAAAAGTGATTACAGCACCAGAATTTTGGGCCAACATTTTTGCTTTTAAAATGTACCTGAAGAACATATTTTATTTATATTTAAATAAATTTATCGGTAAACCCTGTGTCATTTAATCATTTCAATATTGTAGTAACAGAAATACTTTGCCTCTTGAAAGGGTTAATAATATTTCCCTGACCAGCCCTAACTGAAAGTACTTCATATACTTTTAAATCGTAACTAGTGTAGAAATATTGCACTTTCGTATATAAGTTTCTCGAGGAATAGTTTTTTTTAATTTAAGAGCAGTATGCTGTTTTAAGCATTTCAATGTGAAAGAGTTTCTGTTGCCGTAATATTGGAAACTTATCAGAATTTACAAACATATTTATTTGAAAATAAATATTTTTTTTTTACAAAAATTATAAAAGCAGAAACTTTTGGCTGTTAAAAATCAAGCAAAAAAATTAATGTCATGTCATCCTTCAAAGGTTAAATTTGTTTTAAATTTGTCACGTTCAAGTCCCATGAACGACAACGAAGTTCGAAATATATTGCGAATAACACACATTTTTAACAAATTTCTTCCAGAATTTAGGGATAAAGTTTTATTTTTTTTAAATCATCCGACAACAATGCTTTTCTGTCATTAATTTTTTTTTTCGAAAACTCTGAAAAATTTTAAACATTACAGCAACGCAATTACTTTCCGCTAAAAGTGTTTTTAACCCTTTCAGGTTCAATGTACTTGCAGTCGTAAAACTTTGAAATAACTGAATGACACCATTAAAAAGAATATTTATTTGTAAACAAATAAAAATACACTTTCGCGTACTTAATAAGAGTAAAATTTTCATCTAAACATTATGGTGCCAACGCACCGATAAGGGATGAAAATTAAGAGATGCCATAAGTGAATCATTGGTCTTCAAGGAGTTAAAACATATAAATATGTTTTCAATCAGAAAATTTATTTCCTAAACCACCGTGGGAGAAGCCAAATTTTGTCTGCCACCGCTACCTTTGACTTAAATATTTCAACACTCTAGAGGAATAGAAAAAGAAAATTGCAAAATTGATACCGGAAACATTTTTAAGCAAAATTAGACAATTAAAGACACCGGGAATAAAAGCGGGAAGGTTGTGCCGGGGGCAATGGAGCTACCGAAAATCCACAGCTACGTATCACAATCATATTATTAGTCTTCTTCAATGTATTACTTATTCGTTTAAGTTTATTAATTAAAATTATGTGATCAAAGATAAGTTTGTTTGACATGAAAAAGTAAAAAGCTCGTAGCTATGTTTTACAAATATGACAATAAATCCACATAGTTAACAAAAATAAGAAATTATTAAGTCGATATACCTTTTATTAAGTTGATATTTCCATCATTTATAACTCAGAATAGAACAGAAATATTTTCTTTAAAGCTTGATTCCTATCAATTATATTATGTTTTGTAAAACCAATTAGAATAATTAGCAGCAAAATGCCTTCGAGTATTCATGAATATTGTCATTTGATTCAGATAATTATTCCTAACGTAGAACAAGATAAATTTTAAATTTTAGCAACTTTAATGTTTTCTTCAATAGAATTTACTTTTCTCACAAGAGCTACATGTCAGAAACATTTTATAGTCTATTTCCCCATAAGAAATATGTTTAAAAATTTCAATAGAAACTCTCATTTTTATGCATGCTTCAATGAATAATTGCAAATCAAGATTATTAGAAGAACGTTCTTGTAAAATACGCCATTGAATTATTTACGCTGCAAATATTTTTGAGTTGTATACGAACGAAAAACTTTCGCAATAAATAGTAAACTTTAATCGTTAAAATACTCTTGGGTGATCTAAGGAATGTACTTTTTTCACATCGATATCTGAAATAAATTTGTCGGTGGTCATATGGTTTTACCCACCTAATTTTAGCTCCAAAACTGACAAATTACCCGAAGAATATTTTAATAAAAATAAATGGTGAGTTTTTATTTTCTAAAAAAAATCGTTTCAAAATCCGGTTTTAATCAATTTTTTCATCATTTTACGACAATCCTTGTACGATCAGACCAGGATTAAATGGAACAAATAATGCTAGTCACAGATAGTGATACACGAAAAAACGAAAGGTTGGCAGTTTTTGGTAATATATTCAATCTAATAAAATATTTCGCATAAAAAAGAGTTATTTTAAGTAGTGTTTAAGATATTAAATACATTGATTTCCGGCGTATAATCCGCGGAACAAACAATTATTTTTAGACCCATTTTTTTAAAAAAAAGGAATGTAACCACTGCCCCCTCAACAATGCCTATTCACTGAGCAGACGACAAACGTGAAACGTCATGAAGTGGAGGCGAAATCACTAACCTTATTGGTTCCACAATCGCCACGAAACTCAAAACGCGATCGTTGTCAGGGAAACGGCCTCCACTACGTCACAAGCGAGAAGGCATTGTAGAGGAGGCAGTGATGTAACGTATCTCATCATCGAAAATATTTGTCTTCAATCCCTAAATAATATTTCTGGGTCCAAAATTAATTGTTTGATCCACGGATTATACACCGGAAATTACAGTAAATGTAGAAAAGTAAATTATCTATGAAAAAAATTGCATTTTATTAAAATTAAATCTATAGAAGTGTTTTTTACCTTTCAGGTTATCAAAGCCTGAGAGCTAATGTGCCCACAGTTCTGTATGTTCTTACATATGTACGTAGCGTGGTAAATCTCGATAGAAATATCTGATTTGCTTCAATTTTCTTTCTAAGTTCGTTCAGATAAGGCACTTCCCTTAATATTTTTGGGTTTCATTGGTTAAGTATAAAGGAGAAACGGGAGTTAATTCCTCTTGATTTTGATAAATGTTTTTTAATCAGAGTTATTCTATTTGCGTCAAATTGTGTATACCGGTTAATTCTGTTAAGGAGCTTCCACGATAAAATTTCGTGATTCAATGGTTAAGTGTAAAATGGAAAAGGGGGCTATTTTTCCCCACTTCATTTAGATAAATGTGTTTTTCAAGCAAAATTATTATTACCACATTGCAAACGGATGTTTTTCGCTTCTTAAGCTGTAATTTCAGTCTATAGGTTTTACTATTACATGTTACATTATTTAACAATAAGTAATTTTACGTGTTATTAATAATAAATGTTTACCTAAAATCTGGTATTTTAGAACAAATAAAGAAACTTTAAACCAAAAACGTTTCTTAAGAAATTAAATAAATAAGCATTACAGAGAAACAAATCATATTGATAAATACTTTTATTGAATAATTTGTATGATACCACGTATGCTTTTTGATAAAAAAAGGGTGTTGTCAGTGATTATTATATTATGCATGAAGGAATAGAAAATAAGACAATGGTACTATTTCTAATTGATGCATATTTTTATACGAATGACACTCTTTTTATAAAATAAGTATTGTTTAAATTATTGAAATATAAAGGACCATATTTGCAAAAGTATTGATTGCAGTTAGAGTGAAACATATTCAAAGCACACGGTTTCGAGTCATCTATCAGATAAGAAAGCAATTAAACATTGGAAAGATATTAAAGAGAATTAGATAGTCTGTAACCCTACACTACGCTGTGTGCATTCAAAAATTGTTCCACGGCCTGTCAAACTACCAATATTTTAGAATAGACCAACTTATCTTATTTCATGATATAAACTTTACAATTAAGTAAGGTGAAAATTAGCTTTCAAAATTTGTGATAATTAACGACATTTGGTCAAAACATTTGAAACTGCCTAGTTCTAAATAAACGAAAAACTAAATCAAGAAGCTTTCTATTTTACTTCATACCTCCATTTACATAGAAGGATTCCCCGAAACTGTACACAACAGAAGAAATGATACCATGGTTTTGTCCTATCACTGATACGTTAATATACCATATTACTCATCCCATAAAATATTACTGGTATAAATGTACTTTTTACTGAGCTTCATTTAATATCAGGAAATTCAGAAAATAAGTTAGGTTTTCCTACTTCGCCACAGAATAATTTTGTTTGTTAGTTAAAACATACGCATTCTTCCTGCTGAGTTATTGGTAATTGATGAAAGACCTTTTTAGATCGCTTACTTATTCGGGACTTGTTTTGTGAGAGATTAAAATGTTTTAAACAATCGAACATCCCGCCATAAGCGAGATACGGTCGGTCATCTGATTTTTAAGGCATAAGCTGAGTAACTGAGTTGTTCATCGCTATCATCCCTACGACGAAAACCAAAGCATGTGAAAGCTACAGATATGTTTGTAAAATTTACTGACCGAATGCGGTAAGCGATTCCATGGTCAGAAGGTGGTTGTGGTACTTCAATGAAAGACAGGACAATAAAGTTTTTGACCATCTCCATAAAACCATCAAGACCTACTCGCACCAAGTGATTTTTATCTTTTCAAGTACCCGAAAAGCAATTGAAGTCTTTTCTTCCCGTCAACCAGAACCAGATTTAGAGATGACAACGAAGTTAGATTCGTTGATACCCAATGATTGCAATAGCAGGTGGTATCCGTCTTTCAAAAGGGCATCCAAACAATTGTTTCCCTGTAGTATAAATCCTAAACAATGATGGTACTTATATCTAAAGTTGTCTGACTATTTTAATTCATTATTTTATAAAAGTCAGTTCCAAATTATTGATTATTTTTGTGTGTGTGTGTGTTGTTAAATGGAGCTTACTTTCTGGATAACCTGGTATTTTGTATAATCGAGGACGGAGTTATCAGTTTCGCCTCCAATTTTTATGCGAAATGTCACATTCGCATAGAAAATTCGGAAAAAGAATTTTCATTTTATTTGATTACTAAATGTCTTTCATTAAGAAAAGCATAAAATATTAATCTTTATTTCTTTTATGAACTTGAAATCTCTGAATGAAAAAGGAAACTAAACTAATAACCCTGGTCGAGGAGGAGGAAAAACCTGTACTATCTCGATGCCATTTTTTTCACAAAATTATCGCAGAGACATACGAGAAATACCGAATAAATTAATTTTTATTAAATGTATTGTTTACCTTTTATATCAAGAACGGAAGATGCAAATTTGCTATCGTTTTTTATTTTGTATCAATAATTCAAAATTAAAGACTAACTACGATTTCACACTGATAGCTAACAACTGAAAAGAGATGTATCTTGCTCTGTATATTTTTATCAGGTGGCTAATTCCAATATATTTTAAAATTTATTTAATATCATATTTTAAAATTTATTCCATTTAATTGTATTCTAACGGATGGTACTGTAAAGCCTGGTAACAGTATAACACACATAATATTTTTATGCGATTATACATAGATATACGTCTACGATAGATATACGTCTACGATATACACTATATAGCCATTGATTATGGGACACTTGCGATTTTAGACAGTTTACTAAATATCTAGAAAAATACATGAGGAATCATCTCGAAACTCTTAGTGTATAAATATAATAGTATACTTCATACATCTCCGTGAAGATTTTTTACCGAAACGCCATAGGGGACCGTCAACAAATTAAAAAAGAATGAATATCTTTTGAATAACCCTGTCAAAACTAATGTAGCAAAAGCGCTCAAACTCTAGATTATGCTTAAATGCCTTATTGTAATACACTGTGTTCATTTTTATGCAAATAGCGTGCACACTGGCAGAGTAATTAAGGTTTTTATAAAAATGGTCCCAAATTTTTCCAAGTTTTTCCATTATAATTTTCAGAGTTCTTAATATAAAATAATATTTTTTTCAGAAAATATGACAAACAACATTGCACACAGTACCCTGTAATCAGAATTAAAAAATAATAAAAATTGTATGAAAAATGAGTAGGTTTACTATATAACTTTTTACTGCGCATGCGTCAAAGATATCAAAACTTCATTTGCATATTATGTTAGCTAAATGTATAGAGCAACTTTTGTAAAAGTCTCAAAATCATAGCTTGAAAATTCTGAAAGTAATCGTCTATAGAAAAAGGACAAAATCCATTGTTTCCAAAATGAAGCAAAAAAATGAGGGATTTTATCCAAATGCAGTAGTACATCCCATATTGTATATTCTATATTGACACTAATAAATGAATATATGGATACAACCCCTCTTGTTTTTGCTTCATTTTGAGAATAACGGGTTTTCGACTTATTCAATTGACGATTATTGTCAGAATTTTCAAGTTATGATTTTGTGACTTTCACAAAAGTTGCTCTATACATTTAACTAACATAATATGCAAATGAAATTTTGATATCGTTGACGCATGCGCAGTAAAAAATTATTTAGTAAACCAACTCATTTTTTATATAATTTTCATTATTTTTTAATTCTGATTACAGGGTACTGTGTGCAATGTTGTTTGTCATATTTTCTGAAAAAAATAATATTTTATATTAAGAATCTGAAAACTATAAGGAAAAAACTTGGAAAAATTTGGGATCATTTTTATAAAAACCTTAATTACTCTGCGAGTATGCATGCTATTTGCATAAAAATGAACAAGGCTTATTACAATAAGGCATTCAATTACAATCTAGAGTTTGAGCTCTTTTGCTACATTAGTTTTGACAGGGTTATTCAAAAGATATTCATTCTTTTTTAATTTGTTGACGGCCCCCTTTGGAGTTTCGGGAAAAAATCTTCACGGAGATGTATGACTTATACTGTTATATTTATACACTAAGAGTTTCGAGATGATTCCTCATGTATTTTTCTAGATATTTAGTAAAATGTCTAAAATCGCAAGTGTCCCATAATCAATGGCAATATAGTGTAGGTCTACGTTTCTGGCAATTGTGTCTACTATCTAAGAATCTATTAAATTCAAATACAGATGCAAATTTTCCTTTTTAGAATGGTAGATACACTTTATACTAACACAGATATCATTAATTGCTTATGAAAATATTCACATAATTAGACTTACTGCATCGAGATAACCTTCCCTTAGTAAAATTTGTTACAGGCAAAAAAAAATGGAATAATGGTTGTTCGGGGCTTGCAGCTTTCCTATATTTTGATACCGCTGTTTTAAAAAAGTCACTGAGATACATTCATTTAGTATTTCTAATAGAAATGTACCAGAATATTTACTGCTTTAAAATAATAATTGCAAAGGGAAAAATTTAGGAACGCTGCGCCATCTGGCATTCAATTGATTAAAAAATGCTTAAGAGAAAATACCAGAAAGCCTAGGTCTCATTTGTAAAATTAATAGAAAATGAAGATTTCGGATCGTATAAGATGGTATAATTTTGTTGGTATAACCGCGATATCGTCGGCATGATGTCAAACTACCCAATATGAAAACCGTATTGCCAGAGAGCTACATTTTTTAATTCAGATTTCTTGATTGGCACTATATTTTTGAAATAGCAAAATTTACCTTATTTAATGACATATTAATAAATCCGAAATCACGGGGAATTTTATCATTTCAGAGAGTAGTGTCAATCCAGAAATGAAGAAATCTGGATTGAAAAGAAATAGCCTACTAACAATACTATTTTCATAGTGGATCGTTTGACATGGTATCGACGATGTAACCCGGCTGAAAATTTCGAGCCTGCCACAGGCGACTAATTTTATATTCTGTTCGCACAACCATTAAAAAAATTTTATTGCAAATGTTGTCGAAATGTATGTAAAAGATATTTCTTTTGAAAAAGTGGTGCAAAATAGAATTAAAAAATAATCGCCTGTGGGAGCCCTGAGATTTAAAATCCTTACTTCCTCACAAACCAAACTTCTTAAAACTTCTGAAACCAGAAAAATTTAAATGAAAATTCCATGTGAAATGTTCGAGAAAAACAATGACTTTTGCCACTTGTAATTGCAGATTTGTAAGTGTCAATGTTGGTGAATCTAGCGTTTCATATAATGGCTGGTCTGTGAATGAATGCTGCGAAGTTTTGGCCGGTGTAAACATTATTATGCAAAATTCCAAAATGATTGCTTTTCTGCAAACGAGAATAAGTGCTATAACATATTTGTTTTCGCCTCAAATATATAACTAATTTCATATTTTGTTTAGAAACATTATCATCATTAAATTTTTTCAATAAAATTATAGGTATTTTTTATGGTTTTCATAAATGTTCAGCAAACTTTAAAGGTTAATGTAGCACATTTAAAATATACTTATGATGGAAGTTGGTGATTTGTGCTTTTTCTTTATTTCTTGTATTAAATGAATACACGCTTACCTCTGTTACTTGTTACACATAATTTGTTCTACCGGCTTCTTTAATTACTTTGTAAGTATGATAAATATATTTTTCATTAATAATTTTTTTTTCTAGAAAATTCTTTATATGTAAATTAAATTTTATTAAATATATATCTATGTATAATCGCATAAAAATATTATGTGTGTTATACTGTTACCAGGCTTTACAGTACCATCCGTTAGAATACAATTAAATGGAATAAATTTTAAAATATGATATTAAATAAATTTTAAAATATATTGGAATTAGCCACCTGATAAAAATACACAGAGCAAGATACATCTCTTTTCAGTTGTTAGCTATCAGTGTGCAAATCGTAGTTAGTCTTTAATTTTGAATTATTGACACAAAATAAAAAACGATAGCAAATTTGCATCTTCCGTTCTTGATATAAAAGGTAAACAATACATTTAATAAAAATTAATTTATAATCCATGTATACTATGTAAACACATTTTCGAAATATTAACTAAATAAAATATTGCGGATAAAAGGTAAACAATACATTTAATAAAAATTAAATTATTATCCATATATGTTATGCAAACACATTTTTAAAATATTAACTCAAGTTTCATATTCAATATTAACCCTTTTGACTCCGGTGTCTGTTACAAAAATTTTATTTGGTCGGCACTTCTTTTTCAAAAGAAGTTATTTTCAATTACACAACATCAAAAACGCTCTAATTAAATATGGAATATAATTTTCCTTTATTTTTTATGCTAAAAATAAATTTTGCAAAGAAAGATAATGTCCAGTCAGATTGGACATACAAGGACAAAAGGTTAAATTAGCCTGGCATTATGATCAAAAGAGATGCACAGAAGCGGTTCATTAATCTGGCATGTTCGAAAACACAACCTTACCCAATTATCAAACGTCAATGCAGTTTTTGTTCTCCTACATTGAAATCACGTGCAAATTGTTAAAATATCTGACAATTATTGTTATGTGTTTCATTCTAGCATAACTATGAGAATTAAAGAAAAATATAGAATACAAAATAAAATTGCAATTATTTGATATATACTGTATATGTACTGTGTATAATCATTGTAAATGTAGTGGAATATTTACATTATACTTTTAAAAAGTCACTGATGTCACTTTGCTTCCGCAATTCGTATTTCTTCTTCAAAAAGTCATTACGGATTATACATAGACTTAAGAGTTCTGTAGAACCGTAGCTTTTGTTCGATTCTTCAAATTTTATGAGTGCATTTAATGCATAAAAAGCCTGTTTAGTGGTGCAACCAGGGTGGGTAGACAAATGCTCTAAATACAGGTAATTTTTGAAAGTTCTGTTCACGTTGTCTAAACAGAAAACTTTTTGCTAGGAATCAAGGAGAAAAACCCTTGCAATTTTACTGGTTTTGAGCACCCACCCTGGTTACGCCACTGCTGTTTTTACAAGACTTTAGAATCATCTGCCACGGCTTCTTCGTCATCATCCGATTCCACCTCCTGAGTCAGGGTTTCTTGTGGCTTTAAAATAAGTCAGTGTGCATAATCAGTGCTATTTCTTTGAACACGTGGCTTGCTGTCGTGGATTTCAATCCTTTGTATGACTTCCTCATGGGGTATATTTCTAAAAGGGTTGTTTGGCACGGCTTCTCCAAATCAAGACTATACTTTGGCCATCACGCAGAACATTTTATTCTTGATCTTGATCTTTGCCATTAGGTTACAATTTTAGCCATCACCACTGTAGAATAACCTTTTTCATCTGATTCCACGCTAAGGCTTTCCAAAAATTGCATTTTTGGCATTAAACTGTATTTCGAAATCTTTTACTTCATAGTCATAGTTCAAAAATCCTTGCACAAAAAATCTTCGATAAAAACACTTTAAGATTTGAATGAAAACAAGTCAAGTAAATTCGTTAAAAAAAAGAAATGAAAAAGAAATAAAAACAGGTTAGCATGCCGGATAGAATGCGCTGAACCATAGAATGCCGGGGTTTCTACTGTATTTGTATATTCTATTGCAACATTATTAATGACATATTCCATAAATTCCAATTTTAAGCCTTTCAAGGGCAGTGGTAAGCATATGAAACATTTAATTTTAATTCTCAAATAACACAGTGGTACCAGAATTTGGTAGAATTTTGGTACCAGAGATTTTCCGTTTAGTATGTATCTGAAAAATGGCTTCATCTTATTTCCAGATAAATTTGTAAGTGAATTCCGGTGTCATTCATACATATTAACATTTCAACAACAGAAGTGTTTTGCCCCTGAAAGGATTAAAAAGTCACCAGATAATGAGAAGGGCATATGATCACCTAGAATAATCTTAAAAAATATAAAAGATAATCTATGGATATTTTATTTCAAGGTTTATTTTGCAACTTAGGTAAACTTAGGCAACTTTTCAGGTAAAATATGTCTTACTTTAAAGCATGTTAAGCATGTCTCTAATCAGAATTTTTTACAAAAAAGAATAATTTCAATAAAGTTCCACGTGGAAACGGGACATTAATTAGTAAATATTTTCTGGTGAGAAACTTATTCTACTTTATATTAATTAACCCATAAAGCCTAATAAGGAGATATTTCCAAGAAGTCTAGCAACACTAATTCAGATTTGAAGTTTTCTTAATATTTATATCACAGAAATTGCAAGGATATTTTTTAATTGTAGAATTTTTAATATTTATCTGTGATTAAATAAGGCGTAACGGTCTATTAAATTATAGTCGTAAAACTGTATGCATCCTGATATTAGTATAAAAATTTTGCGGTTAAATTTCTTTATTGAAGATTTTACGCTTAAAGGGTAACGCTTTTACATAAGATGGCGTTACATTGTTTTTGAATTGCTAAATAAAATTTTATGTATGGAAAGCAGCATTCCCAGCCGTCACCTCCTTCCCTCTACCACACAACAACCAAAGAAAAGGGCCTCCGTGGCTGAGTGGTTTAGACATCACGCCGCTGATCGTGAGGCTGTGAGTTCGAATCCCACTGGCTCCATTGCACACAATCTTTGTGTGGAGCTCCTGGTTGTACTTCTCTTGTGTTGTAATATTTCCTTGTGTGCTTTCTCGTCCCTATATATTGACGATGGCTTATAAGCAGGCTTCATGTCGAGCACACAAGTCAGATGTATGTTGTTCAATAAACAAACAAACAAACCAAAGAAAATGTGAATATAAAGTTTGTTTTGGAGTTTCACTTTCTATTTCTAGAATACACAATGTGAACGAGCTGCTTATTCGCTAAAATTTACTAGCTGTAAATTTTTAGGTAGAAATTAAGTTTGAAGTTTCCAAAAACAGTTCTTTAAATTATAGCATTCTATATAAAAAAAAAATAATCGTGCTTGTAAGGCCTTATTTTAGTACTTATACCAGTGACAAACTCATGTCGGAGAGACAAATATTACATTTATTAAGCCATATAAATGGGCGTGGCGGAGTGATGTCGCGGATAAGTAGGTGTGATGAAAATTATTATTAAATATTTAAATCGCAATTTTTAACCACCTCGTTTAATTTCGGAACTTTTATTATTAATTGCGGGTAAATAAAGCAAAAACGCCTATTGAAAATTTGCAGTTAAGTTGTTCTTGTTTTTAAGTTTTATATAGAAATAAATTGTTTCTACTTAAAAATAAATAAGAATTTAAATTTTATAATTAAAATGGCCACCTTCTAGACACAAAAATATTTGTGATTTAAATCGTGCAAACCATGAACGTTCGCCAAAAATTAAAATTTGGTACTAGGAGTAATAATTTTAACAGAAAAGAATAGAGGTTTCTATGAATATTGCTACAAATTAATCCATTAAATTCATTTTATAAAATGTATCCTGTTTTTAAATATTTTTTATCTTTGTCACTGACATTTTCAAATTCAACACTTTACATCTCATTGACAAGTTGAGATAACACAAAAGGCGTATAGATTATATAACAGGCATTATATGGAGAGGCATTACCTTTTGAAATCTTATATGAATACCACTTCCTTTTTTCGGTTTAAAGCTGTCAAAAATGTTGAAAGTTTTTGGAATTGAATTACAATTTAGAATGAAAAAAAAAACCAGCAAGTGATTTTTTTTCCAGATCATGTTTAGAAATAGTAAATAAAACTCATATAAAGAATTTATATTTTTGCTTTTACATGTATGAAATATATTTTTTTTCTTCAAAAAATGTCAGTCTATTTTAGTAGTTTCTAAAGCTCACATAGTCAAAATTAAATCACACAAAAACAAATAAAACAATGTATTTAAGATCTTTTTGAATTTTGAGGTCACACTTGTTACATAAATGTTTGAAAGATTTTACAAATTTCCAATTTTGTAAAAACGCAATTTTCAACAACCTGTAATTAAATAGATTATTTTTATGTATTATTTGTTTAAAAATGAATGTTAGAATACTTTCTCTTTAAGATTTCACACTCAAAATATGAGAAATATCCAAAATTATACAACAATTCATGTTTTTTGAAATTCTTTGGATTGGCCCAACTTCTTGAATATTTTGAAATGCTAAGTCATAATAACAGGGCTAAAAGTATGAACAGCAACGAAAAATATGCCTGTCCGATATCACAGATAAGCTTAACACATCTGAAAGTTAGTATGTATTTATTTAGAGAGCTGTATTTGCAAGCTTTAAATTTATTAGCTGCCAATTTCCTGCAGTAATTTTGATGCAATAATACCGGGTGTCCAGTAAATGACTGACCCATTTCAAAATTAAATAACAAAAAAACGGTTTGAGATAAAAATGCGCGGTTTGCGGTATTGTTATTAGAATATCAATAAATTTTGAATACGCACTTCCTTCAAATAGTTCTAATTTCGGCCAAAAGATGGCGCTGGCGGCATCAGACTACAGACATACCGCCTGTTTTCTTGTTCTCAAGCTGATGATCTTTCCGGCTCATTTTCCCGAGTCGAATCTGAGTCGAAATGTTGAATCTCCACTCAACTGCAGAAATAGGGTTTGTTGATTGGAACGAGATTTAAAATAACATTTAAGATTGAACGGGGTCTATTGTAACAATCTATGTCTATTGTAGCCTCCTCAGACAAATATCACGGGGAATTACAAAAACTAGTTTAAAATTACTGTAAAACATCTCCAAAGATGTGTCAATCTATGAATAAATATTTATGACCAGCAAACGTTTGTTAAAGAATCCTAGAAATATTTGTAACAATTCTAGAAAAATTTAAAATAATTTAAAGGACCCAACAAACACATAACTTGTGGGCCATTAAAGGTGTCGTTAACGTTGGCCCAAAGTGTTTGGTGACGGCCCGCCATCCTTTGCCGTAACGGCTCCGTCAAAAAACTGTCACGCCGGCCAGAACGCGGCCACAAGATGAGGCCCATAAATGTGCCATAAACTTTTTATCAAAATATCAGACAGCCTCAAACTTGCCACAATTATTCTTTTAAAGGCAATTAACAATCAAAGCTAGCCATAAGTGTGCCCTAGCCATGCCATTTGTGTTTTGTAAGAATTAAGTTTAGCCAAAAGCTGCCCACAAAAGAGCCCTTTATTATTTATTCTATCCAAAAGCCTGCCACTACCATGCCATAAAAATTATTTAAGCATAAATGCAAAATCTGTTTAATAAAAAATATTTATTAAAGAACTGCTTGAATGATTAAATGTTTTTGCATAAAAAATAAGTATATTAAGAATAATTTAAGTACAATAAAATATATGTATATATAAATTTACTTTTCTTGAATTTTTCGAAAATTTTCCAAAATACAATACTTCGCATATTGAATTTAATAATTTGTTTATTTATTCTATTATGCATTAAATATATATATATATATATAAATAATGCAATTTATAAACAGTTGTATTTCATATACAATTTGAAAAATAAAATTAGTATGCCAAACATTGTATTTTCAATAAGCTCAAGATAAATAAATTTATACGTTTTTGAAAAATGAACCGAAATCATTATTACTATATTTATTTTTCATGAAGAAACATTTGTTATTCAAGCAATTATTCAACAATTATTTTTTATTCAACACATTTTGAACTTATGCCTAAATAACATATATTCTTAATGTGATTTATTATGTACTTTATATTAAAATAGATCTATTTTATGTATGTATGTGGTGTTTTGTTTAACTTATTGTTAAGTCTGTTAATATATAAAATGTATGTTGTAATATAAAATGTGTTCGTGATATACTTTTGTTTATTTTTTATACATTTATTTGCAAGCCTTTTACCAGTATTTTGTGCTTATTCATTAAAGAATTATTTAATTATTTTCTTATAATTCCTTTTTTTATGTATATTGATTTTATTTTGTAAGAAATTTTTAAACGCTTTCATTTTGGCAAATGCAAGATAATATTTACTTTATATTGTATGATTCACCGATATTCTAATACATTAAAATTCTATTTAACTTAGAAAATAGTTAATGTTCTTTTTCAATATATGAAGTTTCGGGGCACAGTTTATCAATCAAAGATAAAAAATATATATATAAATTATTTTAACTTTTCCTAAACACCCGAGAGTTTTATTCAATTACTTCAATTAAATTTTATTATTAATATTCTTACTTACAAAAAGAAAACAGTTTTTTCTCAAGCTCTCTCTCTCTCTCTTTTTTTTTCCACTGAAGCAAGCTATTTTAAAAAATCTCAAATGATATATATAAATATGACATTTCAAAGTAATATCGATAGTCCTTAGCAAAAAGAAAATAAATTATTAAATAATTATCTATTAAATTAAATTTTACAATATTTGAATTAAATTTTACAGTATTTGAAGAATTAGAATGGGAAAAAAAAGTAAATTTCACCCATAAGAATAAGATTTATTTAAATTAAACTGTCCAAGCATTCGCTATTCATTGAAAAAAGCCCCAGTATTTGATAGATTTATGATGATTTCCTGAAACTATAAACATTTATCTTATTTCATTTAATCAAGTACTTTCATTTTCAATTTGTAATCGAGATATTTCGCAATAATAATGACTGTTTTTCCTATAATTATGTATTTCAAGGTTGTGATGCAATCGATGTTTCGTCAGTGCTAAAGTTCAATTCTTTGTCAGTCTTCTATTTTATTTGTAAATGTAAACACGTAAAAATTGTTCTCTGTAAAATTTAACTGTATTTTTCTAACTTTTGTTTAATATCTTTTTAATGTAGAGTTAAAAGAAAAATTATAGTGTTTCAAAAGGAATGTGCTCAGCTTTAGTGGATTTTTTATTTCTGCCTGGTATTCTTACATTGGATAATTCGGTTATGAATCAACCAAGGTAGGACAGACTTTATTATTTTATTGTTGACAGTTAATTTTGAAGGGAAGCTAATAAAGTTCAAGTTAAATGATATTAGATTATGAGAAAGACAAACTGAACTTTTAGCAATGTTGCTCTCTTCTAAGGAACAACAACAAAATTGAATTACATATACTTAACTATAGTTGAAAATAATTAAAATAAAGTTGAAAATTAGTAAAAGTTATAAAAGTTGAATTAAGGCAGAAATAAAAATAAAGAATATGGCTTCTTCTTCAAAAGAAAGTTTTAGTATAGAAAAACTAAACTCAAATAACTATGCAATATGGAGTTTTAAACTCCAAATGCTTCTTATGAAGGAAGATTTATTTAGTCATATAACTGACGATCCACCAACTCCATTAAATAATGAATGGACTAGGAAAGATAATAAAGCTAGAGCTACGATTAATTTAACATTAGAAGACTCGCAATTGATTTACGTAAAAAATGAAACAACAGCTAAAGCTACTTGGCTAGTTTTAAAAGGAATACATGAACGCACTAATTTATCAAGTAAATTATATTTATTGCGTAAATTATACAGCATAAAACTTGCCGAAAACGGCAACATGAATGATCATATTGTAAAGATCTTAGAAACCGCTGATAAATTGAAGGCAATAGGTGAAGAGATAAAAGATTCTCATCTATCAGCACTCATGTTATGCTCTCTCCCACCGAGTTACGACACTCTTATTACTGCGTTAGAATCTAAATCTGAGGAGGAATTAAATTCTAATTTTATTAAAGGGAAATTAACTGACGAATTTCAAAGGAGACAAGATAGCTCCAATTCGTCGAATGAAAATGCATACAAAGCTATAAAATTTAATCAAAAACCATTTCCAAAGCGCGAACAAAATCTTTTTTGTACGTACTGTAAACGAAAAAACCATGTGAAACAAAATTGTTGGTTTCTTAAGAATAAAAATTCTAAAAACCAAACAAATGATAAAAATAAACAAAATTCGTCGTTATGTTTTGAAGTAAATAAAGTTACTCCGGAAACAAAAATAGAAAGAAATACACAAACTCTGAAAAATAATAGCGAAGAAAAAGAAATATCTTTTCTCGCACAAAATGATTATAAATCTACCTGGATTATTGACTCAGGGAGCAGCTCACACTTGTGTAATGATATAAATTTATTCGTTGACATTAACACAAATAATAAAAATACTGTCACGATAGCGAACGGGAAAACTCTCGAGTCTCAAGGTACAGGGACTATAAAATTACAAACAAAAAATAACGACATAACTTTGAAGGATGTTTTGTATGTGCCGGACTTACAATCAAATCTAATGTCCGTTAGCAAAGCTGTTAAACATGGTTGTAAGCTCACATTTGAAAACAAAACATGTAAATTAACCCAAAATGGGAAAACATTCTTAGAAGGAAAAATTGAAAATAATTTGTATGAAATAGATCTGTATAAACCTAAACAAGATAACTATGCAAATCTAGCTCATCAATGCAAGAATAAAAACTGCATTGAGCTTTGGCATAAAAGACTTGGACACAGGAACATAAATTCCATTAAGCAACTAACATCGAAAAATTTAGTAACAGGAATAGAAATAAAAGAGTGTAAACACGACATAATTTGCGAAAGTTGCATAAAATGTAAATTAACAGATGCACCGTATCCAAAACAAGCAACAAACAGAGCTCAGAAGGTCCTAGACCTGGTACATTCAGATATCTGTGGGCCGATGCCAACAGAAAGCATAGGAGGAAAGAAATTTTTTCTCACATTTACCGATGACTTCAGTAGATTTACGATGATATATCTTTTATCAAAGAAAAGCGAAGTAATTGAGAAATTAAAGGAATATGTAGCCTTTACTAAAAACAAATTCGGGTACACGATCAAAGAATTCCGCACAGATAACGGCGGAGAATACATTAGCGATGAAGTAGAAAATTTTCTATCCGAAACAGGTATTCATCATCAATTAACAGTACCATATTCTCCCTCTCAAAACGGTGTTTCTGAGAGGAAGAACAGAACATTAGTAGAAATGACACGTTGCCTATTATCGGAAGCTAATCTACCTCAGAAATTTTGGGGCGAAGCTTTAAATACAGCGGTGTATTTGCTAAATAGACTACCAACAAAATCACACAACTTAACACCATACCAGTTGTGGACAAATAAAATCCCGGATTTGAGAAATATAAAAACATTTGGCTGCAAAGCTTATGCTTATCTTGATAAATCCCAAAGAAACAAGCTCGATAACAAAGCAATTGAAGGAACCTTTGTCGGTTACGACAATAGATCAAAAGGTTATAGAATTTATATTGGAAATAATAAAGTAATACGCGCACGAACAGTAAAATTTATTGAAAATTCTAATTCAAACCAAAGGGTACAAAGCTTTGAGATAACAAGCGACATCAACGTTCAAAAACAACCCGAAATAGCAGGGGGGAAATCTTCTGAAATTGTTATAAATATGCAGGAAAATAATGAAACAAGTAATGAAGATATTGAAATAAATCAACCTAGAAGATCACAAAGATCAAATAGGGGTGTTCCACCTGATCGATTTGCATATTTTTCAACAGAAAATAAAATATTAGAACCATCAGAATGGAAGGATATTGAATTAATTGATAATCCCTATGATAAAAACAATTGGTATGAAGCAACTAAGGAAGAAATTGCTTCTTTAAGAAAAAACAAAACATGGGATTTAGTTAATCCTCCACCTGGCGTAAAAGTGATAAATTGCAAATGGGTATTTTCATTAAAATATAATTCAAATGGTGAAATTGATAAATACAAAGCACGTTTAGTCGCTAAGGGCTTTTCTCAAAAATTTGGAACCGATTACTACGAAACTTTTGCACCAGTAGTATCATATACAACATTGAGGGCATTTTTAGCCTGTGCGGCATACAAAAATTTAGTTGTAAACCATCTTGATATAAAAACAGCATTTCTTCACGGAAATTTAGAAGAAGATGTTTACATGTCTCAGCCAGAAGGGTACGTTGTACCGGGACAAGAAAATAAAGTTTGTAAACTAAGAAAAGCAATTTATGGCTTAAAACAAGCCGCAAGGGCATGGAACATTAAAATAAGTGAAAGTTTGGAAAAAATAGGTTTTGTGCAAAGCACTGCCGATCCATGTCTTTTCATGCGAAAAACACAAAACGGTACTATTTATATCATCATCTATGTGGATGACATGTTAATTTCAGGGGATACTAAAGAAATAGACGAGACCATAACTCAACTTAGAAAAGAATTTGAAGTAAAGAATTTAGGAACTGTAAATTATTATTTGGGCATAAATATAAGCAGAAATAAAGAAGGAAACTTTTTTCTCGATCAAAGAAACAAAATCAAAGAACTAGTTGAAAAATTCGATCTAAGTGAGGCAAAACCCTGTGATACTCCGATGGAACCAGGTTATTTAAACACAATTGATGAAGAAAAATTACTTCCAAACAACAGCAAATATAGGCAGGCAATTGGGGCATTGTTATATATAGCTACTATCAGTAGGCCAGATATTTCAGCGGCCGTTAGTATTCTTAGTCGACGAAATGAAAAACCGAGAGAAAAAGATTGGAATGCAGTAAAAAAGGTTATAAAATATTTAAAAACTACAAAAGACATAAAATTAATTATTTGCAATAAAAATAAACCAATCCTAACAACATATGCGGATTCAGACTGGGCAGGAGATAAATATGATAGAAAATCAACTAGCGGAAATTTATGTAAGCTAGGAAATACAGCTATTTCTTGGAAAACAAAGAAACAAAATTCAGTTGCTCTATCCTCAGCTGAAGCTGAGTATGTATCAGTTGCCAGTGCTGCCCAAGAAACAACGTGGATAATTAATCTTTTAAAGGATCTAGAGTTAAATCAAACTTTGCCAATAACGATTTTCGAAGACAACCAATCCTGCATTAAGATGACACAAAATGAAAGATATCATTCGAAAACCAAACACGTGGATATAAAATTTCACAGTATAAGGGATCTTCGAAATAAAGGAATTATAGACGTGGAATATTGCCCAAGCAAGGACATGACTGCTGACATCTTTACTAAGCCCTTACCTAAGGCTGATTTCCTTAGACATCGAAGCCAATTAAACTTAATGACTATATTAGCTTCAGAAATCAAGCAGGGGTGATAGATTTATGATGATTTCCTGAAACTATAAACATTTATCTTATTTCATTTAATCAAGTACTTTCATTTTCAATTTGTAATCGAGATATTTCGCAATAATAATGACTGTTTTTCCTATAATTATGTATTTCAAGGTTGTGATGCAATCGATGTTTCGTCAGTGCTAAAGTTCAATTCTTTGTCAGTCTTCTATTTTATTTGTAAATGTAAACACGTAAAAATTGTTCTCTGTAAAATTTAACTGTATTTTTCTAACTTTTGTTTAATATCTTTTTAATGTAGAGTTAAAAGAAAAATTATAGTGTTTCAAAAGGAATGTGCTCAGCTTTAGTGGATTTTTTATTTCTGCCTGGTATTCTTACATTGGATAATTCGGTTATGAATCAACCAAGGTAGGACAGACTTTATTATTTTATTGTTGACAGTTAATTTTGAAGGGAAGCTAATAAAGTTCAAGTTAAATGATATTAGTATTTACTGATTAAAAAAAATGAATTTAATGTAACAGAATGTCATTAAATCATGCTATGTATAAAAAAAAATATTTTACATTTGCCAAAATAAAAATGTTAAAAATACTCTATAATCTAATACATAAATACTCTATATATTATACAAAATAAAATCAAAATATTTAAAACAGCTTAAATTTACAATTCTTTAATGAATAAACAAAAAAAAATAAGACTTACTAATAATTTACTTATGCTCTTGTGCATATTTCAGCATTATAGTACTTGTAAAATTCCTGTAACTTTTAAAACATCCTCTCTTTCTCTCAGTACGATATCGAATGAAGAAGCAAGAAGCGTAGTGACTTTGCAAAAATAGAAGGGGGTCGAAAATTAGGGAGAGGTTTCCTAGAAATTGCTCTGTTCCCCCTATGACCTTCGCGAGTGAATTCCTTTCGGGAAGCAAAGAAAGTAGATGGATACCTCTCTAAGGCTGCGGGCAAACAGCACTACTTTCAGTTACACTAAAAGAGCAATTTTACTTTACCTGAAAATATATTTTAAATCATATCAAAAATTTGTGTTATAAAAACAATTTATTTTCCACTTTTCCTGCTGCCTTGTATTCAATAACATATGCTTGCTGAAACAATGAAAGGAATATTTTTTTCGTTTGTTCGTTACAAATATTTTTTTCATGAATCTTGAAAAAAATAATAATAATAATAACGCTTGCCATTAAATTTGTAGTAAATTATAAGTATAATATAAAAGCTCAATGAACAAAAAAATATATATAATTAAATAAACATAAATACGTATTTATGTTTATTTATTTAATTATATATATATATATATATATATATATATATATATATATATATTTTTTTTTTTTTTTGCAAGAGGAAAAAAATGATAAAATTTCAACAAGGGGAAGAGGCAGAAGAATTTTCAACAAATAAATGATGAATCATTAAATGAAAGTTTTAAACAATTGTTTAAAACTTTTATCCAATAATTCATCATGTTCATCACTTATAACCAATGCAACAAAAATATTATTTTTGCTCTTTTCTTTCTATTTTATAAATTTATATTCCGGAAATTAAAAATATCCATTTTTATTCCAATTTTTCCCCCCATAAAAAATCTTTTAATTAAAATAGGGAGCTTTTATTTATATATTATTAAATAGATAATAAATCGTGCAAAATACTAATGTTTTCAAATAAAATTCCGGTTTTTGCTTCTTTAAAGTCAGGTATGACATCTGTGTTTTTTATTAATAATTTAAAAATAATAATAAAACAAACAAACATAAATTGTAAGGAATTTGATAAAAACATTTTTATTTATTTTTTACTTTACACTGAATTTAAAACAATAAAATTTATTTTCAAAGAATTTTATTTTACAGGAAAATATATTTTAAATAGAATTAAAATTTTTTGTTATAAAACAGTTTATTTTCCACTTTTTCTACCTTCTTATATTCAACAACATGGGCTTGTTAAAACAAAGAATGCAATATTTTTTTCATTTGTTCATAACAAATATTTTTTTTAATGAAACTTGAAAAATATAAAAAAAATTCACGCCTCTGATTAATTTTCAAGCATACTTTTTTGTAATATGAAAGCTCAATGAATGAATGCATCTTATTGTAATTAAATATTTTGTGCACTTCCTATGAATTTGTATTTTGTTTATTTCAGCTATTAAAATCTAGAGAAATTGAAAATTAATGCATTCATTGTTTCTAGCATAACCATAAAAATATATCTATGCAAAGATATCGAAGTATAGTTTGGAAATATATTATTTTACATCTCTTAAATGTAAATATTTTTACATTTTTACTGATATATATATATATATATATATATATATATTCCTTAAATAGTTTTAAACAAAAAAGAATAAATTAATTATCTATACTGTCCTAGATATAAATCTTATAATGTATTTACATTTTTAATAAATGCCACATTTGAAATAATTAAGCTTACTTTAAAAGAAATGAAGAAAAAAAAAATACATTTCCTCTCATTAATTAAATATTCGGGTTGGGTAATACCGGGCCTGCACTTTTTAAATCATGAGGGGCCGTTTCAAGCTTGCCCGAAACTGCCCCTCAGTGATGACAGGTCAAATAAACGCAACCGTTTTCTCCCTGCCGAAACGTGTACAATACGGCAACTGCTGCCGCAAGTAGCGGCGCCTCACTTACGGTACGGTAGTGTTTGGCTACAAATGGCCTTAACTCACTATGGCCGCAACGAATACGGCTTCTGGCCGCAAGTCGAGCGTTTGTTGGGGATGTTCTTTAGTGTTTCAAAATTCTCTTCGGAATATGTCATTTTTACCGCTTAACTGATACTCTTTTTACGTATACATAGAAATATATTTATGTAAATATGATTTATTATCTTTTTTAAATTATGTATAAAAAAACCAATGTTCAATTTATTTTTCAATATTAATATTTATAAAATTGAACTAAAATAAGTAGACATTCAGTTTTATCTAAAATATCTATGGCCCCACCAGTGGGTGATAGATTCTGACGTTTCAACTGGTAGACGGCAGTGCTGGGTTCGAACCCAATCGCGTCTGTCGGCATAACCGTTCGGAATTTTCCGTGGTTTTCTTCGAAACTTGGATTTTCTTGTGTAAATACGGGTTAGGTGCCCTTACAGAGACACCCACGCAGGGCATACCCTGACCATCCCCTCATCATTCTGAGCTATATCCCACGTGTACTTAATCGGCCGACATTAAATAAACCAAACCAAAATAAAATATCTATAGGCAATTTTATGGCAAAACATTTTTACGGAAACTTTTTACAGAAATAAAGTTTCGTTTCCTTTTCTTCTAGTTTTTTTTTAAATATTGCGTGAAACAAAAGCTGTTGAAATTATTTCAGAAGCCAATGCAGTATCCATTGTCCCGATCCTTTCTTTCATTTACTATCTCCCGATTCTACTTTTTTCTCCTGTTGGATTCGATGGTTGAAATATGAATCGGTTTTAAAAGCCTAGATTACAAATTTTGAAGCTATATTTGTGTAATGCAATACCGAATAACAGTAAAAAAGCAATAAACATCAAATTGATGCTCTTAGCACAATATCAAGTTTAAACTTTGAGGTATTTGCGTCATCTAAACTGTAAATAGTAGAGGTTATTACGATGCTGATTTAAACGCCAGTTGAGACGTCAGAAACTATCGCCCACTGGTGAGGCCATAGATATTTTAGATAAAACTGACTGTCTACTTATTTTAGTTCAATTTTATAGATATAAATATTGGAAAAATAAATTGAATATTGGTATCTTTTTATACATAATTTAAAAAAGATAAAAAAATCATATTTTTAATAATATTTCTTATTTCAAATCAGATATAGGAGATATTTTCAGAATGTTTTTTTAGTTCTTTCCTCATACCGGGGGAAAAGAACGAGATTACATATTTCCCTCCTATATGGGGGGGGGCAAAAATATATTTCAGGTTCTATGATGCTTTTTGTAATAAAGTTTTGAAGAGGAATGACTTACAGGCTATAAAAAAAGATACGTCTTCCTTTTTTCTTTTTAAATATCCGTACATTTTAGCGTAGATACGTTTCCTGCCGTGGGTGGGTGGGGGGAGGCGATGTGTGTACAAAAGACATCTTAAAATCTCTCACGGCTTTCGTAATAAATTTTTTGGATACGTTAAATGACAAAATATGAATATAAAGTAGGGATGCATTCGGTTTTCGGAAAAAATAATAATATTTTGTTTTAGGCAGGTTTTTGCCTTAGCAGGTAGTTTTGTATGTTTCTTTCTACTTCGTGATCAATAAATTTTTATGTCTAAAACAGGATTTGTTGTAGACGGATACCTTTATAGTAAGATTTAGAAAATTTTAATGTGCCAAGTTATAAGTTTTCTTAGACAGGAGACTTGGCAACGCTATTTGCATACCATTGTTTTAAAATTTTAACTGGTTTGCCCGTACAACATACCGGCAATTATAGTTTGCTTCTTCCATCACTTAAAGCTTTCTAACACTACTAAAAATTTTAAATGCAATTTCATACTATTTAATAGAAGAAATATTTAAATTAAATATTACGATTATTTTAGCTTTAAAAAAGCGGCGTTTATCCCATATTTTCATTTCATTGTACGTAAAAAAGCGTATCAGTTAAGCGGTTAAAATAACATATTCCGAAGATAATTTTGAAACACTAAAGAACGTCTTTTAAATTAATTTAATTTTTTCTAGAACGCTTCTTTAATAAATGTTTTCTTGTCATAAATATTTATTTATAAATTGCTACACCGTTGGAGATGTTTTACAGTAATTTTAAACTAGTTTTTGTAGTTCCCCGGGATATTTGTCTGAGGAGGTTACAATAGGCAAAGGTTGTTACAATAGGCCTAGTTCAATCTTAAATGTTATTTTAAATCTCGTTTCAATCAACAAATCCTATTTCTGTAGTTGAGTGGAGAGTCGATTCAACATTTCGACTCAGATTCGACTCGGGAAAATGAGCCGGAAAGATCATCAGCTTGAGAACAAGAAAACAGGCGATATTTCTGCAGTCTGATGCCGCCAGCACCATCTTTTGGCCGAAATTAGAACTATTTGAAGGAAGTGCGTATTTAAAATTTATTGATATTCTAATAACAATACCGCAAACCGCGCATTTTTATCTCAAACCGTTTTTTTATTACTTAATTTTAAAATGGGTCAGTCATTTACTGGACATCCGGTAAGTTCATAAAGCGATTAAGAAACGAGAAAATCGTTAAATTTTGACATTACGGCATTTATGTTGTTTCCAGAAAATACGCTACAAGATGCTGATAAATTGGTCATCCAAATTGTCTGTGTTTAGAAACCAAGTTTTTCTGATAAAGCCTTTTCGTCGAAATTTCTATCAAATTTACAACAGAAGTAACCTTCAGGGCAGGTTTCTACAGCTTTTGAAATGAAAGATTAAAAATAATATGTTTTTAATCCCCTTAATTTTCCCGCTCGTGAATTTCACAGTCAATGTAAGCTACTTTCTTAAATTCAGACTTTTTGATTGTACCAGTAATTCAAAATAATGAAATTGGATTTATTTTTGAATCATTTTATCTGCGATTAAATAAGGTAAATATTTCTACTTCAAAAAATTGATGGCAATGAAATAATCTCTTTTAAGTAGGCTACACTTATTAGGAGCGATGCTTAAAGCGTTAAAAAGTATTATTAAAAAATATTCATACGTGAGCCCTGTATTTTTATATAATTTTTCTCATTTTACCAAAAAACCCTCTTTTAAATAAATAATTACTTTCACAATTTTTAACTCATGAATTACAGTTTGAAAATCTGTTTAAACATTTTATTTGATGAAAAAGAACGTTTATGCAGGCAAATGTGAATGACGTAAATTGCAGCTGGTTCTATTGACGTAGCATACACCTGGATCGACAACACAGATCATTTGTAAATGTAAAAATGTCACTTATTAAAAAATACAAGAAAAGAATACCTTATGTAGGAATTTTTTCTTCATCTAATCTAAAAATATTTTCTTAAACATAAATTGTATTGACTCAATGTAACCTTAAAAAACGAATAAAAATATTAATGCATGAATTTCTGTCAAGTTATATATCTTATTACAATACTATTTTTGTGCGCTGACATTTTATCATGCATAAATATTAATAAAAACAATCCAAGAAAAAACAATAAATTAATCCTCCGAGTCATTCCACAGAATTTTGACAAATTTGACATTTTTGGTCTCAGAAAATTTTTTGATTAACCTTATACTTCATATATGGAAACCTATACAGAAAAGAAATTGCAATCCATTCGAAAAAAAATCTGTTTAAGTGTAGGATATATAAAACTGAGATTTTGAGAAATTCAAAGGTTTCATATAACAACAATAACAACAAAAAAGAACTTTCTGATGTGGAATTTTTATTAGGCGTTATTCATTAACTTTTTGCGCTCTTAGCTATTTCAGCTGAAAACTGATGAACTATTCACTATGTTGCTATAAAATTTGGCACATAGATACATTAAAATGGGAGAATTAATATAGTGACATAATAATATGGAAGAGATTTCAATTGTGAATTAAAAAATAGGGTACATCAAAAAGTGTTATATCACGAATCGGAGATAAAGCATTTATCTCGGGTAAAAGTCTGTCTAATATGGAGTGTGACGACCGGGAACTACTATACAAGGCTCACAACGAGCTCTCATACTGTTTATGAGAGTGTCAATAAATGTTTGTGGCAATAAAGCCGATTCTTACGGAAGAGCTGCTTTTTACTCCCTGGCGGGTTCTGGGAGGGAGATTACGCAATAGCGTTTCCTAGACTATCCCAAAAATGTTCAATAGAGGTCCGGAAATTTCGAAGACCAATCCATACGGCGAATATCCACTTCTTCAAAAAAATCATCAACAGTGTGACTATGTATGACTTCCCATTATCGTCTATAAACATGAATTCTGTGCCTACAACACCCCGGAACAACCTCACGTCGGCTTCAAGGATCTCATCCGTATAACGATGTTCGTTGCTAGTACCGAATCGAAGATAGAAATGCACGACTGACCAACATTATGCCGCCCTAGACAAAGATTCCTTTGCCTCGAAATCTGCCGATTTCTTCTACGTAGGAGGGACTCATCATATACTTTGTCTGTAAATTTTGCACTAGAGTGTCAAATGGGAAGATATTGGATCAATTAATGCCGCCACTGCTTGCTAGAAAGAAATTTGTGGTAATAAAAAGAAATAAATACTTCAATTTAAGTTTAATATCTTCTTTTAAAACAGGTAATCCTAATGCTGAACGAGGAAGGAACTGAAGATCCTACTGCCCTTAATCCAGGCACGTAGCCAGGGAGGGGGCTAAGGGGGCTGAAGCCCCTCCCGAAAGTTTAAAAAGACTACAAAATTATCTCTATGACAATTAAATAAGCTTTGTTTTTATCTTTTATTACATTAAAATCAATTGTATTTTAGCTGCAAAAATATCCATTTATTCAATTACAGTTACAGTAATCCTTCATTATGTCGGTCATTTGGATATATTTTTTAATAGATATTTACCACAAAAAATATAAATTCTTTTTAAAATGCAATTTTTACTATCTTTATGCGCAGTAAAATTAGATCAAGTGCAATTCCGTATCATTAATTTGACTAAGAATATTTAGTGTAATATACTTAAACCGTATTAACTTTAGAAGACAAATATAAAACATTTACTTGCATGTTATGATTTTCTTTAATTTTCTTTATCTTCATGCGTTTAAACGAAACTTAGAGCGGTCAATATTAAAATGTTTTGCACAAAAGGGGGCAAAAAAAACTTTAATAGACGCCTATAATGTAAAATCATGTGAAAAAAATATAATTTTAAAGAAAGTATTTTTGTTAATGATGGTCTAACTGTAAAACGCTTTTTATCAAAAAGAAACTATTAGAATGTGTTTTTGGAAAATAAGAAAGATGCGAAGAGAAACGATATGGTATCGAAAAACCTTCAAAAAACGCCATGGCGGCATACCCCAGTTTCTCCACTGAACAACTTTTCTGCGAATTGTTTGCATGTGAATCTTTAATAGTAAGAAAATGTGCGTAAAGTAACTGCTTTGTCTAATTAAATTTCTTCGTATTTTGTAGAACTATCAACTTCAGGGATGGATACCTCTATACAGGGATTTTTTTAAAGTTTTTTCATAGTACCACTGGAGAAAGTTTTATATCGCGTCAGCACACGTATTTGGATGAAATTTACCTCAATTACACTGTGAGGTCAATCTACAGATGTAGGCGGGTGTGCTGACGGGCTAGGGGGGGTGCTATTTGCGAAATCAGTATAGAGACATTTTGAGTTATGTCTAAGAACGAAGTAAAAATTTAAACAACAACACTGGCTCATTTTACAGCCAGAAATTTAATTTAGTAATTGAAGTAAAGTGTATTCTGAGTTTTAAAAAAAGAAAAAAAAAACGAATTTTATCAAATATAATTTCTGGGTCTAAAATAAACTTTTTAAGTAGCGAATTTATTGACGGAAAAAATAGTATTTTGTCAAATGATTAGATAAGATGGAAAGATAAATGTTATTGACTGTTAATGGAATCTTTTATGTAACTAGAAAATATGATATGAAATGGCAAAATTAATTTTTCAGACGTTTACTTTTCTTTTTTAATCGCAAAATCACAAAATAGCACCATGGGTGTACTAAATCTTGAACTGACTTACATAAAACCAATTCCAATAATACCAACTTTTTTCGACAACAAGTCTTGTTTAGAAATTAAAATTTAGAATTGTTTGGATATTAGCGTTCGAAACAACTTGACTTTGGTAGGGATTCGTCAAGTACTCGATATGAGCCTACACTATGGCAAGCAACTCGATTCGATATTGCTATGTAACTAGAGATGACTTAGATGTTGCCACAAAGAGAAACACTTTTGGTTCCATTTTACTTTCCAAAAAGCCATGTAGTTTTCCAATAACTGTTGGAAAGAAACAAAAATAAGAAAAATGGAGGAAAGATCCAGAATTAGTATTTCCTTTTCTTAAATATTCTAAAGCTCATTTATTGTAAACCTTGATTTTTGTCTTTTCACGAAAAAATAAGTACAGAAAAAACCCAAAAAACAGGAGGATTAGTTTCTATATGTTTCAGACATTAGAATAACGCTAACTGTGTTTTCTTATGCAATTCTTATGACATATGCAATTAGATTAAAACAAACCGCATGTTATTTTAGCAAACAACATTAAGATTTCTTTTTTAATACAGCAAATTAATGTTTCATTGTTGAATTTTCAAAGAGCTTTCAGGAAAAGAAGAAATCAGAGCAGCTCTTGGAGCTTGGAGCAATACTTGAAGCAATCTTATTTTGTGGAAAGAAAAATACGCTATTTTGAGATTACCACGATGATGATCTTCCAATGTTCGAGAAATAAATATAAAAAAGACTGTTAGCTAAGAGTCTTAAATTTTGAGCAAAGTCTGGAGAGAAATTCATGAAACGCGATATTATAAATATCCGTAGAAATGCTATTTACTTCACCTAAGACATTTAGAATAAAACCACTCAAATATCCTCGGATACAGTTACCGAAGAATTAATTATCAAAATAAGTAACGACATCTGTTTTGTTAGTATAAACAAAAAGCGCATCTTAATTGATGTTAAAACTCAAGCTCAGGACAGCTTGACCTTTGTGTTATATGTGTGGACTATTAAAAAATTCACGAAACAATAATTGAAAAAATTATTTTAGGTTTTATTCCAATAAATGTCTTCTCTGTCAAAAATTCAGGAAAAGTAATTTTACAACATTGTGATTAATTTTGCCTTAACATGTATAAATGCGTCACAAAGGCGTATGATGAAGCCGCTAATAAGTCTGAAGTCATGGTAGCGTAGTCCATTGTAAAAAATTTCAGAGTATCCAAAAATTAGATACGTCCACTTTGAAAGCCATCTGTTAAATCTTGCCTTGTCCAACAGCATGCTGATTCCCATAATTCGAAAATATCATGGACTTGTTCAAGCAGTGACAAAAGTTTTTAAAAATCCCAAGATTTTTAACCAAGACTGTGAACAAGTGTTTGATATTATTGTAATACGTCACATTACAGTACTAGAACTTTTAGGATCTCTGTGTTGGTGTCAACAATTTGTTTGCGGCCTAATTCATATTCAGCTTTCACTTGCTACATTGACACATTGATCAAAATTTTCAATAAGACTTTCAATAAGATTTTGAAGGTTTGTACCTGTTGTCTGTCTAAATGTTATTCTTGGGATATTTATTTCAGTTTGGAAGATGTCTTCCCGAAGTTTTGATGCACAATAAAATACATCCCAAAAGATTTCTACTGCATTTTTCGCTAAATTTATGTAAAACAATTAGGACATTTTAAACATAAGTTACAGCCGATATTATCTCACGAAATTATTCTTGAACTCAGAATGATTTTGTCAGACAGAAAACCTTCTCACAAACAGACTGGCATATGAGACCTTCTCCCGACTGCCTTAAAGGCAAGCCTTAATTAAAAGACTGCCTTAAAGGCTTAATTGCCTTAAAGGCAAATTTAGCGTTTCAAGGAGCAATTGCATAATATACCCCATTAAACAAAAGAAAATGACTTCTCCACATTTGTGATATAAAATTTATCGAGAAGCATGAAATAATATTAACTTTTGTTGAGCTACATATATTTGCATTAGCTCAGAAAATACTTTGAAAACCACGTGGAAGATTTCTTTGGTATCCAGAGATTTTTTGGCAGTCGGGAGAAGGTCTCATATGCCAGTCTGTTTGTGAGAAGGTTTTCTGTCTGACAAAATCATTCTGAGTTCAAGAATAATTTCGTGAGATAATATCGGCTGTAACTTATGTTTAAAATGTCCTAATTGTTTTACATAAATATAGCGAAAAATGCAGTAGAAATCTTTTGGGATGTATTTTATTGTGAATCAAAACTTCGGGAAGACATCTTCCAAACTGAAATAAATATCCCAAGAATAACATTTAGACAGACAACAGGTACAAACCTTCAAAATCTTATTGAAAGTCTTATTGAAAATTTTGATCAATGTGTCAATGTAGCAAGTGAAAGCTGAATATGAATTAGGCCGCAAACAAATTGTTGACACCAACACAGAGATCCTAAAAGTTCTAGTACTGTAATGTGACGTATTACAATAATATCAAACACTTGTTCACAGTCTTGGTTAAAAACCCAGTAACAACAGTCAGTGCTGAAAGATCATTTTCAACAATGAAAATAATTAAATCTTTGCCTCGAATCATTATGGCCGATGAGAGACTGAGTCGCTTTGCAATGATTTCTGTTCATTGGGGCATTATAGAAGATCTTGATAAGTTAATCAGCATCATGGCTAAGAAGAAATTACGATTATTACTTCCATTGCATTAGTAAATTTATTATACCAAGAGTACTGCATTTATAACTATTATAATCAGAGAATGTAAAATACAAAGATAATTTTAATGGTTAAATATGACTGTAGCAATTCATTTTCTTTAGAAGAATAAATAAGTGAAAGAAATTAATTTTATTTATAAATCAATAGTTTCATGATCTCGCACTCGTATTGACAGACACTTCCACGCTAGTATTAATCCTGTGTTTTAAATCAATTCATGTTATTTGTTTGCATTTTAATATTTTTTAATTTTTTTCTCATAGTATACTTGAGGAGAGTATACTTGAGATACATCTCAAATATAGTTATTTTTTGCTTTTTTGTTTTCGCGGAATTTTTTCCCTAAAAGCTATCCGGTTTTCGAACCGGTTTGGAAAGTGGAAGTGCTTTTGAATGTCAAAAATTGCAGCAGAAATTGAAAAAAAAATTAAATACGAAATAACAATATTTGACATGGTTATCAAGTACCCTATGCAGAAACACATTTCAGGTTTGTTTAAATTTTTTGCCGTTAATTATAGAAATTACTTTTGTAGGATCAAAAAAAAAATTCAAATATCAGCCCCTCCCGAAAGGAAATCCTGGCTACGGGCCTGCCTTAATCCATACTATTTCTTCCTTTTTAAGCGCTAACCAGGCCTCCACCTACTGGGCTACAACTCAGTTGCTAGGAATTAGCTTGTGTATCGGTCAGACAGGAAAAAAGATCATGGTACAAGGACAGAAGGATGTTAATCCATGCTCATTTTATAACTAAAAATAACTTCAATATTTGTATATAGAATTTAAATCTTACTCTTTCTTTTGCTATAATTAATAATAGCACGAAATATTTTAACACATATATTCATTTAATTTACACAACTATATTTGTAAATTGCATAAAAATGTATTTATTTCATATATTACTTTTGACTTATGATATTTTCAGATTATGTTGACTTTGTCAAGCCCAGCGAAAGGCAGGAACTGTTTGTACTTATTTGAAATAATTTTCCGTAATACTTCAAATAATTCAATGCAAATACCGGGTAATTACTACATTTATGCATATTAAATTCTTGGGAAGTATTATTCAGAAATATACTATAAACTACTCATAAGAGGTTGAACATTTGAACTGTAACAAACTGATAATTGTTTAACACATGATTAGTGTTCGGAACGCAATAGAATTAAAAAATACAAAATTTTCGAAACTGTCAAAGTTTATACATTTCTTTTACCTAACAGAAAATTACTTTTTTTTAAAAACGCTAGAAATACCAATAAAAAAAGGCCTAAGTTATCATTTAGAAATTTAATTCTAATATCAGATTTATTTCTCTGTTTCCTCAAAAGACTGATTGTGTTTATTTAAATGGAATTCTTTTTTGGGAGAAAATGTTTTCCGTGTAATTATCTCAAATATATTTTTTTTTTTGTATCATGAATAAACATTATTCTGAATTTAATTCCTTTTATTTTCTGTTTGTGATGCATTTATTAAGATTTTTGCAGGTAGTATTGGCTGAATATATGTTATTTATTTTAGTTTCTGTGATTGATATATAAATACATTTAAATTTTATTTATTTATTTATTTATTTTTTGTAAAATATTTTTTTAAGCTTTTACTTCAAAGAGTACGGGAGAATCGGGATATGACGGTCACATAAAATAATGTTGACCGTGCATAAACAATTATTCTGTTCAAGATACATGAATGTCAATAAGAATGGTATATATTTGGTAGCAATTTTTTTTAAATCTTTTAACTTTTTAACCACTTAATGGTCGCATTAAATTACGGTTTAAAAATTCAAATTCATTATTGCCACCACTTTAAAAAAAATATTTATCGTATTGAATGACAAGTAAAATGATACCGGAATAAAAACAATTACACTATTTTATAAAACCGGCGGGAATCAAACAAGTCTGGATAAAAGCTGTGAAGCTTCCAGCCCGTGAATGTCTCGGGCGTGACGATTAATTGGTTAACTTTTATTTTTAAAATATTATTTTACAAAATTATACCAGTAATACCACTAGCTTATGGTAATTACAATTGACATGTTTCACTTAAAAAAAAATTCATTACCTGGGTTAAAAATATTAATTAATTACTTATTTTTATTTATTTTATTGCACTTAGTTTACAAAAGGGTGGTTCTATTGGAACAAATCAGTGTAATTATATTACATACATAAAAGAAAATCTAATAAAACTACACTGTCTTTGAAAAACATTATTACTATTAAATGGTTAACAAATATTTTAGCAGACTTGGAGTTTCAGGTGCAGTTTTTTTAATCTTTCCGAATGTTTTTCTTTTATTAGTTTCATTTTCTACTCTAGGTCTACTGACTTTTGTTACTCCTAAACTGCGCCATACTTCCAAACGTTAAAGCAAAATAAACATAAAAATAAAATACACTGTTAATCCCTTGAGGGGAGGAGATACATTTTTATGCCATTTAGTTTTAATCCCTTAACGTCACGATGGCACCTGTAATTTGTAGTAGAAGTTTTCATTTATAATGTGTGAGAAAAGCATTTAAAAATAAATTTGTTCGTAAATTTAAGAGTCTTTCAAGCATTAAAAAGAAAAAAAAAACTGAATGTGGTGAGTAATGAATATTTCAAATGTACTGAATGCTTTCAGTATGTGATGAGTGGTGTACGCACCGCACGCTCCTTGAAATTTTAAAATAGTGTGGCACAACTCATTGTGATTAGAAATTTTCTCTATAATATTTAAATCACAGAAGTTTTAATTGACTGGTTAGATAACAGAATTTTTAATATATCCCGCCTCCCCCTATTAAATAAGGCGAAAAGCTAAGTAAAAAATTTACGCACTTTACATACTTAATTTTTAGCAGAACACATGCACGCAGGATATGACACTTTCCTTTGTTAAATGAACAATTTTAATGCAATTTCATTTTCTCAAAAATATAATGAAAAACAATGCAGCATATAATAGCAAAAAAAAAGTTTCACGATAAAAATAATGATAATTTATTATTTTTTCAACAAATATGCAATTTCAACAAATATGCAATTTTAATGCTATAATTCTGTTCATAAGATTGCTCGCCCATATCTGTAAAATAATTTGGGATTTTCCCTCGAGTGATGATGATAAGATTTTAACCAGAACAAATTATTTAATAAAAACTTTTCTGTTTATATGTAGACATTTAATAATATCTTCTATAAAATAAAATTTCTGGTTTATGTTATTTTAAAGGAAAAGGAAGTTCGGCAGGTATGGAGAAGCAATGGTTGAATTTTTCTATACACCGCACGCTACCTAATCTAAGTCGCAATGTACCCATACAAGTTAAAGTTATGATGTTTTTTCATATAATTTTCAATATTATTACTATTTTCTGTCTTTACAAGAAGAAAGTATTTGATTCGTGAAACATTTCGATTTTCGGTTTTCGATGGATTTATACGTTTTAGAAGGTCCTGAACACAATTTGATGATTTTTAGAAAATGTCAGTCTGTGAGTCTGTCTGTCACTGTCATTAAGTCATTCTTTCTCTATGTGAGTCAGTGTGTGACAAACATCTTGTGGGCACTCTATCTCAAGAACTAATGAACGGAAATTCAGAAAACTTTAAATATAGTTAGATCTTGACAGAAAATGGAACTGATTAGTTTTTAGTGTATATCGCTCAACAAGTGGCACTGCTATGCATGCAAAATTTCTATAATAGCTGCGTATCAAGTTATGCTGCAGCTATGCTCCATTATATATGATTATTGCAATAGCCCTATTTCAAGAACTAATGCAGGAATTTTTATCAAACTTCAGATTCAGTTAAGCCCTAATATGATGTTTAGTGTTGTTTAGTTTTTGGTGTAAATAGCCTTTCAGCTAGCACTGCTGTGATGCATTTTTCACGATTCCGCAATAGCTGTATCTCCATAACTAATGCATGGATTTTAATCAAACTTCAGTTTCAGTTAGTACCTGATAAAAATTGATCCTGGTTCGTTTTTGGTGTACATAACTCAACAGATAGCGCTGTTATGCAATATTTTTTTGAAGATTTCCGCAATAGCCCTATCTCAGAAACAAATGCGTCTCATCAAACTTCAAATTCAGTTAGAAATTGGCATACGTTGTTGTTGACTATATTTTGGTGTAAATGACTCTCTTAAAAGGTCAGTCAAAAAATAACTCAAGTTGAGCCAAAATCCACTCATCTGGCGTTTTGAAAGGCAGCTTCTCAGAAAGAGTTGAAACAACTCGAGTAGCGAGTTGTTTGTAAGTATTTTAAATCAAGATGAGTAGTTTAAAAAAAGAAAAAAGCAATTTAAATCAAGACGAGTAAAACGTTTGACAAACAACTCATTCACGATCCAATATATTACAGATCTTTCTTGAGAAGCCAAATTCACTCTTTCGTTTAAAGAGTGCACCTAACCGGTGGCACTACAACGCTGCATTTTTTAGAAAGTATTAACAGTTATGTAACAGACAAAAGTTTTGGAAATGCCACATCTGACTAGTTTTTTTTATAGAAAGAATCGTAAAACTTCTAGAAACTCTCAGATAATTAAACCGATACTTCAATACATTTGTAATATCTCAAATTGTATGTAATCAAATTTATGGTTACATAGATATAGCCATAATTTTTGGAGGTAGAATGTTTTTAGTAAGTGAATGTTTATAAAAATATTATTTTCAAAAAATGCATTTTATCCCCTCTCAGAAAAAAATCAGTGTTATTTATTGTAATTTCATTTATCTTAATATAGAAATATTTTATTTTTTATAGATCTTTAATCATTTGGGGAGGAGAAGCACGTACATGTCACCCATGAAATGTTTATATTCCCTGACTGTACCCAGTAGTTATTTTTTATTGTAATTTTCCACTTATTTAATATATGCATTGTCCCAATATAGTTTGGCAAAAATTTCTATTTTAAAAAACCGGTGACAAAAGATTAAATAAATTTTTAAAGAAAATCATCGCGAAGGATATAAAGAGTAATTTTCGAAAAATTAAATACACACATCCGGTTTGAAAAATTGAAACAAAAACAGATTTACCTGCATACTTCAAATGATTGTAGAAGACAACAAAAAATAGAAAAAATAATAATAAATTAAAAAAAAAACATTTGTTTTATATATTTGCCCAACTGGCTATTTAAACATAGTCGGATGCCTTAGTTAATCGTTTTTATCTCTTCGTTTTCTTAGAAAAATATTTTTTTTAATATGCGCAACAAGACATAAAATGCTCTACTTTCACTTTTTCCAAACGTATTTTACATTATATTTTTTTATTCAGAGTAAATTATTCGTAAAATTCTCATTTGGTCATTTAAAGTACAACTAAGACCGTTAATATTAAGACCACTTTCCGAACGTCTATAATAAACTCTCATTGTTCTCTAAAAAAGAAGAAATAATATTAATATCTAAAAAAAAAAGTTTCATTTCAACTTTATAAATAATAAATTTAAATGTGTAAAAGAATAAATAAAAGAGAAAGTCAACATAAAAGTTAAATTCAGAGCAATTTCTGAGCTACTATCATAAATTCCCATCGTAAAAAAATGAATAATATTATGAATGCCCGAAAGAAAACTATACATTTTGAAAATGTTAAATTTTGACCATTATTTGAAGGTAAGTGTACACACAGAGTGATTGTTTGCAACGTTTGAGCCAAAGTTTAAACTGATCTTTTTTTTAAATTTCCATTCTATTAAAATAATATTCCTGCTGTATTTTTACTATTATTGTTGTAAAATTTTTTTTAGATGATTATAATTTGGAAAAAGCGGTATTCAACTAAAGGCCTAATTGGAGCCCCAAGTTATGTGCAGTCGTGTTCAATCAGTCAATGTATTTGAAATTGATAACCTACATCTTTAAAGTAACAGTTTTATTTAATTGCTTATTTTTATTTATTTATTTTTACTTTGATTAAAACAAAAATACATCATATTTTTCTGTATTTTTTAATTAGTGCATTTAATTGATGATTTGGAAACTATATAAGTCCCCTTATTACTTTCTTCTATCTTTACAAGAAGATAGTATTGAATTCAGGAAAATTTTCAAAATCTGGTTTTCGACGGATTTACACATTTTAAGCGTCCGAAAATCCGAAAAACATGTTTTTACAAAATGTCAGTCTGTGAGTCTGTCTCTCTGTGTGTAAATGACAAACATTTTGTGGGCACTCTAACTCAAAAATTAATGCACGGAATTTCACGAAACTAGATTCTGTTAGACTTTGAAATAAACTGATCTGATTAAGTTTTGGTGAAAATCGTTCAACAGGTGGCGCTTCTATGCTGTATTATTCGCAATTTCCACAATAGCCATATCTCAAGAACTAGTGCATCAATTTTAACAAAGCTTTAGAATTATTTAGTACTTGATAGAGCATGATACTGATTATGTTTTGAGACAAATCGCTTAACAGATGGCTCGGCCATGGTGCATTATTTGTAATTTTAGAAATAGCTCTATCTTAAGGGCTAAGTCACGAAATTTCACAAAATTTTAGAATCTCTTAAGCCTCGATATTAACTAGATATGATTATGTTTTGGTGAATATCGCTCGAGAGGTGGCGCTGCTATGCTGCATTATTTACAGTTTCCACAGTAGCCATATCTCAAGAACTAGTGAATGGATTTTCATAAAACTTTATATCTAGTACCGTAATTTCCGGCAGATAATTCGCGGATCAAACAATGCTTTTTCCACCCAGAAATTTTATTTAGTAATTGAAGCCAAATATTTATCGCAATGTGAAAAGCTACATTTTCTTTAAAATTTTTTATGGGTCGAAAAATGATTGTTTCATCCGCGGATTATACTCCGGAAGTTACGGTAAGTACTTGATGTAACATTGCAATTCGCTCAACATGCATTATTCTTGATTATCGCGATATCTCTATCTCAAGAACTAACTAATGCACGAAATTTTCTAAAACTTCAGATTCAGTTATTCCCTAATATAAAATAATGTTTTTTAGTTTATCATGTAAGTTGCCCTACAGATGACTCTGCTTTGCTACATTTTTTTCGATTTCGCAATAAATGTATCTCAAGAACTAATGCATGGATTTTCATCAAACTTCACATTCACAAGTTGTTTTGGTAACGAATTCGTATGATTACAATGAACTTTTTTTTTACTACCTAGGGAAATACAGATCAATATAAAGGGAATCAGTGGGAAAAACAAGTTATTTTTAATATGTGGAAGAAAAATATTTTAGATTTTAAAATAATACATTTTAGATTTTAAAACTTACCATAACGTTAAACTCAATATCATAGACAATTCAATTAAGAAAATTACTTTTGTTGAATTTTCCCATATTTATTTGAACTTGAAAGAATTTTTAGATGAAAGTGTACTTATGAGAATAATAAATAAAACGAGCTTATAAAATAAAGATATGTTTCAGTTGTTTTGGTAAAAAATTCATACGATAACTTTGAACTTGATTTCTTTGTGACTACCTTGGCGAATACCGACCAATATATTGGGCATCATTGGGGAAAAAACAAGATATTTCTAATATTTAGCAGGAAAATAATTCATATTTTTAAAAAAGTTAACATGAAAATAAGCTCAATATCATGAACAATTTAATTAAGAAAATTACTTTAGTTAAATTTTCTTATAATTATTTTGACTTGAAAGACTTTTTAAATAAAAGTGAACGCTTGGGAATAATAAATAAAATGTGTTTATAAAATCAAGATATGTGTAAGTTGTTTTGGCAAAAAATTCGTATGGTTACTTTAAATTTGATTTTTTGTGACTATCTAGGCGAATACAGATCAACATATTGGGCACCAGTGGGAAAAAACATGTTATTTCGAATGGCAGGAAAATATTTTAGATTTTAAAATAGTTACCACAAAGATAAGCTCAATATCATAAATAATTTAATTTAGAAAATTACATTTGATTAATTTTCCTACAATTAATTTGACTTGAATGACCTTTTTAAATGAAAGTGTACTCATGAGAATAATAAATAAAACGAAATAAAACGCGCATCATTAAAAAATAAAAAATAAAATGATTTTTATAACATTTACTAATGATATGCACATTTTAGATTTAAAAACAACTATTATTCGGCCGAACTTTATTTCATAAATAATCTGTTATTAATTTAAATTTATTTATCTAATAAGGAGCATTCTATGTCAATGTTAGATAAATTTAATGAAAGTATAAAAAAGAGATTAAAGAACATAAAGATCGTTTAGAAATAAGCGAATTCACCCGTAAGCAAACCTCGGATGCTTTTCATTCTTTTGCTGACGCGGAGAAAGTTTTCTAAAGAAACAATTTGAAGTTGTTTATTTTGAAGCACTCATTCTATTTTATTTATTTTATTGTTCAACTGTAAAAAATGAAGCGAGACGTAAATATAAAAGGAACATTTTGCTGCTCTAACCAGTTTTTATGACAAAATCTGTTAAACAAACTCATACAAATCATTTTACAAAAATTTTCTTAAAATATTTCTTTTGAGGAATAAACTTATGATTTTTTTCTTGAGAGAGTTTTGTGAAATTCATTAACATAAATTGTAACAATGAAAAGGGGACTTTTTAAATGTATTAATTTAAAAACAGTATTTATTGTCGTAAATTTTATTTCAGTTTTCCTCGAAAATTGATGCTAAAACAAAACTCGCATCCAAAATCCAATATTTCCTGATATATTTCGAGCATAAAGGATTAAAAAAATATATTTTTACATGTAAGGTTTTAAAATGAAAATTAGTTCGATTTTTTTCATATTAATTCATTCGCAGTGTTTACCAAACATCCAATATTTCTTAAATAAAAACATTTCTTATTATATTTTGAACATGAAAGATTAAAGACTAATTTTTATAGGTAACATTTTCATAAGAAAATTTTGATTCAACATTTTACATCTTAGTTGAATCACAGTGTTTCCCAAAATTCAATATTTCCTAAATAAAAATATTTCCTAATACATTTAGAGAATAAAGTATTAAAAAAACTATTTTTACGTGAAATATTTTGACATGAACATTTTTATTCGACGTTTTTCATATTAATTCAATCGCAATGTCCCCTAAATCTAATATTTCATAAATCTAAATATTTCCTATTATATTTTGAACATGAAAGATTTAAAAATTATTTTTAGGTGTAACATTTTAATTGAGAAAAGTTTGTTTTCGTTGAAATTTGATATTAAATCGAAACTTGCATCCAAAATCCAATATTTTTACTGTATTTTGATCCTGAAGACTAAAAATGTACTTTTGTTTTGTATCTGTAACATTTTAATGAAAATTTTTATTCACCATTTTTCATATTAGTTAAATAACACTGGTTTGCAAAATTCAATATTTCCTAATACAGTGAAAAACTTAAAAAAAAAAAAAAAAAAAAAAAAAAAAAAAAAATGCATCACTTGAGAAAAAACGGAAAAGTGGCCAAATATCATGTTTCATGTTTTATGCGAAGATGATAGTATTCGGACGAACATTATTCATTAAAAATTCTGTTATTCATTCTAACTCTGAATTATACATAAATTTATTTATTTTAGTTTAATAAAGATATATTTAAGTTTCTTTGATAACAAATTCGTATGATTATTCTTTGAACTTTTCTTGACTACCTAGGAGAATACAGATCAATATATTGGTCATAAGTGAGGAAAATAAATTATTACTAATATTTAGCAAAAAAAAAAAAAAAAAAAAAATGCATCACTTGAGAAAAAACGGAAAAGTGGCCAAATATCATGTTTCATGTTTTATGCGAAGATGATAGTATTCGGACGAACATTATTCATTAAAAATTCTGTTATTCATTCTAACTCTGAATTATACATAAATTTATTTATTTTAGTTTAATAAAGATATATTTAAGTTTCTTTGATAACAAATTCGTATGATTATTCTTTGAACTTTTCTTGACTACCTAGGAGAATACAGATCAATATATTGGTCATAAGTGAGGAAAATAAATTATTACTAATATTTAGCAAAAAAAAAAAAAAAAAAAAAAAAAAAAAAAAAAAAAAAAAAAAATGCATCACTTGAGAAAAAACGGAAAAGTGGCCAAATATCATGTTTCATGTTTTATGCGAAGATGATAGTATTCGGACGAACATTATTCATTAAAAATTCTGTTATTCATTCTAACTCTGAATTATACATAAATTTATTTATTTTAGTTTAATAAAGATATATTTAAGTTTCTTTGATAACAAATTCGTATGATTATTCTTTGAACTTTTCTTGACTACCTAGGAGAATACAGATCAATATATTGGTCATAAGTGAGGAAAATAAATTATTACTAATATTTAGCAAAAAAAAAAAAAAAAAAAAAAAAAAAAAATGCATCACTTGAGAAAAAACGGAAAAGTGGCCAAATATCATGTTTCATGTTTTATGCGAAGATGATAGTATTCGGACGAACATTATTCATTAAAAATTCTGTTATTCATTCTAACTCTGAATTATACATAAATTTATTTATTTTAGTTTAATAAAGATATATTTAAGTTTCTTTGATAACAAATTCGTATGATTATTCTTTGAACTTTTCTTGACTACCTAGGAGAATACAGATCAATATATTGGTCATAAGTGAGGAAAATAAATTATTACTAATATTTAGCAAAAAAAAAAAAAAAAAAAAAAAAAAAAAAATTAGATTTTAAAATGTTTACCATACACATAAGCTCATTATCAAAAAGGGGCATACAATTTAATTAAGAAAATTACTTTTGTCAAATTTTCATATAATTATTTTGACTTGAAAGGTTTTTTAAATAAAAGTGTACTCGTGAGTACAATAAGTAAAACAAGATTAATTAAAAAAAAAAATAGAAAACGATTCTTATAACATTTACTAATGATATGCACATTTTAAAATTAAAAAAAAAATTATCTTCCGAACTAAAAAAAAAAAAAAAAAAAAAATCGGTTATTTATTTAAATTTATTCCTCTAATAATGAGCATTCTATGTCAATGTTATATAAGTTTAATAAAAGTATAAAAAAGGGATTAAAGAACATAAGAATTATTTAGAAATAAGCGAATTCACGCGTAAGCAAACCTCGGATGATTTTCATCCTTTCGCTGACGCGGAGAAAGTTTTCTAAAGAAAGAATTTGAAGTTGTTTATTTTGAAGCACGCTTTTTATTTTATTTTATTTCATTTTATTGTTCAACTGTAAAAAATGAAGTGAAATGTAGTTATAAGAGGAACATTTTGCTGCTCTAATCAGTTTTTATTATAAATTCTGTTAACCAAAATCATATAAATCATCACACAAAATTTTTCTTGGATGTTGGTTGGTTGTATAGGGTTTACTGGCACAAAATCCCTTGAGGGACAATCTGCGCTAAATCGATGATTAAAATATATAAAAAATAAGAAAGACATGATACGAATATCTGGACGGGGCATCCCGTCCAGATATAGCTAGGCAGAAGTGTAAAATCTAAAAAACTAAAAATTGACAGTGGCTAGTATAAAAGTAAAAAATAAAACAGTAAACAATTAATACTGGATAGAGTTCCTTTTTTAAAGGCGATAACGTGTCAAAGCAAGTACAAGTCATAAAACAAAAAGAGAAAAAATCATATTTCAAAATAAAAACCTGCATGTTTTAAAAAGGTAAAGAGTGCCCCATGAGGAATATCCCCAATGAGGTTTGTCAAGATTGGTGATGATGAATTAAAATAGGCTCTGTATAAGTGCCGGAGGCCCGGACAGTCTGTTAAGAGATGATGAATGGTAAGTTGATCAAAATGACAATGTGGACACATGGGTGCATCCTCCCTCAATAAAAGATGTTTATGAGTGATCCTAGAATGCCCAATTCTCAGACGAGTCAGAAGAACATCTGTTCTCCTGGGATACATAGGAGGCCAGGTCATAATCGTTGGTTTGACAAGGTGCAGTTTATTATTAATTTCTAAATCCCAGCTTTCTTGCCATTTATTTTGGATGAAATGATTTATAGATAGTTTAATGTCTGAGAATGGTACTCTATGATGTAAAGGATTAAGAGCTTGTTTTGCCGCCTCGTCTGCTTTCTCATTTCCAAGTATGCCCATGTGTCCAGGTACCCAACAAAATAAAATATCATAGCCACGTCTTGTCAATTCATTATAAATGTCTAAGATCGATAAAATATAAGGGTGCTTTTTAAGAGATTTAATTGCGTCAATAGAACTATTTGAGTCTGTATAAATGATGAAGGATGTGTTATGATGATGGGATATGTACAACATCGCTCTTTCAATTGCGATCAGTTCTGCTGTAAAAACCGAAATAAAAGACTTAAGCCTATAGCTGAAACTAGTATTTTCAATAAAAAACCCACAGCCTACTGTACTCCCATTCTTTGAACCATCTGTGTAAACATCAGTATAATTTTGGTAAATCGCACGATGAGCAGCAAATAATTGCTGAAAAACAGATGGAGCAGAGTTGTTTTTGTTGTATCCTTTGAAAGGGTGGAGTGTAGTAATGCTAGGAGGGTTCCAAGGAGGGAAAGTATGTGCACGGCAAGAGCTCACCTCCATATTATTCAGAGGGCTATTGTCAATAAGGTTTCTTATTCTAAGACCAAAAGATGGGATGCAGGATGGGCGATGCTGATAAAGCATATCATTGTCTGTATTTAAGATGTAGTTATGAAGTGGATGACCATGCTGTGAAAAAATTTTCTTGGAAAAAAAATCTTTGTTTCGAAAGTTAAAGTATTATTTTGGAGAGTTTTGACAAATTAATTAATGTAAATTGTAGAAATGCAAAAGGACTTTTTAAAGGAAATAATTTTTAGAAAATATTTATTCTCGTAATTTTTAGTTCAGTTTTCTTTGTAAATTGAAGCTCGCATCCAAAATCCAATATTTTCTAATTTATTTTGAGCCTGAAGATTTAAAAAATATATTTCCACGTGTAACAATTTAATACGAAAATTTTTATCCAAACTTTTTCATCTTAATTCAATCACAATGTTTATCAAAATTCAATATTTCCTAAATCAAAATATTTCCTGTTATGTTTTGAGCATGAAGGATTTAATAAAATGTTTTTAAGCGAAATATTATTATACCAAAATTTTTATTCGAATTTTTTCATTTTAATTCAATCACAATCTCTCCCAAAATCTAATATTTCACAAATCAAAATATTTCCCATTATATTTTGTACATGAAGGATTAATTTTTTTTTTACGTGTAACATTTTAATTTAAAAAAAGTCCTTCCGGCAATGCCGGGAGGAAGAGGTAGCTTTCATATATATATATTATTTATTTTAAATTAAGTTATATTATTCAAACATACGAAGCTCAAATTAGTGAAACTCGACTTTATAAGATTGAATGCTAGTTTTTGTCAAGACTGATTATTAATAGGAATTTTTAGAAATTAGTCATATTTTATTCAACCTAGTTTTGTTTTCAACGATTTAGAGAGTCGCCAAATTCCACGATATCATGAAGTGTATGTCATTTTAAAGCAACATGATAGATAAAACAAACCAATGAGCTTGGTCGAAATCTTAATTCATGTAGACATGCACTCTCATATCGAAATCGATTAATATATACGAGTGCTGTCGCGGGCAATTTGATTTTTTTTTAAATGTCAGCCAAAATAGAAATTCAAACTGCTTTATCTCAGGCGTTTTTTTTAAGATAAAGACAAAGCAAAAAATACTCCGGAATTCATTATTAAGACAAATACATTCGAAAGAATCTTTTTCAATTTCTAATTTTTTATTTGTACATCATTATACATTTAAAAGATTTTTGACAAACTTGAATAGTCGCCATTTTGAAACAAGATGGCGGAGGAAGTTAGCTAGTGAACTCGGTCAAGACATTGATATGTACTACGTACACACGGAGTTATATCCAAATCAATTTATAAATATGCGTATTATCGCGTGAAAAATTTCAGACCGTTTCGAAACATCAACCACACTGGAAATTGAAAGTGCTATAACTCAGCCCTTTTTCAAGATATAGATGAAACCAGGGGCGTGCTGACTGAGTCCAAACGACTGAGGTTAGAAACGTCTTATATGATGCACGTATATGCACATAGTGATAGCTATAAATCCCCTATGATTCTGAAACTATTTAAAAATAATTTACAGCAATAATTTAATTCAGAATAAACATAAAATTAGATTTTCAAATTCGCAGTCTATTTTCAAAAGTTTTGTAGATGAGGAAGCTTGAAACCCTAATCACTGTATAACAACTTAATAGCATTAAATAATTAAAACATATTTAAGGTCACTGATAAGTATTAAAAGAAACCTATTCAAATATTTTTTTATTTTTTAAAATTGTATCTTTTAAAATGGATTTTTAATTAAAAAAAATAGCTAATAAAAGGAAACATTCGAATGGGCCCTGTGAAAACCTTCTAAAGGCGCAATCGTGGCGTCCGCGGAGGCGCGTTGGAGAATCCTCAATAATAATAATAATAATAATAATAATAATAAACAGTGTAAAACTAGAACTTGGAAGCTATGCATATATAAAGTTATCACTTTAGGGGAAAGGGGGATCTGGCATATAATAAAGAGTGTCTAGTGTGTGTATATATGGGATGTCTTTTAATTTATTTATCATTTTTGAATGATACAATAAAAATTTTCTCTTCATGTTTGTAATTTGTTTATTACATCAGAATTTTCTCTTACTTAAAACTTGTTCGTTGCATCAAAATAGTCTGCAATCTTTTTTTTAGTTTGTTACCTATTTTTATGAAAATAACCATTAATGAAAATTAAAATAATTAAATGACTATAAATTATTTATTTTCAAAATATGGAATACATCAATGCTTGCCATTCCTATTCTTATGTGTTATGTGTATGCATTTATAATCTGCGTTTAAGAAAGCTGGTGTAAAGTATGTTTGAAATAATACTCGTATTTGCAGTAAAGAAAAGAGAATGTTGTTCAACTGTTTTGTCGAGAAAAAGTTCTGCCTCCCCCCCCCCTCACCTCTCTTCCCCTTCTCGTGTATGGACAAGTGCATGAAGGCATTATTATTATTGAATTCTTTATGTGACAAAAACTTTTTACTAAATACTTTTAACTAAAATCTATTTCTTTTTTGGTTTTTTTTTATATATAAAATTATTTTTTACATGATGATAGTGATATTTTAATGACTTCCCTTCATTTGAATCAATGAAGCATGCAAATAATATATGCGTAACCATATCTGCATATCGCTGCAAATTAAAAATTAAACAATCCAATGAAATTATAGACATTAATGATATATCATTAAGGGGGGGGGTTGAGAATGATAACGTATGATATCGTACGGGAGAGCGGGGGTCTTAAATTGCAAAAAGTTGATAACGTTCATAATATTTGTATAGCCCCTTATATATTAGTTTTTTTTTCAATACATAGATTTTAGATTGGAGATACTGGCGTCAGCTACGGGACAAATTTTAACTGGTAAAAATGAAGCATCATTCGTTTCTGAAACTGTTGGCATTCCGTGCCGTAGACTTAACACTATAATTTTCGCTCTTAAAGAGTAAAATGCACTTTAGGCGGCCAAAGCAATAATTTTGTTCAGCACTTCTACAAAGGATAATTTCTGTAGAAACTATTATGTATTTAACAAAATTTGTGGGGTTTTATTGCACCATAGCTTTTTGAGCAAATAAAGCAGTAAATGCCTTTTATCTATATTATCTGGTACTTTGGACGTACCATGTGGCGAAAAAGTGGGAGGGTTGATGAAGATAGACGACTAAATTTAGCCATAGTTGTCCAAATATTTTTATTTTTTCGAAGTCTGAGAGGGAAGCCTTTCCCTTATTCCTTGTATATATGCTCGTATTTATTCAAATACTGCATAAATAATTGTAATGATTGTAGGATTTGTACATTTCATTTCTGAACATAAAATTGAATTTTTGAAATATGAGCACTGATTAGTATTACACATAACCGTAGACGTCACAAAGATTAAAATGGCAAAAAACAAAACAAAAAAAAAAAGTTCAATTTAGACATAAATAAATTAGGAGCTACAATAATGACTGTAATATGAATGAAAAAATATAGATTTATGATAAAGAGTTTTAAAATATCGTGCACTTTATGGCCTACTGACCAACCGCCTTGGATCTCCTAGACCAATTATAATAACCTTAAATATATCTCAAAGTCAAATATTGCGTGTTATTTTTCCAAAAGAATCTAGAGATTAGGGGGAGGGGCAACGTCTTCAGGAGCATATTTATTTGATTTTATAATTTTGAACGATTTTTTTTTAAATAAACCTAACATTGTTAGCAATGTAGATAACATAAGATGAATTTTCATGATTTTTCCTTTTTAAATAAAAATCCATGCAATCGAAACTCGAGTTGATTTCCCACTACCTTCGGTAACGTAGCGGGGGTGCTATTCACGTTCCGGTTTTGATTTTTGAAACTAATTGTCAATTTGTATTTAATTCCTGACATTTAATTTCTTTCATCAATTTTGACAAAAAAAATTCTCGATAAAACAAATAATGAAAATGCGCTTAATTCCTCCTTTTTTTAAAGCGAAATGATGTCCAAATCACATATTTTTTAATTAGCAAATGATATCGTAAGATAATTTCCGCCGAGAGAAAAAACATGTTTGGCGAATCCTTGAAATGACCCCCCAAAAATTTTTTTAACAGTAAATATTAATATTTTTTCACACCAGATATATCATCAGCATCTGAAAAATACAGAGAATGTATCAATAGGTGATGTTTTGTTTTTATTGTTGTTTGTTTTTTAGTTTTGAAATTTCAAAGAAATGAAGAACTTGAAAACTGACGCACATTGTGGCCAAATAAAAATTCCTTTTTGAAATAGTAATGAATGTACCACTGAAATCAGAAATATTAAGCAATTTTCTTTCTATCTTTTCTTTCTCTCTTTTTTACCTATTACTTATTTATTGATTGATTTACTTTAGTAACTCTACAAAGATCCGAGTATCCCAATTTCAAAATGCTGAAAAAAAAAATCAAGCGTTACGTTTTTGGTCAGTGGAAGCACACGGGCATGATTTCTATGTGTTTCAGATCTCTATGTGCGATAGATTTTCTTAGCCATCACCAATACACGCTAAGTAAAAACAAAATTCTTTCTTTTAAGTGCAATCTATTGTTATAGCATTGAATTGTTTTTTCAGAGATAGTGAAATTTTACCATTACGCAGCATTCTGATAGAGAAAGCTTCCATTTTCACAGAATTTACTGTGTTACGAATTTTATTTATATAGCTGCCATCCTTGTTTATTTTTCAGTTAATTTAAACATGTATGGAACCAGAAATTTTATTTAATAAATGAAATGAAGTATGACCTGCAAAGAAACAAGTCACATTTTATTAAATAAATTTTCTGATTCAAAAAACTTCATTTGGCCTAGTAAAAAACTCCAAAAGAATGGCAACTATACCTGTATAGATATTCATAGATTTTTTTTGGGGGGGGGGAGGTATAAGGCGCCAAATGAAGCTCTGCACACAGGCGCCGGATACTGCTGGCACGCCCCTGGATGAAACAAAAAATGCCCTGGAATCTTTGTATCAAGGTCAATGTACAAAAGAAAAATCTTTTTCATTTTCTCACCTTTTAGTACCTAATTTTAAATTTTAAATTAAAAAAAATTAAATGGTCGCCATTTTTAAACAAGATGGCGGATGATGCTGGCTAACGAGCACGATCGAGACATTTGTATGTACTATGAACATACCAAGTTTCATTCAAATCGGTTAATAAATACGTTAGTTACAGCGTGACAAAAATCAGATTGTTTCAAAATGTCAGGCATAAGAAAAATTCAAAGTGCTATAACTCAATCATTTTTCAAGATATACACAAAGTAAAAAGTGTTCTGGAATCTTTTTTTTAAGTTCTAACACATAAAAGAAAAATATTTTTCAACTTTTAATTTCTTTGCATTTAATTTAAAATTTAATTTTTTTTAAATTTAAATGGCCGCCATTTTAAAACAAGATGGCGGTTGATGCTGGCTAACGAACTCGGTTGAGACATTTGTATATACTATGTACATACCAAGTTTCATTCAAATCGGTTCATAAATGCGTTAATTACAGCATGACAAAAATCAGATTGTTTCAAAATGTCAGCCATAAGAAAAATTCAAAGTACTATAACTCAATCATTTTTTAAGATATAAACAAAATAAAAAGTATTCTGGAATCGTTGTTTTAAGCTCTAACACATAAAAGAAAAATATTTTTCAACTTTTAATTTCTTCGCAATTAATTTTAAATTTATTTTTTTAAAACTTAATAGCCGCCATTTTGAAACAAGATGGCGGATAATGCTGGCTAACGAACTTGGTCGAGACATTTGTATGTACTATGTACATACTAAATTTCATTCAAATCGGTTCATAAATACGATAGTTATCGTATGACAAAAATCAGATATATACAGGGTGATTCTAAATTTTTTTTTACAATAAAAGAGGGGTGATAGTACACATCAAGAAAAACAATATTAAATGGGAGACCAGGGATCCCAAACGTTTTCCAAAGGAGATAGCCGCCATTAAAGTTTAGGGACCAAAATTTCAAATAAACATAAAAAACGGAAAAATCGGTCGATTGATTTGCGGTTTTCACTAAAATTATTCTTTATGTCAGCATTTTCTTGAAATTAAATTATAAAGATAAATTTAAAAAAATGCCGATAGAGGGCGCTTTAGACTTTGCAGCAACGAACAACTACTTTTTGCCAGTATTTTTTACAGCTCATTAAATGTTTTCGTAAGCTTAGACACAAACTTCAATTTTGAGCTCAAAATCTGAATAGTGGGGAGTGCTTAAGTAACACAAACTGAGCTGTGTTCAGAGGGTTCAAATTTCAAATGATTATAAAAAACGGAAAAATTGGTCGATTGATTTGCGGTTTTCACTAAAACTATTCTTTATGTAGGTATTTTCGTGAAAATAAATTATAAAGATAAATTTCAAAAAATGCCGATAGAGGGAGCTTTAGGCGTTGGAGTAACGAACAACTCTTTTTTGGTGTTATTTTTTTTATCTTATTAAATGCTTTCGTAAGCTTAGACTTAAACTTAAATTTTGAGCTCAAAATCTGAATAGTTGGGAGTGGTTAAGTAGACAAACTGAAATGTGTTCAGAGGGTTCAAATTTCAAATGATTATAAAAAACACAAAAATTGGTCGATTCGTTTGCGGTTTTCGCTAAAACTAATTTTTAAATCAGCATTTTCTTGAAAATAAATTTTAAAGATAAATTTCACAAAATGTCGATAGAGGGCGCCTTAGGCTTTGAAGTAGCGTACAACTATTTTTAACCGTTATTTTTTTTTAATTTCATTACATGCTTTCAAATGCATAGACTTAATTTTTGGGCTCAAATTCTGAATCGTTGGCAGGGGTTAAGAAGCGCAAAATCAAGTGTTATCAGGAGTTGAAATTTAACCCTCCCCCCTCCTCGACTACAATTCAATTTTTCGCTACTTAAACAATCCGAACGATTCAGAATTTGAGCCCAAAATTTAAGTCTATGCATTAGAAAGCATTTAATGAGATTTAAAAAATAACGGTTAAAAATAGTTGTACGCTACTCCAAAGCCTAAGGGGCCTTCTATCATCATTTTTTGAAATTTATCTTTATAATTTATTTTCATGAAAATACCGACATAAAGAATAGTTTTAGTGAAAACCGCAAATCAATCGACCAATTTTTCTGTTTTTTATAATCATTTGAAATTTGAACCCTCTGAACACAGCTCAGTTTGTGCTACTTAAGCACTTCCCACTATTCAGATTTTGAGCTCAAAATTTAAGTTTGAGTCTAAGCTTACGAAAACATTTAATGAGATGTAAATAACACCGACAAAAATTAGTTGTTCGTTGCTCCAAAGTCTAAAGCGCCCTCTATCGCCAATTTTTAAAATTTATCTTTATAATTTAATTTCAAGAAAATGCCGACATAAAGAATAATTTTAGTGAAAACCGCAAATCAATCGACCGATTTTTCCGTTTTTTATTTTATTTGAAATTTTGGACCCTAAACTTTAATGGCGGCTATCTCCTTTGGAAAACGTTTGGGACCACTGGTCTCCTATTTAATATTGTTTGTCTTGATGTGTACTATCACCCCTCTTTTATTATATATATGGTTATATATATATATACACAATATTGCCATTGATTATGGGACACTTGCGATTTTAGACATTTTACTAAATATCTAGAAAAATACATGAGGAATCATCTCGAAACTCTTAGTGTATAAATATAATAGTATAAGTCATACATCTCCATGAAGATTTTTTCCCGAAACTCCAAAGGGGGCCGTCAACAAATTAAAAAAGAATGAATATCTTTTGAATAACCCTGTCAAAACTAATGTAGCAAAAGAGCTCAAACTCTAGATTGTAATTGAATGCCTTATTGTAATAAGCCTTGTTCATTTTTATGCAAATAGCATGCATACTCGCAGAGTAATTAAGGTTTTTATAAAAATGATCCCAAATTTTTCCAAGTTTTTTCCTTATAATTTTCAGAGTTCTTAATATAAAATATTATTTTTTTCAGAAAATATGACAAACAACATTGCACACAGTACCCTGTAATCAGAATTAAAAAATAATGAAAATTGTATAAAAAATGAGTTGGTTTACTAAATAATTTTTTACTGCGCATGCGTCAACGATATCAAAATTTCATTTGCATATTATGTTAGCTAAATGTATAGAGCAACTTTTGTGAAAGTCACAAAATCGTAACTTGAAAATTCTGACAATAATCGTCAATTGAATAAGTCGAAAATCCGTTATTCTCAAAATGAAGGAAAAACAAGAGGGGTTGTATCCATATATTCATTGATTAGTGTCAATATAGAATACACAATATGGGATGTACTACTGCATTTGGATAAAATCCCTCATTTTTTTGCTTCATTTTGGAAACAACGGATTTTGTCCTTTTTCTATAGACGATTACTTTCAGAATTTTCAAGCTATGATTTTGAGACTTTTACAAAAGTTGCTCTATACATTTAGCTAACATAATATGCAAATGAAATTTTGATATCTTTGACGCATGCGCAGTAAAAAATTATATAGTAAACCTACTCATTTTTCATACAATTTTTATTATTTTTTAATTCTGATTACAGGGTACTGTGTGTAATGTTGTTTGTCATATTTTCTGAAAACAATATTATTTTATATTAAGAACTCTGAAAATTATAATGGAAAAACTTAGAAAAATTTGGGACCATTTTTATAAAAACCTTAATTACTCTGCGAGTGTGCATGCTATTTGCATAAAAATGAACACAGTGTATTATAATAAGGTATGCAATCATAATCTAGAGTTTGAGCGCTTTTGCTACATTAGTTTTGACAGGGTTGTTCAAAAGATATTCATTCTTTTTTAATTTGTTGACGGTCCCCTATGGCGTTTCGGTAAAAAATCTTCACGGAGATGCATGACGTATACTATTATATTTATACACTAAGAGTTTCGAGATGATTCCTCATGTATTTTTCTAGATATTTAGTAAAATGTCTAAAATCGCAAGTGTCCCATAATCAATGGCAATATAGTGTATATATATATATGGTTATATATATATATATATATATGTCAACATTTGAACGGAGGGTGTTTTGGGGGTCTGGGGGTCATGATCGGTGAAAATATACCAAAATTTTCTGGAAGTGCTTTCCCCCGGACGGCTGCAATTGGTAGTTTTTTACTGTTTGTAATGAAAGTTACCTAAAAAGTATATTGTCATAATTGTTATATCAATTCCCCATGAAAATTGAGATTAAATCGAAACACATATCCAAAATTCAATATTTCCGATTGTAGTTTGAGCCTGAAGGCTTGAAAAATATTTTTTTATGTTTAACATTTTAATCTGAAAAATTTTATTCAACATTTTTCATCTTAGTTGAATCACGATGTATTGCAAAATTCAGTACTTCCTAATATATTTTGAACACGAAGGATTAAAAAATACACTTTAATGTGTAACATTTTAATACTAAAATTTTTATTCAACATTTTTCATCTCATATGAATATCAGCATTTTACAACATTCAATATTTCCTAAACCAAAATATTTCTGAATATGTTTTGACCATGAAGGATTAAAATATACTTTTTGTAACATTTTAATACGAAAATATCTTTTTCATATTTTTAAAATTTTCCAACAAAGTTGAAAAGTTCTTATGCTTTCGGTATGTTTGTCCGTCTGTCTACGCTCTAACTCTCGTAAATATACTCGGTATACCATGAAATTTTGGAAGTTTTTGACGTTTATCCTAGTACGAACCCTATTTCAAATGAAGTTTCTATCATGATAAGTTTATTTACAGGCACAGTCAAACTTTTTTCGTTACATAACGGCCTTTAGGAAAAATTGTTTTAATTAAATTTTAGACATGTTACACCCTGTCAAACATATTCATATTTATATGCATTTACGAAGTACCGTAAAATATGCCTTTTGTAGAACATACAGTGACAGGAATAGTTATTATTCATTTACAGGGCCACACAAAAGCGCTCAATTACTTAATGGTAAAAGGGGGGGGGGATTTTGCACCATATTTTAATTTTAATTTTTTTTCGAATCAATAAATATGATGTTTTTTTGCTGAAGCGTAACAGAAATTATTTCACGCATGATACGAATTGCATAGTATTTACAGGGACACACAAAAGCTTTCTAATAGTATATTCTATCCGAAGTACTGTATATTAGCGATGATGGCTGATCTATAGAAAGGTCAGTTTGAATTATGATATGCGCTTGTAAGTTTTACTAGATTTATGTATATTATATGGTATGTATAAACACTATAGTTGATATATAGGGCTACAGAAAAGAGTTCGTAAAGTTTACTGAATATGAGTGTAATTTACTTAAAGGTGGTTTTAAAATAAGTTATGTATTTTTACACTGAACAGAGTTCAGTTTACTAACAAATGTTTGTAGAATGTGGATAAAATGATATTCAAGGTCACGCAAAGAATTGGTCCCTTATGGATAATAATTTTTGGAAATGTGATTTATGTAGTTTTAAGTTTATCTTAGTTTCAACGAAATTTTAGCTAAATACTGACGTGTAATAAAGGTAATATGTAAACCACAGGGCAGAACAAAAAGTATGCAAGTAGCTTTCAATCTAATTAGTATAAATTGCTAAAAAAGAAATTTCAACTTTTATGCGGTTTTTTTTTTTTTTTTTTTTTTTTTGCTAAACTTAATTTCCCCACTACATTGTATGTATGTATGTATATATATATATACCGACGAATCAAATACAGGGTTTTTCAAAAGTATCGGAATGCATAGTTTGCTGTAGACACTAACACCTTATTTCCCTCTAACGAAATTTTGTTAAGGATTTCAGTGGAGGAAAGTGTTTCATAATCTATGTTTAATTCTTGATTTTTCTTACTTGTTTTATTTTCTTTGTGTTATTGGAGGGAGAGAGAAAACACACACATCTACATAAAAAAAATAACTACATATAGTTCTATATATTTTGAAAAAATATGAATAGTTGCCAGTGAAAAAGATTAGTAATAAAACATATTTCAGGATAAAAATAAAATATACTTTAAAATTCTCAATTCGCTAATCTGAATTGTGGGAAATGAAAATTTCACTTTTGTGAAACCTATATGAATAAAAAGTATTGACAATTGCACTCTTTAATCAAGATTTATTTTTAAAATGTATTAAAACAGCTTGTGCATTTATGAGTCTGAACCAAAATCTTTAACATGAACATATTTTAATGTAAAAAAATAAAAATATGTGTGCCACTCGGGGACTGCCGAGGTAAAGCTATTGCATAGCATTTTTTATCAACTTATGCAAAAATACCGCGTCAATGTCTGCTGAAGTCTATCGAAGGATACCTTCCCGAAGTCTGCCAAACTGAAACTTCGTTAGCCAGATTGTTAGGAATTTTTCTCGTTGCGGAATTCTTAAATTCGGTCGCCGCGCTCAAAGCCCGCGATAAAAGCTATGCAATAGCTTAATAAATTACCAAACAAAATTTGGTCGCGCTACGAAAATTAGATTGCGAGGTATAAGCATTTTAAATTTTTCGACCCTCACGGTGGGGGGGGGGGGTCTCCTGTCACCAAAAATTAACACTGTCTCATAAAAAATTACCAAACAAAATTTGGCCGCGCTACGAAAATTAGATCGCGAGTTATAAGCATTTTAAATTTTTCGACTCTCACCGTGGTGGGGGTCTCCTGTCACCAAAAATTAACACTGTCTTATAATAAATTACCAAACAATATTTTGCCAAGCTACCAAAATTAGATCGCGAGTTATAAGTATTTTTAATTTTTCGACCCTCGCCGTGGGGTGTCTTCTGTCACCAACAATTAACAATGTCTCATAATAAATTGCCAAACAAAATTTGGCCGCGCTACGAAAATTAGATCGCGAGTTATGAGCATTTTAAATTTTTCGATCCTCACCGTGGGGTGTCTCCTGTCACCAGAAATTAACAATGTCTCATAATAAATTACCAAACAAAATTTGGCCGCGATACGAAAATTAGATCGTGAGTTATAAGCATTTTAAATTTTTCGACCCTCACAGTGGGGTGTCTCCTGTCACCAAAAATTAACAGTCTCAAAATAAATTACCAAACAAAATTTGGCCGCGCTACGAAAATTAGATCGCGAGTTATAAGCATTTTAAATTTTTCGACCCTCACCGTGAGGGTCTCCTGTCACCAAAACTTAACACTGACTCATAATAAATGAATAAACAAAATTTGGCCGCGCTACGAAAATTAGATCGCGAGTTATAAGCATTTTAAATTTTTCGACCCTCACCTTGGAGGATCTCCTGTCACCAAAAATCAACACTGCCTTATAATAAATTACCAAACAATATTTTGCCAAGCTACCAAAATTAGATCGCGAGTTATAAGCATTTTTAATTTTTCGACCCTCACCGTAGGGTGTCTTCTGTCACCAACAATTAACAATGTCTCATAATAAATTACCAAACAAAATTTGGCCGCGCTACGAAAATTAGATCGTGAGTTATAAGCATTTAAAATTTTTCGACCCTCATCGTGGGGGGGGTCTAATTTCCCCAAAAATTAACACTGCCTCATAATAAATTACCAAACAAAATTTGGCCGCGCTACGAAAATTAGATCGCGAGTTATGAGCATTCCAAATTTTTCGACCCTCACCGTGGGGTGTCTCCTGTCACTAGAAATTAACAATGTCTCATAATAAATTACCAAACAAAATTTGGCCGCGCTACAAAAATTAGATCGCGAGTTATAAGCATTTTAAATTTTTCGACCCTCACCTTAGAGGATCTCCTGTCACCAAAAATCAACACTGTCCCATAATAAATTACCAAACAAAATTTGGCCGCGCTACGAAAATTAGATCGCGAGTTATAAGCATTTTAAATTTTTCGACCCTCACCGTGGGGGGGGGGGTCTCCTGTCTCCAAAAATTAACACTGTCTTATAATAAATTACCAAACAATATTTTGCCAAGCTACCAAAATTAGATCGCGAGTTATAAGCATTTTTAATTTTTCGACCCTCACCGTGGGGTGTCTTCTGTCACCAACAATCAACACTGTCCCATAATAAATAACCAAACAAAATTTGGCCGCGCTGCGAAAATTAGATCGCGAGTTATGAGCATTTTAAATTTTTCGATCCTCACCGTCTGGGGTCTCCTGTCACCAAACATTAACACTGTCTCCTAATAAATTACCAAACAAGTTTGGCCGCGTTACGAAGATTAGATCGCGAGTTATAAGCATTTTAAATTTTTCGACCCTCACGGTGGGGGGGTCTCTTGTCACCAAAATAAATAAGACCACCAAAATAAACACTGTCTCATAATAAATTACCAAACAAAATTTGGCCGCGCTATGAAAATTAGATCATAAGAAACATAAGTTTGAGACTTGATATTCTAATATCTGAAAAATACCGCGTCAATGTCTGCCGAAGTCTACCGAAGGATACCGTTCCGAAGTTTTCCGAAAGGAAACGACGTTAGCCGAGTGTTAGGTTTTTTCGTTACCGATGTGTTAGGATTTACGCGTTACGGAATTTTTGGAATCGGTCACCGCGCTCAAAGCCCGCGATAAAAGCTATGCAATAGCTTAAAAATCCCTTAAAATTCGATGAAGACAGAGCCAGTAAAATAAAAATTATATAAAAAAATATATTTTAAAATAAAATTCTCCAAACCGCAATTCATGTTTATTAAATACTTTAAAATATTTTAGAAATTATTGGGTGTGAAGCGTATTTAATACTAATAGTAAAAAATGGATTTTTTTCGATTGCAAATACTTTTGTTTTAAAACAAAATATTTCATTTGAAAATTCTCATTTAACTTAAATTCCTCGAAGAAAATTGAGAGTTATATTTTTAAATTTCCAAAACAGATTTAATCTTTAACGCTATTTTCCCTCATGTGAAATGGCACTTTTAAAAGTTTTGATTCATTTTTATGTTACTTGTAACATTTAAAGCTAATATATATAAAATATGAATTCAAAGTATTAAAAATGACTAATGACTGGCTTAATATAGGATATTTAAAACATTCGCCACTAAGCTATTATTATGTTATTATACAAAAATTTCCCTTATTTGATGACAGATTCCTTGCAAATAAATAAACTGAAAATTTCATTTCACAGTTTATGCCTTCATGATGGCGAAGGACTTTTCAAGCAAAACGGTTGAATACTACTTTAATTTAAAAATTTCACTTTAAATAACCATAAATAGAAATATTTTAAAAGATAATATTTGATACCGGTAGAAATAGTGTTACATATCTTTAAAATAATCTGAACATAAGTGACTGAAACATAACCTTTAATGCTAGCTTATTTCACGGAAAGAAATTTTCCCTTTTAAATGTTCTATCGTCGGTTTTTTCTTGGGTTAAAATCAAAGTACGTAAAAAGAAAGGATGATGAAATGAATAATATGTTTAGATAATGTGACTTGTTGAAATAGAAATATCTTAAAATAGTTAAACCATTAGAGTGTAAAAAATGTAATATAATTTTAAAACGCGGATATCTTAAACTTGAATATGAACATATTTTAATAAAAATATTTCTCGTTAAATTCTTTATTTCACTCTATTTGATTAGATTTAGTATAAAATCAGTAAAAAGAAAATCAAATGAAAGAGAAAAAAGTGATTAATAAAAATCACTAAATTAATCTTATATAATACAGTGAACTTTAATCAATATCATATTTTAGCATGGACTAAGTTTCATCGCTTCAAATGCAACGCTATTTGGCAATAATATCGCTAAACATACCAGCACTTTTGTTACTAATTTATAAAAATATTTCACACCAGAATTACATTTTATTTTTTATGTAAAATTTTCTAGTTCGTATCAATATAGTGTTACTTAATACCGGACAATTGACCGGTTGTAGATATCTTTAATGATAATAAAGCGCCCAGTGGTAATTTATGCTCTCGTGCACAAAATCTCCGTCTTGTTAAGCTGAAGTAAATAACAACGGATAATTACAGAAATAAGTTAAGAGAAATTTCCTTACCAATTTAATTTGTATCAAGTAAGAAATAATAATTAATGTCACTGATAAAAATATACAAAAAATAATTTGTAAGTCTGTAAAAGGAAAGCTATATGCAAAAAAATGCATTTTAGAGTAGTGGATTTTTTTTTAATTTATAATAAGCGTTTTAATAAATTAAAATAATCTAATCAAGAATGGCCAAAATTAAATACTTATTCAACAGTAAAAATTTGATTTAAGAAAAAAAATACTGACATATTTTAAATAAAAATATTTCACTTTAAAATTCTGTATTGAGATGATATGTTCGGAATCAAATAAGCAAAATGAAAACTTTACTAAAGCTAGTCAGATGTGGCAATCCCAAAACTTTTTTCTATCTTATGGATGTTAATACTTCCTGAAAAATTCAGCATAGCACCAGTTAGGGGGTTTAATCCAAAATCTAGTCAAGTTATAACTGTATCTAAAGTTTGATGAAAATCCGTGCATTAATTTTTGAGATAGAGATATTGAAAAATCTTTGAGAAAATATCTGCATAATAGCGCCACATGTTCGGTGATGTACCCCAAAAACTAACCGGATCAATTTTGTATCAGGTAATTGAATCTGAAATTTCATGAAAATCCATGCATTAGTTCTTGAAATACATTTATTGCGAAGTTGTGAAAAAAGCGCCATCTGTAGGGTGATTTACACTAAAATCCAAACAACATTAAACTATATAATTGACTAACTCAATCTGAAGTTTTGTGAAATTTTTTGCATTAGTTCTTGAGTTAAAGCTATTGCGATAATCACGAATAATGCACCATGGCAGCGCCACCTGTTTAGCGATTTACACCAAAACGTAATTAGTACCATGTTACATTATGTACTAACTAATTATAAAATTTTATGAAAATCCATGTATTAGTTTTTATATATGGATATTGTGGAAATTGTAAATAATGCGGCATAGCAGCGCCACCATTTGAGCGATATACACCAAAAACTAATCATACCTAATTTATATCAAGGTCTCACAGGAGCTAAAGGTTTGTGAAATTCCGTGCATTAGTTCTTGAGATAGACCTATTGCGATAATCAGAAATAATGCACTATGGAAGCGCCATCTGTTGAGCGATTTAAAAAAATCAACATTACTCTATATCAAGTACTAAATAAATCTCATGAAAATCCATGCACCAATTTTTGAGGAAATTGTTAATAATGCAGCACAGCAGAGCCACCTGTTGAGCAATATGCACCAAAAACTAATCAGATCTAGTTTATATCAAAGTCCAATAGAATCTACAGTTTTATGAATTTACGTGCATTAGTTCTTAAGATAGAGCGCCCACAGTATTTTATACCCCCCCCCCACCACCACCACCACACACACACATACAGACAAACTCACAGACTCGCAGACAAATATTTTGTAAAAACATGTTTTTCGGTTTCTCTGAACCCTAAAACGTGTAAATTCGTCGAAAACTGGATTTGAAAATTTCCACGAATCCAATACTTTCTTCTTGTAAAGATAAAAAAGTGAAAAAAAAATACTGATAATGAAATGAATGAAATCAAAATTAATGTTTAAACATTTTAAAATAGTTTTATAACTGAAACAAAGCATTCAGTAATAATAACGTCAAAAGTCGTTATTATAACCAAAATGACAAGCAAAATATTTAATTTAAAAACTGATTTTTAAAATTTCATCTTATTTCCTTAAAGTATATTGGAAGATAGTAAAACCTGAACGATAACAAACATGAGAGATGTACCCCCTTGATCCAAAATCAATTAATAAACATCTTAATGTAGCTTAATGTATCTATTTTAACAGCTAAGTACAATAAAATAATTTACAGAAACAAAAAATCATTTTTTGTTCATAATAAAGAAAGCTGAAGCACTTGAATGCAAAACATTTCATTTAAAAATTCTCATTTCATTTTATTAGCTAGAGGGAATTATATAAAAGTGAGATGAAAACTTGATTAAAGCGAAACAACTCCGAGTATTTTTTTAAACAATGAGGAAGAAGATTATCAGCAAGAAATAATTACAGCGAGAACAAATAATGAGGCATAAAAAGAAAAGTAACAGATTATGCCCTGTGAGATCTCGCCACCAAAATAAAACATACCGGATATTACACGATACAGGAAGAATTCAATCCTCTCTGAAGTTTTATTTTTATTGCAAAAGTCACCGGCTAATCGTAGAAAATTATTGATAATGAGATAGGAGAACCAGTTTTTTAATGATTGCATTCAACGACCGTACTTACAGTGCAACTATATGTTAGTTTTGAATGGAGACTAATTATCATTTAATCCATTTTTGTGTTATATGAACGAAGGAAACTTAATTCTTGCATTATCATATACAGGACATCCACTCTCAATGGTGTCAACGATATCTCTGAAAATATAATATCTAAAACTAAAAGAAATGTATTTTTGAGTTCAGCGTTACGGAAGCTTTCACACGATACCTCACATGATATACAAAGAAGAGATTTTTTTAAAATAACTTAATTTGTCCGTCTTTATTTTCCTAAATATATTTGTGGATATTTAAGAATTTTTAAATATATGAGTCAATAGTCTTTAGTACTTCTTCCAATTTGAACTTTCCACGTTCCATAGTTTACGAGTAAAATGGCTTTGACAAACAAACAGACACAAGAATGATTTTATAATGGTTCCGTTTTTATTTTTAAGTACGGAAAGCTAAAAATTAAGTTTAATTCTTTAAAATCAAAATGAAAGCTTCTTAGATATTTAAATAATTTATAATGAAAACAACATAGTTATTTTATTTGAATAAAATAGATAGCTGGTGCGATTTTTTAAGCATGCACATTTAAAATTCGAATACACGCTAATAAAATAATAAATAATTATTTTTTTCTGGCGTTTGAACAAAATCACTCACAGTAATCTAAATTTTAAGTTGCTACCTTCTCGTTATTCCCTAAAATTAATTGATTCTGAATAAATTAATAAAATATCAATTAAAATTTTCCACAACTTTTTTTAACTCTGGTATAAAGATTAATTAGTTTCGACATTAGGAAAAAGTTTCAAATTAAGAATTAACAAGGCGAAAATCAAAAATGATAAATTTTAAAAGATAAGAAACAAAATCAATAAAAAAACCTTAAAATATTGATTTCAGTGAAAAATCGTTTTTACTCATCGGAACAATTTGGTGAAAGTTTTAATTTGCTTATCTATTAATTTGAAGTTAACTTACTACTAAAACTGTTGGTTTCTAACAAATTTTTATGTTTTTTATGCCAATTTTAAAACTAACATATATAAGATTAAAAATAGCCTTTTAATTTATTGCTTCATAAAATTACTTAGCTGCCACTGGTGAATGCTTATTTTTTTTCTCTCTTTCTCTCTTTTTTTTTCTTGTCTAGCACTATTTGTAAACAATAATACTCTTGGTTGATTTCTTGGTTGATCTCACAGGAAGTTTATTAATGTATATAGAAAAATTGTTAAAAATTACAAAAATAGCACTAATAACAAAAATAGTTGTCTTTGGCAGCGCTAGCATTTGAATGGTTCATAATCTGTTTACCTTTCGTTTTAAATTATTTTCAACAATGTTACATTTTCTAAAATAAAATGTTATTTCAAAGCATGAGTTTGTTAGCTTGGGGTACTCGGATACATGGTACTTACAAATGCTGCTATTATAGCTATTGCTATAACAAAAAAATAGAAATTCTTCCAATATCAAAAATGCTGTTTCGTGGAACTGTTTCATTTGTTCAAATTATATAGTATTACTTCTACGTGCCTCAAAAGCCCTCTTAATCATATTAAAATTAGTTCAACTGGTACAACTGTTTGTAGAAACATTTAATTAAAACAATTGAAGTTAAGGTTATAAGGATAAGAAATATAGTTATAGAAATATAGAAATATAGTTATAGAAAAATAGTTATAAAAGGATAAGCTTGAATAATGTGGATACTTTACATGAATCTTAATTTTTAGTCTCTGAAACAAATATTAACGTTGCAGATGAAAGTTCTACCAATTCCTAACTTTCTGATATCGAATAAGCCCAGCGGTAAAAATATTTTGGAAGAAATATCGGAAGGATATGGAACTATCAGAATATGCGAATGGGCATTTAAGAAGGAGTTTTCGTAGATTTTAAGTTAATTTTTCCATTAGTTGATCGTCATTTGTAATATGAATATGTCTAGCGAGTTTATACCGAACAAAAAGAGACTTTTACTAATAACCTCACTTTTGGGCAATAGGAATGTCTTTAAACTAAAGTTTTTTTTTTTTTTTTTTTTTTTTTTTTTTGTAATAGAATATACAATGTTTTAAAAAATATTAGCGAAAGTTAATTAAAGTTAAATTAACATAAGTTATTGTAAAATTAAGTTTTATATAATTTTTAATGTTTGTATTTTCTCTAAATAGTTTTTAGCTACCAAAATGGTTTAAATAACTTAAGGCCCTGAACATACCTTTTTAGGATGGTTTTTTCGAAAAATGCGTTTTTGAAATTAAATGAACATTTTTCACAAATAAAGAATTAAATAAATAATTGCAAATAAAATGTTTCATTTAAATTTCATAATCACAGACACTTTCTTTTTTTTAAATAACTTAGAACTTAATCTTAATGTTTTATCTTTAGACTTATGTAATTCATAGGAAGCTGAAAACCAAAATTCTATTAATAACAGAATACTTTTCTGTAAATTTACTGTAGATTCTGCATAGTTAACTGTTAAGAAATATTTAGATTCTATATCTTTGCATAAGTAAAACTATTGAACTTTTTGCATATTTATATTGGAATGTTTACATCTAGGCCGTCGCTTGAGAGAGTGACGTGGTACAGAATAACGTTAAAACAAATGCATTTTGTTAAAACAAATACAGTGGGCTGGTAGTAGAGCGGACGAATTAAATGTGCTGTTACAATTTGGATTCGACTTCATCTCAAATTTATAATTAACTCAAAATCCTCTCAAATTTAACTTTCTCTCAAATTTATAATTTGCAAAGTTACCAACGTAAATTTAAATTACGTAATGGAAACTTTTGCTTCTTAGCCAGCATTGCTTCGCTGTTGAATAATCTATTTCTCTGAAAATACTTTGCTAGAAAGCAATTCAAATGTGCTTAATGTCACTAATAACAAGAAACACGTGGTTTAAGGAAAATCATTTTATTTAAATACTATGAAACTACTTTTAACTAAATAATGACTTATTCAGCGAAAACAAAAATAGCAGCCTTTGAACACATATAGCAAAGCGTGGTATCAATGCAAAGCAAGATATTTAAATCTAAGGATTCTTTTTGCAGCAGGATTCCATTCAAATCCACTCATTCAAACTTTCACTCCCATTTTATATTTTGCTAGGTGACCAACATGACCTAATTAACATGAAATTACATGTAAAACACTCGAAACTCGGATTCAGGGAGGCACAAGCGCGCTTGTGGAAATTATAGATAAGATGTCGCTTTCACGAACACATGTTGGACAAAGAACACAACGCTCGCAGTATGAAACTAAACTCCCTACAAGTAAGTAAGCCAGCTTCTGCTACAATATAAGAAGAAAAACCGAAGATAGCTGTAGATTTGTTTTTCATACTCTGATTAAAATTTCACGCATCGTATATGGGTATTTTTTACCAGCGCATTACGGCATAAGGTTAATTCCATGAATACATGTCATATCTGTCACATACACCGATTTTTGGCTACCAGTATTTTAGAACGGAAAAATGTAACTTATTTTATCGGAGGTATTTCAGGAGTTGAATGGGGCGGAGGAAACTTTTAAAAAATAACGGTGGCGAACACGCGTAGCGATTTTTGGCTGTGTGACAGACATGACAAATTTTCATGGAATTAACCATAAGTGAGAAAAATTATGCGTCAAGTTTAATTTCATAAAAATCTCATAATAAATCGAAAGTTGTTACACTGCAGCTGAGGGTTGAAATGAGTTGGATTATTTTTCCTTTCTTCCTATATATAAAAATTTTTGTGTGCACTATTTTTAGCACTGTAAATACAAATGTATGAATTTTGACAAAAAGTGTTTGAAAGGGATGGTTCAATATTTAGATGCAAAATAACTTTATCTTTTCTGACATACTTCTAGTTTAAAATGCCACGAGTTTCACTCGCTTGAAACGTTTAAAAGTCCCCCTTTTTTACATTTTTCAAATAACTAATCGTAATAAGTAAAAATCAGATTTTTTTTAAAGGCTTTTTAAAATTAAAATTTTAATAAATTTAATTGCACATTAATAATACAAAATAAAATGAATCACTGCAACCCTTTCAAGCTTCAATGTAGCTCTTCATCAGTGCAATTGACATTCGAAAACCAAAGCTAATGTTTACATATTTTCAAGTTCAAAATTTGCTTTTCGTTTTCTAGATTACAGAAAATTTTCCTAAGCGAAGCATGTCCAATTCTTTAACATGTGGTCGTACTGTGAAGTGTACACCATTGTTATTTGTTTTTCAAAAAGCATTTTTCATACGAGAACATGTGTAAATATTAGCTTCGATTGGCGATTGTACTGATGAAGAACGTATTAACATTTTGAAACTTCTAAATTTGTTTTATTTTGTATTATCAATGTGTCTTCTAGTTCACTAAAAGTTAGATTTTAAATGCCTTTGTTTTACCTGTTATTTTTGGCAATGGACAGTCATTTTTATTCCATTATATATATATACATGATCGGCTACATTAAATCTTTCTTTAAAATTTGGGATAAAATTGGTCATAAACTGTGCAGAGTTTCTTCCAGAATCAGGACCTAATTGCAGCTTGGTTATTCTGGGCCGTAGCCGTGCTTCACCTGATTTTAGAAGACATCTAATTTGGTATGAAACTTTCATAAAGTTTATATTTTAAGAAAAAAATTGGCATTGTTCGTATTACATTTTTTTCAATAATAGGCACTTTGCCACTGAACATAATGACGGCAGTTATTTTCATAACATTAAATTAAGTGAGCGCCGTAACTGTGATAGGTTTTATCCTCTATGATGAAAATGGCAAGTTTACCTCGATAACAAAACATGACACCCAGACATTGTGCGTACCAGGCTTTTTCACTACTGACCACGCTACGGGGGCGCTGTACTGATTATAATCCATATTTTAATATTTTAAAATAGGAATTGATTCAAAGCAAAAATACGCAAAACTAATAAAGAGGTTGCAGATAAATTCTAGGTCCACAGCTCGATATTCATTCGCACCCCCATCATATTTTTCCACAAAATATTAAGTACTTTCCACGTCTAAAAATGTATATACGACATATTTGGATAAATATATACATTTAACTTCATACTACTACTAATTTAAAATGATTGACTTAATTTAAAAAAAAATCAATTTTAGAAAATACATAATAATTTTCTGAGCTCAAGCTTTAATCATCAACAAAATAAATTTTCTTCGAAATCATCATGCTTTACATAACCAATAATTACATTTAAAAGAATGAATAAATATTTCAATTATTAGGTAAAATAAATATTCCTTATACTAAATATGGAATACAAAAAAAAAAATAATAATAATAATAAAAAAATACCAAGCACATAAAAAATCACTCATAATAAATGCCACAGTATTATTAATTTCCTTGTAATACATTTGTTGCACTTATATTATTTATTTAATGATGAGTGATACAAACATTATATAAATGAAAAATTTCATGCAAAAAATAAGTAGTAGTTAACTGCATTTATTTCTTTAAATGTTTTATAAATTATGCATATCTTTCTTCAAGCTACCTTAGAAATGAGTTCTCAGATTATGTCATTTATCCATTATACGAAGTATAGGACACGTCTTGCAATCGTTTTGAAAATCATTTTGATCGTTTGTGACGTTATAATTTTTTAACGGTCACCTTACTTAAGTTTTTAAAAATGTATAAGATTTTAATAAGACGTAACTTAAATTTTAATGTAACAATTGTAACAGAAAACTTTTTGCGATCAATTTTAAATACGCACGCTAAACAATTGCATATTGTCTGTTCTTTTTCAGAAGTGCAACAATTCTCTAGTGATCTTATGATTTCTTAACGCACTTTAGTCTACCTCAAAGTAACTTAAAAAATAAATAACCGTCTTAAAAGGTCTGTTTGTTACCTTTATATTTGTGGCAACTATTTATTGTTATCCACATCAGAGGTCTGTACTTTTAAGTTTATACCAGATCTAAACAAAAAATATAATTCATGTTCAAATTAACCCGAAACGGACCAAAATCCAAAAATGACATAAAATATAAATACACTAAAACGAAATTGTGGAAAATTAAATGTGTGAAATAATATTATATTAACGGTCTAAAAAGGACTCAAAGAATGTATCTTTAGCGCGCCATTTGCACAGTTTAGGTCTCCATACGGGCATTCCCCGAAAAATCTGAAAAAATTACAGAATGTTCTTCTTGTGTGGTTATATACGTTTATAAAAAAAAATTCGGCGGAATCGCCATTCAGTAACCGCAAAAAAAATAATGAAAATTTCGTTATTTGGCGGTTTATCGCCAGTTGGCGATGGAATGTAATTTCAAAAAAAATATTTTGTATCAAATACACTTAAAGGAAAAGAAAAGCTTCATGTTGAACTTGTTATGAGTTAATCATAAAAATTTGTTGTTAATCATAAAAATTTGAGATTTAAAACGAAATTCATAATTTCAATTAATTAGATTTGTTTCAATCTCAAAGTCCAATTGAGAATTGTCGATTAAATTTTGTTGCTATGGAAACCTGGCTTTTATTTTTCAATACGCTTAAATGTATGAAGATAATTTTTCTCAATATGATTCTTTTTTTTATCTATGAAATTTTTTTTTCCAGTGATTAATTAAATAACTACTTCAACAAGTAATATATATATGTAATACAATATGTATATATATGTATATAATATATTAGAGTCTCTCATTGTTTATGTTTAAATTCATTAAATACCATTTATACGCATTCTAAATATCCAACAGTTTTGAGTTGCATTATAATCGTTTGCTTTTGGCGAGGAAAAGGGCTGCTCGCCAAATCGATTGACTCTTTCGTCTTTTCCCGCCAAATATTCGAAAATATTTTATTTTTTTTACATATTTTCTAATGTGATTCCGCCGCTAATTTTGACTGATCCTTTATTACATATATAAGTACTTTAATTAGTATTTTTTTTTCATAAAATTCTGAGTATGCCCAGTATGGAGACCTTCCTTGTTAGAAATTATTTGGATACACTTCTATGGACAAAAAAAAAAAAAAAAAAAAAAAAAAAAAAAAAAAAGTAATTTCTGGTTTCAACTGATTTCTTTTCTATGCTCTGCTGACGTTATTATAAAGATTTATTTACTGTTGAATAATTCATAGGAAACGTTGGTTTATGAATATAATTCTGTTTTATTTATTTATGATATTCCAATACTGCTTTTACAGTTTTAAGAAATGTTGTGTAAGCTTCATTTGCTTGTTACCTTCTTTATTTTGAATAACATTTATGTAATCATATTTAATAACAATTATATTTATAACGCCTTAATCAAAAAATCCTATAAAATGTTTTAGTATAGTTAAGTTTTATCAAACAATCATATTCTAATACTGTGAATATAAGTTTAAAAAATTGTGTTATAAGTAACTGCACCGCATCCAATTATTTTCTTAATTAAAATATATTAATGAATAATATTCTCTTATAAATTCCAAATAGAAGATATTTATGCATGAAAATAATTCAATCTTTATTTATCTTTTTCTAATATTGTGCTGGTAATCTTTAAAAAATAATATCAGAAATGCCTTATTTCATTTTATTATTGTATTAACATAACTATTATATTTATAAATCCTTAATATGTTATCTTTTCTATTTTAGAATCTATTAGGTTACTTAAGATTAAAAATCTAAAATTATGTTTATGTGTGTTCATTCAGTGCTGAAATATGTCTCTAACAGGGAAATAGAAAATAATTTGGATACATTATAATCAGAAGTCAGTAATGTTTTGAAGTGAATATATTTGATAGTGAATTATTTCAAATAGAGCAAAATTAATGCATAGATTTGATGGTCAGTAAAACATGTTTTCCTTCTAATAGTGGTGTAAAATTTTGGTCCTTTTACATGAATTCACAAAATATTAAAATACATTACTATCTACATTGTGGTAATTGTTTAAAGCGCGTTTAAATGCTTTTAACTATTTAAGATAAAAAAGAAACTATTATAATATGGAATTTTTCTAAAATACACCCCCTATAATAAATTGTATGTGGAATAGCAAATTTTGATTTATACCAAAAATGATTTCGATAAATCCTGTTCTAAAAGTAATAATTCTAACAGGAATAATGTAGCTAAATAATAATAAAATTACACAATTTTAATTCATCAATATTTGTGCATGTTTTTTTTTGTTTACTGCCTTATTAAAATTGCGTGTTTTAGTCTCGCATAAATTTTCATAGCAGTATTTGGATATGCTATTGTATTTGTGTATTATTTCATGACATGAATTTTCAAACATGTGTTGTATTTTTCAGTTACGTTAAATTTAACAATGTTGGGTGGAGCTTACTATTTCAAAGATTACCAATATTATTTATGATTCCGTACATATTTAATTTCAGTCGTTTATACTATTTACTAACACAACGTTAAACTATTTTCTTAGTTTTATTCTATTACATTACTTTCTTTCTCGCATTCGCTTCAATTTTATGTTTCGTAAACATACGACATTTATACATCTAATTCTTTCTCTTAATATTCATAACACAGTAAATATTTCTGTTATACAAAGAATTGTCAGAATGCAGTCTTTCATAAATCGTATACTGTTTACTTCGAAATTTCTTTCTTATTACATCCACAAAGCTTATACAAATTACATCTCTAAAGAATGTAACATAACATCTTTCTAAATATTCTCATGTAAAAATGCAAAAAATATTTGTAGTCTTGTGTTAGCATATATAAGACAAGAAATTGTGTTATCGGATAACAAAGTTTACGCTTAAAAAAAATAAGTAATAAAGAAATATAAAAGTACCTGCCTTTTTTCTCAATATATTTTTATTAAATAAAGTTTTGTTCATAACTTTAAACTGTTTTTCAATACTTTTTGAAACAGAACAGAAGATTAATAATTTTAAACCTTTTTTTTGTTTTGTTTTGCTTTTGAGAATGTAAAACAGAAAAAAATATTTTCGTAGAATCTATTTATAGAAAGTATATACAAATATCGTCGGAAGTGACTAACGTAAGAAAAATAATTAAACTATCACATATTTTAAAAAAATAAATAAGATGAAAATCCAGAAGTATTTCACTGAAAAAGTTACTAGATTAACAGTTATGAAATTGTATATTTACAAGATAAGTAACCAACAATACAGTTGTTAAAATTTTTTACACCTTTTTATTAAAAGTTAATATTACATTCGAGACCTGTTAGAAAGATCTCGTATTAGGACGAGACTGAAATATTTTTTTTTTAATTAAAGTTACGTTTTATTAACGGATTAAATGTTTAAATATGCTAATATATTTTGAGGATGCTTTGTTCCATCGGGAATCACATTGTTTGTTACTCGTAAGGTGGATTTAGAATTTGTAATTATATTTGAGTCACATCAAACGAATTTTGTGCGAATGAAGAAATCGTTGCCTGTAAGTTAATTTCATTACAAATAATTTACATTTATTTTAACTGATTTTACTGGGATTTGCTAAAAATTTCGCCGTAGTAGATTTTTTATTTTGTTGAAATTCCTCGTAAGGATGGTTGCTTTACATTTCAAATAAAATAAAGAATCAGAAACTCAATAATCATTGACTGGTATCAGAGACAATAAACAAATAAGCTTTTGTTATTTGCAGTTTTCAATGTTAACTAATTTACTAATTACAAATATATAGTTAAAATAAAAAAGTAAATGATTTTACTATATAAGATTGAATAAAAAAAATCTCTTATAAAACATCTCAATTATTAGTTATCTGAAAGTATTTAATAAACTAAATGTCCAAGTATAAAGATACGAACAACAACAAAAATACAAATTCGCTAATGAAGATTTTGTTTCCTTAAAAAAATAATAATAACAAAAGCTTATAGTTCCTATTTAAATTCTTCTTTTACAACCAAAGCATGTAAAATTGGGGATAAATGCTAAAACTACTACAAAATATGCATTTATTTTGTTAGACTAAAGAATAAAAAAATTCGTAAGTAAGCTCAGCGATGATAAAAAAAAAAAAAAAAAAAAAAAAAAAAAAAACATGCATTTGTTTATTGCGGTGTACATTTTATCAACATTTGGAATTTAGAACTACCTTCTAATCCTTTGTAGGATGGTTCTATATTATTTATACCCCTTAACATTTATAATTTACTACCAGATTTACACCAATATTTTTAAAAATAGTTTATCTTTTATAATGTGCATGACAGTTGTTATTAAACAACTGAATTAATAGTCATCAAAAGGAATTTCATAAACTAACAAGGAAGGGGCTCCTTACGGACATACTTCGAAACATCTGAAAAAAATTACTAAATGTTCTTCTCATGAAGACATAAGGTACCCTGGGGTAATAACGCCACATTAAGGTTCTACCAATTTCCACGGCTTAGTTTTAGATTGTATTTTTCAAACAAATATAGGATTTGATACAGCAACTCATTGACTATCTATATAAAATAAAATAATTTAACAGATATGTATTCATAAAATGTAATGGCGTTTTTTCTTGACCAATGCTATTTGGCGTTATTACCCACCTATATGGGTAATAACGTCATGCAAACAAAACTATGAAATAAGATGGAATAATTGCATGTAGATAGCCCAATTCTAAAAATACAAACTCTGCAAACTTAGAAATTGACAAATTGCATTCTAAGCTATTGAAAATGTTCAATTTTTTGTGAAAGTGTAAGAAAAATAAAGGTGTGGTGTGGGAGGTGGGGATGAGGTAAAAGAATATCAGACCGTGAGCTTCTTTTTGATTAAAAAGGACCGCTTAAATAGAAATATGAGAAACATTGGACAGTTTTAACTGTGTTTATTTGAATCAGTATTCAGGATGTGGCTCGGACACTGTAGGGAATCAACCGGGGTATTAAAGTCAAGGATTGGCGTTATTACCCCGGTATAGTTATTGCGCAGTACATTTTCAATTACAAATTATCTCGAGAAGATATCCAAAATCTTCAAAAACATTTTAAAAGTACATAAAATGCACTACGAATTTATGTAATTAACAGAGTATTTCCGGATAAAAAGACAGTCTTCACATCACAAAACGTATCTCGCAAATTTTAGATCAAGCGTTAATTTTAGTTGTTTGTAAAAACAATAAGACCTAAAAATGAAACAAATTAACTCGAAGCTGTTTTTTGCGATTTATATGACTCAAAACCCTTCTGCGCAGAGCACATGGGTATAATTTACCTGATTATTTCATAATTATGCAAAATATAAGCACTTGGCGTTATTACCCCGCCTGGCGTTATTACCCCAGGGTACCTTATATACGATTATATAAAAAAATGACGGAACTTTGATAAAGCATTTTTAAAAAAATAATGAAAAATTCGTTATTTGATGTTTTTTCATCGATTGGCAATGGAATACAATTTCAATTTTTTTTTTTTTTTTTTTTTTTTTTTTTTTTTTTTTTTTTTGTGTCAAATACACTTTAGGGATAAAATGTTTAATATTGAGCTTGTTTAAATAAAATTAATTTAAATAACTTTAGTTTGGTCAATTTTAATTTATTTTAACTATAATTTTGTCATATCGATAATTATGTGTATTTATATTGAAATTTAACTATAAAAATTATTTTTTAAATAAAATTCAAAATTTAAATTAATTAAAATTACTTAAAGCTCAAAATTAAGTTCGACTGAGCATTGTCGATTCAATTTTGTTGCTATGGAAACAGCTTCTTAGGTACTGAAATCAATTTATTTTTGAATACGCTTAAAGGTATGAAAATATATATTTCAATATGATTTTCTTATATATATGATAATATATTTTTTTGTGATAAATTAAACAAACGAGCAACAAGCAATATATATATTTAATACAATACATGTTTTGAAATCTCTCATTGTTTAAGTTTAAATTCATTAAATACTATTTACACGCATTCTACAAATCCGTTTACAAACAATTTTCAGTTGTGTTAAAATCGTTTGTTTTTATGCGAGGAAAAGTGCTACTCGCCAAATCGCGTGACGCTTGTCTTTTTACAAATATTAAAAAATATTTTATTTTTTTACAAACTTTCTACTGTAATTCCGCCACCAAATTTGAGTGATCCTTTAATATGTAAATGCTTAGTTTAATTAGTATTTTTTTTTTAATATTTTGAGTATGCCGAGCAAAAAGACTTTCCTGGTAAGTAGCAACAATACTGATAGTAAAAAAATATGGATGGTTTGTTAAGAACTATTTCATTAACTAAAGCTATATATAAAAATAACAAAAAAATATTCGAATATTTGAAAACAAGTTAATTTCTTGCAGCCAATGCATGAAAAGTCTTAATATGTTGAATATAAAGTTAGAACTTTCCCTGAGACATGTATACCGCGAAAAAATAATTAGATTAATAATGTAATTATTATTTAAACAGGTAGAATGGACTATGATAAAATAATACAAATTTGCTTCGGATTATTTGATTAACTTAAAAAAAAGAATATTATTAAAATAATAAAAGCTACATCTAAATATATCTCCCTGAACCTAGCTAAGTAGCATAGATTACAATAGATTAAAAAAATGTTTTTAACGATTTTATAAAGCTTAAAAAGGAATAACATAAAAGTCATAAGAGCTTATTCTAATTAACAATATAATTTACCAATTTTCGTAATCAATGTATGGAGAAATTTAGCTTGTTAAACGGAAAGTCTGGAGTATTTCTGTGTAAAATCGGTCTACCGTGAAACAAACATTATATTAATGAAGTAATTATTATTATTAAAACAAGTAACAAGACTCGACATGGTGAAATGATACGAATTTACCCCTGACGGATTTTTTAACTTGAAAAAAGATTAATGTTAAAATAAGTAACTAATACTCTAATTGAATTTAAAATCTACTTTACTTATCTCAATTTATGCAAGGAAAAATTTTAGTTTGTTAAATAGAAACTCTGAGCTTTCTCTGTGTGAAAACCTATTTACCGTGAAGCAATCGTTATAATAATCAAGTAAGTATTATGAAAATATATGTATTGCATTGCACAACAAGAAATAATACAAATCTTCTTCTAAAAATTTTGAATTTGTAAAAAAAAAAAAAAAAAAAAAAAAAATGTTTTTTATTATTTGAATAAGTAGCCTAGACTATAAATAATCAAATTATTCAAATTTACTACTGATGATATCATTACTTTCAAAGATATTAATAATATTAAAATAATAAGAAAGACGTACCCTAATTTAATTTTAAAAACTGTTTTAATTCTACCGATCATTTTATATAAATAATTACCATGTTAAACTCTCTGAAAGTATTTCTAAAAGTAGAAAGTTTCTGTGAAACTAATCTACTGTGAAACAATCATTATTATTCAACCAACTCATATTAAAATAAATAGATAAGTCTACGTATTATGAAGTAATATAAATTTTCTGTCAATTTGATTTTATTGAATAAAAATAATATTAAAATAACAAATGGATATTCTAATTTAAATTTAACAACTATAAATTATATACAAAATTTAATAATGTAAACTTACTACTGATGATGTCATTATTTTGAAAGAAAGGAGTAATATTAAAATAATAAGAAAAGCTTACTCTAATTTAATTTTAAAAACTGTTTCAATTTTAGCGACCATTTTATACAAACTACTATTGTGTTAAAAAGAAACTCCCTGAAAATAATTCTGATAGTACTCTCTGAAAGTAGAAATCTTCTCGGAAACTATTCTACAGTGATACATTACTCAACTAACTCTAATTTTAAAAACTGTTTAAATTCTAGCGACTATTTTATACAAATTATTATCATGTTAAAAAGAAACTCTCTGAAAGTATTTCTGAAAGTAGAAAGATTCTCTGAAATTAATCTACCGTAAAACAATGATTATTATTCAACCAATTCATATTAAAATAAATAGACAAAACTACGTATTATGAAATAATACAAATTATTCTCTCACGATTTGGTTTTAATGAATAAAAAATGACATTAAAATAACAAAATGATATTCCAATTTAAATTTAAAAAACTATAATTCTCACAATCAATGCAAAATAAAATAAAAAACGTTTACCTTGTTAAATATAAACTGACAGTCATTATATTAACTTACTAATTATTATTATGTAAATAAGTAGCCCAGATTATACATAATAAAATTATGTAAATTAACTATTGATGGTGTCATTAGTTTGAAAGAAAGAAAGAAATAATGTTAAAATAATAAAAAAAATCTTACTCTAATTTTATAACGATTTTAATTCTAGCGACATTTATATACAAATTATTATCGTGTTAAAAAGAAATTCTCTGAAAGAATTCTTTGAAAGTAGACAGATTCTCTTAAGACGCCATACTACAGACTGAAAATGACTCGGATGATAATGTATTATAGTGGGGGCGTTCTTTTTAAATATCTCGCTCAAATTTTAATATTTTGACATGATTTTTTTTGCATAGGATAGTTGAGGGCGATTCACAACCGGCCTAGTGTTTACTTTTTCGACTTTAGTGTCAGATTTAAAAACAAAAAATACTTAAACTTTCAGAACCGGTTTGAACTGCTTCTAAAACAGGAACTATCCTAATAGAAAAAGAATATAACCAAAATCAAAGAAGTAAAACTAGGCCGGTTGTGGATCGTCCTCAATTATCCTACGCAAAAAAATCACGCCAAAATATTAAAATTTGAGCGAGATATTTGAAAAGAACGCCCCCATAGACCTTATATTATCATCCGGGTCTTTCTCAATCAGTAGTGTGGGCTCTTAAGCTAATCTACCGCGAAAGAGTCATTATTCAACTAATTCACATTAAAATAAGTAAACAAGCCTACACATTATAAAATAAAACAAATTTGCTAATGACAATTTTATTGGTTTAAAAAAATTAAAACATTAAATAAAATAATAAATGTATAAGATACATTTAAATAACAAAAGCTTATTCTAGTTTCGATTAAAATGCTGGAATAATTCTTGCGACAAAAATATGCAAATAGTTCTTAATAAAAGGAAATTTTGGGCTTTCTTTAAAATGCGAACTAGCTATTTTTAATGAACCAACTATTATGAAACAAGTGGGTGCGTGAAATCGCAGATCACACAGAAGGTTTCGTTTAATCTTTCTTTCAAAACAACTTATTCTTAACTTAAACACACTTTTTCAATACTTAAACACAAATTGCTAATTTATAATTGTTAAATTCTTACATAGATGGTAGCACCACTAAATTTAACATTAAAATAACTATAAAAGGAAGTTATTAATTTTAATCAAATTAAAAAATTTCTAATCAAACTATTTAAAAAAATCCAAAATTCCAATTTTTTTGAAAATCAGAAATTCTAAAAATTCAGCGGATGTATGAATTAAATTTTAAATTTCTAAAAACGAAATTTTTTTTAATTAATTCAAATTGCTTAATCCTTAATAAATTGCAAAAGTTTAAACATATGTATATATATATATATATATATATATATTATGAATGTCAGATGAACGAAACTCTAATAATTTAAACCCTTCAATTGGCAAAAAATTCAACTTTTCTTCTAATTAAAACTATCCTAGTAAGAAAATTTCAACTTGCAGCAGTAGGGATCAAACTAGCAATCTGCCGTTTACTAGCGAGACGTTTTACCTCCATGCTATGATACGCGCAAAATGTTCAAATTAAGATTCTTTTTTAAAATATGAATCGCAAAAATGAACGGATGACATTGATAAAATTAATTAAAATAATAGATAGTTTTCAAAATTTTATGATAATTTGTCGTGTGACACGTAGTATTCAGCTATAAGTACAGAAAATGAGAAGCTTTTGACTTATACAGTGTCTGTGGACGGACTGTGTGTCAGACGGACAGACTGGGGATAAAGAAGAGTAGAGTTTCGTCAGATATAGCAAAATCCTAAAAAAAGTGCACACCAAAATACACATAAAACTATTCAAATTTGTTAGTTACGATGTCATTACTTTAAAAAATAAAACAAAATAAAAATAATTACAACTTAGTTTAATTTAAATTCAAAAACAATTTTAATTCAAGCTACCATTTCATAGAAACTGGACTTACGCACTTATGGAAAGAAACCCTGGACTTACGCCCAAACGCATCTACAATGAGCTAAGAATTACTTAAACTAATAACATACATATTGTAAGTAATAAAATAATATGCATTTACTACTGACAATTTCATTAAATTGAAAAAAAAAGACCATTAAAATAATATAATCATATTCTAATCAATATTTGAGATCAATGCAGGAAAATTGCTGCTTGTTAAAAAGAAATTCTAAATTTTATCTCATACATGTTTAAAATGAAACAGCCACTATTAATCAAATACTCGTACAATATTCATTCCAGCAGAGCGCTAGTGTAATTTATTTGATGATACAACAATATGGGAATAAATAACTGTAATGAAGATAGAATGATGGGCGAATTTCCCTGATGAGAGTAATAATAGCTCACATTGTTTCAGGAAATAATCTTCCAGTAGGGATCATTAAAGTTAAAATGAAATTGTGCATTGTTGATAAGTTATACATGGAAACAGTTAATAAAACATTAAGTCTCTTGGTATATGTATCGAAATTCAATGGAATAGAATATTTTTGGAAATATTTCATAATTAAAATTTATGAAATACATAAGAGAATGCTATTATCTTTTCTAATTTCGTATGTAAGAGATCATATTTACAATTTATAGTCGTAATAGGAAAGCATACCCTCCTTTTTTAATTCTTCAGCAAAATATGACATACAAATCACTAGTACAAATGTATAAATAATAGCGTCCACTAATTTTAAAGTACATGCTGCTCAAGGGATCGTCTAAATATGGAAATTATAGCAGACATTACAAATCTCAATACTAACGTATAATTTTGACATCACATTTGGATTCTTTGGTACAGGGTAAGGAATTAGTAGTTTTAGAATTTTACCGATTTAATGTCTAGAATTCTTAATATTAAATTTAATTTTCATCGTTGTAAAACAGATTACAATGCTAGACATTTTTAAGCGTAAATGAAAGACTATTTAGCAGAATAAAGTGTAATTTTAAATTCAGATAATTAAAGATATTATAAATCGATATGTGTTTAAAACATTCATAGATTACGATCAGGGTTGGCAAAGTGGGCCCAGCCCAAAAAAACCTATCCGGGATTTTCTGGGCGGGTCCACCAACAAAAACCTACGTGGGTTTTTGTTAAAAGTGGGTTTTTACTAAAATCATTTCTGAATCTGCAAATCCCCCTAATAGTATAATAAAAATTTCCCTTTTAAGCCCAAAACCTAGGTGGTTTCTTTTGCAAAATCACATAAAAAAGACAGTCATATTTGTGGTAATCAGGGGATAGTTTATTTCAGAACATTTATTTTTTCAATTTATTTATTTATTTTATAAAAATACATTTGAAATAAGTTACGCAATGTAATACAGAATAATTATAAATGATCTTTTTTATAGTTTACTAGTCAAAATCATACTCACTTTAATTTTTATAGTGATATTAATATTTTTTTTCTAATTTTTCATACTCCTCTGAGTCTAGTCTGTTTCGTAATTTAGACTATATGAATCCAAATGTAGAGAAAATACTCTTGATGGAAGCAGAGATAGATGAACAGAATGCAGAGGTTGGAAAAAACTACAAAAATCAGAATCTAACTTGTTCTTCGTTTTCTGTATTTTTCCATTAAAAATTCCCCACCATTTTGAAGCTGAGAATTGTGACATAATACTTTCTGAGAAAAGTGATTTAGGAAAATAGTCTATGTCTTTAATTTTAATTCAATATCCAATATTGCAGGTAACCACTCTGAATTATACTGCATTATCCATTCATCAGTTTCTTCCTCTTTTGTTAAATTAAGCCTTTCACATCTAAACTTTGCATCCATTATATTAGCTAAAATATGCTCGGTCCCGATGATCTGTTTGTAGCATTAGAGCAAAATTTCCTTGTGTTATTTCAATTCTTCTGATTCTATCAAATTTCTCCAAATCTTAACAGAACATGACAGTGTGGTTGTATCTTTTTGCAGCTCATCAAGAGCTGAAGATATAATTGTTAACTGCTTTTATAAATTCAAACACTCCTTCCCTCAAATGCTACTATTTTTTCTTATTAATTTTTGTAAAAATCTGAAATTCTTGCTTGATCTGTTTCAAACTTTAAGATAGCTTAGCATTTAACATACGATAAAAATTTATAAAAAAGAATGCTGTGTCAAATACTGCTATTTTCTGTTATAATCTCTGCAAAAATTTGAATTTCTTGCCTGAAAATGCCACTCCCTCGACTTATATGTCTTGTGCAAATGTATTTTTGTTCAGAATGTAGCTCACTACCTGGTAGTGTGTGCGCAGTATGCCTGTTATACAGTGCTGTATGCAGATGGAACCTACTTTGAGATGTGTTCGGTACGACATTTGCATATCAATTACAGATTTATTTAAAAGGAAGGATGCTTCTGAGCATGCGCAGCATCCTCTACATGGCGTTTTAGGCAGCGGAGATACGATATGAGATGGGCATCTAAATTAGATGTTTATTTAAAATGAGGGGCCCAGTAGTGCATGCTTTCGACTTATTATGCAGCAGCATAGGCAGCGGGGATCCTGTTCGAAGTTTGTTCGCTTCGAGATTTATGTACAAAAGGACCAGCCCCGCTAGCAGGCAAAGCCAGTTAGTTTAATTATCATAGTTGCTAATTATTATGACAATTTTAATTATTATAGTTATTACAAAAATAAAATTAATTATTCATTGTAATAACTAAAATATATTTAAAAGTGATAAGAAATCACTTTCACTTTTATCACTTAAAATAGTATTAAGCTAATTATAATAGTACTATTACTATTAGTACTAATAATAGTCAATAATAGTATTGATAATAATTAACATAATTTATTAATAGTATGAAAATTATTTTATATCAGTTAATAAACTTATTCTGATATTAGTTTTAAGTTTTCTATTGATATTAATATTGATACTAATATCAGATTAGAATAAATTTATTAACTGATATTATAAATAATATTAATTAGTAATAAATAGATCAGACGTAATTAAAAAATGCAACTTAATAAGTATATTTTTAAATGAGTTCACACATATTATTAAATATACAAATATACAGAAGAATAACTAAAACCCACAAAAACCCAGAAAAGGCCACAAATACCCAGAAAACCCCACAAAAACCCAGGTGGGTTGGGTTTTTGTACAAAAACCCGGGTTTTTGCTAACCCTGATTACGATTTATATACATATGTTTTAAAAAAGTAAAAATAAAGGGGAAATATATCAACAATTACTTACAATTTCAAAATTTTATTATGAATAATTCCGTAAATTACATAATGGCACAGATATTTAACATTCCCATCAAATATATTGATCCATACTCCACTATAACCTTTCCTACTCCAAAATAAATAATTATATATGACAGAAAAATAACATCTTTCCATATGAAAAATTGTTAGCTTGAAAAAAAATATAAAAACTATCTATGCAGGTTAATAGATCAAATATAAAATTCATGAATCAAAATTTTATCCCCGTACTAGAACACATAAATATGCTTCTCACGCATTCATTTATTTTGAGTTTGCATGAATACGTGAATTTAATGATAACAAATATTAAAATAGTTTGCTTTCAGAGCAACACTACATTTGAAAATTAACGTCATGAAATTGTTCCAAAACATATTTTGAGGATTAGCCTTTTATTTTATTTTATTTTATTTTATTTTATTTTAAGAGAAAAAATAATAACATATTTAAAGATAAATCACATGCACGGAAAACATTCTAGAAAAATTTTTCGACACTTGAGCCAGGAAATCCCATTTAATAAGAATTCGCACCGATCAAAATTTCAAATTTTCGGCTTCTTTTAAAAACTTATTTCCATTAATTGACTTTTTTTATTAATAAAATGAGTTCTGATTAAAAAAAAATTACATTTTTATTCTTAATTAAATTTAGAATCATGTGCTACGTTTTACTGTTTACAAAGACAATTCAATGGATGAAAAAATGTATTATTAACAACTTAGGAAACTAGACTAATTTAGCATACACTGTAAAAAAAATTGTTAAATTAAGGCAAAAATTGCTGGCAGCAATGTTACCAGCAGTTTTTGTTCTAAAAATTGCAGTAAAAATAGATGTAATAAAAAACTTTACATCGAATTTTACTGCAGTTTTTATGACCAAAACTGCTTGCAACATTGCTGCCAGCAGCTTTTGCCGTAAATTTAACGGATTTTTTTTTACAAAGTAGAAGAAATGTGCTACATTCTTTTTCTACTATAAAAATAGTCATAAAATTTGTATTTCTTTTTAAACAAAAATTACTTTTTTCACAATTAAAGAAAAATACATAAATTCACAGATTAAAATTAAATCTCGTTTTAAGAAAAATAATGACGGAAAAATTAAAGGAAGAATTATAAAAATGATATTTTATATTTTAAGTAATAAAACTTTATGTAAATTACCATAAAATCAAAGTAATTTATAGAACACATTTCAAATTTTTCCAGCTCAAAATGCTTCCTGTTAATCGTTTTAAGTGTATGGCGATTTATATGAAGTTTTATTACATAAATTCTAATTAATTTAACTTTAATTATGATTTATGATTTTTGTATTAAAATTGCAATCCAAAACTGTAATTGTTTGCAATAAAGTAAAAAGGATTGTAAACTATAAAACCAGACCCTTTTCATTCTTAAAAAAATCAATATCTAGTGATGGAAATTTCCAACGACTGAAAAGCATGTATTATATAAATGTCCGTTTAATATCTTATAAAATATATCACTTAATTACGTTTACATAAGGCTGAAATAAAATATATAATATCTATAGCACAAAATATCGCTTAGCAACCAGTTTTCTGCTTGTAGACTTCCAAGCGAAACTAAAATCGCTTCGCTACTCTCTGGACCGAGGATTGGTGGTGTATCGTTTCTTTAGTAAATATGTTCTTTAATCTAAATAGTATTTATCTGCATTCAGAAATCGATTGTGAAATCCATGGCTTAAACAATGATGCATTTGTTCTGTCACTAAGAATAGCAATTGTTCCTTCTGTGTTGCTTTTTACTTTATTTCTTCTATTAGTGTTTCGTTGATTTTCATACATGTTTTGATGAAACATTTTTACATTTTACAATCCTATTATCTCTTTTATTTGTAAATTCTGATTCAAAAAAGCAATGCAGTTATTAGCTAGTAAATTTTCTCCAATCTGTTTTTTTATATTTCATTTGCTGGCTGTGCATTTGTACTCTGTTTTACTTATTGTATGTTTCAATATGTATAGTGAATTTTGGACGTAGATATGGTAATATATATTTTTTAAAGTTTGAAGAATTGAAGTTGTGCTTTTGAAAATCAACTGATTATATTTTATGGGCTCTACATCGAAGCTGTTTCTAATCTTTCCATAAGACTCTAATATTTTGTAAAGAAAGGAGGGATTCAAATACGATTTCATGTTTAGATATCCATTGCGGTCCGGTTTTCTCTCTAAATAAAGGTTCAGTTCATGTTTACATGATGACAGCACCAACCAATCATGAGTACAGATATATGTGCAGTGTGAGACTTGTTTTATTTACATGTAAGCTCAAAGGAAAAGAATATGTATGTTTTTAAAAATTGAAATTTAAGGTCCCACTCTAGAGACTAACCACGCGAAGACTCTTGTAAGCAAGTGTTAAACTTATGGGATATCTTTCTTTTTAGTTTTTGTTTTTGTTTGAATTTCAATATTTTTAAATGATTTTTTCGTACAGAATAGCAAAGGTTGATTTCTAAAAAGGCCTTTATTTATTTATTTTTTATTTTGGTTGCAGATTTTGTTAATGCAGTCACCTTATATTTCACAACCGGATCCGAAAGTGAAAATTCCTATGTAAAAGAAATTGCAATGAAAATGAAGAAAGAAATGAATGGCACATTTCGAGATTGGCCTCAGCTATTATATGCAAATAAATTACTCCAAAATATTGAAATGCAAACGAGAAATTGAAAATTAATGCTCTCACAGGATTCATATTAGCTTTCAAGTGTTTTCATGTGACTACAGGGTTCGTGCGGGTCCTGGAATTTCAAGACCAAGAAATTCTTCGGAACCATTATTTTCTTATAGAAAATTTCTCTTTAAATAAGACGAAATTTCGCGCGTTTGAACTTTAATTTCTTATAAAAAATTGTTGACGTTTCACTTGGAAAATAACGGTAACCGTATGAAACGGGGACTAGTATAGGTTCTTAAATATTTGAGTAAAGAAAACACTCAAAAATAAGAACGATTTACTGATTTTTAAAATTGTTTCAACAGTGAGTCAAATAGTCCATATCGCTAATAGTTCATTTTGTCGCTATTAGTTCTAAACACATTTGCCTAAATGCAGCAGTCGTTGTATCAGCTTACTGGTCATGTCGATACTCATTAGGAAAGAATATATGGTGCACGATATATTTTGAAAGATATTTTATGCACATGCGAAATCATCACGCAAGACATTACTGCAACAATAACAAAAAATAGTTATTGTTTACAACAATTAGATAAAGTAGTTCATTGAAATATTAAGCAAAATAGAAATGGAACAAAAAGATAAGTTTGCGACTCGTACATTTATCTGCGATTTTGTATTTATTTATTTTAAGCCTTTGGATAAACCTCGTTAAATTTTTCATTGTAAAATAACGAAGAATTTATTGGTAACCATTTATGTATATCTTACAAAATTTTGCAGAAATTGAAAATGGAAATTCTGTTAAAAGACGGAGAAGACATTCTGTATATTTACATCTATAAATATATCCCAAGATATGAAAATACGCAAGATTTACTCAAGATTTTTTTTCACGTAAAACATGAGTAAAAAATACAAATATGATACTTGTTTTTTTTTCAAACTATGAGTAAATTTTAATAAACTGTATGCGGTTATTTCGGCTCAGTATTCTGTAAAAGAAATACACGATTTTAATAAATTGAAAACTACTATACTAGAGACATAAAAGAAAATTAATCGCATTACAGCTTCTGTCTTTCTTTGTACAAAATTTCCGGAGCAAACACAACTTTTCTTCCATCTGTATATTAAATAAAAAAAGGGGAGTAACATTACGCTGTATCGTAACTAGCATTCTATGTACAGATTGTGAAGAAAAGTATTTTTATTTATACCAAACACAATTTTTTTAAACATTTACTATTTATGCAGCCGACAGAGGTTCTGAAATTAAAAATTTCTCACCGACTTTCAACAAAGGAAGTGATACAACTGCGTTTGGATATAAATGTTTTTTAAATAAGGTGGTCTGGGGTAATAACGCCAGGCGGGGTAATAACGCCAAGCGCTAATATTTTGCATAGTTATGAAATAATTTGGTAAATGACACCCATGTGCTCTGCGCGGAAGAGTTTTGAGTCATATAAATCGCAAAAAACAGCTTCAAGTTAATTTGTTTCAATTTTAGGTCTTATTGTTTTTAAAAAACAACTAAAATTAACGCTTGTTCTAAAATTTGAGAGATGCGTTTTGTGATGTGAAGACTATTTTTTTTATCCTGAAATACTTTGTTAATTACATAAATTTGTAGTACATTTCATGGACTTTCAAAATGTTGTTGAAGAATTTGGATATCGTCTCGAGATAATTTGTAATTTAAAATGTACAGCGCAATAACTATAACGGTGTAATAACGCCAATCCTTGGCATTTATACCCCGGTTGATTCCCTACAGTGGCCGAGCTACATCCTAAATACTGATTCAAATAAACACAGTTAAAACTGTGCAATGTTTCTAATAATTCTATTTAAGCGGTCCTTTTTAAGCAAAAAGAAGCTCACGGTCTGATATTCTTTTGCCTCATTCTCCATCCCCCCCCCCCTAAACCACACCTTTATTTTTCTTACACTTTTACAAAAAATTGAACATTTTCAATAGCTTAGAATGCAATTTGTCAATTTCTAAGTTTGCAGAGTTTGTATTTTTAGAATTGGGCAATCTACATGCAATTATTCCATCTTATTTCATAGTTTTGTTTGCATGGCGTTATTACCCATATAGGTGGGTAATAACGCCAAATGGCATTGGTCAAGAAATCACGCCATTACATTTTATGAATACATATCTATTAAATTATTTTTTATAAATAGATAAGCAATGAGTTGCTGTATCAAAACATATATTTGTTTGAAAAATACAAACTAAAACTGAGCCGTGAAAATTGGTAGAAACTTAACGTGGCGTTATTACCCCAGGGTACCTTATATGCCCACGCATAAATTCTCCGTTGTTTGCATAGAGAATAGTCGCATTTGAGTCTGAATTGCATTTTCTAATAAAACTAACACATGTAAGCAAGAGACAGTTTAATAGGAAAGCAAGTTAAATATGCTCATTATGCATATCATTGGCAGCGATGCTTCATAAGATAATTCGCAACTTAAAATTTGACTTTTTTCCCTCGTACCGTTTTTGAGAGTCAAACGGTATAAAATATGGGAAAAAGCTCTGCATTTTTTATTAGGTGTCGCTGTAAACAATCTTATTCAGTAGACGTGGTCACTTTAATATACCTCGATCCCTCGTTTAAACAATAGCTTTCGCTGTATTGAAGTTAGTGGGGGAGGAGACGTATAGTTTACAAATGTAGGGTGTTTTCATAAACTGTATTAAATTTGGGATTATTATTTATTCTGCTTTATTTCGGCAAATAAGGTGTCAGGTTTCGGACCAATGAAAGATTTTTTCGTGTTCAAATTGAGTTTTGAGTTAATTTTAAGTTGATTCAGGGCACAAAAATCTTCAAATTTTCGAAAAATGTTTTATTACGTTAAAACATTATCAGCTTTTGTCCGCTTAAATTGACATTCAAACTATGTTTCTATGTTAATCAGAACAGGATATATATGTATATATATATATATATATACATATTACAAAATTAACATATATTATAACTTAAAATTTACTGGAATATTTAATTCTTGTAGTTCATGCAAGGATGCTCCTATGTATCTACTTCTTCTATAGTTAAGTGAAATGAATTAATAGATTGTTTATGCTTTGATTAGTTTTGGAATAATTGTTGTGATATTTCTGATTTTTACGATGTTTTACAAAATTTCAAAAGATTTTCTAAATGAAATACATTGACATACTTAGGGAAAGAAAATCTAAAATTTAGAAGACTAAAAAAAAAAAAAAAAAAAAAAAAAAAAAAAAAAAAAAAAAAAATGACGTACGCAAACAACTTACTAAGCAGCTAATCTTCGTTTAAAACATTGAATTCATTTTTCTGCCTCATAGGTCTTTTCACCATTTCTTGTCTTTAAATGGCTATAAATCCAGAACCAATAAATATAAATGATTCAAATTTGGAAAATGTCTTTTTGAATTATGTTACTTTAAATTTGGTTCCCCAAATTTGAAAAATGCATTAATTTTTGAAAAAGCAATTTTGAAATGTAAATTACACTTTTTTTCTTTAAATATTAATTTTTTAAATATTTTTTAAAGCTGAATTACAATTTAAATATACATATTTCTGTTTAATTAAATAAAGAATTTTTATACCGGACACATAATACTTTCAGTTTTTAAGTTACACCGTTTAAAAAAAAAATTAAATAAACAAAAACTTTAGAAGTTTTGTAATAAGAGTTTGTTAACAAATTATGTAATTAACCACCATAAGAAAAATTCAAAATTCAAATTAAATAAATAAATATATTTTTTAATGTTTTCCGGACCCCCTTAAATGGGATCTTTAGGTTCTGTCCGAGCAGGACTCCTGTGTGTATAATAAAAAAATGTTAATAGAAAAACAAGCAAAATAAGAAACTATCCGGAATGTTCAATTTTAGACTTTTAAAACTACTTGTAGAAATATGCATTCACATATCAGACATTATGTTATGATTTGAATATATGTCAGTGCCACCTAGCGGAAGATGTATGATATGCAGAACTGGTTTTATTAAAAGTGATTAAATGTCTATTCATAAAGTCCGTATAAACATTGAAAAAGAAAAAAGAATTATAAATTTAATTTTTTTCATTTACACAAAGCTTTTTTAGAAATTATTTTGATATACTAAAACCCGATAAACATTGAAAATCTTTTCGAATATATGAAAAAGAATTTCATACATTTTGCTTTCTGAATATGAGATTCAAAAATATGAAAATATTTTTAAACACTAATAATAATAATAATAATAATAATAATAATAATAATAATATAATTATTATTATTACATGTAAAAATAATCTATGAACTAATGATTGGGAAAATTGTGTAATCTTATAAATCGAGAATTGCTGTATATTTGTCGAGGGTTTTTAATTTCTGTTTTTTCAATTTCTCATTTTTAATATTGTAAGTAACTGTAAACGATTCAACAGAAGTTTTTCATAGTATATAATGTATACTATGTATATTATGCATATAGTGTACGTAGTATTATATTGTTTACACTAGCAGGGGAGACCGAGCTTAGCTCGGTCAAAATTAACATTGTGTTCAACTCTAGTGTCTAGTATTTTCACTGTATCATTAACTCTGTATTATTACTGTAAAACATGTTTATAATAGTATTATTTAGAAAAACAATCAATAAGAAAACTATGTTTTTATGCGCATGTTTATAAATTTTACTTTATTTTAAAATTTACAACGAAAGGACATCGATCTAAATCACTTTTTTAGCTCGAATCTGATTGGTTTAACCATGCATCTCGAATCCTCTTAAGAATGTATAAAAAATTCTTTACATTCTGAAAGACAATATTTTTTGCTAGATATAGCCAAATTTGGAGGCATTCTTTCATTTGGCTCCAAATACGTGTTTTGGTTTTCGTAATTTTTATAGTCGATTTTTTGGCCATATTTCGCCAATATTTTGTCAAATATCACCAAGTTATTGGCTGTTGCCATATTCTCGTGACCCTGACCCGTATTACCCAAAATGAGCCACTAATCAAATTTGATCAATCATGTGACATAGCTCAATCGTCTTCAGGTAATCAAAAACAGTAGAATATATAATTGAATCAAAATCGTTTAAGCCATTTTTTAGGTAAAATTAGCTTGGCAGCATTCAGCAATGAAGCGAAATAACCCACTAATATAATTTTGTTTAACATGCGACTCAGCCCAACAGTCTTCTCGTGACAAAAAACGTTCAGTTTCAAAATTTAGGTAAAATTGATTGAGTCATTGTTATATGTAATTAGAATGACCCTAGCTCATTAAGACCCAAAATGACCCACTAATCGAATTTTCGTGAGCATGTGTCCAAGCCAAATGGTTTTCTCTTGCTCAAAAACGATATAATACAAAGTATAGTCAAAATGGTGAGTACCATTTTCTATATAAAATTAGCATGACCCATCATGACCAACAAATGACCCTTATAATCGAAATCTATCGAACGTGTGGCCTAGCTCATTAGTTTTAGCATGCCGAAAAATATTAGATACAAAATTTAGATAAAATCGATTGAGCCGTTTTTTAGGTATAGTTAGTTTGACCCTGACTCCTTATGATCCAAAATGACCCATTGATCGAATTTTCTAAAAAATCTGTCATAACCCAATGATTTTCTTGTGCCCGAAAACGATAAAATACAAAATTTAGTCAAAATTGCGCGAAACATTGTCTAGATAAAATTAGAATGACCCAAAAGTGGCCCACTAATCGAAATTTCTTGAACATGTGACCTACCCTAATGATTTTCTCATGCCAAAAATATGTTGTATACAAAATTTCGTTAAAATCGACCCACCCATTCTTTAGATATAGCATGACCTTGACCCATCATGACCCACAAATGACCCTTATAATCGAAAGCTCTCGAATATGTGACTTAGTTCATTAGTTTTCTCGTTTCTAAAAATTGTTACATACAGAATTTCGTTAAAATTGATCCTGCCGTTCTTTAATTATATATAGCTTGACCCAGACCCTTTATGATCCAAAATGACCCATTAATCGAAATTTTTCGAACATGTAACCTAGTCCAATGATTTTATCGTGCCAAAAAAATGTTGCATACAAAATTTCATTAAAATCGATCCACCTGTTCTTTAGATATAGCTTGACCATGACCCATTATGACCCATCATGACCCACAAATGACCCTCATAGTCGAAATCTCTCAAACATGTGATTTAGCCCATTAGTTTTCTCATGTCAAAAAACTGTTACATACAAAATTTCGTTATAATCGATCACGCCGTTCTTTAAATAGTTTGACCCAGACCCTTAATGACCCAATATGACCCATTAAAATTTTTCTCGAACATGTAACCTAGGCCAATGTTTTTCTCGTGCTCGAAAACCATAGAATGCAATTTTTAGTCAAAATTGCGTGAGAAAATCTCTAGCTAAAAATAGCATGACCCACAATGACCCCAAAAATGACCCACTAACCGAATTTTCTCGAACATGTTACCTAACCCAATGGTCTTCTTGTAATCCAAAACGATAAAATATAAAATTTGGTCGAAATCGTTAGAGCCGTTTTTTAGATAAAAATGGCTTGACCCATAATGACCCAAAAATGACCCACTAATCGAAATTTTTTGAACATGTGACCCAGCCCAATAGTTTTCTCGTACCAAAAAACAATTGGGTACAAAATTTCCTTAAAATCGATCCAGCCGTTCTATAGATATAAATAGCTTTATCCTGACCCATTATGACCCAAAATGACCCAGTAATCGAATTTTCCCGAACATGGGACCTAGCCCAATGGTCTTCTCGTGCCCGAAAATGGTAAAATCCAAATTTTTGCGAAAATCGTTAGAGCCATTTTTGAGATAAAATTTACCCACACACACACACACACAATTTTTGCTCGCATTATAGTATAAGATGTATGATGCAAAACTATGACTAAAATTAGGAAGTTCATCGAAAATGTAATAACATTCAAGAATTATGTGTGCGATTAGGTAAGACAGTTGCAGCTGTGCTAGAAAACTTGTTCTGTATTCAAGGTCATTTTCTTGTGAAGTGACCCGGTACATCAATGTATGTAAAAAACGAATCTTTAACGTTCGAAGAAACCTCTCTTTAAAGAAATCTTCTGTTTGTATACAAGCTGGTACAATTTTACAATCACTGCTGAATTCATGCATGCAGTTATAAACTTTGTATCGTTTGTGATATCATTCACTTTCAAGTATAATATTCTTTAATTCTTTATATTAGAAATGAGAATATATAGTTAGTTTTGTTTATATAACAAATTATAAAGTATAATGCATAGTTTTGAAATATATGTAGATGTTTAATTTTCATATTGAAAGCATTATAACAGTCTTTGTTATTTTTATTAATTATAAAATGTAATGTTGACAGTTGCATATGAATTTCATTTTATTTAAACTCTCTGTTATCTGTTAGAATTTTAATATATATCTTAGAATTTGTATATATGTTTTTTAATTACATAACCTTGAGTCTTTGGACATTTGTATAATATTATATATGCATATACAGTGGCGATCAAATATTTCCGGCCAGCAAAAATTTTTCAGTTAATTTGTAAATATACCCATATGAAGAGGAATCTCAAATCGATACTTATACATTATATTGACATATTAGTTAGGAACTTAATTATAAAAGAACGTGGAAATATCAATAAATTTTTTTGACAAAATTAAATATAAAGGAAAACGCATGTTCTTAAAAGTTTCCGGCCACTTATCATTCTTTAGTTTTTTTCTATCCATAAAGTGTTTTTTGGTTGTGTTTATGAATGAATCAACGTGTATAGCATAGTTTGAATTCAAATTTGAAAAATTCAACAATTATTGTTCATAAATGAGTGATCAGTTTGTCGATAAAAGGCCAACGTTCTCGAGATATTGCGGCTAAGTTATCGATCGGTAAAATCGACTGTAAACAATATTTACAAAATTATGTAAAGATGGTTATGGCTTTCAGGACATTCAGAGATCCGGGAGACCCCGGAAACTTACTATTCCTGATGACAGAATTATCAGGAGAAAAACTATTGATAATCCGCATGAAAATTCCGTTGCAATATACTGCGATTTACGGAATGAAAATATTGCTGAAATAAGTTAGTCTACCGTGTTATGATGCTGACGTGATACAGAACTTTATGGAAGAGTCGGTGTTAAAAAAATTTCAGAGGTAAAAAAAAAATACCAACGTACCCTACTTTCATTTTCCAAGGAACACAAAGTCTGGTCAAGTGAAAACTGGAAAAAAGTTCTGTTTTTCCATCAATCAAATTCGAAACAGTTTTGGAAGTGATGGCAGACACAACGTCCGATGACCTAACAACAAAAGATATGATTCGACCTATGTTATTCCTACAGTGAAGCATGGCGGGGGACACGTTATGCCGTGGGGAGTATTTTCCTCAAAAAGTTTCGGTCCGTTATTTGAAATCCACAGCCAGGTTAATTATACAATGTATAAGGATATCTTGCAAGACTATTTTCTGCCTTATTAGAGAAAAAAATTTGGTCACATCTATTTTTCTTAACATGATAACGACATAAATAATGTTTGCAACCTCGATAAGCAATGCTTTCGCACAAAAAATTTCGTTTTTGAAATGATCAACCCAAGCGCCCAGCATGAATCCAATAGAAAATCTTTGAAAAGAAGTTGGCAAAAGTCTGCGGAACTATAAATATTCCAACTGAGCCGAAATTTGGCCAAAATTGCAAGAAATGGGGGAAAAACGTACCATAGACGATCTTTAACCGTTGATTGTATGAATGTCACGTTTCTGCACCGCCGTACTTATTGCTAAAGCTAATAAAATAGTAATACGATAAAATACTAATCGTAAATGTTGTTGATCACTGTAATTTTCTATTACAATACCACTTTTTTACAAACTTGTGAAAGTGGCCGGAAACTTTTGAGAACATGCGTTTTCCTTTATACTTAATTTTGTCAGTTAAATTTATTAATATTTACATGTTCTTCAATAAGTAAGTTCCTAACTATTATGTCAATAAAATGTATAAATATCACTTTGAGATTCCTCTTCATATGGGTATATTTACAAATTAACTGAAAAATTTTTGCTGGCCGGAAATATTTGACCGCCACTGTATATTTATCTATCATCTCTACAAAGTACTCTTACTCAAATAAGTTCTATCATATGAAGCATAACTTATCAAAATCTTTATTATATGACTTGAAATATGTGGTCATTATATGATATAAGCAATAGTACAATATCTTTACTACATAAAAAGGAAAATAACAGTAATTCTTACAAAGAATATTTTCCTTTAAAAAGAAAATTGCAATATAGGAAACGGAAAGTCATTAACTGAAATCTTAATGTTGAGGTTCTTCGATAATGATGCTGGTTGATACTTATTGTGTTACTCAATCATTAGAGTGATTATATTTGTGAAAAAAGGGAAAAAGAGAAATGATGATGTTGTGACTTTTCATGTAATGATACAATCCATATTATGCGAGTCAATCGAAAATAATTGTATGATACACATGATTTGCCTTTATTACAAAATTCCCAATATGTATCGTTTCCTAATTTTTTATTAAACACATGCACACATATATATGTAATACAGGGTGATCAGAAAGTCAGTATACATTTGATAAATTAATAATTCACTGAATAATGTAGGTAGAGAGGTAAAAATTGACACACATGCTTGGAATGACATGGGGTTTTATTTAACAAAAAATAAATAAAAAGTTCAAAAAATGGCCGACATATGGCGCTGCACAGCAAAACGTCAGTGACGCTGCCTGAGAATCGTGTATAAAAGGCGCTGTAAATGAGACAGAGAATCAGATGCACCAGCAATCGCAGCATGTTGACGTTACCAGAGAAGGCATTGTTAGTGAAGCTCTACTATCAGAAAGGGGAATCTGCTACTGCAGATTTACGATCCTATCGCCATACGAAGGGTACTCGAACGGGTAAAGGTCCTATGACAATTGCAGCTGTGAAGAGAATGATGTCGAAGTTCGAAGCCACAGGTTGTTTATACAATGGACCCCGTAGTGGCCGACCGACCACAAGTGCTAATGTTGCTCAGACTGTTCAGGACGAAATGGAGGTTGTAGCGGGTTCGTCTACGCATGGAGAAGTGAGTGCTCGTGATGTTGCACGTCGCACTGGCATTCCATACAGTACTGTTTGGGCAGCACTAAGGCGTACCCTCCGATACTATTCGTTCAAAATCCAGCGGCATCATGAACTGTTACCCGGCGATTTTGAGCAACGAAGAGCATTTGCGGTGTGGGCGTTTCAAAAGATGGCGGAAGAAGACGATTGGTTGTCTAACGTGTTATGGACCGACGAAGCCCATTTCACACTCCGAGGGTCTGTCAACACCCACAACTGCAGAATATGGGCTACCGAAAATCCCAGAACTTTCGTGCAAACTTCATTGCACAACGAGAAAGTCACTGTGTGGTGTGGATTTACCACATCTACCGTTATCGGGCCTTTTTTCTTCCAGGAAAGTCATGATTCTGGTTTTGTAACTGTTTCCGTGACGGGTGAGAGGTACGCCGATATGTTACAAAATCACATCATCCCTAGCCTGGTTGATAAACATCTGCTGGAAACTACGATTTTTATGCAGGATGGCGCTCCACCCCATATTCATAGACGTGTGAAAGATCTCTTGCACACGTCGTTTGGTGATGATCGCGTGCTGAGCCGCCATTTTTCTCATGCGTGGCCTCCCAGGTCCCCAGATCTCACTCCGTGTGATTTCTGGCTCTGGGGTTACATGAAGTCGCAAGTCTACCGCGATCGACCGACATAAATAGGGATGCTAAAAGACAATATCCTACGGCAATTTCGCAACATAACTTCAGTTATGCTGTACAGTGCTGTCCACAACATTGTCCCTCGACTACAGCTATTGTTGAGGAATGACGGTGGACATGTTGAGCATTTGGTCTGCAGAACATCGTCTTTGCTTTGTCGTAATTTGTTATGCTAATTAATGATTTTCTTATCACATGAAGCGCCATCTGTCGGCCATTTTTTGAACTTTTTATTTATTTTTTGTTAAATAAAACCCCATGTCATTCCAAGCATGTGTGTCAATTTTTACCTCTCTACCTACATTATTCAGTGAATTATTAATTTATCAAATGTATACTGACTTTCTGATCACCCTGTACATTACATCTAAAAAATACTACGGATAACCCTGGCTTTCCGGGTTATTATCATATATATTATTACTTTTTTAGGTAGATTTCGTATGAAATAATACTTATTGCGATCGCATTCGTGTTGGAATTTCTGAAAACTTTTTGCAGATCTACACCGATCACGACCTCCAAACCCCAAAACTACCATTAGTAAAAAAGTGTATTTATCTATCTATCTATATTACTTTTTTATGGACACGATAATTTCTTTAATTCTGCTCAGATCAAACTGATACATAAAATCAAGGGGCATAAAATTTCGTTCAGGTTCGTTAATGGGCAAAATCGGACCAAGGGGGTAGAAATAGAGAGGATTTTGAGAAAAGCGAAAAAACCCCATAACTTCTTTATTAAAATAGATATCGAATCAGTTTAAAGTTTATATTATTTTTAAAAAATGGGCTAAAAGTTTCTGCATCACATATTTTTGATAAAATTAAAAATGGGCTCAAGGGAAAAAAAGGGGGGGTTGGGAGTTAAAAATTCATACCTTTGTCAATTCTCAAGATATCAAATCCAACTAATTTTTTTATAAATGCGCTTAATATTATCTAAAACTTTTGTTCTGACAAGTTTTTGATAGCAGTAACTCTTACTGCAAAAAATAAATGAAAATTAAATAAAAACGAAATCTAAAAGGAGGGTGGAAGAAGAAAAAAATCCATAACTTCGTCAATTCTTAAGATATCAAATCCGATTAAATTTATCATACATCTTCTCAATAATATCTACAACTTTTATACTGACAAGTTTTTCATAGGACGAATTCTTATATCAAAAAAATTAAACAATAATAGGAGTTGCAGTAAAAAATCTCAATTGTAAACTGCTTATATTCTCACACATTTTGCGCTCAAACACATCCAATTGCCAGGTTTTGTTATTTAGAATTTAAATAATGTGGCGTATTGGTCGGTTTTGTGATAAACGCAGAATATATTTTTTAAATTCTGTCAAATTGGCATTTTGAACAGAATTTTCTGAAGTGATCGTGATTGAAAATTGAAGAAGTATTGAAATAACAAATTGCGTATTTTCTGACTTATTTTTAAATCCATTTTTGCACTCAAACGCTTTCAATTCACAAGTTCCCTTATTTAGAAACTGTATAGTGTATCGTATTGTCCAGTTTTTTGATAAAGGCAGAATATATTTCAAAAAAAGCTGTCAGAGTGGGCAATTCGAATAAAATTTCCCGAAGCGATCGCGATTGAAGAATTGAGGATGTATTCAAATAACAAATTGCTTATTTTATGACTCATTTATATATCAGTTTTGCTCTCAAATGCATTCAATTGACAGTTTCTCTTATTTAGGAACTATATAATGTGCCGTATTGGTCGATTTTTTCATAAAGTTAGAATATATTTCAAAAAATTTTGTCAAAGTGGGCATTTGTGTCAAATATCGCTTAAGATGATTCTGATAAAAGCAGCTCTTACAGAAAAATGAAATTAGAAGTTCTTCAAAAGCGGCCAAATAAAGTTGTTAAACAGGATTTATCTCTAATCATATTTTATTTTCTGTTTCCGAAATGAGCACTTAACTTCGAAATCTACCTTCGCCTATAGGCCAAGCCAACAGGGATTTTTTCTATCTTTACAAGAAGAAAGTATTGGATTCCTGGAAATGTTCAAATTTCAGTTTTCAACGGATTTACACATTATAAAAGGTCAGAAAACAAAAACACTTTTTTACAAAATATCTGTCTGTCACCCTGTCAATCTGTGAGACTGTTTGTGACAAAATTGTTGTGAACGCTCTATCTCAAGACCTAATGCACGGAATTTCACAAAATTTTAGATTTAGATTTTAGATTTAGATAAGCTCGAACTGATTCATTTCTAGTGTATATCGCAAAATAGGTGGCACTGCTATGTTGCCTTTTTCACTCTTTCGCAATATATATGTCTCATAAACTATAGCACGGATTTTCATAAAACTTCAGATTCTGCTAGTATTTGATATAAAATGGTGCTGATTAGTTTTTGATGTAATTCGCTTTTAATTTAGTACAATTGAATTGGTCATTTAAAAGACTATATAAGTTACAGAACCAGAACTTGAAAGAAAGAAATAAAAACTGTTCTTTTCACATGTAAACTTTTTTTTTTTTTTTTTTTTTTTTTTTTTTTTTTTTTTTTTGGCAGGTTATAGAGTTTGGAGTTTAATGTTTGTAAATATCGAGTAATTTTTATAATTTATGAATAATAAAAATAATAACTGAAAAACTTTTCCTGGCTATGTTAGGCGGTATTTAATTTGAACCGACATATTAAACATTTTTTGATCAAAATTAATGAAAAGAACACTTTTACGAAAAGATTTTCATGTCTTTATACATTTTGTTGCGTAATCATAATCTTCATTCTTCTTAGTTGGATTATCTTCAACAGTTTGCAGTTGATCAGTTAAATATATTCTGGTAAAATGACAAATGTTCTTCCAAAATGCTATCCTGAGCCATTCATTGACACCTTCGTTGCATAGGCTTTGGCTGAAGGAAGCAACATAGTTATTGAAAGTTTTTCATAAAGATAAATGAATCTTTAATGGATCCATTATTAACTTTTTCGGCTATGATAGTGCCTTTTTTACCAGAATCATAGTGAAATTTTTTGTGTAAATGCTTAATACATGGGCCAATATCTTTTTTTAATATGATTGCAACAACATAAAGCTAACCTTATTTTGCGATGTTAGTTAGCAGTGCCTTCTTTATACATGCAAAATATAGACTGGCACGTTTTAAGATCTTTTACACCGAAAACGGTGAACCCATAGTTGTCGTAAACAAAAAATTTTCTGTATTGGTATGTGTGGTAATGGTAGATTTTGCATAAAATCTGATTTTATGGGTGCAACGTCAGCTGGTATTGCATGCAAAAATAAACTTTAGATGCTGGCTTAAGTCGTTTAGTCCTCGCATGCATATACGGGCCTCATATGAGAACAGATTATTATTACATTATTAAGCAAAAAAATTTTGAACATTCATTTATGGAGATCTGATTTGTGGACAGATAATTGCTAGAAAGCAGCACAATAATAAAATTATTTTATAATGAGTTCTCATGTATCGCAAAAAAAAAAGATTTTTTTTTAATAATGAAAAATATTTTATGCATGAGCAGGTTAAGCTATGAACAAAAATTATAAGGTATTTTTTAAAAGGAAGGGCTACACTGACTTTTGTGGATCTTACCCAGATCATGGCTTTACCTTTAAGGAAGCATCTGCCCCCAAAAAAGTTTACCTGGAAGAAACTTGACTTATGTAGTTTTTGAAATGACAGATTAAATTATATATCGTTAAAACGGGATTTTTTAAAGAAAAAATAATACAGTTAATGTAAAAACATATCAATAAATAAAATGAAACATTTCGGTGAAAACGAATTGCAAGTATTAACTGTATTTTTACTTTTTCTATCTTTGCAAGAAGAAAGTACTGGATTCGTAAAAATTTTCGATTTTCGGTTTCGACATATTTACATGTTTTAGGGGCCAGATATGACAAAAAATATGTTTTTACAAAATGTTTGCCTGTGAGTCTGTGACTCTGTATGAGACACAAATTTTATGGACGTAAGAATTAGTTCTCAAGAACTAATATTCGAAATTTAAGGAACATTTTTTTCAGTTAATCATTAATATGACTTGGTGCTATTTACATTTTGATGTAAATCGCTCAACAGGGAGGCTGCTTTGCAGCATTTTTCACGATTTCTGCAATAGCTCTATCTCAAGAAATAATGCATATATTTTCATCAAACTTGAGATTCTATTAGTCATTGAGATAAATTAACGTTTTCTACATTTTGGTGTAAATCGCTCAGCAGATGGCAGTTTTTTCACGATTTCTGCAATAACTCTATCTCAAAAACTAATACACGGAGTTTTACCAACTTCAGATTCAGTTATTCCTCGACGTGATTTGACTTTTATTATTTTATGGGGTAAATCGCTCAACAAATGGCGCTGTTATGCTTCATTTTTTGCGATTTCTGCAATAACTCTATCTATAGAATTAATGCACGGATTTCAGTTAGTCCCTACTACGACTTGAAGTTGTTTATATTTTGTTGTACATCACCCAATAATTGGCGCTGCTATGCAGTATTTTTCACGATCTTCGTACTAGCTCTACTTTAAAAATTAATGCACAGATTTTCATTAAACTTTAGATTCTGTTAGATATTGACACGAGTTGTTGCAAATAAGATTTCGGTGTAAATGGCTTAACAAGTGGCGCTACTATGCTGCAGTTTGCATGATTTATGTGATTTTTGCAATAGTCATATCTCATGAAATAATGTACAAAATTTCATATGGCATATTTAATTGGGCATACATTATCATAAAATTTTCGCAATCTGATAGTTCACTGAAGTATTAACATGTATGGCTGTACTTTTGTACAGCCATTTTGTACAGACAAAGACTAAAACATTTGTATTTTTAGTCTTTGTTTTGGCGCAGCATGTCTCTTAAGGGATTTTGCGCCATTAAACCCAAATCAACCAACCAACCAACCCAAAAACTTTCTTCTATCTCATACGGTTAATTCCATGAATACATGTCATATCTGTCACATACACCGATTTTTTGCTACCAGTATTTTAGAACGGAAAAATGTGACTTATTTTATCGGTGGTATTTCAGGAGTTGAATGGGGCGGAGGAAACTTTTAAAAAATAACGGTGGCGAACACGCGTAGCGATTTTTGGCTGTGTGACAGACATGACAAATTTTCATGGAATTAACAGTATGAGATAGAAGAAAGTTTTTGGGTTGGTTGGTTGGTTGGTTGATTTGGGTTTAATGGCGCAAAATCCCTTAAGGGACATGCTGCGCCAAAACAAAGACTAAAAGTACAAATGTGAAAAAGAGAAAATGTCAAAATATCTGGATGGGGTTTCCCATCCAGATATAGTCAAGCAAATAGGTTAAGAGAAATAAAATACTTAAAATATTACAATGCAGCTAATCCGAATGTCATTAAAGGGCATCCAAACCAAGATAGAGAAAAGATAATATATGAAAATAAAAACCTGCATGTTTTAAAAAGTTAAAGAGTGAAAAAAGTTAAAGAGTTTCCCCAATGAGGTTTGTCAAGATTGGTGATGATGAGTTAAAATACATTCTGTACAAGTGCCGGAGTCCCTGACAGTCAGTTAAAAGATGATGAATGGTCAGATGATCAAAATGGCAATAAGGACACATGGGTGCATCCTCTCTAAGTAATAGATGATTATGAGTGATCCTAGAGTGATCTATTCTCAGACGAGTCAGAAGAACATCTGTTTTCCTGGGGTAGATTGGAGGCCAGATCATTATTGTAGGTTTGATATGGTGCAATTTAGTATTATGTTCTAAATCCCAACTCTCTTGCCATTTATTTTGAATAAAATGATTAATAATTAGTTTAACATCTGAGAATGGTATTTTATGATGTAATGGATTAAGTGCAAGTTTTTCCGCCTCATCTGCTTTCTCGTTTCCAGGTATAACCATGTGTCCAGGTACCCAACAAAATAAAATATTATAACCACGTCTTGTCAAATTATTATAAAAATCTAAGATGGATGAGATATACGGATGCTTTTTAAAAGATTTAATTGCGTCAATAGAACTATTTGAGTCAGTATAGATGATGAAGGATGTTTTATGATAATGAGATATGTGTACCATGGTCCTTTCTATTGCAATTAATTCGGCAGTAAATATAGATGTAGAAGGATGAAGTCGATAACTGAGAGTCATACCATCACAATATATACCACAGCCAACAGTATTTCCATTCTTTGAGCCATCTGTATAAATGTCTAAGTGATTGCTATAAATATCTCGATGTGCAGCAAATAGGCATTTAAAGATCACAGGGGTTAGATTCTTTTTTTCATAGCCTTTAAAAGGATGAAGGATTGCGATAGCACGTTGATTCCAAGGAGGGTAGATATGCAATGGACATGTACTCACCTCAATATTATTCAGAGAGCCATTTCTGATTATGCTTCTCATTCTTACACCAAAAGAAGGCACACAAGATGGGCGATTCTGATATAGAATATCATTGTCAGAGTTTAAAATATATGTATGAAGTGGATGACTAGGAGTGAAAGGACACGGTAAAACAACTCCAGAGAAAGTTTTCCACGAGTATAATGTAATGAAGGTTCATTACAGTCAACACATAAGCTTAAAACAGGTGAAGTACAAAATGCACCAGAGCAAACACGAAGTGCGCTATGGTGCACTGTGTCAAGTTTCTTAAGAACAGACTTACAAGCAGAACCGTAGACCTGGCAGCCATAGTCAATTTTAGCACGGATTGCAGCACGATAAATCTTTAGAAGAGAAGTACGGTCTGCTCCAGATGAAGTATTAGACAGTACCCTAAGTAAGTTTAGTGATTTTTCACATTTTGCCCTTAATTGTAAAACATGAGGTAAGAACGTAAGTTTATTGTCAAAATAGAGGTCTAGATAGCGGACATTATCTACAACAGGAATTTGAGTTGATCCGATAAAAATTTTAGGGTCTGGATGCAGATCCCTACGTCTACAAAAATGCACACAAGAAGTTTTGCATGAGAGATAACAAAACCATTTTTATTAGTCCAATTAAGAATATTTCTAATAGCAATTTGCAATTGTCTTTCAATAAAATGTATATCCTCTCCCATACACATAATCCGGAAGTCGTCGACATATAAATCTCCTTTCACTGAAGGAGGAAGCTGATTGAGAATATCATTTATTTTAATAGCAAAGAGGGTGACACTCAGGACACTGCTCTGGGGCACACCCTCTTCTTGTACATAAAAACTAGAAAGAGTTCCTCCGATACGAACTTGGAAAATTCGCACTGCAAGGAAATTTTTGATAAAAATAGGAAGATTCCCGCGAAAGTCCAAGTTAAAAAGGTCGCGGAGTATTCCATAACGCCATGTTCCGTCATAGGCTTTCGCCATGTCAAAAAATACTGAGACCAAATGCCTGTGTTTAAGAAATGCTGTCCTTATGTAATGTTCAAGATGGATTAAATTATCGATAGTAGATCTACCACGTCGGAAACCACTTTGAAAAGCAGCAAGGCTGTTGTTCGTTTCTAAAACATGTATGAGGCGGCAATTGACCATCTTTTCGAGAAGTTTGCAAAGGCAGCTTGAAAGGGCAATAGGCCTGTAATTATTAGGATCAGTAGCATCTTTTCCTGGTTTAGGAAAAGGAATAACGATTGCTCTGCACCAAGCATTAGGAAAATGTGTTCTGTCCAGATTCTGTTAAAAAAAGAAAATAGATTGTTAAGAGAAGGTGGAGAGAGGTGCTTGAGCATGACATAACTGATGCCATTGTGCCCAGGAGCAGATAAACGACTGTCATGTAAGCATTTTAAAAGCTCTGATTTAATAGATGGTTTGTTGTAGGAAAATGAATGATGACTGTGGTGGTTACTCGATAACCCCCCCATATTTTTTTAGTTTAATTCAATTTTATTAACTATTTTATTTCCTATCATCTCTTTTTTATTCATGTTCTTAATTTAAATATTATTTCGATTTCGTTTCTTTTGATGCCGTCGCCTGTAAGTTTTTCTTCCTTACCTAGCTTTCGAATGTTCCAAACCGGTAAAATCTTGTTTTGAATTCATTCCTTCCGGTTTAGAAAACCTTCTAGAAAAATCTGGATTGTTCTATGGGTGGTATTTCCGGTTAATCTGGCCCGCCCCTTGGCCTATCAAATTAAATTCCGCAGGTGACGTGTTTTAAGCCGTTGAGTGCCTGGCCACCTGCTTTGGCCTTTCTTCTTTGTGTGTTTATCATTTTTTTCCTTATTAAATCCATATTTTACTATACATTGAATCGTAACTTGGCTTATTTTTCCTCGCTCCCCTCTTTCGTGCGTTGCCAACTTGGCGTATCCCGGGTTTACAGTAACCCTTGTTCTTTTTCCCTCCTGACTCTCCGCCGCCAGTAGAGTTGCGCAGTTAGAGCTCAGCCGAGATGGATGCAGTTGGGTGATCGATGTGCCGGAAACTTTAGCGGACACCGGGACAAGTGTGCGCCCCCCCGAGGCCGTTGAGCGTAACCGTTTTGTTCTACACTGACCGCACAAGGGATACTCAAGGATGATTTTTTAAGGCTGCGAGGAGTTAAGCTCCTCTTCTAACACATCCTGAATCCTTTGTTTTTTTACTTCTTTCTGGCTTCTCAAGATGGTTTAAGTGGTGTCATGGTTATTCTCAAAGAGATCATTCGTCAGTCTATCATCATGGTTTCTCCAACCGATTTTTCATATTCTTCAATGTTTTTTTAGTAAATTCACTTTCCCTCTGAGAAAAATGCTGAGGTGGTGATTCTTACTCAAGAATTGAAGATGTCTCTTACATATTTTTTCTTACAAAATTCAATCCCTCTTCATATTGTATTATTCGGCCATATATATATTTATTTGGATATGGAACGGCGTCCCCAAAGGGAAGTATTGAAATCATTTCTGTGTGATTTATCCAGGCATATTTTTGAAATAATATCTAATTAATATTCTGAAGATGACGTTATCTTGGTTTCGATCAAGAAAAAATGTTTATTCATGTTATGAAAAATGCATACAAGATATTTTGTGAAGAAGAATTTGTTTTAGAAAAATGTCAACTCATAATACATCACCTTTGTGAAAGTTTGCAACAAAATAATTAATAATTTCTATTTATATGAGAATTCGTATGAAACAAAGTATAAACATATATATATATGGAATATTCAGTCCGTAAAGAAGTTCTCATATGATATTAAATAAAATATTTGTCCTCTTCAAAAAATATTCTCTTCATTTTTTTTGTCTTCATACATGTGTATTTATCCACCTGAGTTTGATCCTCAGCAACCAAGAAAATTACAGGTAACTTTTATCTTTTATCATTTTATATTTTTTACAACTTTGCTTTGAATTTTTATCATCATGGTTAGAGATTCTTTTCTTCACTATTTTTAAGAGTGCTATAATGGTAGCATTGTTGGGTCGTTTGCTGGCCTGCATTCAACGCAATGTCCCTCACAAAATTAGTACGATCACTTAGCCTACTTCTGAGATGAAACAATAAATAAGTGTTTCTCTTATCTCTCCAAACACAACAATGACTATTAAAATTAATAGTGGTCCTCTCAATTTTTCTTTTATAAGATAAAAATGGTTCTGGATATGAATCTGAATTTGAAGTAGAATCAAGGGTATTCCCTAATATCTCAGCTATGTTTTTAGTAGAAGTGATAGTTTGACCGTTCAGTTTTAAAATTGAAATATGGTATTCAGAGTACAGGCCCAGGCAGTTTTTCACCTTTTTCCAAAGCTCTTTACTGGATGTGTTAGAGTTTATACTTGAAACATACTTTATCCAGGATTCACGCTGGCTTTTGCGTCTTATTCGTCTAGCCTCTGCCTTTGCTTTTTTAAATGCTATATAATTAGTGTTGTTTGGGTACATTCGAAAAATACCCCAAGCTTTTTGTTGTTTTTTCTTTGCTATTTGGCAATCATTATTCCACCAAGATTTTCTGTTTTTTTTTTTGAGCAGATGAAGTTTTAGGGATGCTAGCATCAGCAGCATTGATAATACAATGAGTTATATTATCAAGTGCTTTGTCAATGTCACCCTCTATCATGTTATTTGTGATGTTCGCAAGTGCCGTGAAAGTTGGCCAATTGGCTCTGTCATACACATACCTTTTAGTATAATTATTGGAATCCACACTAGGAGTAGTCAATGAAATAAATGTTGGAAAATGATCACTGCCGTGTAGATCATTTGAGATCCAAAAGTTCCAAAATGGATAGATTGATGGGGAGCATATAGTAAGATCAATTGCATGAAAAGTGCGTGTCGGTTCATGAAAGTAGGTATTATCACCATTATTGAGTAGGCATAGACCATTGTCAGAAATTAATTTCTCTATTATTTCTCCACGTTGATTGTTATCAGAACTGCCCCAGAGTTGGTTATGAGCATTAAAATCTCCAACAATGATAAATGGAGTGGGGAGTTGGAGAATGAGATTATCTAGATGTGCTGATGGAATGGACTGGTTTGGTGGTAAGTAAATTGTGCATATTGTTATAAATCGGTTTATATGGACTCGGACAGCAACAGCTTGTAAATTAGTATTTAAACTGATAAGCGAATGAGGTAACTTGCGAGAAATGAAGACAGCCACTCCTCCAGTGGCCCTATCACTACCAGTGAAGTCTTTCCTGTAAGTAGTGTAATTACGTAATTTCGCTTTATCATTTGGTTTTAGATGGGTTTCCGGTAGAGCTAAGCAGAGTGGTTGATGGTCAGAGAGAATGTCCCGGATTTCGTATTGTTTATTAGGATAACCACGGCAGTTCCATGAGATGATATTATCCATACCTAGGAGAATTAGGTTGGTGTATTTATGTTATTATATTTGCGATAAGATTTTATAATGTCAATTAGTCACAAATTCTTCAAATATAGTATTTTCATCTATATCCGAGTCATTGCTATAGGATTCGTACATAGCCTCGTCCACGTACTGCTGTAGCTGTTATGGATCTTTTATGTTTTTTACAATTAGCTAAGCCCAGAATTTTGCTTCCTCTTCCCCACAGTGTTCCACTGTAGAGAGGCTGGAGTTGAGGTTTTCTTATTATTTGTTTGTATAGGGGTTTTATTTAGATTATGTTTTCTGGGAGTATCAGGTTTCTGTGTTATTTTGGTATTCGTGGTAGGTTTTGGCTTAATTTGGGGTTGAGATGACTTATTGGATACGGCTGTCAATTTCTGTCCTTTATTCTCTAGATCAATTATTTTTACTCGTTCAGAGGATGAGGTATTGGTTGATTGCGTAACGGTAGATTTACCTTGTGAATATGAGAGATCAGTTTGAGTAGCCATGTGTCTTACGGCTGTTGATTGCTTCTTGAGTAAGCTGGAGTAGGTAATTCCGACAGATAGGGTTTTATTTTCTACTAGTTTACGGGCATCAGGATAAGACAAATTTTGAGTAATTTTTATAGTAACTATTTCCTTTTCACGGTTCCAGTTAGGGCACTTGTGGGAATATGCTGTATGATCGCCTTTACAGTTTGCACAACGTACGGAATTTTCACATGTTTTATTGTCGTGACCGACTTCCGGGCAACGTGCGCAGGTAAGAGATCCACGACATTGGCCATTGGTATTAGTATGGCCATAACGCTGGCATTTGAAACATCTGATAGGATTTGGTATGTATGGTCGAACTGGACAGCTTACATAGCCAGCTTTAATTCTAGCTGGTAAATTGGGACTATTGAAGGTTAAAATAATATGTTTAGTAGGTAGTATTTCTTCATTGCGACGGATAGTGATACGGCGTACATCTATGACATTTTGGTCTTTTAAATTTTCTAAAAGTTCAGTTTTAGTAGAGAATAACAGATCAGGTTCAGATATAACACCACGACTTGTATTTAGAGTTTTATGTATTTGTACAGAAACGGAAAAGGTTCCTACTGTAGAGCAATTAGAAAGAATTTGTGACTGTTTAGCTGTAGAAACCTCAACTAGTAGATCCCCAGATTGCAGTTTTTTGATAGAATGGCCATCCCCCAGCACTGACTGGAATGTTTTTGCAATGAGAAATGGTGAAGTCTTTTTAAATGAATTATCAGATAGGCTATCTGTACGTTTAATGATGAAAAAACGAGTGAATGATAGAGTCTGTGCAGTTTGTTGCTCTCCACTAGGGAAAGAAGTAGAAGGAAAAGAAGTGATTCCATCCATATTTAGAAATAATAAGATTCAGACCCCGGCCGCACCACCCTCTCCCGAGCCCTACAAGGGGATGCACATTCGTGCACCAGTGCTAACCAGGGCCCATACGGTCACAAGACAACCCTATGTCAGTCTCCACCCTTAACGAGATGACAAGTAGTTGCTCGATCACTTGATCCCTAGAGCCAGTGACGAAAGTCAGCTGACCAGCCGATTGATGCATACGGGACCAAATACACCTCACGTCTACCTGAAGCAAAGGCCAAAGTAGTGTGTTGGCTTCCCTCAACTACCAGGATCCCCCTTTCCAGGGACACGGGTCGCCACGCACGGCCAACACGTGGGTGGTTTACAATTCTCCATGAATCGATATGCAGGATGACATCGGTTCATACAGAATTGCCCTCACCTCCGAAGAGGAAACCACAACGAGAGTGAAACAAAGAGGAAAGGAAGACCAGAGGAGTAAGAAGAAAAGGAAAGGAGAAAGATCACTCAGGTGCCCCGGGGTTGTGAAGCCCGTGAATACCTAAAGAAGGTATCCCCCTGGGGGTGAAAGTTTTTGGGATTGCCTCATCCGTAGTTTTTATTGATAACTAATAGATTTTTACATTTAATTTTAAATATTTTTAAGATATCCATGAACAATTACAAGAATCATATTTATATGAAAAAAAGCAATAATGTATTAAATTCTTAAATGTATTGAAAGCGATATTTTCATATTGGTCTCGCATCAGAATTAAACAGTCGAAGAAATCACCCAAAGACGCTATTTACAATCAGAATTTGATTATATTCATTTTTGTGACTTAATCGCGAAATTCAATTGCAAGTCTTAAATTTGTGTCTCAATTAAATTTTAGTTATTTTCCTATTGATTAGTGTATGTTTTAATTTCGGTTAAGAACATATGTTTGAAACAAATAATGAGCTATCTTTATTAATTTAAGTTGGAACGAATTATCTTCCGTAGTCGTTTGTAGATGATAAAGATTAAAAAAAATCATGCATGAAAATTATTTTAAATAAAAATTTAGTGGATTGCTGTAAAATTTTCAAGTTTTCCAATTTTTTGCATTTGAAATTACATTTTTCCCTGTTCAACTGTGTTAAAATTGAAAATGTGCGATGTTTAGAAGATTAAAAAATTTAAAAGACTGCAGCAAAAACAAAATTTGATCATCGTCTGCTGTTTCCATCAACAAAATGACGACAGCTGTACACACATATACGCCTGTCCTTTATAATATAGATAGATGTATATTAAGCTTCTTGGATACGTTTGTATAATTATTGGCCGGAAGGCAGCAGCACAGAATATCACCTCATTAATTTCATGGATGAAAATCTAGGTTTAGTTAAATCTTGACTCATATATTGAAACGCAATCAGTCTGCCAAGTCATATATTGATGGAAAACACCTAAAAAACCTGAATTTAGCAGTTGACTCATATATTTACCATTATGTTTTCCTGCTCCCCATGTTTTCAAACTTTTGGGTGCAGGAAAGAACAATGGTAAACCTACGAGTCAACTCCTAAAATCGAGTTTTTAGATGTTTTCCACCAAGATATAACTTAGCATACCGATTGCGTTTTATTATGTGAATCGGGATATAAATAATCCTATATTTTCAAACGTGAACTCGATGAGGTGATTGTCTGTGCAGCTGCTTCTCGATCTATTACTGTAAACAAGGTTTAAAGAACAGCATTTTGGAATTATTTTTTAAGTCATAAACAATTATTTATTTATTTTAATCTTATTAAATCTTACTCAGACTTCTGAAATCATATTTATTTCTAGATAAACATCACATCTGCATTTTCAGTGATTATAATGTTGTTATAACATGTCAAAATTTTTGTCTAAGTTTTTAATGAACAGATAAAACTGAGGTTTAAGAAATTCAAATCCTTACAGTACCTTGACTAATATATAAATACGCTGCACTTCACAATCATCAAAATGAACTTTATTTGCATCAGTGACATATTTATCTTACGTATAAGATTATGTCGTACATATAATATTCTATCGTATGTAAAAGAAAAGTCCAAATCACCATGACGCTAGCGTGTCCTATTTTGTGACAAGTTTTAAATGAACAAAACTAGGTTTCTTGCGGATCTGGGAATGAGTACCCCTAAATTTTAATAATAAACGTCGCTTAAAGTAGTAATTTCCATTGTTTTTTTTTTAATATGGCAAACTCTTTCAATAACAAGTTGAGTACCACTATTCGAAAGTAGTAGCCTTAAGACATAGTAAAATTGTAAAAAATATTCACGGTAACCTCATAGTGGATTTATTAAATGATGGTCGCTTAAGTGTTGAATGAATGTGATAAAATATAGATATAATATATTATAAACACCACTGTTGCAGTAACATGTGCGATTTTTTTATGTAATACACATGTTGTATCAACTGGATGTGCTATAAGAAAATATAAAGTTATAATAAAAGAAGTAAATACATTTAAAAAGAAAGAAAAAAAAGAAATCCGACTTCTAAATATGCCATATAAAATCATGAGATAATCTTTTTTGAATCTGCTTTAGAATATAGGGAGCTGCAAAAAAATGTATTTTGTCCTTTTAAGGAAAATATATCCAAAATAAGAAAATACATAGGGAAATATCTTGCCAAGAAATTCGCTTGAACTGAAGTTAATGTGGTCTTTTATAAAACACGAAACAGGAAATGTTTTTACCTCCTAGGATAAATTTATGAGTCTAAGCCTGCCAAAATTTTTAGAATAAATTCTCCGAAGCTTAAGAGTGTTTTATAAAATGAGTTCTTTGGAGTCAAATGGTGTTTTCTTCTTGTATGAAGTACTAATGTTTATATTTATGCTCATCATCCATTTTTATTTTGGTTAAGAACTGGAAAAATATGATGTATTCGAAATATAAAGTGTTTAAAAATATAATGTGATTTGTGGGAAAATTCTATGCGAGGAATTCTTTTCGTATATTTAGAAGCATTGTTGAATGTTGAATGCATAATAAATTTAAAAACAAATGACTGCACTGTCAGTTTTAATAATAGAAAATACATCTTTTTGGACTTTTATACATAAATTGTGGATAAAAACATCCTTCAGAAAGATTTTTTGGAATCTCGTCTGCTTTTTCATATTTTTCGGAAATAATCCCAGACAACTAAATTTAAATCAGTGTTAAATATGAATTAATCCTTGGAATTTGAAACTCTTTACACTTGAATTAAAAATATATATTTCTATATATAAAAAGGAAAAATATTTAAAATGAAATAAAATGTAAAGGATAACAGCTACTGAAATTATTTTTGCAGTAGATTAATCTCTGAACTCAAAATTCTTTCTAAATTTTGTTCTAAATATACCCAATAGATGACGTTATAAAGTCTTAAATTGTTAGAATGCTCAAACTAATGTATAAGAAAGGATAAAAATCACTCAACTTTTAACTACCATCCTATTTAACTCTTGAAACGCGAAAAAGTAATTTACACTTAGACAGATTTAAAGTTAATATTATTATACTTTAAGATACCCCAACGCGATGTGTCCGTAATGTTTTACACATAAACAGTAAAACCTGGTGATGAAATTTCTGCCTTCGCACATTGCTCACCTAAAAGGTTTGATCCATTTGTGTGTGTTTGTGTGCATCTTAAAGGAGTTTGGTCACTGAGGGTGATCAACACATAGAGGGGCTCAATATCTGTTACAATTTACGTGTAAATGAATTTTACAAATATTTAGTCCATTTAAAGACAACCAATAAGGAAGCAATTTAGTTTATGAAAGTATAGAATTACACAGTAATGACTCCTTAGTAATGATGTACATGAGCATACAAACCTCCAAATTAAAATGAAGAAAAAAATCAATAAAATAAAATAATATACACACTTTTGTCACATTTCTGGATGGGCTTAAAAGGTATTGTAATATTGAGCGCGTTCAGCAGACCTAACCAAAGCGACCAATGTGACCAGTTACATGACATCACGGTAAGTGACTGGTTTCAAACAGGTCGACAGACTCACTGGACGCCATTGGTATTGTTTACTAGTAGCGCCATCTGTATTACATTGCTGTAATTATTCCTTTACTGTTGTTGTCATAATTAGCGTTGCAAAGGTTAGAAAAAACCCGGTTTAAACCCGGGAATAAACCGGGTTTTTAGGAATAAACCTGGAAAAAACCCCGGGATTTTTTTGGAATAATTCGGTTTTTTGGGAATAAACCTGGGAATAAACCTGGTCTATTGGAAATAAACCCGAGAATAAACCGACTTTTTGCAACTCTAGTCATAATTGCTCAGGTAACTCACAAGGAAGGTCTCCATTGGGGGCATACTCAGAATTTTTTGAAAAAAATACGAATTAAACTACTCATGTAGGTAATAAAGGATCAGTGAAAATTATCGGCGGAATTACATTATTAGATATGTAAAAAAATAAAATAGTTTGGAATAATTGGCGTGAAAACCTGAAAGCGACGCGGGATTTAGCGAGCAGTGCATTTCCTCGCCAAAAGCAGACGATTTTAACGAATCTGAAAATTCATTTTAATTGACTTCACTGTTAAAAATCTGTAGCATTTACTGCAACGTCATTCCACTACTTTTATAGAATATCTCTCTTCTGACCAATGAGAATGCTCCATAGCACGGTTTATTGACCGTTTTCTATAAAAGCGGTGGAGTGACGCTGCAGAAAATGGTACAGATTTTTAGCGGTGTTGTAGCTTGTGCAACACTGTTAGAAAGCTGCTGCATTTTTCTGCAACGCACTCCACCGCTTGTATATAATATCTCTATTCCAACCAATGAGAAAGCTCCATTTCACGGCCAAGTAACCGCTTTCTATACAAGTAAGGGAGTGCGTTGCAACAAAATGCAGCAGATTTTTAACAGTGTATTTTTCAATTTGGAACAATTTTAATCAATTTAAATTGTGTTTTAAATTATAAAATATATTAATTTCATTTTGTTATAAGTACATATAAACGTATATGACAAAATTACACTTAAAGTAAAGTAAAAATGCAAAACTAAAATTACTTAAACTAAACTTATTTAAATAAATTGAACATAGAAAGTTTTTCTTTAAAAAGTATTCGAAGCGTAAAAGCGTATTTTTCAAAATTTCGTTTTTTCGCCAACCGGAGATAAATCGCCAAATAAACGAAATTTATATTATTTTTTTACGGACGTTCTAAGGAGGTTCCGCCGAAATTTTTTTTATAAACATATATAACTATATGAGAAGAACATTCTGTAATTTTTTCAGATTTTTCTGAGTATGCCCGTATGGAGACCTTCCTTGTCAGCTAACCGAGATTTTTTTTCCCGGTTAGTTCGTTCTCTCACCGATCACTTCAGCCATTTCCACAGAACGACAATGTTCGCGTATCACTTCAGTCATTTCCACAGAACGACTATATTCGCAGATCGATTTAGCAGCATTCAACTCCTTGGTAACTAATACAGAGCTGCCATGCCTCCGGCTTTTTGGATACCAATATTTTAGTAGAGAAAATATCAGAAGAGAGCGCCTGGTCATTCTGGTATCTCTCATGTGATCAAAGAAATACCCTTGACAACAATTTTTTTCTGTCCAAAGCCGTAACAGGAGTGTCAGAAGAAAAGTGCAGTTCATATTTTTCCATTCTCTTCGGTGTGCATGCGGCAGGATGTTATGTAGAATATTTATCCCCAGTGATTCGCATTGTAGACAGTGCGTTAGAGAAATGTGGAAATTTTAGAAAGTAATATATATATATATATATATATATATATATATATATATACAGTCGAGTCTCTATATAACGAAATCCATCGTTCCAGTAAAAAATTCGTTATATAGAGAAATTCGATGTATAGAAAATGATGTTAAAAATCGTATTTAATGTGTAAATTTTGAACAAATATTATTTTTGATGTTTTTAATTAAGAATTTGAAATGTTTGAAAGTAAATATTAACCTAACATTCTATTTCTTAATTATTTAAGCAGTTTCAAAAAAAGAGAGCAGACATTTATTTGAAAGCTTAATGAAAATCAAATAAGGAAGACTTGCATTAATTTCAGACGAAGAAATCTGTAATTTTTTGTTGTTTTGATTTTAAAATTGTTACGCTCTCAAAAAAAAAAAAAAAAGCTCCAATTTTTGAAAGGAATGAAAAATTATAGTTAACATTTTCCTCCATTTGAAGACCTCTCTTATGTACCTATCATTGATTCCTTTCTTATATGTGTAACAATCTAATTGACTCTGTTTTGAGAAGCATGTTGAAAGGTGTGTAGGAGGTGGGATGAATTAGCTGGATTTAAAGAACAAGGAGATAAGTAATATAAAAAAAAACTCAGCACTGAAAGAGAAATAAAAAAAAAGTGATGGAAAAATGATTCCATAGGATTTCGAATTTTTTTAAAACTGAAATAAATTAAGACCAATTTATGAAAAAATTCGTTATATGGAGATAGATATTTCGCTATATAGAGACTGTTTTTAAAGTAATCAAAAAGGGAGCGTTCCTACAAAAAATTCGTTATATAGAGAAATTCGATGTATGGAGTTTCGTTATAGGGAGACTCGACTGTATATATATACATATATATATATATATGTATATATATTCTCGTCTTTATTACTCTCATGCGTTTTCTTCGACTCTTGATATAAATACTGTCTCGATTCTATTATCCTTATGTGTTTACTTTGACTCTTTATGTGGATACTGTGACTATTGTAAAAGAAATGTGACAGAAACATACTGAAGTCCCAAAAATTGTAGAGATTTATAGAGTACTAGCAGGTTAAGCCCGCTGAGCCGGTCTATTTTTCAAAACAAAACATGAATCAAACAAAATACTGAATATGATTGCGTTTTTTAAAGCAACTTCACATCGAATGCTCTTTCACATTTCTGAAAATCATACAAATGCCATTGTATTTAAAGATAGAGAACCAACGATTATAAATGCACCAAAAATTCATTAAAAGTTAGCAAATAGCTGTTTCGAATCTAATGTCGAGATTCTTCATCAGTGCAAAACTCAGCGAGATAGAAAAAACAAAACTGAGCCAAAAATAAAGACAACAACAATGGAATCAAGGCCCGTTGACGCCAAATATATTAAAATAATAATAAAATATTATTTTGTTGTATCAGCTTATGCATTCGATAAAATTCGGGCTTTTAAGAAAAAAATATTTCTGTTGACCATTTATTGTAGAGTTTGATAGATAAATGAAGCAATTATGAAAAGAGCAATTTAAGTATTGTCTATTCACCATACTTCTAAAATAGCGAGCATTATGATCGCAGAGATTGACCATTGAATTTAATCAATTTTCGAGTGATTCATTTTCATGTGATAGTTTTTGAACTCTAAACCTCTTAATACATCCTCTCTCAATATTATATTATATTTCGCAACGTACATCTGCTGTTGACAAATCTATTACAGTTTTTCGTTTTTGGAATGCAGCAGAATAAATAAAGTTATGTAAAGTTTTCCTTAGAAAATTAAGGTGAATGCTTTTTGTATGTGTGAAATTCATTTTTTGATACAGATGTCATATACGCATCACGTTGGCGTTTACTTTCATTTGCATTTTAAAATGATACAAATTGTTATGCTCTATACCAGAGGTTCCCAAAGTGTGCTCCGCGGAGCCCTTGGGGCTCCGCCTGAGCTTTCCAGGGGCTCCGCGGCGTTCCAGGAAAGTAAACAAACCATGAAAAAAAATTAGCATATTGCGAGTGAAAGATTTTCAAAAGTATGTAGGAATTTTTGTCCGTGTGCGTAGAAAATAAATGTATCTATAAGTGGGTTGAAAAAATAGAATAATACACTTGAAAGCTATTTAAATATTCGCATTGTACATGTACCTATTTTCTGTATAATATTTTTGGTTTGAATTGTTTTATTTTTAGTTTCTGCATTTAATGTGTTTTGAAAATTCGATTTAAAACTACTACAAGATAACCTACATATTTAATAAAGAATACTACTAAACGTAATCTACAAGAAATGGTATTCTAAATCGAATGCACAACGTGAATCGAAACAGAAAAGGCCCTCCAGTGCTGCTAACTCTGCTTGCCGAACAAAAAGGAGAATAGTTTTGTTCTTTGGAGCTACTCCTATTCATACTTAATTCTTTTTTGCTTAGTAAAAAGGTTTCTGAACAAATTTTCAGAAAAGTATTCAAGGTCATCTCGAAACTCTGATAGATTCATTTGAGCATTACTTTCCAGCTGCTGAAAATAAGATGCTGGACGATTTTAAATGGGTACTAAATCCATTCAGTGTAAAAACAAAATCACACTTTAAGTTCTGAGAAAAACGAAGCTCTCACTGATTTAACATCTCAAAACGATCTAGTAATCTCTTTTCAAAGCAAGATATTACTGAATTTCGGTGTCATTTGACAGATAAATACAAAATCTTGTTAGACGGAGCAAAATTAATTTTACTCCTAATTTCAACGACATATCTGTGTGAAGCTGAATTCTCCACTTACACAAATAACTGTGTAAAACAATTCAAGCACATTTTTCATACTAAACTTTTATTATTTATTGTTCGTCAAACTTTATGAAAAAGAAAATCTATCGGCATTTAATGTTTGTATATATTGCATATTGTATTATTTTTATTTTGAGAATTTTAATTTCCTTAAACTGTTTCTTTTATTTTTATTAAATTTTACTTATTTAAGTCTATCATAGTTTTAAAATTGTATTTAATTTTTAAAACAATGTCTGTCGCTTAAAACGTCTTTTCTTAAAAGATATTTTATTATTTAAAATCCCTCACAACATTCACTTGTGTGTAATGTGTGTATATAATTATTTTTACTTTTATATCTTTATTTTTTAATCTGTTTATGTTATTTAAATTAATTTTTAATTGTTTAAAATTTTTTATACTGATTTTCATAGTAAAATAATATTTGTCGCTAAAATTATATTTTTATTGCATCTTCTATCATTAACAGCCCCTCATTAAATTCATATTACATTTGTGTACATTGTATATATATTTCTTTTATATATATATATAAATTTAAATTCTTTAATTTCTTTAAGTTATTTGTATATTTAAATTTTTTATACTGTTTTTCATTGTACAGCATCGTTTGTCGAATAAAACGCCCCTTTTTTGTACCTTTTATCATTTTATAAACCCCGCATTAAATTCATTTAATAGTTATAAACGTTTTGCATATAGATTCTTTCTTTTTGTAACTTTAATTGCTTTAATCTGTAAATTTTATTTTTAAATTTTCTTAGTTTATTTTTTTAAATTTTCTATGCTGTTTTACATAACTGTACTTAATTTTATAAGCAATTTATATTGATGAAAAGGCATTTTTTTAGCATCTTCTATTACTTTACAACCTCTTTTTAAAATTTTGTTTTAATTGCTCTCGCTACATTTTCCAATAAGAAATAAGTCTGTTGGAATTAAAAAAATATATTCTTTACATTTGTCATCACATTAAGAATTTAAAATTTTGCTCGTTCTCCACTCCTTGCTTAGACTTTTTGTCAATGAGTACCCACCATTATATAAATCCCATTGTGTTAGTAAAGTTTTTCTACTAGTTTCAGTTCGTTTAACCCCTTGGGGACGAGCTACACGTATACGTGCCGCAAAAGAACTTAAAGATAGGGGGTAACATGTGTTGTTTTTAACTGCATAGCTGTTTTGAGTCGAAAACAATGACGAAAGAAACTTTCCTTTCAAAACTATAATTAAAAACCAAATACTTTAAATAAAATATTAAAAAAAAAATTACGGAGTCTTTTACGAAATTTTTTAATGTTTTGTCATCGGTTTTTAAAAACACAAATTTGTGTTTTATTAAATCGAAAAAAATGCTCCGATTAAATAAAGCAAATTTTACAGTAAATTTTCACTGGTGGGGATAAACAAGGATTCTTAATTTTTTATTACGTATACAATACATGTCGTTCGTCTCCAAGGCGTTAACAATGCTGCATTTAAGAATACAGCTTATAGATTTTGTCTCAACCATTTAAACATTAAAACGGTGATCTAGTTCTAAATGTATTTTTTGAAAATGGTTCAAGGAAAAAAAAAGAAGTTGAGAGGCGATTCATTATCACTGCATGTTTAGAAGTACTAGAAACTTAAAAAAGAACGAAAAAGTATTCCATAATCGCATGATTCTATTACGGGTAGGTGGGACTAACGAAAACGTGTTACATAATTACTCATGGGTGATGGAACTATGCATTTTCTTCTTTAATCGCGAGTAGCCTACTCTAATTATAAAGAAGTATCTCTCTGTAAAGGAAAACCGTACAACTTACCTTTATTTCTGTGTGTGTGTGTGTGTGTGTGTGTGTGGTTTTCGCCATAAATAATAATAGTTTTGCGTAAGCCCCAATGCAATGAATAATCCAAACATGGTTACCATTTGATCTTTAATCCCTAACTAGTTAATTCTTTTCCGTTCAATAAATTAAAAATAGCGGACTCACACCACTAGTATTTAAATAAAATATTCGTAAAATTTAGTCTAAACAATTCCGCCTTTCCGTATGAAAATTTTCTTAAAAATAATAGTGGTTTCAAAAAGCTTTAAATGATGAATTAAGCAAATTCATTTTGCCCGAACGGCGTTCAGGCATACCAGTTAAGGGGTTAATTCCGAATTCTTACAGGAAATCCCAAAAGAATATTTCTTATTTTAAAAATGGATGTCATTAACAACAAAACAGTACTACTTGAGCATCGCTCGGATAAAAAAGAATTTGTTTTTCTCGTTAAAAAAGCTTTCAGAAATCACAAATTTTTAACATTAATTTTTGTTGTATTTGAAGGAAATATCTCGATTATACAAGATGTTTTAATACAAAAAAAGTGGATTTTATCCTTTTTTTTTATTGTATTATATCCAATAATGGTAATATTAAAGAAAACTGTTAAAGGGTTATATAATAGAAAATTTGATTTTTAAAATTTCTATTATGAATTCAGTATTTCTGTATCAGGAAAGGGCCAAACTAAGAACCTTAGTCCAATGTTGGAAATTACTGACCTGGATTTTTATCCAGCAGATTTTTCTTAGCTCCATAAGCATGAAAAACATTAATTTGTAAATCACAGAGTATTGTTGGGTTCAGGGGCTCCGCCTCATAAATTATTCCCAAAAAGGGCTCCGCGTGTTCAAAAGTTTGGGAACCGCTGCTCTATACAGAGAAAAGTAAAATAGAAAATAGAAATGTATCTGTCATGTGAAAACGAAGTTTTCGTTAAAGTGGCGACAGAAATGTATCACGCCATCGTGGTGCATACATGACATTTGTGCCTCTTTCTCACAACATGGGTGTGTGCATTTGCACCTAAATTTAGTTATTTAGCTCTATTTTTGTAATATTAACTGGAGTTTGTACAATGTACGGTACTGTTTGATTATTCTGTCGAGAAAAAAATTAATAACAGATTATAGAAATAAATGCCAATAACACTGATAAACAAATTTTAACGAATTTTCGATTTCTCTATATACGCTGGGTGTTTCTTATAGATTTCAAGCTGCTGAAAAAGAATATGTTTGTAAAAATTTTCTATCACCCTCCAATTTTGAGAAATTTCATTAATACGTTTTGGAATATGTAGGCATCGTATAGGCATTATAATTATATTATATTATTCTCTTTTATGTATTTGATTCACACAAACATTCCTTTTTCTTATTACAACGATAGAAGATACAGCAAAAGAGTAGAAACAGATGTCCCCCTAATAAATTTTATGTTAGCGACCTTGAACAGACAGCTCTAGCCACCCCCCCCCCCCAGTATTTGACTTTAACGCAAATCCCTGACAGTGGAAACTTATCTTTCGGGGCAAATATACTACTGTTTCTTTGTTCTGTAAGACTTTTTAATTAAATTTTTATTATAATTATCATATCTTCCTCTACAATATGTAAAACATGTCTGGAGGATGCATTAATGAACCCGATTCTTTTTGCTGTGTGTGCGGGGAGCTAACTTTGAAAAGCATCGATGCGCCTATCATATGTACTCTGGATATAAAGTAGTTGAACGAGATAAGAAATAAATACCTCGTTCTTGTTATACACAACGTGCTACAAACTTCCGGACGTGGATGAAAGGTACAAAAAAGTGTATGTCCTTTTCTATACCCATGATATGACACATGCAGAAGGATCAAATAACTGACTGCTACTAATGTATTACAAAAGTTAAAGGATTCTTTGCAAGAAGCAAACATAAAATTAAGTACACAAACTTAGATTCAGCAATGTGACCAGCATTACATAATGATGATTTAAAAATACCGAAACCTCCAGAGAATTTTACATATGATGATGCAGCAGTAGAAATGGAAATCAATGAAACTGAAACTTCCTCTATATCTGATATGAACTATTCTCCTGGCATAAATGAAGAACCACACCTAATAACTCAAAAAGAATTAAATGATTTTGTGAGAGACTTAAATTTATCAAAGAAAAACTCATCAAGATTGCAAGGTTGGAATCTCCTGAAAAACAATACAAAGATATCTATTTATCTAGATTGATATAAGAAATATTCAACATTTTTTAAAAGAAAACGCAACTGTAATGATATAAGTGGCTTAATGTCTGCTTTAAATTGTCAATATAACTCGAAACAATGACCTATAAGAGAGCACCCACAGCTAAGACATTTACAGCTACATAAAGTATGAAATTTCCTATTAATATCATTTCTTTTGACAAAAAATCTATAATTTTTCTGAAACTTTATAAACAATGCATACTTTCAGTGTTTTAAATATTAATTTTAAGCTTTATAAATGTTTATTTAAAATTTTGTCATTACTAAAATACCAAATGAAAATTTCATAGGATGTATGTGTTGAATAAATACTACAAAATTGAAATTTTCAGGATTTTGATTTTTTTAAAAATCTGTGGGTGATGGAAGCTTTTTAATGGCATATTCTTTCACAGCACCACCTAATATATAAAAGTCACCACATACTTAGTTAGAAACAGAAACCTTGTTTATCAGTGTAATCGATGATCGTAAGTGTGACAGCAATTGATATTACGTGTGATACACGTATTTTTTACGCCATAAATGATCTTTAATTCGACTTTTAATTTGTATTTTTTATTTATGTTTATTGCTATTTCGTTATTTAAAATGAATTTATGTAAATTTGAATAGTTTGGCGAAACTGGGCGACGTGTTAATCAAGTAGCACTCAATTCACATTTGAAAACATCATATTTCAGAAAAAACACCGGCAGAAACACTATATACCCCCCGGATTTGCAAGATTTTTTTCCAATACCAATGCGGCAAAATCCTCGTTTTAGAATAGCGAAGAAATGTACATTTTTAAAAATTATTTTCGTTATTTTAAAACGAAAATATTAATAAAAAATAAAAAAGTAACTATAGCACAAAACAATTTATAGAATTTCTAAAAAGAAATTGAAACAATAAACAATTTATTATAATAAATTGTATTTATTATTATAATAATAATAATTTATTAATTATTAATATTAACTTATAAATTATTATTAATAATAATAATTTATTATTTTAATAAATTCTATTATAATAAATAAACAATTTATTAATACAGAAACAACTATTGCTGGGTTGCCATATCAGGCAAAATAACACCGTTTTGGCGATAGTCAGATACCTAAGTGTGTACATAATATATGTGCCAAACATGTTTGGAAAAAACAATAATCGTTATTTATACAGCATGTTTAAATACTCTAGTATAGTGGGGGAAAAAAAAGATATATATGACATATGCGCACCACATACGCGCGGTTTTTTTTTTCCTTCTGATGCCGATTTGGAGAAAACTTTGTTTCAAATACCAGTTACATATAAAGTTTTCAATTATTTTCTGTTCTTTTAAATATAAAATAACAACAAATTTTTAAAATTTTAGTTAATAATTATAAAACAAAACTATTTATATCCTTTAAAAAAGAAAATAAAAGTAAATAAACAATTTATTAATAAATAAACAACATCCAGGTTACCAAGTGAGGCATAAAATCGCCATTTTATTGCAGTCGCGCAAATGTGGTGCACGTATGACAAATGTGCCTAGATTAAAATAGTTTATATAATTTTAAAAAATGTAAATAGACAATTTATTAATAAATAGACAATAACATCCGGATTGCCATATCAAGCAAATAATGACACTTTGGCGTCAGTTAATTATCCTGATGTATATGGTATTGGCGTAAGAGACAAATTGAGCCAATGTAGTGCGTATAAGATATCTGCGCCAAAAAAATAATAAATAAAAAAAAATAATAATAAAAGTTGCAGTTAAATTATTTTACAATATCTATGTATGTGGAAAGACATTTACCCTAAAATTTAAATATTATTAATTTTTGTAGTATTAACTGCTATATATGTATTTAAGTTGAATGTAAAATTGTTTCCTAAAAATGCTCTCACTCATTAAAAGAGAGAGAATAGTTCTTGCGAATATCGCTCCGTCTTGTACTTTTTCTGGTTTAGAATCGCATTGATTGGCGACAAAAGTAGATTGAAACACCCAATTGAACAAACAACATACAAATAACAAACTCTTTTTTTAAAAAATTAACTCTGCGAGTTTCTTCTGTAAAACACATAACGGGAAAATTAGATTTAAAAATATTTCTAAAAAAAGAAAGAAAAAAATACTTATGTTTTACCTAATGAAATTTTTGAGATGTTGTTTTCTTTTAATCTGGCTCGAAAGAAATAAATAGCCAAATATTGTGTCTCTTCAAAACTTTCTTTCACATTGAGTTACTTTTTAAATATTATAAATATTCTTTTTTTTTTTCGTTAAAGATAAATATTTTCCTTTCATAATATTATTTTGCATTAAACGGATTTTTTTTCTTTCTATCATTATTTATTTTAAATCAATGAATTAACAGGGGGTGTTTTTTTTTCGAAATGTTTATGTTATTTTCCCTTAGAGAAAGCATTTCATTTCTTTTTTGAAATATAATTATCGCCAAAAAATTAGTTGTTGCAACCCTTCCGTCAAAAATAACCGAAAAATACGAAATTTAGTACGAAAAATCAGAGTTATCCCTGTATATTTCTATCCTAAACCTTCGCAAAAATATTTCCTATCGAATGATATAATCTGCAAAAAGATCCATCGGGTAGTTTTTGAAAACACTCGTTTGGAAGTTTCAGAACTTCTGCTTTATAATATATATGATTGGACTTAAAATTAGTGGTCATTAGAGGTTACAACCTCAAAACCACGGAACGTATTCAGAGGTGAAAAATAACATCACAAACGTATAAATTCATTCAGGAAACTGAAAATAATTACAAATTCTTATGATTGTAATTTAAAACTTTAATTTAATACTTTTGAATTTTACAAAAAAGTACTCAAAAATAAGTAGGTCGATGTACTCATACTGAATTAAATATGTTTGGATCAAAATGAACCTATGCTTTCTCAAATTTGAAACATCATATGTCCTCAAACTCTAAACAAAGCGATAATTTTGCACATAGTGTTACTTCAATCATGGCGGTACAAAGGGTGTTTATTAATGTAAGTATTAAATTATGCACAATATTTCTAAATAATACAACAGTGTTTGCAAATAATGCTCTTGCCATAAAAGTTTTTGACTTGAATATCTTGGTAACAAATTTGCGATTTTTTAAAATAAATAATCAATTAAACGTTTCTTGTGAATAATTTTGAGTAGGAAATAAATGTCAGTACATGTTTTCTTTAAGAATTTGTTTATTTGAAGGTGCAGGGAGTGGGGGGGGGATAGTACCTAACGATTCACATTTGAACACAGTCATGAAATCAACAATCAGTACATGTATTTCTCAATTTTGAATTCATTTCGATCGGAGCTATTTTGAGTGTGTGATATATTCAATATAATTTGACACCTTTTTGATTTTAATTTTTTTTATTTTAAAATTTTTTTAATTTTTTTTTAAACAAATATTTAATTTTTAGAGGATAATAAATTTGCAGTGTAAAAAATATATAAAATTTGAAATATTATAAATTTAAAATAATTAAAGCACTAAAGAAAGAACCGTAATCAAATATGGACATCCTAATCATATTTCTAAGCCTTGTTTTCTCCAAAACCTTCTCAACCAATAAAATTTTATACTCTGTATGTTGTTGTTCTCCTATAAGGAACTTTCAATTCCTTGTTGTATGCAGAAATATTTAACAAATTATATTATGTTTTAAAATTTTTATAGCATCCATCATTTTTTTACTGATTATCTTTGAATGATTTCTTGATAAGCTAAAAATAAAATTATCGTTATATTTAAGAATTTTCTTTAAAATAAGATCAGGAGTTCAAACGTCTTTAATTGTTTTAGGGCTATGGTCATCTGAAATTTTATTTTCCAAATTTCGTTACCACTTTTTTTATGATTATTTCGAAACTTCCACTTGTCTATATCAAATTTTCTAAGCTCTGCCAGGTGATAAGAAATAATCACACTTCATTATTAAAGGACCTACACTCTAAAAAAAATGTGTAAATTTACACATAAAAACAGGTATATCGATGATACAAAAACGACATGTCTATGTGTGTAAATTGGTGTGTAAATTGCCAAAATACACGCCTAATGTGTAAATTTGAAAATACACATTTTAAAGTGTAATTTGATGATAAGTCCAAATGTGTAAATGTTATCTGATAAGTCTTGAAATACACACTTTAATGTGTAAATTGCAGAAGAATACACAGATTTATGTGTAATATTCTCACACATTCATATGTGTAATTTTCTGTGATTAAATGTATTTTTGTGTATAATGCAAGAAACACATACTTTTGTGTTTTATGTAAAATACTCAATTTTTTGTGTAGTATGTAAATTACACAGGTTTTTGTATAATATGCAAAATACACAGGTTTTTGTGTAGCATTCTCTTCATATAAATATTTCTGCTGAACATGCAAAACACAGATTTGTGTGTAATAATCAAAATACTTAGATATTTGTGTAATATTCCAGCAGACATATTTTTATGTATTTAGCGTTAACATTATATGTTTTAGTATGTTTAAATTGGGAATTAATTCCCAATGATTAATAATGATAATTTTAATGATTAAAAAATTGTACAAAGAACAATATCATTTACTGATTGAGATTATATTTTCTGGTAGCTCTGTTTGATGCCCTGAAAATAGTGTACCAGCAATGTATTTCGGCAGTTTTCACACCACACTAAATAAAAGACAAATCATTTTCGTATCACCGATATACCCGTTTTTATATAAAGCATGATAAACTGAAATTTTAACTACCAATTTGTAATTTCTTTTAGAGTTGGTTTATAGTTCTACAATCGTGAGATCACAATTTATGCGCAGACTGTGCATAATTTCAATTCCTTACAATTTCTGTCTTTTAAATTAAAGTTAAAAAGAAATTCTCTCGCTCATATTTACTGCTATAACAACTCATATTGTTTTTAATATTTTGAGCAATTTTTCAGAAATATTTATTATTAATAATATTAATAATGCATTTTAATATTAGCAACATTAATAGTATTAATAATACATACTTTTACATTAATAATATTAATACTAGCTATCCAAGTACATTAATTACTATTTCACCAATATTTCATAATCTGAAAGATAACAAATGTTATTATTTTGCGTATTATTCAATATACATATGGCCATAGGCTAAAAAAGAATTTTGGGAAATGTTTAAAAAATATTGCATTGCAATAAGATTTAGTTGATATTAGAACTTTCTCCTACTTTCTGCGCATTATTAGACATGATTCTTTCAAGAAAGTAACTTTTATTTTAAATTTAAAGAGTGAAATATGATGTTTGAAATAAAAGAATCGCAAACAGCGCAGAGAAAATTAATCAAATAATAATAATAATTATTATTATTATTAAATGCTTAAGCATAAAATGAAGTCATATAGTAAATGCATAGACATATACTAACATTAATGCATGTAAATATCAGCAAAAATATTTCTTAAAACAAAATAATACCCCCATTAAAAGACACGTACTATGAGTAGTACATCATACCTGAAAGAACTGAATCAAATTATTTTGATATAAAATTGGAATTTTATGATTTTTGTCCCCAATGTTCAAATACTGAATGACTACCAAGGATTTTAGTCTGCCAAAACAAACAAACAAACAAAAAAAAACAACCTTTAATTGCTAACATAATCTGTGTCTTTATCCTTTAACTAACATAGCTAATAGTTCATAGATACAGACATTATATAAACTACAAAGTAGTTTTATAATGTCTGTAACTATGAACTATTTTTAGTAGTAGTTTCCTTTGTAGCATATAATAACATTATATACATTAATATTTTGCGATAATATTATGCAATATTATGCAAAACTATATTAAATACTGGTGATATTTACATTTAATCCAATTATTAATAACTGCATTTAACATAAACTATTAACACTATTTAAAATTAATAATTATTAAACAACAATCTCTGTATTTAGGAACATAATATACATTTTTAATTAGCATAAAATTAATAATAATATAATTTTTAATTAGTATATTACATATTTTAATTACTAAAATGATTATTAACAATTTAGTGCTCATTCTAGAAAGAAAAATAGGGAAGATGCTAGTTCCAAAAAATACATTATTTCATGGGGAAATATACTGAGTAATGTGTTTAGTAATTATAAAAAGCATTCAGTTTCTCATTATGATAAACAAAGTGCCATTAATTTTAATAATTTTATGAATTACAAATTGAAAAATACAATTAAATAATAACATGTTTTAATTTTTTTCTAAAGAAATAATTCTCTATCACTTTTATAAGATCTTGGGAACTTAGATTAAGAAATAATGTGTAATTTGGAAGTTGTATTACAAGAAAGCTGTGTTTACTGTAAGTGAATTTAATTATATTTTAATAAGGTAGCATTTTGCCAATTTCATAAGAAGAAAGTTTTTCCACCCTAAAAAAGTGCTTAGAGGAAACAGCAAATTGTTACAGAATTAATAACAACTGCAAATGAGTTATTTCATCAATTAGTAACACAAATAACAAAATTAACAAATTTATTTGCATCTCATTTTGCAATCTGTCAATAGCCTGAATCTAAATTTACATCCACGTTTGCATATATTAACCCCCAAAATATGTCAGCATATTCATACACACATACAAAGTAAATATAAGGAATAGCCAATTATATATGGAATCCTCAAAACATTAAACAGCACCATTATTAGCACTTAGTGGAAGTTCTCAGCATTTAGTGTTTCAGACAGTTTTGCTGCCATAATTAATCATGAAAATTTTTATTTGGATGTATATGACGTGAAAAAGTAAACACATTCAACTTTTACTGAATAAGCTCTTGCTATGCTTAATATTTTATAATTTTTTTTTCTCATGCCTTCTTTTACAATAGTGATTCAGCGGATGTCATTATTTCATTCTATTTTTAGTTCCAATGTTTGCTATAAATTTATTATTGCAAAAGCAGAATAAGAAAATAAGATAAATAGCTACTTTATTCGTTTATTTGCAGAAAATTATTATACTTGCTAGCCTATATTACATTAAAAAAATCAATAATTTGATTATTAAAAGGAAATTATGACTTTTATACGAGATTTATATCAGATTTGAATATCATTTTTAAATTAAATGATTTTTATACTTATAAGATAAAAAAAATATGCTTTTTACAAAATTATCATGCTTAAGTCTTTGACAATACTCAGAAATTAAGCTTAGAAATAATTATTTAAAGCTTTTTTGTGTATTCAAAAGTCAGTACCTGTAGAAACTTGCCAAATTATGGTAACCTTAGATTTTAATACTTTTTTCTGTCATTTTAAATCTTTATAAAATTTATGATTTTAGTCAATGATTAAAAAAAAGTTGATTTAAATCACGATTTAATTACTGGTTTAAGTCAGCTTATTAAAATCGTTCGCTCCGTAAGGAGGAAAAAATAATAAAAGCTTAGTTTGCATTTATTTATTTATTTATTGTGATTACATTATTGTGATTTATTGTTGATACATTACTAGAAGGGTGTCCATTACTGGCACATCTACCTATACTGAAGTATAATATGTAATACTTTAAAATAGCTTGCTTCAAAAAACGTCCCCCCCCCCCAAAAAAAAAAAAGCGCGTATGACTTTTTTTTACATTCCTATATATATATTTTTTATTACAGGTTTACATAATACATCTTAAGAAGTATCAAAATTTGTTTATAAATACAGAAACTTACAAAAAAGCATAAATGAACTAAAAAATGCAATCTATTTCATTTTATTATTATTATATTGATGTACACAAATTAATTACATTTTTAAGATAATAAATTCAGAAATACTGAAATTAAAAACACTAACTAATTTAATAAAAATATTGGGTTCAGTTTTAAGAAAGTTCATTTATACGGTTAATTAAATTTCTAACCAAAAATAATCTCATTCTTGCAAAAATGTATCATTTTACAAATAATCTCATTTTGTCAAAAATGAGACATTTTACAAATACATATATATATATACATATACATATCATGTATATAATTCTTTTTAGAATAAGTGCACAAAGTATTTTCATTAAATGTGTTAAATTAGTGTTTAAATTCAAAAGTCAATTCAATAACTAATGCACGTATGTATACTTCTCTTTCTTCATAATTATAGCTTTCATAGAATAGTCATAAGTATGCTTAATATGAAGGAACGCAGTCACCTTTGCGACACCTTTGAAACTCGGACAACGATTAAGATTTTCTAATGTAAATTTTACTACTTCAATAAAATAATCATAATTTAGTTGAAATATGATAGCACTTTTTATGATAAAACTTTCACAACACACAGAAATCATAAACATTATTTTACATTTTTACATAATAAAAGGAATCTAAGCTAGAAAAAGATTAGATATATTCAAATAGAAAAGAAGCGAACAGTATTAGAAAATAAAGCACCGAAATTTTATCATTTTCTTAAATATAATACTTTATAATGACATTTAAATGCCTTAATTTTTGGTTGTATGTCAAAAAACTTACAGTTTAAATATGAAAAACTGAACCATGAAAATCTATTAAATTAGTTGTCAATTGAAAAGCTTTATTTTTATTAGAACAAAATATTTACATACCTTTGTTAAAGAATATCCAACTGTTTCATGCCGTTAAAATCACAATAGAAAAGAAAAGATATTTCAATTTTTTCTAAATATGAAGACAAACATTCCGTGATAATTAACATTCCTCGATTATTTGTAATTGTATTATGATTTATTCTTATTTTTTAAGTTAACAGAGGAGAACAATCTTTCCTCTTTTGACATGTTCTATCTAAAAATGGCGAAACTACGATACAGCAGATGTTTTCAATTTTCATTTTTCACCTGCGTACTTGCTATTATACAAAATGCAGACGAACATTTAAAATAACACACCAGTACATGTAAATTCAGGTATTTTTCTAATTTTACACATTTGTCTGGGTAACCAACCGACAACAACTTGCAGTCTTAATATCACAAAATAAATGCACATAAAAACAAGTAATTCTTTTTACAAAATGTGTAATTTTCATGACAAGTGTGTGATTTTAGAAATTTACACACTTATCAGTGTACATAAGAACTATGCGTAAATTACAATAACACACCAATCGGTGTCAATTTAGGTATTTTTCTACTTTTACACACTTATTTATGTTTTTCAAGTGATAACAAATTACACACTTAGTTTCAAAAGCTAAATACACATAAAAACAGGTAAAATTCTGCAAAGAAATGTGTAAAGTACTTGGCAAGTGTGTAAATTTACAAATTTACACATAAATGTATGTAAATTTGACTAATTTACACATTTATTTTTTAGAGTGTAGTTCTTAATAATACCATTTGAACTAAATAGCTTCCGTACCGAGGGCATCATTTTAAAAGAGTTTTATTAACAAAATATGTTTCCAAAATTGTACAGTGTTACTACGAAGTAATTGGCCCTAAGACAGATATTGGTGACTATTATAGCACCTTTATTATTCTTAATGCCAAATTCGAAATATTTAAGCAGTATTCAGAATTTTGATAAATAGGACATGATTCTGAAGAAGTCGATACTGCTTAAATATCACTTAAAAAGTGTTTTTGTTCAAAACTTCAGTAGGAAGAAGTCGCATAATAGTATCTTGTAACTGCAATGATTGTACAGCCATTGTTGCAATACAATGAGATAAATCCTTCAGTCAACGAAATGGTACAATTTCGAATAATAATTCTTATCACAATGGGAGCGAGGAGAAAGGACCGGCCTAAAACTATTATTCTGTTGGATAAATAATATTGTTATAGTTACCAAAGTACCTATAAATTCAATATTTATGAGCTCACACTAGTCACTACAAAAAGATCCGGATGATAATGTTAAGTGTATGGGGACGTTATTTTCAAATGTCACGCTCAAATTTTAATTATTTTGAACGATTTTTTTGCTTAGGATAGCTAAGGACGACTATTTTTATGGCTAGTTTTTACTTTTTCGATTTTGGTTTCACATTTAAAAAAAAGAATTACTTTAACTTCAAAGCCGGTTTGAACCGGTTCTGAAATTGAAACTATCCTAATATAAATAAAATGTAACCAAAATCGAAAAATTAAAAAATAACTTTATAACTAGCCGCCTGCAGCTATCCTATGCAAAAAAATCATTCAAAACTATTAAAATTTAAGTGTGATACTTAAAAATGACGCCCCCCCCATGACAAAACTTAAGTAGATCAAGATTAGAAAATATTTACTCGTGTGTTTTCTTATTTATAACGAACGGTTGTCTAAGCGAGAATTAGAAGACGCAGAGTGTGTGACCTTTGTGGTGTCTTTCTGAGGGAATTGATCAGTATTTACAAGATAAGGTTATTATAACGTTATTCATGATTCGAGAAAGCACACAAACTCCGTAAAATTAAAGCGATGGGCGTGGTGATTGGGTTTGAAGCCCACAACTCCGGTCTAAAAACTTTGAGAGCAGAACCTCACAGCCTCATATGGATATATTATTTGATTGCACATTCTCTATCAAATTTAAATTACGTTATTAAATGTGCACATCACCAGATTTAAAGAAGAAGACAAAAATTCGGCTATTTTTTTTTTCATTTTTGCATAAAAAAATTCGGTCCTTATACTATAAGTTGAAACATTGACTACACAACCTGAATTATTTACTATTTAAAACCAAAAAAGTATCTGAAGTAAAATATATTTTATCATTCCCAGATAAAGATATCCACATAAGAAAACACATGGGGAAATATCGTATCCAAGAAAATTTACTGAGATGTGGGTAATGCAGTCTTCTGTAAAACTCGAAAAGGAAAAAGTTTTCACAACCTCGGGCATGCTCACGAATGTAAGACAGCCAAAATTTCTCAGAATCTGTTCTGTGAGTTCTTACAAAATAAATTCATTCAATACGAATGATGTTTGTTATTTTTTTCAAATGAAGCAGGGATTATATTTATACTAGGTATCCATTTTTGTTTTCTTAAAAAGTGAAAAAATTGTTGGGAAAATGATGTAATATAAGGTAGCATTTTTTCTGTTACAAAGTATGCAACGAATTCCTTTTTACTAACAGAGATATATTCTATCCATAGTAAATTTAAAATATGTAGTACCAGATTGCCTGCTTTTAAGAAATTAAATAAATAAATATATGTTGAACATATATTTGTAATTTATGAGATATTATGCATAGACAGACAGTTCCAATAGTAAAATATTTAGGAAACATTAAATAAAAAATGATTTTTGTTGCTTAATTTACTGACAGTGAATGTACACACAGAACAAGGGTGACACAGAATAAGCATGAAAAGCAAAAATTCTATAATTTGTAAAGTCTAATTGAATATATGATCATGAATTATTTTGTTTCAGATTAGTTGCATTTGTTACTTTCGATTATTGCTCTTTTTAAACCATCGTGTTACAAATATTGCAGCTCAAATCTTTTCTGCTATGCAGTGTATCGGTCAGACAATTCGAATTAATCACATCTGTTATAATGAGCATTTGTAATTCTATCTACGTGCCATTTCTAGGCTTCATCGCTATATGAGCATTCTAAAAAGTAAATGCTTAATTTACACATTAAAACAGGTATTCTGATTATAAAAAACGATTTGTCTGGCACAAGGAAAAAATGTGCAAATTGCCACGTACACAAACTGGGATGTCAATTTCAAAATACATTTTTCTGTGTAGAACATAAAGCGGCTTATGTGCGTGAAATGTTATCAGATAACTCACAAATAAACGGATTAATGTGTAAATCTATACATATAATAAAACAGTAGGACCCGGTGTGTCTGTACATTGAAGATAATTGACAAAAATGGAGTCAGGGCGATAAAAGAAAACCAATGAAACACAAAAAAATTTTTTTTGAATTTTTTGTCTGTCTGTCTGTCTGTCTGTTTGTTCGAGGTTATCTTCGTAACTACTGAATGGATTTTTATGCGGTTTTCACTAATGAAGAATGCACACTCCCGGGCAGTGTATAGGCTTTGTTTCATCAAAATCGGACAACAGACAAAAAAGTAACAAAAAGAAACAAAAGAAACTATTAGGTGCGCTGCTCACGTTTTTTAGTACATAACGTTTTTTAGTACATATAAAATCCAATAGATGTCACTGTGCGATTTTAAAACGCGCTATCGTTATGTTTTCGCCAGTCTACTTAAGTATGAGAAAGTTTCAAGCTGGCTGTCGTTCCATGTGGTTTAGTCGGTAGAACGTCAGTGCGCCATACTGATGGCCCGGGTTCGATTCCCAGCATGGAATTTTTTTTCACTATGTTGGCATTAACGCCTATAAGCAATTAAAAGAATTTGAAATATTGTATTCAAGGCGAATTTTCTCTCTGGGAAAATTTCCTTGCATTAATATGTCAGTGTAATTTTTTTTTCGATTTAATTTTTTTTTTCGAAACTTTGTTTTTCTTAAAAAATTACAGTAAATATTTGATATTTCCCAACGTTTTTTGAATGATCGACTTGCTTTTTTTTTTTTAATGTATGTCTGAACCTTATCTAACTACTTCTTCAAGATTTCTTTAGATAAACCGACCAGCGTAGCGGGCGAAGGCCGCTAGTGGAACATAAGTACACATATATCTATAAAAAAAGATAGATATTGTGCAGTATAAAAATGATATATTTTATGTACATAGTGCAAAACCTTCTAGTTTGGGATATAAATTTTGAACTAAATATTTTTATGGTCGCAAAACAAATTTGCATTAAGAACACGTGCGCTTGATGCGTTTGTTATCTTTCCACAGTAGATTTGTTTTTAGACTACAAAATAGCGTAGCCTTAATTTGCAAGAAACAGGAATTTATGAAATTATATTTACTGCATGCCATCTATTTGTTAAAGTTCTTTTGAAGCTCTTAAATAGTATGACCATAATTTATGAATAGAATCTGAATAAATGCACCGTATATTAAATTTTTAGAAAATGCGGAAACAGTACGCTTATATAATTTTTTTAGTATTTTTCCCCTATCAATTTCAGTCACGTTTTAACCCTTTCCGGCACGGTCAAAATTTGACAAAAAATGAGAAATTTTCGACTGGCACCGGAATTCACAAATGAATTTTTTAGATATTTTGAAATCCTTAATTTAAGCTTTTAGTGAAAAAGCAAAATTTTGCTAAAATATTATTGGTGTCGTTTGCAACTGTGGAATAAAAATTAGGTATCCCAGACCGGGCACAGTGTGCCGGAAAGGGTTAAAAGATACACCTACAAAAAGAGGAGAAATTCATTATTTAATTCAATCTATATAAAAAATACAACATTACCGAAAATAAATTTGAACTCCCGATCTTTGACTTTCTAAGCATTAACTTGAGCACTTAGCAATTATGCACAATCCAAGTTTTCAAATATTGCTATTTATTGTGTTTAAATATTTCTGTGTAATATTGTTACATATAAGCTTTTGTAATATTTTGTTATACAAATAGCTGTTTAAATTTGTGCACATATTTCTATCTAATACTCTTTTCTTACATATATATCTGTGTAATATTCTTACACGTATTTCAGTGTTATATGTAAATTATCCAGATATTTGTGTAATATCTAAAAATTGGAAATTACATTAACAAACCAATTCGGATAAATCCGCTACATTTTGTACCATTTACACACTTGTTTGAGTTTTTGAAAGTATAACAAATTGCACACTTACATTAAGATAATAAAAACACACAAATACAGGTAAATTTTAGCGATAAGTGTGTATATTTTATGAAGAGATGCAATTTTACAAATTTACGCACATACGTACGTAAAAGTGACTAATTTTCACATTTACATTTTAGACTGAGGGTTCCAAAATTTTCCGCCAGTAATACCAGTATTTCTTTAGAGAAAATTTTCATAATTGGTTTGTAGAAAACTTGCACTAGCATAAACCTTCGGGGAATGTTTCTACAATATTTGCAAGAAAAATCAAAAAGGAAATTTCTTTTAAAAAATATACTAAAATTCAAAAAGTGAACCATTTGTATATACTGTTATATGAACTACTAACTAAAGTAAAACGACACGTGTAGATTCTAAAGTACTTTTTCTGGCAGTAAAAGTTTCATAAAGAAATATATCCCATGTAACTGTTTGCATTACTGTACAAATAATGTCATGTGCACTAATTTAAGTTTGATGTTCTCTTTAATTCAGTTAGAAGTTTTAATGGTAAATGCTAACGAAATTGGTTTAACATACATTATTAGCTTCCAATCTCAACATTTGTCGAAATATTTAAAGAAAACAGTACGGTATAGGAAAAGCAAGCATTTCGTGATACTGGGGGTAACCATCTTTAAGACTTTAGATTTTTTCCTTGCACAGTGCACAAGTAAAATCAAAGCAAAGAAAAGTAAAATTTTTCAAATGCTGTTTAACTATTTTATTCTAGTGATCATTTGAAAAATATTATGACCTAAAATTCCATTTTTCTTGCCATGGTAGTATCATCACATAGTTTGTAATACTAATTTAATGACTCTGAAAACGTGTTTTTCCAATTCATCCTAAGTCTGCCCCTCCTTCTTCTACCTATCGGACTCAGACTTTAAAAGTTGGTAATAAGTACTATTCAATCAGAAAACATCTCCATTCCGTTTCAGTTTATTGTGTTAGATCGTCTCTAAAACATACTGCATGACTTTCGTCATTTCACATTTTTTATGAATTTTTAACTTTTGCCAATTTTGATATTCTTTCTAATCTTCACTTGAGAACCATTTTGGTAAAGAAGAGCTGTTATTTTTTAGGTGATATTCAAAGTTAATTTCGGTTTGCATAAGCTGTTTCCCTATGCCTCGTGGAAGACATCTAGCGTACTTTGACCGAATTTCTGAATTCGCCCGTGGAAGAATATTAGCTAATAGTGATTGCGGATTATCTTTCAGAGAAATCGGTCAACGTGTTGGACGAAGCCAAGCAACTCTGATGTGTATTTGCGGGATGCAGGAGGGAACAACGGATCGACGGAGCCAGTCGCGCTCACCTTGCTGCACCACTGCTCGTGATGACAGGCGAAATGTGCACATGGCCGTAATGAATCGCACAGCCACATCACGAAATATAGCATAACGGATTCAGTCTGCTATGCACCATTTGGTGTCCGTTTGTACCATTCGACGCCAAACGCATTGCAGCAGAGTGAAATATCCGCAAGGCGTCCACTTCGTTTACCCTTGACTGGAAACCATAGGCGTTTGCGCCTCCAGTAGCACAAGAAACGACAGACATGGACAGCGAAATGGAACGACATTGAGTTTACTGAAGCGTCCCGCGTCTGCTTGCAATATCACGATGGTTGGATTCGAGTTTCGAGACACCGCGGTGAGAAGCTGCTGAACTGTTGCGTTATGCATCGCCACACTGGTCCTCAATCCAGCATCATGGTTTGGGGTGGTATTGGATTTCACTGCCGCATCCTTCTAGTACGCATTGCACTGAACAGCCAGCACTACATCTCTGAGGTGTTGGAGCCCGTGGTCCTCCCACACATTCAGCGCTCGCCTTCAGTCATATTCTAAAAGGATAATGCGCGACCACATGTGGCACGCAATATTCAAGAGTTCTTCTTTACCCATTAGATTGGATTACTTTCTTTGCCTTCTTATTATCCCGATCTATTACCAATTGAAAACGTGTGGTCTATGCTTGTACAATGACTGGCTCTGGATACACCACCCGCTCCTACATCAGATGAACTTTGGCAATACGTGAAAGCCGCATTGTCTGCTGTATCCCAAGGAGACATTCTAAGCCTCTTTGTTTCTATGACGTGGCGTATGGCAACGGTTATAGCTATAATGGTGTATACACTAACTACTGATATTGTCGTCATGTACACGTCATAAGAGACTGTAATTTCAATCGTTTGATCTTTTAACAACATGGTATCTTTCAAATAAATTTCGGTGTGTTATCTTTGGTCTTTCTTGGTGTTACACTTTGTGTGGCCAGCAGTGTATAATTGTTGGTCTCTCAATGAAAAATACATTTGACTGTCAATCATCATCTGGTCCTTAAATTGTGAACTCGAAAACAATGATCAATTTTTTTAAAGGATAAATTGTGAAAATATGCTGATAAAAATATGTAATTTCGAAGAATTTCTGAATTAAGTATTAAAAAATAGTAGTCGAAAATTTAAAAGATTATTTTACTCAACATTGATTTGGATTTGACTAGATTTTGGCACTATATTTCATTGGATTTCGGCATTGGATTGACTATATAGTGATTAATTACTGAGAATTTACACAAAACTTTATTGTATTTTACCAACAAAGAAACATACTAGGAAAACTATTGAATTAGTCAGAATTTAAATAATGTTCTCGTAAATATCTTTGAAAGCTTTTTGAAAGAATACTTTTATTATTTTTAGCCCATTACTGAAATTCATTTCTGCATTCCTCTTTAGCAATTTTGTTTCTTTAGAAAAGATTTTCTCTATAGATACATTGGCAGACACACAAAATACTTTGCTTTCATACGCATAAGATGAAATGCAATATATTGGATTAATTAAATTACTGAAGACACTTTACTATATTTAGCTTCTATACAGAGGTTTTCTATTCTTATTTTTTCTTTTATAATAACGTCTTTCTCTACAAGGCTTTTAATGCATAGTTCTGTGTAATACAGTTATTAGAAAAGATTTCTTTCATAATTCAATAACAAAAATTGCGTAGGACATTTTTTTTGCATTAAACTGTACCGATAAATTGACTGTTCATTTATCTTTAAAAATATTTCTAAAATGTTTTTGTTTAAATGTTTCATTCAATCAGATGGGGAAAAGAAATGAAAAATTGTTATATTCTGTCCACTTTTAAAATGTTTTTTCTAAAAATGATTACTATACTTGATATTAATCAATAAAACCTCAGCAATCAGTCTAAATCAAGTTATGTACTTATGAAGTAAGCTGATAACACAGATAAGGTTATGGATAGAAATTCTGACACGCACAATAAAGGTCAAATTTTGAATATATTTTATACACGGTGACCCTAAAGTTTTAAACATTACTGAGAAAAATTGAAAGTAATCGTATTGGTGTTCGGTGTGCACGTTTAGACTTATCAAAACTGTTCAACGTTTCATGGCTAAGGGAAAACAACAGTTCAAATTTCGTTTGAGCTGTATTTTACTACAGAAATTCCGACTATTTGACAAGTCGTATGCTGAATACAGAACTCCTGTACAATTGGTTAGTTTTTTTAGAAATTTTGAAATACAAACGCACTAATGGGACTTTTATTACATGCAAATCCCCACTCTTTGACAAGTTTTATGGTATAAACATTACTGTGGTACAATAATCTTTAAAATATGTAGGAGAGTTTGAAATCTGAAGTTACTCGTGGGTGTCATTGAGCCATTTTTTCGTTTGGCACAAAAATAAATAAATAAATAAATAATAAATAACTAAAATTGCAACTATTTAATAAGTTTTTTGTGGAAACCGTGTTCAGTACATAATTTTTTAAATGGATTTTTGAAATGTGAACGAACTTATGGGGCACCCTATATTAATAGCTATAATACTCGAAGAGGATATCCTTTTAATAAAAAAACTGACTCAAATATAATCATATGTCACGCATACTGTTGTGACATTCATTGAGACATTTTGTTTATTATTAAACGAAATTCGTCTCAGACACAGAAAATCTCTATAAAGACTTTTGAAACTGATGTTATTATATATTTTAAGACAAAGCAAAAACATTCTATTATCACAAATCATCATCAGAGCATCAACAGATATTTTTCTAAAATATTTGTAAATTATCTAAAAGATATGCGAGTTTCGCTATAGCAGCTAATTACTTTGCGCACTTATGCACTGATTATTTTAAAAGAAATTAATTTCTTGTTGAAATACAACCGCTTTTAAAAGATATGCTGTCACCCTCTAGAATCGCATCAAGTTGGCAGTAAATTATTTTTCTAATATAAAAAAAAACAATAAAAAAATAATGGAATTTACCTTTAAAGTATAGCAACTAACATGAATGAAATGAACTTTCGTAAGCTTTGTTTTCTCTTTAAATGAATAACTTATTTGCTTCTTGGCATCTATGAAAGCTAAGCTAACAGTTCGTGGCTCAAACTCATCTCCGAGTGACTTCCCACTGCTTTCTACAAATGGTGCAAAGTTTTTTACATTATATAAAGACCTCAGTTTTTTACAGTATATAAAATTAAAATTACTTTCACACAATTTGATAATCAGTAAATTAAAATTTATTGGCGTGATTTAAAGTAAAACTAGTTATTACGCTTAAAAAAATTTTTTTTCTTATAAATAAGTCCACTTCTAACATAAATTTAAATTTTTATCGAAAAAATTCAGCAAAATTCTACAATACTATGAATTTAAGGAACCATATAAAATTGATCGATACATGAGCTAACAAACATATTAGTGGACAGTGTGTACTATCTCTTGAGAATGTTTAAAACAGTTCGGATTTATAAGAATAGCCAATTAACACTATAGAATCTCATTTCACGATGGGACAAAGTAACACATGAAGGTACAAAGTAGCACCAAATTATGGTGTAACTCTGAAACTCGCTTTTCCGAGTGACTTTACACTGCTCTCAAAGTGCTACTGACTTTCCACTGTGTAATGTGACCCCAGTTCTTTACAGTATATATAATTAAAATTACTTTCACACAATTTTCTAATCAATCAATTAAAATTTTATTGAGTGATATAAAATAAACTAGTTATTACACTTAAAAAATGTTTTTCTTATAATTAAGTCCATTTCTAACATAAATTTATTTTTTATCGAAACAAAATACAGCAAAAATCTAACAATACTGATATGTTTAAGGAGTCATATAAAATTGATGGATGCATCAGTTAATTAAACAGATTAGTGGACAGTGTATATTATCTCTTGAGAATATTTAAAACAGTTTGGAAATATTTATTGGAATAGCTGTTCAGCAGCATGGAAACACATTTCATGATGGGGCAAAGTAACATATGAAAGGTACATAGCAGCACCAAATTACTGTGCTGTTTTAACAGTGCAAGCCTGTGACTTAGCCTGCATGTTTTACAAAAGTGAAAAATTATCTGTATCTGAAAATTAAAACTTAACAGATCTTTTTTTTTTTAAATCGCATTAAACATACCTTGCAGTAAAATAATATTATCGTGGAAAAAATAATTAAATTTAGTACTCAACTATTCTTGTGATGGTGGTTTTTGAAATACAATATATGTATTCAAATGTACAATGTACAATTTATGATATAAATGTAGATCATATATCGCAGGGCTGTCCAACGCGGCGCCCGCGGGCGCCATGGCGCCCTTTGAGAGATTTCTTGGCGCCCTTTTGAAGGGTGCAAGTTATGAGCATTTTTTAAGAATTAAATTCCTATTTAAAGCATGCTTTATTAAAATTTCCTGAAATATGCTTGCGATATTTTTAAAACTTCTTTCCCACATCAAAAATTAATGTTGTTTCGATGATCTATTGTCTGTTTTAAAGACGGGAAAAGGGTTTGTCATTTCCTCCCTCAGAACTTTCAGATATTAGGTAATTTTTTTATCTATAAAATTGGGCGAAATTTTTTCCATTCTCTTTTAGGCTTTCTTTAGAGCCACCCACTGATTGGTTACTATGTGAAGCCTGTCTTTGTTTCTGTACTTTTTATACCAGCAAATTTACTCCTTCAAAATAAATCAAGGAATATTTTTGCGTCTTCAAAAAACCTAACAATATCGCTGGTTATCATTTTATTTTGATATAATAGGCAAGATTTCATTTTCTGGCTCCTTCCAATAACTTTATATATATATATATATATATATATACATATATCCCCTCGCCGAAACACGCATAATTCGAAATTTACAACGATTTACAGTTAGTTAGAAGAGTTTTTTTTTTTACACTAGCTGACCCGCCCGGCGTTGCCCGGGTCTGTATTAACAATATTAAACGAACTTGAAATTTGTATGATTTTATCATTAACTGGAAGCATGCAGAAATGCATTGTCTGAAATAAGTCACAGCTGACTTTGTGAAAAATCGGTTTTAAAAACAACAACTAATATTAAGCTCTAAAAATACTTAAAATGAGCAATGAGAAACACGGGAGGAAACATGTATCCAACGATTGCGTTAGTTTCGTGTTAAAGTGTTGATATTTACCCGTAAAAATCACTGTTAAATCGAGTAACTAATTATTTTTTTTCGCAAGTGAGATATTTTGAATTTCAAACTAATTATATCACTCTTAAATCCGACTATACCGTGAATGAAATCGATACGCGATGATAAAAGATTGGTATATAGTATTATAATTTCAGAGCCATTTAACAAAAGTGTATATTTTTAATCAAAGCATGCGTAATCTGTGGACAAATTCCTAACCGTAAACTTTTGTACCGTAACCATAATCTGTCTGTAACCTAACTGCGATTTAACAGTACCCTACCGTAACGTTAATATAACATAAATGTAACCTAGCCGTCACTTTATTGTAACCTATTCTTATTCTAACCATCACATAAATGCAATTTAACTTTAAATTAACCGTAATCTAACTGTAACCTAACGTGAAATTAAATAAAATCAAAGACTTACCGTAATGTAATTGCAACCTAATCGCAACCCAAATGTTACCTAACCATTCATGGAGTTCATGTCCATGGAAATTATTTTGTCTTGTTCGGATTTGATTATGATTCATTAGAATATTTTCGTTCAAATTCGTATTTTTAGTTCAAATCAAAAGTTTTCAATATTTTATTTTATTTTATTTTGACATTTCATTATTTCGAATTTATCAATTTCAATTATTTTAAAAGCAAACATTTTTTTAAAATAAATAATATAATAGAAAAAAAGACCATTTTAAAAAATTACCATTTCTTCGTAAAATATTCTTTAGCTGTAATTCATTTCTTTCAATTCGTCTTATTAATACAAAATCCCTTCCACATGCTTTTGTTTGGGACATTAAAATTTAAGCGTAAATGGTTTAATATTGCAACCCTTTTTTCGATTTACTTCACCACCACCTATCTTTTTCCTCCATGGTTTACAACGGCTGTGATAAAAAATCATCATTTAAACTGACAGTTTGCCAGTCTTTGAATTTTAAAGGTTTGTTCCAACTTTTTTAATTATTTATGCGAAAATTTTATGCAACCAACCAACCATAATAAATGAAGGGAAAAAAAGAAGAAAAAAAAAAGATTTTTTATGAGAGTGATCTTTGGAATTTAATTAATTACTCAGTTAATAAATAGAATTTCGAAATTCTGAAGCTCAGGTGCATCAGGAGAGATTTGGGGCTACTCTCAAAAAAATTTTGAGCCTCGTACATGCTGTAGATTTTGCTAGCCATCGCAGACACACACACACACACACACACACACACACACGCAGACAGAGCGTTTTGTTCTTTTATTAATATAGATAGTAGTACTTCAGATCTATAAGGGGTCTTATGCTTCTATAGCGAAGTTAATTTGAATATGTGTATCGCTAGTAATACTCTTGGATAACTTTGTTGCATGTTTTGAGCAATGTTGATATTGGCGCCCTCCGCTGTTTGTCAAAAGTTGAGATGCGCCCCTGCTGAGTAAAATGTTGGACAGGCCTGATATATCGTATTCATTAATCGAAATAATTTTATGTTCGGCCGAATGTGCGAAAGATAATTGGAAGGATAGACTGAAAAAGTTTAAAAGAAAAACAAAATCTCTATTGCAACGTAAATGATAATAATAAATATTAAATGAAAATATCGCTTTTAATCCGTTTCAATACTTTATTTGAAAACATTATTGCGATTTTAGAAATTACGAGCGTTAGAATTTTACTTCCTATCCCTTGAAACAAGATTCTGAATATTATGTTTATGAATTTACCACATAATTTCATTGCATGTTAAAAGCACACCTTAATGATTTATTTTTTATGAAAATGGTAAATATATATATGTAGATAGTCAGTTCATATAATATTAACATAAATCAGTTTTAATATCCTTTTAAATTACCTATAATTTTGTTTCATTTCAAACAAGGGGTTTTTGGAAATTTCATAGCATTTCTTTAGTTCTCTAGATCGAAATGTAAATTTAGTGTTAAAATTTCACTATATTGTGCAATTCTGGTGTTTGCATTATATGACGTCAGTAATTTGCAGATAAAAATGAAAAATAAAACTTGAAATAAATACATAAAAGTAAAATTGTTTAACAGAACTTGTCTGCTATTTTATATTTGATATTAAATGCGCATAAAATATTTAAAACACTTTATTTCATTATATAGCCAAACAGAAGATTGATCCTTTTTCCTACATACATTTCAGAGAGAATACACAACATTAAATACATTGACCGTGGTCGGTAAAGCAAAAGTGTTAACGATAAGATGCCAATATTTGTTCTGAAAAATTGCATTTAATAGTATGTATTAACAATTGCATTATTTCTTTCATAAAAATCCAAGAATTATGCAAATCGATAAACATTTATTACAAAGAGTGTTGTGTGAGATACTGAAATACAAATATAACTGTAATATCGATTTGCACTTTTATAAGTTCCAAACTGTAGAGCTTTGTATTCTTTCTGTTTATTTAATAAAAAAAAAAACAATTCATTTGAAAACTGCAAATATAAAGTTATTGAACAATAAAAAATGAATTTATATTACGTTTAAATCTGTGTCGGGATGGTCTAAAATATATTTAAGAAGCTTCAAGAAAATTATAATATTTACTGCTAGTAATTATAATATCTACTGCTGGAAATTAGAACTTAAATAAAAGAAAATTTAGTCAATTTTGAGTGTTTCCTATGCTAATTATTCCACCGAGATTTAATATCGAAAATCCACATCATGTCAGTCTTGGCATACGCACTTTTCATTTACGAATTCCGCTACAATAAATAACTGTGCTGCAGCAAGTGTATTAAAAAACTAGATTCCTAATCACACAGATGTACGACAAATCCACAATTATATATTTTACGCTGAATTAAATAATCCCGCACCCCATAAATATATATACTTTTTCAACATTGTATGTTTTTTTTTCTTTTTTTGTTAAATCTTTCTTTAAATATTTTTTAGTCTTCAACAACATGTCTGTGTGAGAGGAAGCGTAACGATATAATATCAAATAAGGGAAGTCGATAAATATTATTTGACCTTCAGGGATTTATGCTGAAAATAAATAAATAATCATGCTTATTTTTTCCGAGACATGCAATCGGAGCATGGAGAAATAAATTGATGGGATATGCTTGGAAATGTGCCTTCAGCATGGAAATTATATTTCATATTTTTATGCAAACTATGTACGTTTTTCACAAAAAATCACCGAAATATGAAATTTAAAATTTTTAGTTAAAACGAATTAAAACATCCATAGTATATTCTGATTACATTTCATGAAAATTCAGTAACTAAAAATAAGAAAAAGTGACTTTTTAGCGCACAATTTCCCTTTAAATTGAGTTGCAATCTTTAAATTTAGTCCTTTTTAGCTTTTCATATACTTCTTCGATTAAAACTTGAAAACTTTAGTGAATATTTTTTTATTCAATTCTTTTATTAAGCAAATAGCTTTTTTATTGTATTTTTATGTACGTCATGTCGTTTTTATAACCTTTTGGAAATCTGCTCCTGACAGTTAAAGAGTGTCACTTGAAAATTTTTTTGAAAAGTTTCTTTAAAATGCTGCGCATATAATTATTAGATCTATATAGATCTATATCATAAAATACAAACCTGTTTGTACGTAACGCTGACGTCATTTTGACGTTGTCAACAACAGACTATTAAATTTAATTTTACTTACTTTTATTGCAATTTTTCAAACTTCTAAATCAAACTTCTAAATCTCACATTTTCCATTTTTACAGTGTAAAATAAGAAAAAAGTATGAACTTTCAAATATAATTTGTTTGTGAACTATACTGCAATTTGTTTAAAAACTGTATCGCAATTTACTTAATTTTTATTGCTTTTGAAATATTTTTCGAGTATGATTTTTTTTTTTTTTTTTTTTTTTCAAATCTATCGAGGGCAGATATTTACGAAATTTGATTTTTTACTCAAAATAATACAAAAACTCATCCTTTAAATCCAGACTATTATATTCTATAACAAAATAAAAACATTCATCAATTAGTATATAACACAAAAATTACAAATAACCCAAAATTTAAGACACGCAGAAGAATTTCTAACCTTGATACACTAAAATGAATAGAATCAAAATGACTGGTTGTAAATAGCGATTTTTTGGCAATTTCTTCGGCTTTGTTGCAATTTTTCATATTAATATAATTCATATTACTGAATTGACACTCTAAAATGTATATTAAAAATGTAAAAAAATATTATATTAAATGTAATCTCTTGCAGAACCTTTCGAAACATACCACATGCATCTCTGTACTATTAGTGAGGGCAAGAAAAGGGATGTTAACATCACAAACATAAATATGATAGTTTTGACCTATATTCTGTAATCAGGGAAGCCCGGTTTTATACCCTTCTTAAGAAAATGTCTCCATATAAGGATATATGATATATCCCCTTTATAGGAATGCTAAGATCATAAAATTATACTCTCCCTCTTTCTTATATCAGTAAGAATTGTAGTTATATCATCTCTGTTAACATGGAGCAAGCTGTCTAGTCATTTAACTAATGTTATATAAAAAATATATAATTTAGTATAAAAATATGACTTTATATCTTCATATTACCTTATAACAATATTATGTTTGAACTCCATATAACATCACAACAATTCTTGGCAACTTAGCCGTAATTTATATGGACCCTGACCAATTTGAACGTTTCATAATATGGTCAAAAAACCTTTACTTACAAAAACGGTTGAATTACTTAACAGTTTGTTGTAGATTTTTCTTTTCCTCTTTTTTGCCATACGGTGTATGTAAATTAAAATTTAAGAAGTTTTTAAGGCAGAGCGATGTGGATTATTAAATGTGGATTAATGGAGTATTTTTTTAAATACTCCATTATGCTTTTAAACAGTTCATTTGCCTTGTGATGTAAATACAAATCATTTAGTGAAATTAAAGTTTCATTGTACCACAAGTATATTTTTTAAGTACCTTTAAAAATACATAAATCTTTGTTACAGAATATAACGTCCCTTTCATCAATCAATTTCAAACAAAACAGTGTTTTGTCAATAATTAAATGTAAAGATTAGTTCAAAATGAAAAATCACTGGAATAATTTTTCAAACTGCTTTGACAGTGAGTTTTAGCATTTTCTATTCTTTTAACTCTTTTCTAATCAACGTATGTCATTAACGGTAACATCAATAATTTTTCTTTTTAGCTGTATGAGTAATTATCTTTTTCCATTGATGAGACATAGTATAGCCTTTGAATTAATTTTTATTTCAATATTTAACTATGCATATTTGATGTACAGTTAACAATTCATTGCACCGTGTGCCACATCTGGCACATCCCTTAAAACACTAATTCTCTTTATGTGCCATGCATTTGGCCAGTGTGATCGCTGTAACTGGCCAAAAGCAGTCCAAAGAATGTAAATATACTTATTTTGTCGATTTCTAATGGCTGCATTTGATAAAATATTAGACTCCGTTTTGTCGGGAAAAAAAATCAACCAAGCTATTAAGCAAATTTTACGTTTATTATTTTTACTGAATACTTAAAAATATTTATAAAAAGAAAGTTGCAGACAGTTACAAAGGTAAAATTAATTAATTTAAGCCTATTTAATTGCAAAATATAGCAATACAATATTTGAAACCGTAATTGAGTATACAGGATACATTCATTAAAATATAAAATTTTAGCTCAAAATATGATATTTATTAATTTTTTTTTACTACATCAACCATTATAAGACCGATATATAAATTTTATTTTTCATAAAAATAGAAAATATCGTGCAGTGAAGGGTTAATGACGCTATTTAAAGTCATCTTTAGCTAGTCTAATAATCGGAATGGCACTAAACTTGGTAAGAAGACTAATGATACCATTGGAAAAAGATTCCATGACAAAAAAAAAAAAAAAAAAAAAAAAAAAAAATGCTCAAAGCCCGTTGACAAGAGGAAATACGGCGCTCTTGTCGGCTATGCAGTTGCAAACGAGCATAAATAAAAGTTAACAAATAAAAATTTAAATTTATACCTACGTATATGACAGCATCGCTAATAATTTAGACTATAAACATTTGCAAAAAAAAAAAAAAAAAAACAGTTTTAACTCAGATTGAATATGAGTCATGTTATCGCAGCACTCTTATAGCCTAAACTAAATGGTGCTTCTTCCACATACTATGTAGCTACAAATTTGCATTTTCATATGTAACTCGTGGTTTATGCTGATTCTCAGCAGCATCGACTAATTCTGCAACAGCGACATTTTACCCCTATCGACAACGTTTTGAATTATTTTGCGCTTTTCCACATGATATCATTAGTCCCTTTATCAAGTTTAGTTTAAGTCTAGTTATTAGAACGAACTACAGCTGTCTCTGAATAGCGCCAGTTTAAAAAAAAACACCCGCATTGTTAAATGTTTCTGTGCATAAAACGATAAGAAAAAATGACATTCTTATAGTCAAATTTGAAAAAAAAATTAACTCGTACTCCTGGGGTAATAACGCCACGTTAAGGTTCTACCAATTTTCACGGCTCAGTTTTCGATGGTATTTTTCAAACAAATACATGATTTGATGCAGCAACTTATTGACTATCTATATAAAAAAAATAATTTAACAGATATGTATTCATAAAATGTAATGGCGTGATTTCTTGGCCAATGCTTTTTGGCGTTATTACCCACCTATATGGGTAATAATGCCATGCAGACAAAACTATGAAATAAGATGGAATAATTGCATGTAGATTGCCCAATTCTAAACATACAAAGTCTACAAAGTTAGAAATTGACAAATTGCATTCTAAGCTATTGAAAATGTTCAATTTTTTGTGAAAGTGTAAGAAAAAAAAAGGTGTGGTGCGGGGGGGGGGGAGGATGAGGCAAAAGAATATCAGACCGTGAGCTTATTTTTACTTAAAAAGGACCGCTTAAATAGAATTATTAGAAACATTGCACAGTTTTAACTGTGTTTATTTGAATCAGTATTTAGGATGTAGCTCGGCCACTGTAGGGAATCAACCGGGGTATTAATGCCAAGAATAGGCGTTATTACCCCGTTATAGTTATTGCGCTGTACATTTTAAATTATCAATTATCTCGAGAAGATATCCAAAATCTTCAACAACATTTTGAAAGTCCATGAAATGTACTACAAATTTATGTAATTAACAAAGTATTTCCGGATAAAAAAAAAAAATAGTCTTCACATCACAAAACGTAACTCGCAAATTTTAGATCAAGCGTTAATTATAGTTGCTTGTAAAAACAATAAGACCTAAAAATTAAACAAATTAACTTGAAGCTGTTTTTTGCGATTTATAAAACTCAAAACCTTTCTGCGCATAGCACATGGGTGTCATTTACCACATTACTTCATAATTATGCATAATATTAGCACTTGGCGTTATTACACCAGACCACCTTATATTGTAAATATTTGCAGTAAACTGGTAAACGGTCAGTTAACCATTTTTATAAGTAACGGGTTACTTGGCCATATTATAGAGCCTTTACTTTATTCAAGATCCTCAAAATTCTTGATAAACTCCAAATCGAATTAAAATTTTATTTATTCTTAAACCTAGCGAATTGCAAGGAGCTAATAAGAAAAACTGACATATCCTCAAAATAGCTAAGTTTTAAATGCAACCGCTTTCACAGAGTTTGATTATCAACAAGAGAAACTTTCACAAGTAAAATTAAATTGAAATTATTATTTAAACGCTTTATTACGCTTGAAACTATCATAATATTAAAAAATATAACCAAAATCGAAAAGTAAAAACTAGCCCGGTTGTAGATTGTCCTCAGTGTTCCTTTCCAAAAAAAAAAAAAAAAAAAATTAAAGTTTGAGCGAGGTATTTGAAAGTAACGCCCCCATAGACTTAACATTATCATCCGGGTCTTTTTGAGTGACTCGAGTATCGTCTTAATGCTAAATTTCGGTCAAAAATATGGCAAAAATAGAATTTTATTTTTACTGGTGTTACTTTGGCAATAGCCAGTCCTTTCGTTTACGAAATATTGTAAAAACCTAGACAACCACATGTTGGTACCAATAAAAAAAATAATAATAAAAAAAACTGGGCAAAATTTTACAGTAAAAAGAAATAGAAATTTTATCAATACTTCCGAGAGAAATGTTTCCTGATAAAGCTTCTAAAATAAGGCAAAGTTTTCTATTCAAAATTTACTAGTGGAAGTTTACGCAGAATTTAACATTACCTTCAAATTTCGGATGTAAGATCAATCTGATGAGGCACCTACATGATTAGTTTTGGGTGTTCATAGGTTAAGTATAAAGAGGGAGGTAGGGGAATAGAGGTTAACCCTCCTTAATGCATATAAATGGTTTTTTTTACACGGAATTTATCGATCAGCTTCACATTTTGGATCTAGGTTCATTCTGATAAGGCGCTTCCCTGATTTGTTTTGGGGAATCACTGGCTAAGTATTAAGGGGGATCTGGGAGTTACCCCTCTTAATTTAGGTAAATGGATTTTTCATGCAGAATCGATCTGCTTTAATTTTTGGATAATCTAAAGTTCATACTGATAAGACGCTTCTCTGGGGGGGGGGGGGTCTTTTGGTATGGCGGAATGGACGATTACCTCCCTCCCCCCTTAAATTACATAAATGGGCTTTTATGCAGATTTATGCCATTTGCTTTAAATTTTGGATATAGGTTATTTCTGATAAAGCGAATCTATGAATAGTTTTGGGGACGTAATGGTTAAATATAAAAGAGAAAACGGGGTATAGCCCCTCTTAAATTAAACAAATGGGGTTTTATGCAGAATTATTCGATTTGCTTCGACTTTTGGATGTAGGGTCATTATGGTAAGGCGTATCCCAGATTACATTTGGGGGTTCAATCATTAAGTATAAAGGTTAAAAATGGATTAGCTTATCCCCCTTTCTTAACTTGTTTTTCGAGGGGCATTATTCCTTGAAATAATAAGTCTGTAAAATACAATGAACACCCAAAACTAATCCTAGGGGTGCTCTCATCAAAAAGATCATGTATCTAAAATTTGAACGGAATTTGATGATTCTGTATGAAAAACAGATTTATATAAATTAAGAAGAGAGGTTTTAGCCCCGTACACCTTCTTATACTTATCAAATGAAGTCACAAAACTAATCATGGACTTGCCTTATCAGAAAAAACTTATATCCGAAATCACAAGTAAATCGGACATTTTTATGAGGAGTTATCACGCTACATACATACATACATACATACATATGTAGATACATACAGAACGGGCGGACACATAAGCTCTCAAGCTTTGATAGCCTGTGAGCTTAAAACTTGTCCAAGACGCATAAAACTGTTGCTATAATTTTAATAATAGGTGTATAACAAAACCAATATGCAGAAGTTTATACTTTAAGATACTCTACCTCATTAAAATAATGATTTGTTTCCCGTCATATAAAAACCAAGTGGATCATTTTTAAATAATAATTTATGATGAAATATTTTCTTTAAAGAAAGCTTTCTTCGTGCAAAACAATATAAAATTTACTTCAGTACATGCCCCCTGTACTAAGAATTTTTTTTTAAGTCGGCTATTATTTATAGTGATTTTAATTTAAAAAAAAGAAAATACTTCATTGGAATGTTCATCATCTCTTTAAGAGCTATTAAAGAACTTAATGAAAAATGCTACATTGCATTATTATTTTATTTTAATAATAATGTACTTTAACAGTAGGAACTGAAATGATTACTAACGTTTCCTCCCGAGAAAATTTACTACAATAGTAGACAATCGAATCTTTTTCATCGTCACAAATCGTAATTGCATTGAAGAACAAAACTCATTACATACAATTCTTTATTAAACGTCTTACAAAAAGGATGGATATTAAGTTCTGTCATAGCGGTATATTCCTGGCTGAAGCAAATAGAATACTGAAAATTCTTATCTTTTTTGCTAGAAAAAAAAGTAGACTTGTAAGAATGCTTTAAAAAAAGAAAAAAAAGTTAAAGGGGAAAGCGAGAAACATTTATGTGCAATTTTACTGAACGAAATTATCTCTTGGCGTTTTCGTCTGCATTCTCCCTCATGAGCGAAACAATAAAAAAACTCTTTCAAAAATTAAATGTTCTTCTCCCACTGAAACTCCAGCTCTTTATTTTAGTGCGTTTGAGTTGAAGTTTGAAAGAATGAGGAGATAAGTCATTCTCAGAAAATGATTACTTTTGCAGAATGACGTAGCTGAGGAGAAGATGAAAAAGAGTGTTTTCTAACTTCGCTTCGGGAGTTAATGAATATTGTTACCATAAAAATACTTTGATTTAAGTATAATAGTGAGAGAAACACGATAATTTTTTTGTATATGACATTGTATTATCTTTCTATTGATTCGTTATTATATTTTTTGGACTGTGCAGCCATAACTTTATCATTATAGAGGGATAGAGGAGGTCTGATACATGATATTGCAAGATATCATAAGGGGAGAGGGGGGAATAACTTAGTTGCTTATTAAATTTTGATCCAACCAAAATTTTCTCAAAACAAAATTAGAATGTTGTACTTTTAGTCCTTATGAACGAAATAATAAAAATACGCATGCAAAATTTAAATATTCTGCTCGTTATTTCCATGAATATTAGTTGAAGTTTGAAAGAATGAGGAGATAAGTCATTCTCAGATAATGATTATTTTTTCAGAGTGATGTAGTTGAAGAGAAGATGAAAAAAGAGTGTTTTCTGACTTCGCTTCGAGAATTAATGAATATTGTTGCTAGAAAAATTCTTTGATTTAAGTATAATAGTGTCAAGAAACGCGATTTAAAAATCAAAGATAAAAATTATTTTTATACATGACATTTTATCTTTCTGCTGGTTCATTATTATAGTTTTGCGACTTCGCATACATAACTTTATTATTATAAGCACAAAAAATATTAAAAAGTTGTAATATAAGTTAAATATTATTGTAATGCAATATTTTCTAAACATCTCCAAAAACTTTTCCTCAGACTATTGTCATATATGACATTATATTCTTTTTTTATTGATGTCACTATTATAATTTTATCTCACAATAAATAAGTATATCATTTTTAGTATTTCTATTGCCTAACTATTACAATATAGATATATTGAAAGATGTAAAATTAAAGTAAACCGACACTAAAGCTTTACCAAAAATGCAGAAAATGTGAAAGGAATAAAAAGTAAACACATAGGCGTAAGATAAAAAATATAACAATAAATATGGAATGAAATTCACTGTCAGACCTTTTTGATCTACATTTTTCCTTATAAGGGAAAAAGCAAGAAAAAACTCCTTCAAAATTTAAATGATCTTCCTCCTCTGAATTCCAGCTCGTTATCTCAATGCGTATGAGTTAAAGTTTGAAAGAGTGAAGAGAAAAGTCATTCTCAGAAAATGATACTCTTACACAACTGGAGAGAATATGAATAAGTCGGAAATTGCACGGTAAATGTAGCAAATGAGGTGCGTTCGTATGATAAGCAAGTTTTAAAAGAATTCAGATCTTTGTGTAGTACTATACAGTGTTTCGTATGCAGTATAATATCCGAAATCTTTTGCGTGTCTCTGTATGCTATCTGTTTTTTGTTATACAGGAAGCAATTTATAGTAAACCTCAGCAACATATATCAATTTCATAAAATGTGGAATAGTTTAATATTAATTAAACGCGCCCCAAACAATGTTTCAAATCATTAGATTGGGTAGTTTTTGCGTTGTTATATGCGGAATCACAGACGAACGGACAGACGGACTGAATGACGACTATAGGTGCTACATATTTAAATAATTATGAACACACCTAAAAATAGAGTTTGACGTTTTAACTTCGGTAGTTAAGATGGTTGTTATCAAAATACATTGATTCAAGTATATAATTGCGACAAGTGTCACGAATTGAAAATCAAAGAAAATTACTGTTTTCTGTATATCACATTCTATTCCTTTTCAATTGGTGTCACTATTATGATTTCATAATTTAAGAAATTAATATAACAGTTTTAATCTGGTTTTCATTGCATAACTATTACAATAACAATATAGTGAAAGGAGTAAACTTAAAATAAACCGAGAATAAAACTCTACAAAAGATCCGAAAAACAAAAAGGATTCAAAGTAGACATATACTACGTGCAACAAAAAATATAATAAAAATTACGGAACGAAATTCACTCTCCGCGTCCTCATATGCATTTTGCTTTAAAAACAAACAAATAGTAAAAAAATCAAATTTTAAAGGGTTTTCTTCCGTGAAAAAAATGAAGTACTCAAAAATGAGTAAATCGACATCGAATTGAGTATGTTTGGATCAAAACTGAATACTTTGCTTACCCAATTTTGAAACATCAAATCCAAAGAATTGAAAATTTTATAGCCTGTATTGTTTTACTTCATTCATGGCGTCATACAATATGCTAATGATTAATTTTGCAATGTCTTTTAAATAATTTAAAAGTACTTGCGAATAATGCTCGTCATAAAAATATTCGATTTGGATATTTTGATAATAAATTTGCTATTTTTCTTAATAAATAATCAATTAAGAGTTTATTGTTAATAATTTTGAGCAAGAAATAATTGCCAGTTCATTTTTACTTTAATTTGTAAGTTCAGGGGGCAGTTTACAGAAATTTATATTTAAACACTACCATGGACTCAAAAATAAGTACTCAGTTTTGAGTACATTTGAATCGGACCTATTTTGAGTACGTGAAGTACTTAAAATTGAGTACTTTTTACTTAATTTTGAGAACCCATTTTTTTCAGTGTAATAGTGACAAACATCACGAATTGAAAATCATAGAAAATTACTCTTTTCTGCATATGATATTTTACTCCTTTTCTGTTGGTGTCACTATTATAATTTTATAATGTAAGAAATTATTATAACATTTTAATCTCTTATTTATTGGATAACTATTACAATAACGATATATCGAAAAGAAGTAAAATTAAAGTAAACCGGCAGTAAAGCTCTACAACAGAGCAGAAAATGTAAAAATGATTAAAAGTAGACATATATACATACAAAAAATAAAAATAAACCGACAGTAACGCTCTACAAAAAAGCAGAAAAAATAAAAGGGATAAAGTAGACATATATAGGTAAGAAAAATCTATAATAATAATTCGTTCACGACGTTTTCATCTACATTTTCCCTTGTGAACAAAACAAATAAACAAACAAAAAAAAACTTTTCAAATTCAAAAGGTTTTCTTCAGTGAATTCAAGCACGCGTACGTGTCAGTTAAAGATTTAAAGAATGAAAACTGACGTCATACTGGAAATATTATTACTCCCGAAAAATTATTTTATAGAGGAAGGCATAAAAGCTAATCTACTCACTTCACTTCAGAAGTTAACGAATTTTGATGACATCAAAATACTTTGATTCAAGTACAATAGAGATAAGCATTACGAACTGAAAATCAAAGAAAGCTACTCTTCTTTCTATGTAAAATTCTATCCCAGTTCATTATTATGATTATATTATAATAAATTAATATAACAGTTTTGATATCTTATTTATTGCATAACTATTTCAATAACGATATATTGAAAAATGTCACGTTAAAGTAAACCGACAGTAAAGCAGAAAAAGTAAAAGAGATAAAAGTAGACATACCTATATACATAAGGCAAAAATTATAACAATAATTTGGGAACGAAATTCTCTATCCACCTTTTCATCTACATTTTAGTTTATGAACAAAACAAACAACAAAAAACTCCCTTCAAAATTTTAATGGTTTTTCTTCCGTAAACTCCAGCACGAGTACATGTCAGTTAAAGATTTAAAGAATGGGAATTGACGTCATTCTGGAAATGTTATTACTCCTGAAAAATGATGTTATGGAGGAGGACATAAAAGCGTATCTACTCACGTCACTTCGGAAGTTAATGAATATTGTTGTCATAAAAATACTTTGCTGAACATATAATTATGACAAGAAACACGAACTGGAATTTAATCAGATTAGGACTGGAATGCATAAGAGTTCTTCATTTGCTTCGAGAATCTTAAGATAATTATATATTTTGTTTTCTCTGAATCAGAAAGAATATAAAAAAACTAGTTGGATGTGCCAATCCCAAATCTTTCTTCTATCTCATACGTACACTTTAATATTTAAAAAATAGTTACGCATGTTAATGCTTTAAGAATTTTAATTCAATACTATTACCAACTTTGATTTTCATCTTAAATTTCTGCTTCAGTCAACTAATCAGAGTAAAAACGAGTTTCCGTTCCTGCATGATCCGATGGACAATAGAAAGATTGGCAGATTTTTTTCAAATTCAGGGAGGACCTACTTACTATACCCAAAAACAATCATACACAAAAATTTTAGTTCAGTTCTATGCATAACTTCATACACTTTTTGATGGTAAAATAATGAAAATGGCACAAAAATCGCTATTGCAGCGCCCCTTTCGGGCGCAATATTTCAAAAATGAAGGAGGACCTGCTTGCCACAGCCAAAAACATTCACAAAATTTTGGTTCAATTATATGCATATCTTCATATACTTTTTGATCTTCGAATTGCGACATACGGACACTCCCACAGACAGACACACGGTTGACAGACATTTTGTAAAAACATGTTTTTTGGAATCTGACCTCTAAAACGTGCAAATCCGTCGAAAACCGGAAGTCGAAAAAAATTTCGATTAAAATACTTTCTTCTATTGAAGATAGAAGAAAGTAAAAATGATTATCCCTTTTGCATATTTATATATAAATGTTACGGACAAAATAACCTCTCAAAGTTTTCGTGTACATTCTTCTTTAACAACAAATAATAAGATAACTTCCACTTTAAAACGTTTAGTTCTCACTATATTACTGCTATTCGTTATTGAGCGTGTCAGTTACAACTTGAAAGTATGGAGAAATAAGTCCCTCTAAAAACTAATTACTTTTGAAGTATGCTGTAGTTGGCAAAAGACATAAAAAGAGATTTTACTGGCTTCACTTCACACGCTAATGAATACTGTTGTAATGAAATCACTTTCGTAAACATGTAACAGTGACAAGAAACATCATTTGAAATCCCAAGAAACACATTATTTTTCCATTAATGGCATTATTATTATTTCGGTAATGATTCTTCATTTACTTGCAAAATGTTACGATAATGGTAAATTTCTTTTTTTTTTCAAGACTAAAAAATATATACAACATAAAAGATAAAAGGAGACATATTTATATGTAAAATTTTATGGAACGAAATTATCTCTCACGTTTGCGTCTACATTATCCCTTATGGGCGACACAGAAAAAGAAAATTCTCTCAAAAATTTACATGGTTTTCTCTTACTGAATTCCACCTCGGAGTTTTAATGCTTATCTTTTAAAGTTTGAAAGAACCGGGAGGTAAATTACTTTGGCAAAGTGATTATTTCTAAAGAATGATGGAGTTGTCAGGGGACATAATGAGAATGCTTTCTGATTTTACTTTGGTTTTTAATAAAGGATGTTAGCGTAAAAACCCTTTGGTAAACGTATAACAGTGATAAAATCATAAAATTAAATTAAAAATAACATTCTTTTTCTATTTCAATCCTTATTAGGTGCGTTCGTAACTATGTAAATACGTACTCTCTTAAAAAGTCCACAAAATTGCTCAATTTGAGCTGAAATCCACTCATCTCAATGTTGAAAGGCAGCTTCTCCAAAAAGAGTTGAAATAACTCGAGTTTTAACCAATTTAAATGAAGTTGAGCTACTTAAATAACCAATTTAGATCAAGAAGATTTAGTCGTTTGAAAAACAACTCTTTTATGATCGAAAAAATTACAGCTCTTTCATGAGAAGCCAAATCAACTCTTTCGTTTTAAGAGTGTAATACTTAAGTCGTCGTTCAATCTGTCTGTCTATAAGTCTCAATATAATAGAGCAAAAACCATCCAACCAAATTGCTTGAAATTTAAAATATGTAATTGTTGTATAATTTTGTTAAATCATTTCAAATTTTAAAAAAAATCGGATGAATAGTTTAATTACAGGAAAGATTAAAATTATTCCGTTATATTACAGTCAATGGGGAAAATAGTTTCAAGTGCATTTTAATGGTGTAACACGCTTTCGAACTGAATAAAATTCATATGAATCTATGAAGTATATACTAAAGTATACGTTATGTCTAATGTGGGGTGCAAGGAATATTTATTATTAATTTACAAGGCCTAAAAAAACTACTCCATTACATAATGGTATAGGGGGAAACTGAGTTTGGGTCGCGTTTCAATAAATTTAAACTAGTTCACATTTTATGAAATTGATACTTGTTGTTCAGGATTACTACAAGTTACTTGCTGTATAATAGAAAACAGATACAATTCACAGGGACACATAAGAGATTTCGGATAGTCTACCGTATTCGAAGTACAGTATAGTATTACACCAATATATGAATATTTTTAAAAGTTCATTAATGTACGAACGCACCTTATTTGCTACGCTCGACGTGCACTTTCCAACTTGTCATGATTTCAATTGATAATAATTCTACATTTATTGCAACAATATTTCGATGATATATTTTGTTTCTAAAGCTATTCTGAAAATTTTATTTTCGGCGTTCTAAAACGCGAAGTACCTCACACATTCACGAAACGATTGCTAGATGCACAGTGGCGGTCAATAGTTTCCGGCCAGTTAGTTTCTTCGATTTATTTACCAAAAGGTTTCAGAAAAGAAGAAGCACAATTGCTTCAAAAGTTAGGAATATGTGAATGACCTCTGACCACGTGATCATTTTGATTGGATACTGAAGATGATTCATATAAAGGGATAAAATTCAAAATTCGCGTGTGCAAAAGTTTCCGGCCACTTATCATTCTTTAGTTTTTTCTATCGGTAAACTGATTTTTGGTTGTGTTTATGAATGAATCAACGTGTATAGCATAATCTGAATTCAAAATTGAAAAGTTCAACAATTATTGTTCATAAATGAGTGATTTGTCGCTAAATGGCCAATCTTTTCGAGATATTGCGGCAAAGTTATCGATCGGTAAAATCGACCGTAAACGATATCTAAAAATTATATAAAGATGGCCATGGCCTTCAGGACTTTCAGAGGTCCTGAGATCCCGGAAAATTACTATTCCTGTGGACAGAATTATCAGGAGAAAAACAATTGATAATCCGCATAAAAATTCCGCTGCAATATACTGCGATTTACGGAATTAAAATATTGCTGAAATAAATCCGTATACAGTATAAACATGCTGACATGATGCATAACTTTATGGAAGAGTCGGTGTTAAAAAAATTTTAGAGTTAAAAAAAATACAAACATACCCGACTGGCGTTTTCCAAAAAAACCCAAAGTCTGGTCAGGTGAAAACTGGAAAAAAGTTCTATTTTGCCATCAATCGAATTCAAAACAATTTTGGAGGTGATGGCAGACACAATGTCCGATGACCTAACAACAAAAGATATTATTCGACCTATGTTATTCCTACAATGGCGCATGGCGGAGGACACGTTATGCCGTGGGGAGTATTTTCTTCAAAAAGTGTAGGTCCGTAATTTGAAATCCACAGCCAGGTGAATGATACAATGTATAAGGATATCTTGCAAGACTATTTTCTGCTTCATTAGAGAAAAAAATTTGGTCACAACTATTTTTCTTAACATGATAAAGACAAAAATAATGTTTCTAAACTTTGATAAGCAATAGTTTTCGCACAAAAAATTTCGTTTTTGAGATGATCAGCCCAAGCGCCCAACATGAATCCAATAGAAAATCTTTTAAAAGAAGTTGACAAAAGTCTGCGGAACTATAAATATTCCAACTCAGTCGAAATTTCGCCAAAATTGCAAGAAATGTGGGAAAAACGTACCATAGACGATCTTTAACCGTTGATTGTATGAATGTCACGTTGCCACACCGCAGTAATTATTACGAAAGCTAATAAAATAGTAATACGATAAAATACTAATTGTAAATGTTGTTGATCACTGTAATTTTCTATTACAATACCACTTTTTTACAAACTTGTGAAAGTGGCCGGAAACTTTTGAGAACATGCGTTTTCCTTTATACTTAATTTTGTCAGTTAAATTTATTGATATTTACATGTTCTTCTACAAGTAAGTTCCTAACTATTATGTCTATAAAATGTATAAATATCATTTTGAGATTCCTCTTCATATGGGTATATTTACAAATTAACTGAAAAATTTTTGCTGGCCGGAAACTTTTGACCGCCACTGTAAATGCATTTAATTTATTGATTTTACTAAAAGAGGACGGAAATCGAGTAATGGTTTTCACTTTTCCATAAATAGAATGAATCTTCATTCATAATCTATTACTCCGTTATGAAGAACATTCGCATATTGATTGTTAAAACTTGTTTTCAAACGCTAACTTTCACACTATTTTTTTAAAGCTATTTTGTTTTTGCAAAGGAATGGAAAATGCTATTTGATTTCTGGTCTGAGTAAGAAGAGCTGAATTTTTCATGTATTTCAGAGAAAAGATATTTTCAAGAATGAAAATAATCAGGGCGAAGAACGGTTCAAATCGGTCTTAAAGGTGTTTTGAAACCTCTAATTTTTTCCAGCGAAGTTGAAAAATGTTTATGCATTCGGTTTGTCTGTCATTTTTATCAATTTTTCCACTTTCTAATACAGGTAAATATACTCGGATTTTCATGCTATTGATAAAAGTTATTTAGTGTCACCAAAACATGTTCGCTATTGTATATAAAGTATGTAGAATTAATAGTTTATTTACAGGGGCACTCAAAAAATTCCATTAGATTATGGTATGTGAGGAAAAATCGTTTGCAGAGTATTTTTATGAAATTACATTGAAACAGACATAAATAACTTAATTTCTTTACGATTATGTTAGAGTAGAGCATTCATAGCATTTTTATTCATTTACATGGACACATAAAAAATTTTGTTACGCTATTGTTTTTCAGTAATAATTGCTGGAACGTGTATTTTAAAATTAGATATGCACGTTAAATTTTTTTTTTGTATTTTATTCATTATGTATAAATTCTACACCTCGTATACAGGGATTCACAAAAGTATTCATATACCATTCTCCTTATTAGAAGAAATTACTGAAGTGGAATTTTCAATTTAGTTATTTGTATATCTTATCCTCTTCATATGCTAGTGTTTATTTATGTAATTTTTTAATTTCATTTATGGATAAACTGGTAACTAAGGTAGGTTAAACAGCGGTTTTTTTGTACATTAAATTTGATTATATATGAGGTGTAAAAAAGTACATTTTTAGATAATTTCTTACGATTTGTTATTTGACTTTAATTTTTTGCATTGCAAAAATATAAAAAAAACATAAAATAAATATATAATTAATAATATTTTATTACTAACGGACTCTACAAACGTTATCTAAACGCACAGTAAAATTATTTAAGTTTCCATTTTATACATTTCGCATATTTCTCTGCAACTTTTTATGTAACAAGCTGCTCACTAAAAAAGTGCTACAAGAAAAAAAATACATATTTTGTTTAGTTCTGCTGTCTGTCAGGCTCCATGCACACCAATTTCTCTCTTTTTTTTAACATCGTTTACATACGTGAAAAAAAAAATTGTGCAGATGTGTATAAAAAATTTGTACAGATTTTATAAGACACATAAGGTCTGAAGAGTTAAGTGAACTAAATTTTGGCATGCGTGTAGTTAGCAGACATATACAGGATCATGTACATAGATCACATAAGTATATCATATACAGGGTTTGTACAAAAGTATTCTCATATCTTCTCCTGATTAGAGGAAATTGCTGAAGAGGAATTTTCAACTGAAATATATGTATCTCTTAAATGAACTAAGTTTAGGAGTGCATGTTGTTAGTAGATAGAAAATTTTATATCATATTCATGGCTGCTATAAAATTCGGATAATTTTCCGATTGTAATTGGGAGCAGCTGAAATCGGGTTTTCAAATGCGTTATGTATTTCCACATTTTTGAATTAGACATAATAATTTTAACTTATAAAACGGCGCAGTTTTGTTACTTTATTCTGATTGTATTGGAAAGTGTTTCATAATCTATGCTTGACGCATGATTTTTCTTTTTTGTTTAAATATATATTTGTTATAATTTTGATGTAAAATACTAAAATATTTCTTGACTAAATTTAATGGCGTGGATTTTAATTCTATTTATGAACAAGGCGATAAACCAACAGAGTGGGAAATTATCCAGGGTGGTTCAGCAGATGAGCATGACATGGATTTGAATCCAAAACCTGTCAACTACCAGCATTGAGAGAAAAGCTTGTAAGTCTGTGGTGGGCTGTGTTTTGACTGAATGAAGGTGTATTTAAAAGTTAATGCAGAATAATAAAGAGTATTGATTTCGACTTCACTTAAAAAATTATTAAATGTTTAAATGCTTTGGGAAAAAATAGAAACAAATGATAATGGTAGGCAATACAATGTAAGTCTTTAAAAAATCCACCTTTTTCGGTTAATGGCATTATTATAATTTCAGTCTATAATACTTATTTATTTCGAGCAAAAAATATTTTATAAAGATATGCTTGTTATGTGATTTACAGAAATTTATTAAACAATGATTTGAAGCTTTGGAAACTATGCTGAGAACAACTTAAGCTATTGTTAACTTTTAAGAGAGATACAAAATATTATATTGACAAGCGTGATAGTTCTTAAAGCTTGTTTATTCCCTATTGATTGGCCCGAATGAATCATGTATAATAAGGTAAAAAAAAATATAAATTTGGTAACAACATATCGCAATATTATAAGAATAATTCAAGGCAATATTATAAGAATAATAGACAGCGATATAATAAGAACAATACAAGGCAATGTAATAAAAATGATACCACGCAATATTATACAGGTTGTCCAGCGAATAAGACCCTGATTTCAAACTTAAATTTCTCAGACACAAAGACTGACAGAATTATAAGGTAAATAGTTTGTTTATTAGGTAAGCTGTAAAAATGTTATACAGAAGTTTAAAATTGTGAATATTTTGAAAAGATTGTAGTATGATTGCAAAGAACGCCTGACTTGACATTTTTCTTGTTTTAAATTGCTTGCAAAAAACGAGTTTTTCAACGTACAGTGACATATTTTAACGATTTTCAGAACTGATTGATTAGAGTTTCGAAATTCTAAAAATCATTTAAAATATTCCCCTGTACGCCGAAAAACTCGTTCTTTGCAAGAAAAATATCAAATCAGGCATTCTTTGCAGTCAGAACACAATCTTTTCAAAAGATGCACCATAGAATCTTCTGCATAACATTATTACAGCTTATCTAATAAACAAGTCGTTTACTGCATAATTCTACAGATATTTGTTTTTGAAAAATTTAATTTTGAAATCAGGGTCTTATTCGGAGGACACCCCATAGAAATAATACAAATCTATAACAGTTAGTTAAAGTGGGGCATAAAGTGAGAGTTTTTTTTACATAATTTTCTAGCTTAATAATTACATTTTCTGCAAAATTATAGAAATTTACAGTAGTTTTAAGTAAAACAAATTTAGATTGAAAGAAAAGGCATTTACTTATTTTGTTTATGTAACTATTTTGACATTAAAAAATTACAAGTCTTCATTTATTACAAAAATGTTACATTAAATATATATTTCATTTTTATACCCCGCTCATATTTTTAGGTGCATTCGTAATTATGTAAATACGTAGCACCTATAGTCTTCGTACAGTCCGCCCGTCTGTCCGCATATAACAGAGCAAGAACTACCCACCCAAATCGTTTGAAATTTAAAATGTATAATTGTTGCATAATTTTGTTCAGTCATTTCAAATTTTATGAAAATCGGATGAATAGTTTAATTACTTAGACAATCAAAAGGATTCCGTTACATAACGGCCAATGGGGAAAATAGTTTCAAGTGCATTTTAATGGTGTTACACTCTTTCGAATATAATAAAATTGATATGCATCTATGAAGTATACACTAAAATGTACATTCTGTACAATTTGGGGTGCGAAGAATATTTGTCATTAATTTTCAAGGCTACACAAAAGTATTCCATTACATAATGGTGTAGGGCAAACATTGTTTGGGGAGCGTTTTAATAATATTAAACTATTTCACATTTTATAAAATTGATATGCATATTACAAATTTAAATTTTTTTTGCCAAAATTAACCTTTATACTATATTAATTTCCTTAAAACAATATTCCGTACTTAGTTTAATTTATTAAATTAAAATCTTGTTACTAGATCTAATTTATTAATCTTTATGGAAACGATATAAATTCTTATTTCGCCTTAAAAAATATTTATTCCAGTATGCGTAAATTTTAAAGATGGCTCTAAATTAAAAATATTCTTAATTAAACTTTATTTCTTAATATTCCAAATAAAACTCATTTTTTTCTATGCTTTTATCAACCCTTTTTAAGAAAGTCTTATTAAATTTATTCCAAAATCATATCTTTCAAAAAATACCATTATTTTTATTTATCTATTTATTTATTTTCCCACTTTCAACATTCGATATGTGTGCATAACAATAAATTCATTTCTTTTCTTTTTCCCTTAAAATTAATCGTCTGCAAAACTATATCGTTTGCACGGATATTTGAAAATTCTGAGTCATTATCAATTGGTTAAATAATATTTTTTTTTTAAATAAATTATCGTCTGTGGAATATAGTCTCGGTTCTGGGCATGAGTTATGTTTACTTAAAAGAATGATGGTTCGAGAGTAAAGAATGTTCTAGAATTTTCTTTTTTAGATTGAAGAGAGGCAGATTTGAGGTGGTAAGAGAGATTCTTGAGTTTTCTCTTCCATGAGTACGGCTGGTTGAAGTAAATGATGTAATATATTTTTTTTTTTTGATATTTCGGTTAAAGATCGTTTGCAAAAGGAGCTTTTCAATCTATCATGACTACAGTTTAATAAATGAACTTACAGCAGCCAATGAGTAATTTATTGGATCCTCTACACCTATTTATTTTGTTTTTTACCTCTCTTTTCATAGCTAATGTAACAGGGGCAGAATAGGGGGCTATTACTTTCTTTTATAAGTTCAGATGCTTACAAAGATTGAATTTGATTTTTTATTTCTTTTTCTTCTAGGGGAGATGTTCGGTAGGGCCTCAAAGATATAGGTAGGTCAGATTTTAGTATCACGCGTTGTGGTTCAATATTTATCTTACCCACATCATATTTATGCTTTGCAAAAATATCGCTATAAATTTGAACTAATTCCCTTAAATTTTCATCTTGAATTACATTTATTTTCTCAGTTAAATCTGAATCCGAATTATTGCAAAAATTTTGAGGAGTCATGAAACTTCTATAATCAAGTTGCACATTAATTTCGTGATGATATTCAAAACAGTCCTCATTTTTCATAATATTTCCACAAGTAGATTGTAACTCTATATCATGATTACTTGCATTTAGTGTTTCATTATCATACTCATCATTTGCTACATTATTATCAATATTTAATTTCAAATTTTTTTCATATTCTGATGTTACAAATTCATTAGATTGATCCCTGTTTTGTTGTACTTGGTTCATATTTACTGTATTGAAATGAAGGGATCTCTCATTATGTATGGATATACTGTTAGTTATAATTTTCCTTCCCTGCCTTACAATACAATCTTTACATTCTATGGTTAATTTAAATTTAGAATTCTTTTAACCCCAAAATAGCATAATCCAAATTTGTATTGCATACTAAAATGTTAACATATTTTTTTTTAACCACTTTTAGAAAAACACTACATTTTTTATTTATATGTAAAAATCCTTTTGCCTGACCAATGGTAACTGAGGGTATAGTCTCAATTTTAGCATTAAGTTTTTTTAACAAATTTAAGTGGCAATATTGCAATAGTTGAGCAACACATCTACAACACATGGTAAATTATAATTATTTGTATATCCATACACAATTAATTGTCAAATATTATGAGAATTATTCTGTGAGCTACTTAGAAGAGTATCAGAGGATGGCAACTCATTCCTAAAAATACATTCTCTTCCCCAATGAAAAGCATTACTCACACCCCTATTTGCGCATATCCTACAAGGTCTTGAAGGATATGAATTCTGAATATAATTATTTTTACAAATTCTATCATTATTTTCATGGTGCTAAGTTTACAATTCATACGGACCACGCATCTCTAGTATGATTAAAGAGTGTTAAAAACTTAAGAGGCAGGCTTTTTAGATGGTCACTCAAACTTAGTATGTTTGATTATGAGATAAAATATAAAAAGGGTTCAACAAATGTCGAAGCAGACATGTTGTCACGAAATCCTGTTTGTCATTTTAATCAACATATTAGTTTATTGTTAGATAGGAAAGAAATTATAGAGATGCAAGACAAAGACAATGTTTGTGACAAAAAATATAAAAAAGAGAATGGAATTATTATAGTTCAGAAAAAGGGATTCAAAAAATTGTTGTACCAATGTCATTAAGAAAAAAATTACTTCATATTGCTCATGATAATTTTGGACATTTGGTGATTCAAAAAATGCTTAATTTAATATCTCCCAACTATTATTATTCTAATATGACAATAGACATTAAACAATTTGTTAAACATTGCGACACCTGTCAGAAAAATAAAAAACCAAAACAGAAAATATTCGGCTTATTACAAGCTATGCCAGCCACAGATCAACTTTTTGAATGCCTTTCTATTGATACTGTGGGTGGATTTAACTATTACAACTCAACAAAAAAATTCTTACACATAATAATAGATCATGCAACTAGGTTTGTCTGGGCTTTTCCCTCTAAAAATGTTACCACTGAAACATAAACTAATTGTTTAAAACAAATTTTCAATATCAAAGCACCTCAAAAAATACTTAGTGACAGCCATAAATCTTTCAGGTCTCCAAGATTTAAGAAATTCCTTAGAAATCATCATGTTCAACAACGTTTTACATCGACACATCATCCTCAGACCAATGGAAAGGTAGAGCGTGTTAATCAGACTATAGTTACCAGGCTTAAATGTAAAGTTAATTCCACTTCTTCTAAAATACCTTGGACTAGATTATTAAACCAAGTCATCGAAGAATACAACAATACGCCCCATTCTATAACCAAATTCCCACCTACCCATTTATTTTATGGTCAATTGCCTTATGAATCTCCTTTAAAACAGAACTATTTCCCACCAGTAGACAAAGCCCTCAAGATTGCGAAAGTGCGAACTCGTGAATTTCACCTTAAAAATAAAAGACTCTATGATCGAAATTTTGTCGAATCCCCATTAAAAATACAAGACTCTGTAATTTATGAAGAATTTAAATACCCTAACACTCGAAAATTAGAACCTACTTTCTCTGGACCCTACAAAATTATAAATAAACTTTCTGGTGTAACTTATGAAATAGATAAATTTAATTATGAGACAGGGCAGAATTCCGTTATTGTGCATGTTTCTAAATTAAGACCCTATTTTTCACCCGAAGATTTTAAATTGTTTCATGAGCAACCCAAAAAACAAACAGAACCTCAGATATAATCACAATCACTAGATCAAACTAAAGTCAAGACAGTAGATTAAATTTTAATTCTTATTCTTTAAATATTTTATCACCATAATTTTCAACATTAGCAGGTATGTTCTTGGTGGCCAACAAGAATATTACTTGTTTTTGGGAGTTTTTGGGGTTAAATTGGGCTCCTTATGCAGGCATAAGGTGTACACTTTGATTGTAAAAGCTTTCAAATTGATGTTGATAAATTAATTTTAAGTGTATTTAATTCTAACTGTATTTACTCATTTATTTGACATTATTATTATTCTATTTATTCAACAGATATTTATGTGATAACAGTTATAAAAAATTGATGATTCTACTCTAACCTATAACTTAATATATGATTTTCAGTGATTGTGAAAACTACAGATATTAAAAGTTTTTCAAAAAAGCAAACTATTTTTATTTCCATTTCTCAATTAAGAATGATACCTTTTATTTCCTATTTGTTTTATTATTAAAGTTTATAAACCATGTGTAGATAAAACATTACTCTACATTTGGCATTTGAAAACTTATAACCAAATTTGACAATTTTGTAAAAGAGTATCAGAGAGGAATTATTGTAAGGAAATACTGGTTGAGAGTCCATTTTCTAAATAGTTAGATTTAATTTTATTTGGATTTTGGAATTATTATTATTATTATTATTTTTACGTATACTTTCGGCTAGAAAAAATTACTTTCTTATGCTATTATAAGATAAGAAAATTATTTAGTTGCTATGTAATTATTTTTATCCTCAACCAATATTTTCCCTATCAATAATAAATAAACTGTGATATTTTCTTTTGATTATACTCTTGTTTTATTATTATTATTATTATTTCTATAATGAAGTATAGTATGAATTACATTTTTATTGAGAAAAAATAGGATATGGAGGATTATTATTGTTGTTGGTATAAATTTTGAGTTTTATTATACTACTTATTATTATTATTATTATTTGAATTTTTCTGTATTATTTATTATTAATGTTTTGAAGTGATACTATTTATTATTAGAAGTTTGACATATTATTTAAAAATGTTGGAACCCAACAAAAAACTAAGCACAATATTAAACCAAAATGGAAAAATTATGCAGTTCACTAGTAAACTGGATTGAAGATCTTTTATTTGAAGGACAGTATTTAGTAAACTTTCTGGAAATTCTTATTTAGATTAACTATTGATAGTGAACTACATTGAAGAATTGCATTTTTAAAAACTATGAAAGACTTTTTTTCATTTGAAAGACTTCATTTAAAATAAACTATGCATTAAGTTATTGTAAATATTTTAACTTCCATGGGAAAGAGATTTTTTATTGTTTTTATTATATTTTTCATATTTCTTGCTTATTAATATTTATGATTTATTTTATGTATTATCTCCTATGCACTTACAAATGATAAGTGATATTGTAACATTATTGTATTTTCCTTCAAGGAAATGCTCCTACCTAATCTTAATTCGATTTAATTTGCTCTTAACTATTTTTTTAATCGCTAATATTTTTTATATTGCGTCAGTTTTTTTTTCTTCTATCTCTTAGCTTCTGGGTTTGACAGTTTTATTCCAAAATTTAACTTTTCCAAATTATTAGATTTCTGTTCTCTGAACTTGTAGTTTTATTTAACTATCAATTTCATACAAAGTTTTGGGGAGAGGGGATAATATTACAAATTTTAAATTTTTTTCGCCAAAATTAACCTTTATACTATATCAATTTCCTTATAACAATATTCCGTACTTAGTTTAACTTATTAAATTAAAATCTTGCTTCTAGATCTAATTTATTAATCTTTATGGAAACGATATAAATTCTTAATTCACCTTAAAAAACAATTATTCCAGTATGCGTAAATTTAAAAGATGGCTCTAAATTAAAAATATTCTTAATTAAACTTTATTTCTTAATATTCCAAATAAAACTCATTTTTTTCTAAGCTTTTATCAACCCTTTTTAAGAAAGTTTTATTAAATTTATTCCAAAACCATACCTTTCAAAAAATATCATTATTTTTATTTATTTATTTTCTCTCTTTCAACATTCGATATGTGTGCATAACTATAAATTAATTTCTTTTCTTTTTATCTTAAAATTAATCGTCTGCAAAACTATATCGTTTGCACGGATATTTGAAAATTCTGAGTCAATTATAAATTGATTAAATAATATTTTTTAAAATAAATTATCGTCTGTGGAATATAGTCTCGGCTCTGGGCATGAGTTATGTTTACATAAAAGAATGATGGTTCGAGAGTAAAGAATGTTCTAGAATTTTCTTTTTTAGACTGAAGAGAGAAAGCCTTGAGGTGGTAAGAGAGATTCTTGGGTTTTCTCTTCCATGAGTACGGCTGGTTGAAGTAAATTATTGAATTTTTTTTTTTTTTTTTTTTGATATTTCGGTTAAAGATCGTTTGCAAAAGGAGCTTTTCCCTCTATCATGACTACAGTTTAATAAATGAACTTACAGCAGCCAATGAGTAATTTATTGGATCCGCTACATCTATTTATTTTGTTTTTTTCTCGCTGGCCATGATTTCTGTGCGGTGAAAGGGAAACCCGGCGATGATGTCTCTGGCTCCTAACTTTAAAATGTCACATGCATTACTGAGGTTTACTACAAGTTACTTCCTGTATAAAGGAAAGCATATATTATTCACAGGTATACGCAAAACATTTCGGATACTCTATTGTATCCGAAGTACTGTATACTATTACACCAAGATCTGAATATTTTTAAAACTTCCTTTTTCTCAGTCCATTTGCTAAGCTTGATGTGCAATTCCCGACTTCTTTTTTTCTCACGCTGAACAAGGTGAAGCTATTTGACTTACTTACGAACTCATTTTTTCCCGTAAGTGCAAGGAATGTACATGCGTTAATACTTAAGTACCTTAACCCCTTGAGGGGCAACACACTTATGTTCCTAAAATGTTCAAATGATTGACTGACACCAGGATTCACAAACAAATTTATATGATAGAAAGTAAAAGCTGTTTTTCGCGTACATTGTAAAAAGCAAATCTTAATACTAAAATACCGGTGCCAATGTGGCATAAAGGAATTAAAATTAAGTGGTATATATAATATACCGGTGCCCTTCAAGGGGTTAAAGCAGTGTACCTACAAAACCAAATAAACATAGGAAAAAAATTTACTTTCTGCTAATTGTCCATTTTTGTTACTGAGAGCTTTCATACGATCTTTTGGTAACACGTATTTTCACAAATTAACACAAAAACATAAATAATGTCACGAAAAAATTAAAAAAATTGCAAATGATTTTTGAAAAGGGTATACTATGGATGTATAATCGACTAGTTTTTCTTACATTCTCAAAATCCGTTCACATTCTTTTACCTTCAAAACAGTAATTATTTCACAAGTTTATTGAAGATCAATAAAACCCACACCTGTCAACCCGTGAAAACGAAATGTGTAAATACAAAAAAGTTCGGACGTTTTTCTTTCTTTTGTATTTTTCTTTCAGCATTTTTTTTTTTTATATAAATTCATAAGAGAAAGAATGTTCTCCTTGTGTGTAACTGGTCAAGTTTCATTACATACACGTAAAATCCTTTGTATGTATGTCATTTATACATATTTTACTCCTTTATAATATTTTTTTCATACATTTATTTAAGAAAGATAAAAATTTCAAATCAGCGAAACCCTGAAAACAATTAAATCCTATAAATACAGGAAACCTCTCATATATCACCTAATACCCATTTTTATTTCTGTAAACTTCCATTAAAAGACATATTTTATTTCACAAAATAGCAAAAATGATTTGGCATGTCGAGAAAAAGTTTTAAATATATCAGAAACTCGTACTGAAAACAACATTTTATTGTTGTGTAATAAACCACTTTTCATTATGCAAACGAATGTATCCTTGCTTTTTAAGCAAATTTCCCTTTCTACATTTATTTATTATTTGATACAATCACTGAAAATCAATATAATGTTCCCTCTAGTCTAATCAGAAAAATATCATATTAAATGAAAACGGAAAAAGATCACGTCTTACATATTTTGCATTTTTAATTCAGTAATTTTTATTCTATCTTTATTTTTATCTTCTGTCTTTACAAGAAGAAAGTATTCGATTCGTGAAAATTTTCCAGTTCCGGTTTTCGACAGATTTACACGTTTCAGGAGTCAGAGATTCCAAAAAACATGTTTTTACAAAATAAATGTCTGTGTGTCTGTCTCTCTGTCAGTCTGTCCTTCACTCTGTCTGTGTGTGTGTGGCATAAATACTGTGGACACTCTATCTCAAGAATTAATGTACGGACTTTCAGAATACTTTAGGTTCTGTTAGACTTTAATATAAACTGGATTTGATCAGTTTTTGGTGCATATCGCCCAAAAGGTGGCGCTGCTGTGTTACCTTTTTCATGATTACTACAATTGCTATATATCAAGAACTACTGGACGGATTTTCATAAACATTATAATTAATTAGTCCTTGATATTATATGGTTTTTAATACGTTTTCGTATAAGTCGCATAACAAGTGGCGCTGCTATACGGTATTATTCATGATTATCTCAATATCTCTATCTAGAGGACTAATGCACGAATTTTCATCAAACTTCAAATTCAGTTAGTTCCTAATATAAACGTATATTATATAAAATATATTCTTTTCATTTAGAGTAAAAAACTCAACAGGTGGCGCTTCTATTCAGTTTTTTACGATTTCTGCGATAATTGTATCTCAAATACTAATACACGGATTTTTATCAAATTCCAGATTCAGTTAGAACTAGAAATAATGCTATGTTTCATTTTTCTGGAAGTATAAGCGAGTATGAGATTGAAGTTTTGGGATTGCCACCTTCGACTAGTTCATATAATGGCTTAAGATAAGCTGCTTTTTTTCCACAAAAATTTTGAATGAGGTATTAGAATATGAGAAATCTTCACAAATTCATTTTGTAAACAATATTTTGAGGCGCTCAAAACCTCCATGGATCGTATCAATTTTTTTAGGTAGATTTCTTATGAAATACTACCTATCGCAATCGCTCCTATGTTAGAATTTCTGAAAACTTTCTGCAGATCTAGGCCGATCATGACCCCTAGACCCCAAAACTACCATTAGTCAAAAAGTTTATCTATCTATCTATCTATATATATATATATATATATGTCACTCTGTCTATCTATCTATATACATATACATATATATATATATATATATATATATATATATATATATGTCACTTTTTTATGGACACGATAACTTTTATAATTCTGCTCAAAACTCTTCCAAACTAATGCATAAAATTAAGGGGTATAAAATCTCGGTCGCGTTCGTTAATGGGCAAAATTGGACCAAGGGGGTAGAAATAGGTTGGGGTTTGTGAAAACCGAAAAAGAGTTATAACTTCTTAACTAAAATAGATATTGAATCAGTTTAAAGTTTATGTTATTTTTAAAAAATAGGCCAAAAATTTATGCTGTCAGATTTTTGATAAAAATAAAAATGGGTTTAAGGGGTGAAAAAAATATGATTTTTGAGAAAAAAATTATAATTTCATCATTTCTCAAGATATGAATTCCAAAAAATTTTTTTATAAATGTTTTCAAAATTATCTAAAACGTTTCTATCTACAACTTTTAGAAAGAATTAACTCTTACTGATAAAAAAATTAAAAACGAAAACAACAAGTAAGAAAAGTCATGCGTTAAGCATACATTATGAAGCACTTTCCAACACTTAATGAAATCTTTAACAAAACTTTGTTATTTAGGGAAATAATAGTGTATAGCCAAATATACCCAAATATGTATTCCAGTACATTAGAACAGCCCTGTATTTCATATGTCAGTTCATATAATGGGAAAATTTAGCTTAGCAAGAAAATACCCAGTAGCTTGAAATTTCTTTTTCAGCAAATCATACTATTAGATGGAAACATACTTGAATACTTTTGTTCAGCCCTGTAGTTTACATTGTACTTTTATTACACGTCAGCATTAGGCTAAAATTTATTATAAATTAAACACTTTTAAAACAACTGAAATCATATTCTCATAAATCATCATTCATAGGCGTCGTTGTACCGAATTCTTTGCGTGGTCCTGTATATCACTTTATCTATATTCTGAAAACATTTCTCAGTAAATTGAATGCAGCTCAGCGTAAAAATGAATAGCTTATTTAAGAACCACGTTTAAATAATTTACGCTCATATTCAGTAACGTTGGTGAGCTCTTTTGGGTAGCCCTGTATATCAACTATAACATTTATACACACCATATAATGTGCATATATTTAGCGAAATATAAACGAGAATATCGTAATTAAAATGCATTTCATCCCTCCATCAGCCATCATCGGACATATATACGGTACTTCGGAAAGAATATACTATTTTAAATCTTTTGTGTGGCCCTGTAAATGCTATGTACTTCATATTATGCATGACAGTAGCGTATAATTTATATTAAGCTTCAGTGACATATATCAATTTTATTATACATCAAAAAGCTTAATATATTTAAAATATGTCACACACAATTCCCCCTTTTACCATTACCTAATGGAATTCTTTTGTGTGGCCCTGTAAATAAATAATAGCTACATTTTCACCTTATATTTTATAGAATGCATATTTTAATATGTTTGACAGGGTATAACATCTTTAAAATTCCTTTAAAACGATTTTTCCCCATAGGCCGTAATGTAATAGGAAACTTTTGATTCGCCCTGTAGATAAACTAATCATGGTAGAAACTTCATTGTCGACAGGACTTGTGCTAGGGTAAACGTCAATAACGTCCTAAAATTTCATGGCAATCCGAGTATATTGACGATTTTTCCTCATGGGCCGTAATGTAATGGAAAACTTTTGATTCGCCCTGTAGATAAACTAATCATAATAGAAACTTCATTTTCAATAGGACTTGTGCTAGGGTAAACGTCAATAATGTCCTAAAATTTCATGGCAATCTGAGTATATTAACGATTTTTCCCCATAGGCCGTAATGTAATGGGAAACTTTTGATTCTCTCTGTAGATAAACTAATCATGGTAGATACTTCATTTTCAATAGGGTTCGTGCTAGGGTAAACCTCAATAACGTATAAAAATTTCATAGCAATCCGAGTATATTTACGGGAGTTAGAGCGCGGCCAGACGGCCAGACGGCCATACGGACAGACGGACAGACGGACAGACAAACCGAATGCATAAGCACTTTTCAACTTTGTTGGAAAGTACTAAAAAGGGGGGGGGTGGAAAAAGAAAAAACCCATAACTTCGTCTATCTTAAACTATCAAATCCGGTTAAATTTATTTTAAATCTTCTCAATTCTACAGGGTGATTCTGAATTCATCATCAATATTTGGTGGGGAGGTAGGGAATAGGAAAAGAACACTATTTCACATAGGAAAGCATGGGCACAGACGTCATGTAGTAGGGCAATATGAATCCGGTTAAATGATGGAAAGAAAACATAACAAGAAAGTAGTAAGAGAAAAAACATTTATTTGTGCATCTTTTGTACAGACTTACAAGAGGTGCTCGAAATTCTGACCATCTGCTAGAGTACATGCCTCACAACGACGTTGCATGGTTAACCGAACTTTCTGGAATATGCCTGGCGTTTCCCGGATGTTTGCGGCGGCAACCGATATGCGTGCTACAAGGTCCATAGCACTGGCAACAGGGGTCTCGTACACCATGTTTTTCTTGCCACCCCATACAAAGAAGTCTATTGGAGATAAATCCGGTGACCGTGGTGGCCAACAAACCGGTCCACCGCGACCAATCCATTGAGCTCCAAATTTCCTGGTCAGGTAACAACGCACATCATTTGCGAAATGTGCTGGAGCGCCGTCATGCTGGAACCACATTCGCCGGAGAATAATAGCAGGAACCTCGTTCATAAGACCCGGTAACACAGTCTGAAGAAATATGAGGTAGTTTGCGCAATCTAAACGGAATGGTAGTAAATACGGTCCCAGCAAACAGTCGCCGACGATCCCAGTCCACACATTGACGGCAAAGCGTTGTTGCGCAGCTCTAACTCTCATACCGTGTGGATTCTGATTAGCCCACACATGCGAATTGTGTGTGTTGAAGACACCTTCACGAGTGAAGGACGCTTCATCTGTGAAAAGAACATACGTTGGGAAATTGGGATAAACGGCTGTTCTCTGCATGAACCACTGACAAAAAGTAACACGCTTGGGATAGTCCTCTGCTTCCAGTAACTGCACTCTTTACAAATGAAAAGGATGTAAACGTTCCTCGTTTAGTATCCGCCACACTGTTGATTGAGAAACTCCAAACTGGCGAGCAATACCTCGTGTGCTAGAACTTGGCTGTTCTTCGATAGACTGTAGGGCATCTTCCTCGACTGAAACTGTCCGTGTTGATCGGCGGCTGCCTCGATCAACATTAATACCAGCAAATGACTCAGTTTCGCACAGTTGTCGATGAACACGTGAAAACATTTGATGCTGTGGCACGCGCCGGTTGGGGTAGCGCTCTGCATACATTTGCCTAGCTCTAAGACAGCTTTCTCCTGCGGCACCGTAAGTTAGATGCATATCTGCAAGTTCTTGAAACGTATACCGGTTCATGTTACTTCTGTGAAGTCACCTTGTCGAATGACGACTGGCTGCACACGGCAGACAGCTATGCGCGTTCATGGGAGATGCGGACACAAAGCGCCCTTTACACCGTCATGCGTTCGTTTGTGCCTATGCTTTCCTATGTGAAATAGTGTTCTTTTCCTATTCCCTACCTGCCCACCAAATATTGATGATGAATTCAGAATCACCCTGTATATACAACTCTTATATTAGCAAGTTTTTTATGGGACAAATTCTTATAGCAAATTAAATTAAACAAAAATAGGAGTTGAAGAAAAACCTCAAAATATAAACTGCTTATTGTGTGACTCAGTTTTAAATTCATTTTTTATTTTAAAAGCACCCAAATAGCAGGTCCTCTTATTTAGGAGATATATAATGTGATTTGCTACATTTGATGTACAATTTTTGACTTGTTTTGACTGAAGAAGTCAAAAACTTTTAAATAAGGACCCCTATGAATATGGAGCACCGTATTTTCTCTTATAAAATGCGATAAAGTGTGGGTTAATTTTATATGTTTTAATTTATCATGAGTAATCTGTTTTACCTCATTAAGAGTCTACTTCATTCAAATGAAAAGGCCCGTTCGCTAATACTAATCCTATGGAAGAAATTTATGAAAATATCTGTAGAGGTTGCATTTTAGTATTTTTAAATGTTTTTTTTTTTTTTTTTTAATTGGATAGCGGAGATTAATCTGTATGCAAAACATTTTTTACTTTTTGGTTGGTTGGTTGGTTGTATAGGGTTTAATGGCGCAAAATCCCTTTAGGGACATGCTGCGCCAAACAAAAGACAAAAATTATCAAAAAAACATGGAGTTAAATAAACGAAATAGAAAAGGCTATTCTGGATGGGGTATCCCATCCAGATATAGTCAGAAAACTGTAAAAAAAACACATTTAAAAAATTAAAGACAAGTATTTTGTAAAGGTGCTAGTATCAAGAAAGGTATCTGGATGGGGTTTCCATCCAGATTGCCAAAAAAGGAATGTCAAAGTTAAAGTTTAAAGAGGTCCTAAATCATAAAATAAAAGCCCGCATGTTTTATAAAAGCAAAGAGTGCCCCATGAGGTGTTTCCCCAACGAGGTTTGTCAATAGTGGTGATGAAGTTTTAAAATAGAGTCTATAAAGGTGCCGGAGACCCGGACAGTCCGTCAAAATATGATGAATGGTAAGATAATCAAAATGACAGTGTGGACACATGGGTGCATCCTCCCTTAATAAAAGATGTTTATGAGTCATCCTAGAGTGTCCAATTCTCAGACGAGTCAGAAGAACATCTGTTTTTCGTGGATAGTTCGGAGGCCAGGTCAAGATAATTGGTTTGATATAATGTAGTTTATTATTGATTTCTAAATTCCAACTTTCTTGCCAGTTATTATGAATAAAGTGTTTTATAATTAGTTTAGCGTCTGAGAATGGTACTTTATGGTATAATGGATTAAGAGCAAGTTTTGCCGCCTCATCTGCTTTTTCATTACCAGGAATTCCCATGTGTCCAGGTATCCAGCAAAATAAAATATTATAACCTCGTCTAGTCAATTTAATATAAAAATCCAGGATGGCACTGACATAAGCATGTCTTTTAAAAGATTTAAGTGCGTCAATAGAACTATTTGAGTCAGTATATATGATGAAGGATGTGTTACGATGATTAGAAATATGTACCATGGCTCGCTCTATTGCGATTAATTCAGCTGTAAATATAGAAACAGAGGGATGAAGCTGATAACTCAATGAAACATTATTATAAAAAACGCCACAACCAACTTTATTTCCACTCTTGGAGCCATCCGTATAAATGTCGGTAAAATTCCTATAATCTGCACGATGTGCAGCAAATAACTGTTGAAAAGCAGCAGCAGGTAAATTCTTTTTATAAAGGATGAACGGTTTTAATATCAGGTGGGTGCCAAGGAGGATAAATATGCAGTGGACAAGTACTCACCTCAATGTTACTCAGAGGGCTATTGTTGGTTATGCTTCTCATTCTGACGCCAAAAGGTGGGATGCAAGATGGGCGATGCTGGTAATGTATATCATTGTCAGTATTTAAAATTAGAGTATAAAGTGGATGGCCGGGATGTGAAAGGACACGGTCAAACAAATCCAACGAAAGTTTTTCACGAATATGGTAGAGTGAAGGTTCGTTACAATTAACATATAAGCTTAAAACTGGTGATGTGCGAAATGCACCAGAGCAAACACGAAGTGCGCTATGGTGCACCGTGTCAAGTTTCTTAAGAACAGCCTTTCGTGCAGAGCCATAGACCTGGCAGGCATAGTCAGTTTTTGAACGGATGACAGCACGATAGATCTTAAGATGGTTGGTTGTATAGGGTTTAATGGCGCAAAATCCCTTTAGGAACATGCTGCGCCAAGATAGATCTTAAGAAGAGAGGTACGGTCTGCTCCCCAAGAAGTATTAGAAAGTACCTTAATTAGATTTAGCGTTTTTTTCACATTTTGTCCGTAATTGTAAAACATGAGGTATAAACGTAAGTTGACTGTCAAAACAGAGGCCTAGATAGCGGACGTTGTCTACAACAGGAATTTGTGTTGACCCGATAAAAATTTCAGGGTCTGGATGCAGATCATTACGTCTACAAAAGTGCACACAAGAAGTTTTGTCATCAGAGATAACAAAACCATTTTTATTAGTCCAATTAAGAATATTTCTAATAGCAATTTGCAACTGTCTTTCGATAAAACGCATATCCTCTCCCATACACATAATCCGGAAGTCGTCAACGTATAAATCTCCCTTCACAGAAGGGGGGAGTTGACTGAGAATACCATTTATTTTAATGGCAAAGAGGGTGACACTCAGGACACTGCCCTGTGGGACACCCTCTTCTTGTTCATAAAACCTAGATAAAATTCCACCAATTCGGACTTGAAATAGACGAATAGCAAGAAAGTTTTTAATAAAAATAGGGAGATTCCCTCGAAAGTCCAGATTAAAAAGGTCGCGGAGGATGCCATAACGCCATGTTCTATCATAGGCTTTTGTCATGTCGAAAAATACTGAGACCAAATGTCTGCGTTTAAGAAAAGCTGTCCGAATGTAGTGTTCAAGATGAATTAAATTATCAATAGTAGACCTACCACGTCGAAATCAACTTTGAAAAGCGGCAAGGCAATTATTCGTTTCTAAAACATGCATGAGGCGGCAATTGACCATCTTTTCAAGAAGTTTGCAAAGGCAGCTAGAAAGGGCAATAGGCCTGTAATTATTCGGATTAGTTGTATCTTTCCCTGGTTTAGAGAAAGGTATAATTATAGCTCTGCATCAAGCATTTGGAAAACTCTGCTCAATCCATATCCTGTTAAAAAAGGATAGGAGATTATTGAGAGAGAAAGGAGAAAGGTGCTTGAGCATAGTATAAGTAATCCCATCATGGCCTGGGGCAGATAATCGACTTTCCTTCAAACATTTTATCAACTCTGAAATAATAAATGGTTCATTATAAGCATGTGAGTGATGAGAATTAAAATTAAGCCTTGTTCTTTCAGTTTGTCTTTTATAAGTTAAAAAAGGTTCCGAGTATGAATCAGAGCTTGATATAGATGCTATGGTATTTCCTATTGTGTCAGCGATGTTCTTAGGTGAAGCAATGGTTTGTCCATTTTGTTTTAAAATAGAAATATGATTTTCAGAGTACAGTCCCATACATTTTTTCACTTTATTCTAGAGTTCTTTACTTGATGTGTTGGAGTTAATGCTAGAGATGTAGTTTATCCAGAATTCACGTTGGCTTTTACGCCGCACTTTTCTAGCTTCTGCCTTTGCTTTTTTATATGCAATATAGTTGGCATCATTAGGATACCTCCGGAATTTGCCCCATGCCTTCTGTTGCTCTTTTTTCGCCTTTTGACATTCACTGTTCCACCATGGTTTCCTATGTCTTGAATTAGAGGAAGTTTTGGGTATACTAATATCCGCAGCATTGATAATACATTGAGTGATATTATCAAGTGCATCGTCTATGTTACCTGTGGTCATATCACTTGTAATTTTGGCAAGGTCTGTGAAAATTGGCCGATTGTCTCTGTCATAAATATAACGTTTAGCACATATATTAGAATCCCTGTCAGGAGTAGTCTGTGAGATAAAGATTGGAAAATGGTCACTGCCGTGGAGGTCATTGGAAACCCAGAAGTTCCAATATGGATAAATAGATGGGGAGCAGATGGTAAGGTCTATTGCATGAAATGTGCGTGAAGGTTCATGAAAGTAAGTATGATCTCCATTATTGAGTAGGCATAAGCCATTGTCAGATATTAATTTCTCTATCATATCGCCACGTTGGTTAGAGTTATTATTACCCCACAGTTGATTGTGGGCATTAAAGACTCCCACAATGATGAAAGGCGTGGGGAGTTGAAGGAGGAGACTATCAAGATTTGTTGCCTGAATAGAAGTGTTTGGTGGTAAGTAGATAGAACAGATGGTAATAAGTCTGTTTATATGAACTCTGATTGCAACTGCTTGTAAGTTGGTATTCAAGTTGATTTGTGAATGGGGTAAATTGCGAGAAATAAAGAGAGCCACACCACCAGTGGCCCTGTCACTACCTGTAAAGTCTTTTCTGTAAGTTGCATAGTTGCGTAATTTCGCTTTGTCAATAGGTCTTAGATGGGTTTCCTGGAGAGCTAGGCATAGTGGTTGATGGTCAGAGAGGATATTACGGATTTCGTCATGTTTATTGTGATAACTACGGCAATTCCATGAGATGATATTAGGCATGAAAGGAGAGTTAGATATGTATATCTATGTCATTTGTTTCAGAGGTAGTAGACATGCTACTATCTCCATCGTCTAATACTTCATCCCTTTCAGGATGAAGATTTAAGGCATCGTCATCCATATGTGTTTCGTCTTTTTGATTCTGTTGCTTAAGAGTATCATTTCTAGATGTCTTATTTTTTTTCTTTTTGGGTGGATTTTCAATTGGTGCAGCTGATTTAATACGTAGGGTATGTTTTTCAATATCAGATCTGATGTTTGACTTTAGAGATGGTGTTTTAGTTATGTTTTGAGCACAACTTTTATTAAGTGGGGGTTTAGGTGTAAGGGAATTAGGATATAAGGATTGAGAGGAATTAGAAGAGGAACTTTGTGGCAATTTGGGAGGAATAGAATTTATTGACTTTGAAGGCATAGATTGTGAAGATGTAGTTGTCTTACCAGATTTATTAGCCAAGGTATCTTTTTGCTGTGGTTTGAAATTTATTTCTGCGGGGAAATCTGTTTGAGTTGCAATAGTTTGATGGGTTTTACGGTTTGTTTTAGATAAAGCAGTGGCATATGAGACACCAACTATGGGTATTCTGGATTCAACTATTTTTCTGGCTTCAGGGTAAGATATATTTTCTTTCGTACGTATTGTTTGTATTTCTTTTTCTTTTTTCCACATTTCACAGGTTTTTGAGTATGATGGATGATCTCCATTACAATTTACACAGTGAGCGGCAGCACTACAATTGTCACTTTCATGATCAACCGTACCGCACCGACCACAGGTCAATTTGTCACGACAAGAAATTTTGGAATGTCCAAAACGTTGACATTTAAAGCAACGTATAGGGTTCGGGATGTATGGTCTAATGGAACATGATAAGTATCCAGCCTTTATAGATTTGGGTAAATTAGGTGAGCCAAAAGTAAGTATAATATGTTTCGTGGGTATTTGTATTTTATTGGTTGGTGTTTGTTCATCATTACGAAAATTTTTTATTCGTTTAACAGCTATAACATTTTGTTCCTTTAAGTTTTCTAATATTTCATCTTCGAGCAATCCTCCTCCTTCAATCATGCAGGAGGTCCGATTCAGAGATCACTCCGCGAGAAGTATTAAGAGTTCTTTGTGGAGAAACAGAAACAGGAATATTTGCAAAATGTGTGCATTTTTTTAAGTTTGCCGCTTGTTGGCTATTGCTAACTTCTACAAAAAGTTCACCAGATCGCAGTTTTTTTATGTTTTCAGCTCACCAACCAATCCTTGGATAGATTTATGAATTAGGAAGGGAGAGGTTTGGTGAAAATTCTCCTCTGTACATTTTACAACAAAAAATCTTTCAGCTATATTTACAGAATGTGTTTGGGGACTGTCAACTAGAGCAGATTCTACTCTGTCAGCCCAAGACGTGGTTGTTACCACAGAACTCAAAAAATCACTTTTTCCTTTATTAGCTTGTGGGGCCTCCACATCACATGTTTTATTCCCTAAATTTGTAGCCATAATTGAGTGAGATATATATAAAACGCCAGTCATCGGGCCTGGTCACCAACCCTTCTTCTTACCGTTACGTCTGGTGCAGGTCTCAAAAGGGCGAAAACTATTTTCAACAGACCCCCACGTTTTTCGAACATTGGGTTAAACTCGATAGCATCTCCGAAGCTCCGGTTCTTTTCCAAGGAAAATGGGTAGCCGTAGGTAAGCCTTTACAGCTCTGTCCAACCTACAGCCGGCCCTTACGTCGAAAGGATCCAGTCGCCTGGTAGTAAAAGCCCCTCCTAACAACCACCATGCAAGCATGGCGCCCCCCGTACTTGGAACCAGAGTTCAGAGATGCCCTGCACCCTGGGACTCGATATCAACCTAAAAAGGAAGAAACGAGTCGATGAGGTTAAAGGAAACCTCAACACCCAGGGTGTCTCACGTGAATAAAAAAACCCCTATTGTATATAAAAAAGTGCTGTGAGAGAACTTAAAAAGAACAAGGAGTATTTTTTGTCTTTTTGAACATTTTTAATTTTTTTTTCAAACAAAAGACCAAGAACAAAGTTAGTATAACAAAGAACAATGAAAACAAAATAATTAGTATAAATATCAAACATGAACAAGAACGAAGAGGGATAACAAACTGAAAAGAGAAGATTAAAAAGTGTGAAACAAAGAAAAAAGGATAGACAACTAAAAAAGAGAAGAAAAAGGAAAGAAGAAAGATCGCTCGGGAACCCGTGGTCGCGAAACCCGTAAATACCTAAAGAAGGTATTCCCCTGGGGGATTTTACTTTTTGGATTTTGTTTACAGATATTTTTATGAAGACTAAGACGCTTTCATTTTCGGAACTAGTTTGGAAACCGAAAGCAACCCCCCCCCACACACACACACAAAAAAAAAATATTATCTGCAATAAAAATCAAAAAAGTAAAAAATGCTCTGTATTCAGATCAATATGTGACATTCTGGTCACAAAAGTAACAAAAGTTTGGTTTATTATATAGATAAGTAAATTTATATTTTGTAACAAAATGGATATATTTTATGAGAGTAGACCATAATGGTAGTTAACTGGTTACATCAATTTTTATATTAATTATATTTTTTAATAAAATAATTGGGATTATTTATGAAAATTTGCTCAAATGGTCACAAGAATAACAATGGACATTCCCTTTTATCTTTTTTCTAATGCTACGTGAACGACGGGAAGTTACGGTTAACATTTATACAGTTATCAGTAACTTTAATTCACTCTGTAACTAATTCGAAAACTTTAAACCAAAGAGTGTTCTGATATGCCTTTAAAACTTTTATATAATTATGGAAGTTTATAACTTTCTGAGTCAGGCAGTCTTGAAGGCATTTTGCAATTAAGTTTGAAATAATATTTCAAACTTTGAAATAATATTTCAAGCAAAAAACATTCAACCCCATGGAAACGAAGGAAAAATGCAAGACCAAAAACAAAAAACAAACAAACAAAAACTGACTATTTCAGTTTTTAAGAAAAGAATAGAGATCCCCATATGTGCCCTTCGTGTCTGAAATGGTTAAGCGGAGATGTTGGATAAACAAGTGAATCTATAATTTAAACTTATTTTCCTTCCAGATTTACCAGTTTTGCCGAAATAAAAATAAAGAACTAGTGTTGAAATGTCTATGAAAATGCTCCCTATTAATGATAAACATATTTTTCTTTTCTAAAAAACTATTATTATATATTTCGAAATTGTTTATTATTCATCTATTCAATTTTATATAATATTTAGGTTCAGTGGAATTGTTAAAAGGATATTTTTTTTTACTGGCCTTAATAATTTCGATATTCGTATTTTATATTTTTGCTATTTTTTTTTTACATTTTATTTATTTTTTTTTTTTTCACATAGAGTGAAGGAAGATGCCATTTTGATTTTGATATATGTTTATGTGAGTTGTTATGTTAGGATTTATACGTCATTATAATAAAATTGGTACCTATGTTCACTCATAATTGGGGAAAAAAGAGAAGAAATATTTTCGTTTTGCATGAAAGATAAATTTTAATGGTGCAAAACCCCAAATAAGTGGCATTTTATTTTTATTTTTTTTGTTGTTGTTGTTGAAACCACTATTACAAAAATAGAAACCACTATTATAAATTCCTTTTATGCTTCTTTTATTTGAAAGGATAGTAGAGATACACTAAAAACTTACTGATGACAAAATGTTCAAAATTCACACTCTGCATTAATAAAAATTAATTTCTTTAATAAATATGGTGATAACTGACATAAAGTGAACCAATGTCTCACATTTTACTTGAAAAGGTTAAACCAAAAGTGAGTAAATGTGATTGCGATCGAACAGAAGGTTTTGTTAACATTTCTTTCAAAATACTTTATCCTTGAAATAAAAATTCCAAATCTTTAATTTCTAATTATTAAATACTTAATTTTTTCAATAAGAACATAGATGGTAGCACCATCTTCCAAAAGAGCTAACGTCCGATTTTATGGATCTGTGATTGCTTACTTTATATTGCACAAACATACGAAACCCATACTTTAGATATCTTTTGCTTCTATACATTATACAGAAGGTCCACTCTCAACGGTGGCCAATGGTTAATTTCTAAACCGTTAGTCATAGACATATAGTTCCAATTGCAAAATTGATTTAAAAAAGGTAAAGAAACTTTTTAAGCGATTTACGTCAAAAAAAATATTTATTAAAAAAATACGAAAAATAAATTTTTATACGGTCTCCCGGTCCTGATAATTAGTGATTTTTAGTAAATTTGTCCGACTACTCTAACAAATAAGATAAAAAAGGTCCCATTCATATAACATTAAAATTGACCGAGTTATGAAACTTTAAATTTCATAACTTAACTGACATGACTGTAACTGAAAACGGATGGGTTCGACTGAGCTTAAGACAACGTACATTAAGTGTTTAAAGTATTATAAAGGGCGTCAATTTTCAGACGTTTGAATGTCTTAAAACCAAATAAAATTTGGAAAGTACTAACTTTCCGCTTATTGTATATTTTTATTTCGATAAATTTACTGAATTTTAAATTTGTATGTTAAAAAGAATATTTTACTGGTATGTAAAGGCGTAATTTGCATTACAACACACAAAATCAATGTTTGTATGTTTTTCCACGTCGTATATTCATTACCTCCTTCCTTTATTGAAGATCGATAAATTGCCTCTTCCAGCCAAACCAAATAAATATAGAAAAGAGCTAGGCTTCCACTTATGTTGCATTTTATTTCTATTAAGTTTTAATCTTCCGTAAGGTCTTTTTGATAAGTAGAACAAATTTAATTTTTGTCATTTAATTCCAGTCTTTCAGCATTTCATAACTGTTAATGAGTGCTCTGATAAAACTTTTAAAAAAATGAATCAACTCCAACATTTATGCTATCTAAATATTATGAATCAATACGTTATCTCAATGTTATGAATGAACCAATATAAAATCGTAATAAGTTTTGTATTCATGCATTTTTTCATAAGAGTACAATAGATATTGCACCAAGATCTGAATATTTTAAGAAAATTTACCGTAGCCCTTTAAGACCCAACTCCACGATCATGCGGGTTAGACATTCTTTTACATCGTTGCTTCTGAATTTTATATTATAAAAACCCAAATCGAACGATTATTCTGGTTTGTAGAAAGAGTGAAGTGCCATTTTTTATCAATAGATAGTGATTGTAATACATGTTTTAATTTCAGCCGGCATGACTAAATTTGTTTACAATTTGATCGGGTCTTAAAGGGATAGTACGAACGAACATCATTTGCTACATTTGACGTGCAATTTCCAACTTATTCTTTTCATACTTTAATTACTTCCAGACATTGATTTCATAAGAAGGGGATTCATTTAATAATTATACTATACTTTTATACAAAAATCACATTTAAATGGAGAGGTGTTTGGCTCGTATTATCCGTGATCCTACTTTTGTAGTACGTAAAAAACATGAAAATTTTAATATAGTTTAACGCTCCATGCCCCGACGGTATTTTAAAGTACCATTAAGATAGCATGTTCTAAAATTTATTTTATACATCGATTTGCAGCAGTGCAGATTAGAATGAGTTATAGATACATTCAAAAAATCATTATTGGTTGCACAAACCAAAAATGTCTTTATCCCGTCAGCAAACGGCCCCACCAGCGGCGGAGAGGTTCTGCTTTTGAACTGAAAGACGCTAGATGCTGAGTTGAAGCCCAAATGCGTCCGTCAGAGTTTTCGTTCAGAGTTTTCCGTGATTTTCTTCGAAACTTGGATTTCCTTCGTAAATACGGATTAGGTTCCCTTAGAAAGACCTCACCCCACCGGAGGCCACTCGCCTCACTTATTGGCTATATTCCTTATGTTGATGATGGGCCGTCATTAACACAACCATCCAACCGTTAGCAAACGCACCTACATTCATGTATTCATTTCACAGATGTAATTTCGGTAAACTTTATCCCAGCGCGTGTGCTGAAGGGTACAAAGGTTGATTTTAAAGGTTGAATTATTTTTGTTTTTCAGCTATTCAACTTTATTCGCGTTGAAAGAAAGTGGGGTATGAAAGTTTAATTTCGCAAATATTTATACATTTTTAATGAAAAAACATTATATTTCTTATTTCCTGATTCTGCAAAATATTAAAAAATATATTTTAAATAAAGTGTTTGAGTAGAATTATTAATATTGCAGAAAACTCCTATAAACTCAAATTTAATTAATTAATTTCTATTGACAAAATCCCTCTAAAAAATGATTGTGTATATCTTCTAAAATAATTTCAAGAATTAGCGAAAAACGGCTCGGTTGATGAAATTTTCATGAATTCTTACATTGGAACATAAAAGGTTAAATGATGAACCATTCTTAACGTACAAGTTGCTCGTTTTAACCGTATCCTCATTTTAGAAGTGCTCGTATTAAAGTACCGTGTATGTTATAACTTATAAACAAATTCAGCACTATCTGAGAGCAACGAATAGAGGTAAGAGTTAAAAACATGAAAGTTTTATGAAAGGCAGAAATGAAGTATTTAGGACATAAAACTATTCACGATAAAACATTTTAATAATAAGACTGTAAAAGCAACTTTATACAAAAAAAATTAACACGTAGCTGTTCCTATTATTGCAATTTTTTGTACTACAAAATCGATATTAAGTTATATCATATTCTACACTGCCTTTAAAAATATTATTTGTTTTTTTTTTTACATAATATTAAGCCGCATATGCCTTTAGAAACAGGCTGTCAATATTGACTTGCTTTTACAAATCCTTATTTTAAAATATTTTCACCTTCATAAAATATATGAATTTATTTTAAAACACACCAGAAATTCATTGCATGAAAGACATTTGCAAGAACCATAATCTCAAACTTCTATTTCCAATACTTTTTAAGAGTCGTTTAAAAGTCATCCTTTCCTTCAAAGATAATCCTTTGTTTATGTGGTGGAAAAATTCTAGATATATTTTGCCAAGTGTTCAAATTCGTACGTGCATAACGCTAAGAGATGGCTCAGGGCTGAACTCATTTCAGAAAAATAAAGTACTGTTTTCCTATTACTCGTAACAGAACTTTGAAAGTAACGAATAAGGCTGAGAAAACGCGTATGATCCAAAATGTATTACTGAGAAGAATTATGAAAGAGAAGTCACAAAAAATAAGATACTGCAGTACGAATTAATGTAAAGAATGTCATAAAAAATCATACTTTTGTAAAAATCAGCATTCAACATAAATAACTAACCGAGCTAAATATTAAACAAGAAAGAAAAAATCATGCATCAAGCATACATTATGAAGCACTTTCCAACACATTCAGACTAATAAAATAAAACAGCGCTGTTAAAAAAATTAAAATATTACGTCTCATTTAGCCATATAGAAATGTATAATGCACTTCAAAGCCAAATTTCAGCAGTTCCCATATACAATCGGAAAACTATCCGAATTTTTTAGCAGTCCTGTATATGATATAAAGATTTCTATCTATTGACAACATGCATTCCAAAATTTAGTTTATTTAAGTGACACGCATATTGCAGTTAAAAACTCCCCTTCAGCAGTATCCTCTAATAATGAGAATGGTATGCGAATACTTTTGTGCAGCCCTGTATATGAGGTATAGAAATTATATAAAGAGTAATATGCAAAAACCTAATTAAATATAAAAGCGCACACCAAATTTTAAAAAGTACAGTCCAGCAATTATTACGCAAAGACAATATTGTAGCCGATTTCTTTTGTGTGTCCCTCACTTAATAAAAAATGCTATGAATGCTCTATTTTAACTTGGTCTTAGTGAAATGAAATTGAGTGATTTATATCAGTTTAAATACATTCAAAATAGAGTAATGTCATTAAAATACTCGCCAAACGATTTTCCCCCATAGACGACAATGAATCGAATTGTTTTGAGTGTCCCTGTAAATGAACCATTACTCATACATACCAAACATGCTTTGGTGACCCTAATAAGCTTTATCAATTGCATGAAAACCCGAGTCTATTTAAGGGAGTTAGAGCGTGAAAAGACGTCCTATCGGCTAGAAGGCCAAACAGATAGATGGACAGACAAACCGAATGCTTAGACACTTTTCAACTTTGTTGGAAAGTGCTAAAAAATGTGTCGAATTTAATTAAGTTTTTTTTTGTGAAACTTAGATACATCAGTATAATCTATGATTATAATAAGTGATTGATTATAAACACTAACTTATTGTTAAATAGCAATAAAGAACTTTTTATCAAAAACTATACCGGGTGTCCGCTCTCAACAGTAGTCAATGGCTACTTTCTAAACCGTTAGTCATAGACATATAGTTCCAATTGCAAAGGTAATTTGATAAACATAAAGAATTGTTTTTGTAAGCGATTTAGGAAGAAAGAATGTATATATTATATTACGAAAATTTAATTTTTCTATGGTCCCCCTTTCTTATAAGTGATGTTTAGTAAAAAATTTCCATCGCTCCAACAAGCGATACAAAAAAGATCTCATTCATCTAACAATTAAAAGTGCCCGAGTTATGAAACTTTAAATTTCATGACTTAAACCATTTTTCTGTAACTGAAAACGGATGAGTTGGACTAAGCTTTAAGGGAACGTATACTAAGTGCTTAAAGTATTTTAAAGGGCGTCCATTTTCCAACTCTGTCCAATGGCTAACTCCTAAATCATTTGTCACGGATATATAGTTCCAATTACAAAAATGTTTTAAATGAGATAAAAAAGTATTTTTTAAGCGATTTCACTGAAGGTGCTGCCACCGTATAAGTTTTACGACAGTGTTAATTTTAATTGATTAATTTCTAGATTTGTTAAAATAATTGAAGACGTGAGTTTCAAAATTCCCTGTATCGCGAAAATCTAATTTTGGGAAATCGCAAAAAACCTTTAAATGCGTCCATTAGTTTTCATTATAAATTTGGAGATTGTAGTGTTACATTTGTGCAGATTGGTATAGACTGATAGAGAAAACAAAAGCAAAGGCGAGTTTTGAAATTCACATACTCAATTGTATTTTTACGTATGTTTTATTTTGTAAGGCAATGAAGCTGTTTCTTTTGATGACTTTATTTTTAAAAGGTGTGTTATTTTTATAAGCTTTTATTTTATTTAAGACGTTCGTATGTATGTTTTCCTAGTTCAAAATTTGCATTCAAATTTCAACTCACTTCCAAATATCCAATCGAGCTTCAATTCGCGTACGTATTTATATCCAACGACAATGTAATATTAATACGATTTTAGGTGCGTACCATTTATTTATTTTATAGGATTACACCAGATTCTATTAGGTTAAGTAATCTAATAGATTTTTAAATATATATCATTTTGTAATGAATTGTGACTGTTGCTTTTCATAATTAAATTTTAAAAAATTCTGTATTTTTTTTATTTATATTTTTAGTACAAGTTTTATATTTTGCTTTAATATGTATACGTCAACATAAATTTAAAAATAACATTGTAAAGATTATTTTACTCTCAATTTTTAATGTTAAATTTAATATCTGACGTTTATTTCTATTTCCAGTAAATTTGAGACTGACTCCTACTTTGCAGCAAAAAGTTGATTAAACTTTAAACAGCTATTACTCGGTCAGTTTTAATCGCAAAGGAATTGGACTTTTTTTGTCTTTCTTTTTAAAGTAGTGAAAAAATTTACTAAATATCATTTATAGGACCGGGAGACCGTATAAAAATAAAATTTTCGTAATTTTTAATAAAAAAATTTTGACCTAAATCCCTTTAAAAAATACTTCTTTACCTATTTTAAAACATTTTTTTCCATTGGAACTACATGTCTATGATTACCTGTTAAGAAATTAGCCATTGGCCACCATTGAGAGTGGACACACTGTATTATTAATATACTTTCTTTGATTATGAGGCTAACAGTTTTATAATCTTAAATAAACATTCTTCGAAAATTATGCAGCCTTTACTTCTTTCAGAAACAAATGAAGGTTTAAAATCACTATGAAAAAAACAAACAATAATTAGTACATAGATATTGTTTAGCATTCAGAACCAGAGCAACTTCCACCAATGTATTTTAATGATATACTTCTTGTTTTATGTTTTACCATTACAACAAATAAACAATAATTGTTGCTATTAAAGCAAGGTTCATATGGGTCCTGGGATTTCTTAATCAGAAAATTCTTCGGTACCAGTATTTTCTTATAGGAAATCTCTCCTTAGATAAGGTGAAATTTCGTGTGATTTAACTAAATTTATTTTGTAGTTAAAAAAAAATATTCCACATGGAAAATATAGATACTGGTATGAACTCTGAAAAGAGTTTATTATCACCAGTATTATAAAAATTTGCAAACAATTATAGTACACTACCTGGCCATTGATAAACGTCCACTTGCGATTTCAGACATTTTGTTAAATATCTAGAAAAATATGTGAGCAATTATCCCGAAACTCTTAGTGCATAAATATAATAGTATAAGTCATACATTTCCGTGAAGATTTTTTCCCGAAACTCCATAGGGGACCGTCAAAAAATTAAAAAATAATGAATATCTTTTGAATAATCCTTTCAAAATTAATGTAGTGAAAGCGCTCAAACTCTAGATTATGATTAAGTACCTTATTAAAATTTAAAAATACCTTATTAGAATTAAAAAATAATAAAAATTGTATTAAAAATGAGTAGGTTTATTAAATAATTTTTCACTGCGCATGCGTCAATGATATCAAAATTTCATTTACATATTTTGTTAGATAAATGTATAGAGCAACTTTTGTGAAAGTCTCAAAATCATAACTTGAAAATTCTGAAAGTAATCGTCTATAGAAAAGCACAAAATTCGTTGTTCCCAAAATGAAGCAAAAAAATGAGGGATTTTATTCAAATGTAGTAGTACGTCCCATACTGTGTATTCTATATTGACACTAATAAATGAATATATGGATACAACCCCTCTTGTTTTTGCTTCATTTTGGGAATAACTGATTTTCAACTTATTCAATTGACGATTATTTTCAGAATTTTCAAGTTATGGTTTTGCGACTTTCGCAAAAGTTGCTCTATACATTTAGCTAACATAATATGCAAATGAAATTTTGATATCGTTGACGCATGCGCAGTGAAAAATTATTTAGTAAACCTACTCATTTTTCATACAATTTTTATTGTTCTTTAATTCTGATTACATGGTACTGTGCGCAATATTATTTGTCATATTTTCAGAAAAGAATGTTACTTTATGTTAAGAACTCTGAAAATTATAAGCAAAAAAACTTGGCAAAATTTGGGACCATTTTTTACAAAAATCTTAATTTCTCTGCGAGTATGCAGGCTGTTTGAATAAAAATGAACACAGTTTATTATAATGAAGCACTTAATCATAATCTAATGTTTGAACGCTTTTGCTACATTACTTTTGACAGGGTTATTCAAAAGATATTCATTTTTTTTCATTTGTTGACAGTCCCCTATTGAGTTTCGGGAAAAAAATCTTCACGGAAATATATGACTTATACTATTATATTTATGCACTAAGAATTTCGGGATAATTCCTCATGTATTTTTCTAGATATTTAACAAAATGTCTAAAATCGCAAATGGACGTTCATCAATGGCCAGGTAGTGTATATATGAAAAAATCCTCAAGACGCTATGGGATGTGCTTGACTTTTTCTGTAATAAATATTTAATGTATTCGATGACAAATAGTTTTGGTATCCACCGAAAGTTTTGTTGTTTTTCCACGGAAAATGAATGTTTCTGGAAACTCACATTTTTGCCCGAATCTCAACAATAACAAAAAATAAATCCGGCGTTTTCTATCGGTCTTTGGTAGTATCATAAATTAATTTAAAATTATCATGAGATTAAAATTATTGCATTTATAAGATGAATGAAAACAATTTTAACCCTTTACGTCCTATATTATGAATTCGGGAAATTTTAAAATTGTATTTATTTTTCGTATGTATGAATTTTTTAAACCAAACTAGAAAAATTACAAAATCATTTTATAAATTTTATAAGGAAATTGCCAATTAAAATTAATTAAGTTCATATTTATAGGGATTTTGTGCAATATTTATAACTTTACTCAAATCTTTTATTTTAAACATTTTTTTAGGAAAAATCTTCCATTAGGAAATATGCAGATATAATGCTCTTAAATAGAAATATAGGAATAATTATGAACTGAAACTTTTCACCATCAATCTTTCAATACCAAGAAAGCTGAAGCGATGCAAATGTAAAAAAATCAGCTTCTGAAAAAAATATATGTATACATATATATGTTATTTTCGTGCAGCTAATAATTCTTTTGGAACAAGATAAATGGGCTTTCCTACATTTTAATAAAAATGCGTATTAAAAAAAGGTTAAACTTCCTTTCCCCGTTTGTTTCTAGAATACACTCCATGCCATTTTATTTGAGGTACATCTTGAAATACAATTCTGTTTAAAATATTTTTATCTATAACAGATTTTAGTTGCTTTTGGCAAACGGAAAAATACCGATAAAATGCTCAAAGGGTGGTATCTATAGGTCAATCTAAATTGCCTCACTACTAATCAATGTATTAACCCTTTCGAGTCTGGTATACTGTTAAATTACATGTCTTAATTGAGTATTATTTTACTTTAGCAAATCATTTTGTTACTATTTACATGTGGTAATGTTAGTATGTGTCGATGCATTCACTATATGACTTCATTTAGGTATTTAGTATTAGGTATACAAGGGTATATACCCTTTAGGTATTTAGTAATAATAGTAATAATAAATATTTCTTAATTTCTCTTTGCACCGTTTGCGATTCTTTTATTTTAAACGTACATTTCACTATTTAAATTCAAAATAAAGGTTGTTTTCCTGAAAGAATCATGTATAATTAAGCACAAAAAGTATTAGAAATTTGTAATCTTAGTTAAATCTTGTTGTATTACAATATTTTCTGAACATCTCCAAAAACTCTTCCTTAGCCTATTGTCTTAAAAATATAAATTTAATAGTACGCAAAAAAAACAATATTCGTTATATTTCAGATAATGAGATATTCATTATTTTTTAATTAATCCATCTTGATAGCTAGTGTTAATGCTATTAAAGTAAAAGTAATTTTTTCTAGAAATTGAAAAAAAAATCGGACCCGAAAGGGTTAAATGAAATTTATAACAAGATATTTTAATGATACTTTAATATACCGTCGGGACATAAAGAAATACGTTAAACATTTTTCACATTCCAATTAAAAAGAAAACAGGACTTTTACGTCCATCCATTAATTATGCCAAACTTTTAATGAGGATCAATAAAACGCCAGTAAAACCCAGAAAACTATAAAATGAAATTAATAAAGAAAAGCATTGATGTTCCACATATTACGCACTTTTATTTCAACAAGCTTTCATAAAGTCTTACGTTAATCCGCTTTTCACAAAAATAGCACAAAGAAAATAAATGATAATTTACATCATCCGTAATACATGCACGTCTCGGGCCAAGGACTGCTTTCGCGAGGCACACCTTGCGCAGAAGGACGTGTTTAAGAGTGAAAGTCGTTGTGTAAACTGTTTAAAATGTTTTAAGGCTACAGGCAAGTGTTATTTTAGAGTAACATATTCCATTAAAAAGAATCAACTCAAAAGTAAAAATCTGGACTTTGGATAAACTTATGTAGGACTGCCCTTTTTTCAAACAATAAACAGACAAATAATTTTTTTTGTATTTATTATAAAACCTTAATAATAGCGACACACTACCATGGACATTCAATAATAACAACAACAAAAAATATTGATAACTGCCAAAAAAATTACAATGTGGTAAAACACATTCTTACAGGGTATGCAGCAAATAAGACTGATTTCAAAATTGAATTTCTCAAAAACGAAGATGGATAGAATTAGGCGGTAAATGGTTTCTTTATTAGGTAAGCTATAAAAATGTTATACAGAAGTTTCGAACGGTGATTTTTTTTAAAAAGATTGTGTTCTGATTGCAAAGAATGCTTGACTTGACATTTTTCCTGTTTTAGATCTCTTGAAGAGTACGAGTCTTTGGCGTTCAGTGCCATATTTTAACGATTTTTGGAATTAGATTTTTTGAATTTCCGAAATTCTAAAAATTTATTTCCAAAAATTGTTAAAATGTGGCTCTGTTTGCCAAAACTCGTTATCTAAAAGCAGTCTAAAGCAAAAAAAAAAAGTTAAATTTCTTTGTAATCAGAACACAATCTTTTCAAAATATTCACCGTTCGAAACTTCTGTATAAAATTTTTACAGCTTACCTAATAAACAAACTGTATACCGCATAATTCAATCGATATTCATTTTTAAGAAATTTAATTTTGAAATCAGGGTCTCATTTGCTGGACACCCTGAACAAACTCTGCTGTGTTAGCATCAATGTGCAAAATGATGCGCAGAGTTTTAGAATATTTTAATTTTGTGAAATTTGAGTTTGTTTTAATACATGAAAGAATTTTCTCGTTCTTACCAAATACATTCATAATTTGGTTGTTCAAACCAAATCAAATATTACTTGAAGTATAGAAAATTTTGAAAATGTAACAAGTTAAAAAAATATCCCTGCTGGCTCGGCCTACAGGTGCAGCTAGATTTCGAAGTACTAATTTCACCAAAAAAAACTAAATCATGATTACAGAAAATCCCACTTTAACAATTTTATCTGGTCTTCTAGACGACTTTTTAGTTTCATTTATATATAAGAGCTGGTTTTATGTAAATCATGTTAAGTCGGTCCCCCAGGCGAATACCTTCTTTAGATATTTACGGGTTTCGCGACCCCGGGTTCCCGAGCGATCTTTCTCCTTTCCTTTTTCTTCTCTTTTTTAATTGTCTATCCTTTTTTCTTTGTTTCACACTTTTTAATCTTCTCTTTTCGGTTTGTTGTCCCTCTTTGTTCTTGTTCATGTTTGATATTGATACTAATTCTTTTGTTTACATAGTTCTTTGTTTTATTAACTTTGTTATCGTTCTTTTGTTTGAAAAAAAAATTAAAAAAAAATTTAAGACAAAAAAAGGTACCTTTTTTTAAGCTCCCTCTCACATTACTTTTTTTACAATAGTGGTTTTTTTATACACGTGAGACAACCTGGGTGTTGAGGTTTATTTTAACTTCATCGACTCGTTTCTTCCTTGTTAAGTTGATCTCGAGTCCCAGGGTGCAGGGCATCTCCAAACTCTGGTTCCATGATCAGGGGGCGCCATACTTGCATGGTGGCTGTTAGGAACAACACCGGGCGACTGGTGCCTTTCGGCGTAAGGGCCGGCTGTAGGTTGGACAGAGCTGTAAAGGCTTACCTACGGCTACCCATTCTCCCTGGGAAAGAACTGGAGCTTTGGAGATGCTATCGAGTTTAACCCAATGTTCGAAAAACTTGGGTTCTGTTGAAAATAGTTTTCACCCTTTTGAGACCTGCACCAGACGTAACGGGAAGAAGAAGTGTCGGTGACTAGGCCCGATGCCTGTCGTTTTATATACTTATCTCTCAATATGGTTACAATTATAGGAAATGAGATGTACGATGTGGAGGCCCCGCAATCTAATATAGAAATTAATGAGAAGTCAACGTGCGGCTCAAAAGATACTTTTGAGCAGAGTCAATCACAGCTTTGGGCTGACAGAGTTGAAGAAAATGAAATTTCGAATATAGAACAACGATTCTTTATTGTTAAACTTCAAGAGGGAAGTTTCGATCAAACATCCCCCTTCTTGATACATAAATCCATTCAAGGGTTGGTTGGTGAAACTAAAAATATTAAAAAACTCAGATCAGGTGATCTCCTAATTGAAGTTAGTAACAGCATTCAAGCAGCTAATCTAAAAAAATGTACTCATTTTGCTAACATTCCTATCTCTGTATCACCACACAGAATTTTGAATGTTTCTCGCGGTGTGATCTCTGAAATTGACCTCCTCCATGTTACAGAAGACGAAATAGTAGAAAACTTAAAAGAACATAATGTCATTCAGGCTAGAAGAATTAAAGTTTACCGCCGAGATGAAAAAATACCAAACAATCAAGTACAAATACCCACCAAGCACATTATACTCACATTCAACACACCTAACTTACCGAAATCAATAAAAGCGGGTTATTTATCATGTTCCATTCGACCTTACATCCCAAACCTTCTGCGCTGCTTTAAATGTCAAAGTTTTGGGCATTCCAAAATTTCATGCCGTGGGAAAAAAACCTGTGGTCGGTGCGGCACAGCAGGACATGAAAGTGTTGACTGTAGTGCTCCCGCTCACTGCATAAATTGTAAAAAAGAGCATACATCTTACTCTAAATCTTGTTAGCAATGGAAAATAGAGAAAGAAATACAGACGATACGCACCAAAGAAAATATCTCCTATCCTGAAGCCCGAAAAATAGTTGAATCCAGAACACCGAAAGTTGGTGTATCTTACGCTGCAATAACTAAAACAATCCATAAAACTTATCAATCAATTGCAACTCAGACTGAATGCCCTCCTGAAAAGAAATGCCAAACAAAGCAAAATGAAAACACGCAGGCAAGTATTTCTGGCAAACCATAAGATCAACACAATCTACATCAACTAAGTCTCTAAATCCTGTTTCTCCCAACTTGCCACAAAATGCTTCTTCTAAGTCATCACATTCTCTTATTCCTAAAAACCCACTCCATAAAAAAATCCATCAAAATATAAATAGATCAACACCTTTAAAACCAAATCATAGATCTGAAGCTGCTGAAAATAAAACGAAAAAGAAAAAAACTATAACACCTAAAAGTGAAACAAACCAAAAACAGAAAAATAAAATAGATGAAACTCGTATGGATGATGACGCTCTACACCTTCAACCTGAACGGGATGAAGCTTTAGACGATGGAGATAGTAGCATGTCTACTACCTCCGAACATAATGACATAGATACATTTATCTAACATCCTCATTCATGACTAATATTATCTCTTGGAACTGCCCTAGTTATCACAATAAACATGACGAAATCCGCAACATTCTCTCTGACCATCAACCTCTATGCCTAGCTCTCCAGGAAACACATTTAAAACCTAATGACAAAGCGAAATTACGCAACTATGTTACTTATAGAAAAGACTTTACTAGTAGTAATAGGGCCACCGGGGGGGGTGGCTCTTTTCATTTCTCGCAGTTTACCCCACTATCATATACAATTAAACACAAATTTACAAGCTGTAGCAATCAGAGTACACATAAAACGTCTCATTACAATCTGTACCATATATCTGCCACCTAACCAAACTATTAACTCAGCACACCTTGATGATCTTCTTTCCCAACTCCCCACGCCCATCATTATCATTGGGGACTTTAACGCCCATAGCCAATTATGGGGTAGCTCCGACAATAATGCACGTGGTGATACAATAGAGAAACTAATTTCTGACAATGGGCTATGCCTGTTAAATAAAGGTGACTACACATATTTTCACGAGCCAACCCGAACTTTTCATGCAATAGATCTAACAATCTGTTCCCCCTCACTCTATCCATTATGGAACTTCTGGGTCTCAAATAACCTGCACGGCAGTGACCACTTTCCTACTTTTATTTCATTGACTACTCCTGATAGAGATTCTAATAACTATCCCAAAAGATACATATATGACAGAACCAATTGGCCAGCATTTACTATGCTTGCAAATATCACAAACAGCATGATAGTGGGTGACATTTTCAAAGCACTTGACAATATAACTGATTGTATTATCAATGCTGCTGATGCTAGCATTCCAAAAACTTCTACTAGTCACAAAAATATAAAACCATGGTGGAATAACGACTGCCAAATGGCAAAGAAAAAACAACAAAAAGCTTGGGGCATATTTCGTAGATATCCTAGCAATAATAACTATATTGAATTTAAAAAAGCAAAGGCCGAGGCTAGAAAAATGCGACAAAAAAGCCAGCGTGATTTCTGGATTCATTATGTCTCTAGCATTAACTCAAATACATCAAGTAAAGAGCTCTGGGCAAAAGTAAAAAAATGTATGGGCATTTATTCAGAAAATCATATTTCTATTTTAAAACATAATGGTCATACTATCACATCTCTTAAGAACATAGCTGAGACAATAGGGTCTACCCTAGCTGCAATATCGAAATCAGATGCATATCCGGAACCTTTTTTAAGCTACAAAAGACAAACTGAAACAGCCAGGATTAATTTTATTACCCATAATTCATTTTCATATAATCATCCTTTTATTATATCTGAGCTAAAAAAGTGTTTGAAAGACAGTCAGTTATCTGCCCCTGGTCATGATGACATCACCTACATCATGATCAAGCATCTATCTGCTCTCTCTCTTGAAAACCTCCTTTCCTTTTTCAATAGAATCTGGATGGAACACAGTTTTCCTCGTGCTTGGTGTAGATCTATTGTTATTCCTTTTCCTAAGCCAGGAAAAGATGCTACGAATCCTAATAACTATAGACCTATCGCACTATCTAGCAGCCTTTGCAAACTACTTGAAAAAATGGTCAATTACCGTCTCGTCCATGTTTTAGAAAGGAACAATTGTCTTGCTGCTTTTCAAAGTGGTTTTAGACGTGGTAGATATACTATCGATAACCTCATTCATCTTGAACATTACATTAGGACAGCTTTTCTTAAACGCAACCATTTGGTGTCAGTATTCTTTGACATGGCAAAAGCCTATGACAGAACCTGGCGTTATGGGATACTTCGTGACCTTTTTAGCCTCAACTTTCGTGGGAATATCCCAATCTTTATCAGAAACTTTCTTGCCGTTCGAATATTCCAAGTTCGAATTGGTGGAACACTATCTAGTTTTTATGTACAAGAAGAGGGTGTACCCCAGGGCAGTGTCCTGAGTGTCACCCTCTTTGCTATTAAAATAAATGACATTCTTAATCAACTTCCTCCTTCAGTGAAAGGAGATCTTTATGTTGACGACTTCCGGATTATGTGTATGGGACAGGATCTTCGTTTTATCGAAAGACATTTGCAAATTGCTATCAAGCGCATTTTGATTTGGACGGATAAAAATGGCTTTATAATCTCTCAAGACAAAACCTCTTGTGCGCATTTTTGTAGACGTAGGGATCTGCATCCTGATCCTGAAATTTTTATTGGTTCAAATCGTATTCCTGTTGTGGACAGTGTTCGATATCTAGGGATGATTTTTGACAAGAAACTTACCTTTTTACCACATATTTTACAATTAAGGACAAGATGCGAAAAATCGCTTAATGCACTTGAGGTACTTTCAAATACTTCTTGGGGAGCAGATCGAAACTCTCTTCTTAAGATTTACCGTGCTGTTATCCGCTCAAAAATTGACTATGCCTGCCAGGTCTATGGCATCTAAGTCTGTTCTTATGAAACTTGACACTGTGCACCATAGCGCACTTCGTGTATGCTCTGGTGCATATCGTACATCACCAGTTTTAAGCTTGTATGTTGAATGTAATGAACCATCATTATATAATATCCGAGAAAAACTCTCTTTGAACCTATACTATCGTATTCTTTCCCATCACGGTCATCCACTTCATATCTACATCTTAAATACTGACAATGATATTTTATATTAACATCGACCATCTTGTACTCCATCTTTTGGTGTTAGAATGAGGAACATTATTCGCAATAGTCCTCTGCATAATATTGAGGTGGGTTCATGTGCCTCACATGTTCTCCCTCCTTGGAATCCTCCTAGCATTATTTCCCTCAACCCTTTTAAAGGATATGATAAAAACAAGTTAACCGCTTCTGTCTTTCAGCAATTATTTGCAGCACACCGTACGAATTATCAGAATTACATCGCTGTTTACACAGATGGTTCCAAGAGAGGGGATATTGTTGGCTGTGGTATTTTTTCAGGTAATACTCGTCTAAGCTATAGACTCAATTCTTCAATTTCCGTTTTCACTGCTGAATTAATATTAATAGAGAGAGCCTTGGTACACATATCTCACCATCATGACACTTCCTTTATCATTTATACAGACTCAAATAGCTCTATTGACGCAATTAAATCTTTCAATAAGCATCCTTATGTATCATCCATCTTAGATTTTTATAATGAATTGACTAGTCGTGGCTATAATATTATAGTCTGCTGGGTACCGGGACACATGGGTATCCCTGGTAATGACAAAGCAGATGAGGCGGCAAAACTTGCTGTTAATCCATTACGTCATACAGTCCCATTCTCTGACATCAATCTTTTTATGCAGAATAACTGGCAAAAAAGTTGGGATTTGGAATACAACAATAAACTGCATTATGTTAAACCAATAATTAAGACTTGGCCTTCTATTTACCCAAGAAAATCTGATGTTATTCTGACTCGTCTGGGAGTTGGACATTCAAGAATCACACACAAACATCTTTTACTGCGGCATTATGCACCCATGTGTCCCCACTGTCATTTTGTTTACCTGACTATTCACCATGTTTTAACTGATTGTCCTGGCCTCCGACATTTGTACAGAATTTATTTTAAATCATCAGCACCACTCTTGACAAACCTCATTGGAGAAACACCTCATGGGGCGCTTTTTGACTTTTTGAAACGGACATTCTTTTATTCACATCTTTAGGTTTTTGTGTTTCCTGAGTTTGCCTTTCTTACTTGGCACCTGGTTGGAGACTCCATCCAGTCACTTTTGTTCTATTTTTTACCTGTATTTATTTCTACTTTTTTATTGTACTTTGATACTTTAATGTTAATTTGACTACATCTGGATGGTATACCCCATCCAGATTGCCTTTTCTTTTACTTTTGTTTTTTTTTCTTTCAAGATTTCAATCTTTCACCATTTAGTTTGGCGCAGCATGTCCCTGAAAGGATTTTGCGCCATTAAAATCCATACAACCAACCAACCAACCAACCATGTTAAGTCGGTAATCAAAAAAACATTTTCCATGCTCAACAACTGTAAAATTTTTGACACATTTTCAGATTTATTTTCAAAGAGAAACACATAAAACATTCTCATGTTGTTATTGAAGAAATTTATAAGTGACCTGCGTTTTTACTTTTTGTTCAATTTATTGGATTTATAAACTTTTTTTTTTCAGTAGGACCATATTTTTCGTTTCCAACACAATTACTTCGCAGAATTCGGTTCAAAATGCCCGCTTTAACGTTAATTAAAGAAAAATTATTTTGCCCTTATAAAAAAAAACGACCATTGTTGCACACTATATAGTTTCTGAATAAGAGGACCTACCAACTGAAAGCTTTTGAAAGCAAAGTTTATTTAAAAATGTGTCAAAAAATAAGCAGTTTGGATTTGAGTACATCCTTAATACGATATTTTTTCTTCAATCTCTACGTATTTATAATTTGTTTTTGCTGTAAGAATTGGTCCTATCAAAAACTTGTCAATGTAAAAGTTGTAGATAATATCAAGAAGGTATATAATAAATTCATGAGGATTTGATATCTTGTTAATTGACAATTATGGATTTTTTCTTCTTCACCCCCCCCCCTTTCGTTTTCGTTTTTTTTTTTTTTTTTTTTTTTTCATGAAAATTGGTCGTATCAAAAACTTGTCAATAGAAATGTTGTATAAAATATTAATAAAGCTTATAATAAATTTAATTGGATTTGATATCTTGAAAATTGATGAAGTTATTTTTTTCTCTCTCCCTATTTATATCACTCATTGAGCCCAATTGTAATTTTATCAAAAATCTGTCATATATAAATGTTTGGCACTTTTTTTTTGAAGTAATAATAACTTTCAATACGGTATGTATTATAATTGAGAAGTTCTGGGATTTTTTTTGCTTTTCAAAAAGTCCCTCTCTATTTCAACTCCCATGATTCGATTTTGCCCATTAAGCAACTTGACCAAGATTTTCTGCCGACAGGAATCGGCCTGCCGGTATAGTTTACATATATTTGTAAACGAAAGCTCAACGTTGCGCTGGCTCTTTACAGTAACATCAAATATATTTAAAATCAGTGTTTTATCTGATCAATAATTAAAAAGCTAGTGTTAAAAACAGATATTTAAGGGTGAAAAAACTTGTATTTTTTTTCTGTTTTGCCATTTTTACATTTAATATTTAAAAAAATATATTCCTAATTTTCCAAATGTCTTGAATTTTTTATAAGCAGTCAGCTGCCGAAAGGGCACTGTGCGTAATTTTAAGGGGAAAAAACATGTTTTTATGAATTTTTGTTCGAGTATTTAATTAATATCTTAGCTAATCATAACAAAACAACAAAAAAACTGAGTCTTAGGCGCATTAATATCTGCCTTGGATAATCATCATTCAAATTTTCAGACATCTACAGACGGTTGATTTTCCCAGTCATCTATAAACACATACAAAATCTTTTCTTTCATAGATTAAATTACTGGAGCAGAAACCAGTCTTTGTCACTCAAAACACGTATGAAATTAGCGGCTTGTTTCACACCAGTATGTTATTATGAGTAATGCGCGTTGTTATTGGCTTATCATTTTTTTACAGACTATCCTAATAGTATTTTGAAAAAATTAACACTCATATTTGAAAGTTTTATAACTAAGTTAGTTAATTTAATTAATAAAAATGCGTTAATTTGACTCTTTGTTAATTTCATTTGCTAAGATTTTGATTCATTCGGACCGACAAAATGCATTTTACATAGCAAAATATTGTATCATTTTGGAATTGTAGTATAATACTTTAATCAAGAAACATCCCTCCATAAACATTTTATAATAACAACAAAACTATTATAAATAGCTAGAATAATCACAATGAGAAAAAACACACTTTTACATGCACTGGTGTTTAAGTATCTTTCTAAAATTTTGTATGCATTCTTATACTGTGTGCTAAATTTCAGTTACTATCGGAGTTTTTATTAATACACATCAGGTTATTTTATTTAACAAAAAAGTCTAACTAGTCAATTATATGATTTATTCTGAATGCAAAAATTGTTTTATAAATCAGTATATTGTATATTTCAGGAGATGTAATAGTTTCGTAACGAACTTTCTTAATGGCTACGGAAACATCCAGCGAATTGACGTCTGAAATTGGTAAGTAGCTAAACGCAACTTTAAAATAAACCTCTGCAAGTCGCGTTCAAATATGAACAATTATTTTAATTATAAATGAAAGCGCAATACCATCTTCAATATAGAATGGAAGATGTGTTTTTATGTAGCTTTCATTACAAAAAGTAAAAAACTACATAGTGCTACATTGTCCGGAGGAAAACAATTCCGGGAAATTTTCATATATTTTCACTGATCTGGACCCCCAGACCCCAAAACCATCCTCCGTTCAAGTGTTTATATTTATATACAGGGTGTCCAGCGAATAAGACCTTAATTTCAAAATGAAACTTCTCAAAAATAAAGATCGATAGAATTATGCGGTAAACGGTTTGTTCTTTAGACAAGCTGTAAAAATGTTATACAGAAGTTTCGATCAGTGAATATTTTGAAAAGATTGTGTTCTGATTGCAAAGAATACTTGATTTGACATTTTTCTTGTTTTAGATTGCTTGGAGAGAACGAGTTTTTCAGCATACAGTGCCATATTTTAACGATTTTTTAGAATTTCAAAATTTCAAAAATTTAATTCCGAAAATAGTTCCGATTTATTCTTTTTATAACTTTTCAACATAGTTGAAAAGTGTTTATGAATTTGGTTTGTCTGCCCATCCATGCCCTATAACTCAAGTAAATATAGTCCGATTGCTATGAAGCTAATATATATTTTATTGAGTATCACTATGATATGTCTGGTATTGAAAATGAAGTGTGTAGAAATTATTGTTCCTTTCCAGAGACACTCGAAAGAATTCCGCTACATTACGGTCTAAGAGGCAAATCGTTTGCGTTATTTTCTTCCTCTACAACAATTCCACCAGATAGTAATTTTTTTATTGTGTTAGGTTCTTCAGTCAATCCTTGTATACATTTATGAATCAAGTAAGGAGATGTATGATGACATCTTTCTTCTCGGTGTTGTAGAGAGAAAAACGTTTCACCTGTTTTATTTGAATTAGAGTTGGCATTTTTACATTCCGTATTGGAAGCAAAAACCATTTGTCTGTTACTCTATGATTTCATTTCGTCCTCATCAGTAGTAACTTTTGACTCAATACGCAATAAATTATTTCTCCTATTATTAAGTTGTGGGACACCCAGTTCGCATGTTTTATTTCCTGAAATTGTAGCCATAGTATAGGAAAAACAGAAAAATGGCAGGCATCGGGCCTGGTTACCGAATCTCCTTCTTACCCTTGTTTTAGGCGCAGGTCTCAAAAATGTGAAAACTATTATCAACAAAGCTCTAAATTTTTACAATGCTGAATTAAACTTGATAGCATTTCTTATCTCTAATTCTTTCACAATGGAATCAGTTAGTCAGCCTTTACAGTTCTATCCAAATTACAACATTTTTCACAGAAAAGCGTCAGTCTCCCAGTATTGGTCCTAATAACCATTATATAAAATATGGGCATCATGGAACCGAATTTCGGAAAATACTCAGCACTCTGGGACTCCCGAACTGACTAAAATCGTAGAACAAACAAAAAGATTAAAAACTTAAATCCAAAAGCCAGAGTGTGTCATGAGAAAAAAATCTACTATTTAAATACAAGTAATGTGAGTGAAAACTTAGAAATAATTTTTTTTGTATATTTAATATAAATTAATTTGTTTTTATTTCTTTTTAATGAAAGGAGCAAAATCAATCTTAGTAAAACAAAGAACAACTCGAACAAAAGTATTAATAAAATAAAATTCAACATTAACAAGAACAAAGAGTAATAACAAAAAGATTGAAAAGTGTGAAACAAAGAAAAAATATAGACATCCAAAGAGAGATGAAAACATAAAGTGAGAAAGATTGCTCGGGAGTTTGGGGTCGTGAAATCCTTAAATATCTAAAGAAGTTATTCAAATGCGGAAAATTAATATAGTATCTGATTTTAACACTTCTAACTCATTTAATACTTCTAACTCATCTTACTCTTTTAAGTCTAACTTCTGTTTCAGTAACTCTCATATTTATGGACCGATATGGATGGGACTTACTATGTACATAGTACATATCAGCGTGTCGGCTTATTTCCTTGTTAAGCTTCATCCGCTATCTTGTTTAAAAAACGTAACGGCAGTCGTTTAAAAAATGTAACTTTTAAAATTTAAAAAGGTTAAAATTTTTAAAAATTATAAAGGAAAAAAATGTAGAAAATAATGAATAATTGTGTTTGGCCTTGATATAAGGATTACGTAAAATTTTTGTTTTGTTTTTATCTTTAAAAAAATGGCTGAGATACACCAGCTTCAATTTCTAGGAGGTTGTCGTTTTGAAACAATCTGGTATTTGTCACGCGATAGCAGTCGTATTTACTAACCGATTTGGATGTGATCAAGCAAATGTACAGGACAAACTGAATTCTCTACGAGTTTGTTATTCAGAGTTATACACCATATTATTACAAAATGGCGGAAATTTAAAAATTTTGCAAAAAAAAAATTAATTTAAAATGAAATACAAAGAAAATAGGAACTAAAATTTTTTTTCTCAAAAATTTGACCTCTATACAAGGATTATGTAGCTTTTAGGTAGATTTCGTATGAAATACTACCTATTGCATTCTCTCCCATGTTGGAATTTCTGAAAAAATTTTGCAGATCTACACCGATCATGACTTCTAGACCCCAAAACTACCATCAGTAAAAAAGTTTATCTATCTATCTATCATCTATCTATCGGTGTATATCACTTTCTTCTGGACACGATAACGCTCAGATTTTTTTCAAACTTTTATATAAAATCAAAGAGCATAAAATCTCGGTTGAGTTCGTTAATGGGCAAAATCGGACCAAGGGGGTGGAAATTAGGAGGGTTTTGTGAAAACCGAAAAAACGCGATAACTTCTTAAATAAAATAGATATCGAATCAGTTTAAAGTTTATATTACTTCTCAAAAATGGGCTAAAAGTTTATGCATGTCAGATTTTTGGTAAAGTTAAAAATGGGCTCAAGGGGCGAAAAAAACAGGGGTTTGGGGGGAAAAAATCATAACTTCGTCAATTCTCAAGATTTCAAATCCAACTAAATTTTTTTATAAATGTAATCAACATTATCTAAAACTTTTGTAGTTACAAGTTTTTGATAGGACCAACTTTTACCGATGAAAAAAATTTAAAACAAAAAGAAAAAGGGGGGAGGAAAAAAAATCCAAAACTTACTAAATTCTTAAGCAATCAAATATAATTAAATTTATTTTACATCTTCTCAATAATATATACAACTTTTATACTAACATATTTTTCATAGGACCAATTCTTCTAGCAAAAATAGGAGTTGGAGAAAAAACCTCAAATCCAAACTGCTTATATTCTGACTCATTTTTAAATTCATTTTTGATTTTAAACGCATCCAAATGGCAGATCCTCTTATTTAGGAACTATATAATGTGACGTATTGGACAGTGTTTTGATAAAGGCAGAATATACTTTTAAAAAAGGCAGCCAAAAAGGGTATTTTGAACAGAATTTCCTGAAGTAATAGTGATTGAAAAATTGAGGAAGTATAACAAATTGCGTTTTTACTGAGTCATTTTTCAATCCACTTTTGTTCTCAAACGCATCCAATTTACAGGTCCTCTTATTTAGGAACTATATAGTGAGACGGATTGGCCAGTTTTTTGAAAAAGGCAGAATACATTTCAAAAAAGGCTGCCAAAATGGGCACTTCGCACAAAATTTCCCAAAACGATCATGATTAAAGAATTGAGGGTGTATTCAAATAACAAATTGGTTATTTTATGACTCTTTTTTAAATCCAATTTTGCTCTCAAACGCATTTAATTGACAGTTTTTGTTATTTAGAAACTATATAATGTGCGTATTCATCAATTTTTTGATAAAGGTTAAATATATTTTTTAAAAAAGCTGTCAAAGTGGGCACTTCGCAAAAAAAATTTCCCAAAGCGATCATGATTAAAGAATTGAGGATGTATTCAAATAACAAATTGGTTATTTTATGACTCATTTTTAAATCCAATTTTGCTCTCAAACGTATTTAATTGACAGTTTTTTTTTTTTGTTATTTAGAAACCATATAATGTGCGTATTCATCAATTTTTTGATAAAGTCTAAATATATATTTAAAAATGCTAACAAAGTGGGCACTTCGCACAAAATTTCCCAAAGCGATCTTAATTCAAGAATTGTGGATGTATTCAAATAACAAATTGGTTATTTTATGACTCATTTTTAAATTCAATTTCGCTCTCAAACGCATTTAATTGACCATTTTTTGTTATTTAGGATTTATATAATGTGCGTATTGGTCAATTTTTTAATAAAGTCGGAATATATTTCAAAACATGTTTTCAAAATGAGCATTTGAGCCGAATTTCGTTTAAGATGATTTTGATAAAATCAGTTCTTACAGAAAAATGAAAGATAATTTTTTTCAAAAGTGGCCAAATAAAATAGTTAAACTGGGTTTATCACTAATAATATTTTATTTTTTGTTGTTCAAATGAAAACTCTTCGAAATCTACCTCCGCCTATAGGCCAAGCCGACAGGGATTTTTTTGTTTCGACTTTGTCTTAAAAATGACTGATAGACAGGAAAGCGGCAGCACAGACAATCACCTCATCGAGTTCATGGATGAAATTCTATGATTGGAAAACACCTGAAAAACCGTTTTTTGCGGTGGACTCGTAAGTTTACTATTGTGTTTTCCTGCACCCAAAAGTATGAAAACACGGAGGACTGAGTACAGAAAAACGCAATGGTACACATACGAATCAACCACTAAAATCGTGATTTCAGATTCTTTCCACGAAGAAATGACTTGACAGACCGATTGCATTTTAATATGCGAATCGAGATTTAGCATTTGAATTCTAGAATTTTATTTATGAGCTCGATCGGTTGTTTGTACGTGCTTTTCTGTCCGGTCTATGAGGAAAAGCATATTTGTAGTTGGAGTAGCACACAGTTGATTACTCCAACTATGAATATGATTTAACCAGTTGAAAAAACTACCCATTTCTAGATTAATATGAAATTAACAATTTGAATTTCTAAGCTGTCTGACATTTTGAAATAGTCTCATTTTTTCGTGAACACTGATTTTGATATTAATGAAGTGGACTTACAAGTTTCTCGATTAAATTCATTAATTAGCTTCACCATCTCGTATTTTTAAAATGACGGGCACTTTTTCATCTATCTTAAGAAAATGGATGTTATGTTGCACCCTGGCTACTTCTAGAGTGGCAAATGTTTCAATAATCACCTTTTATTAATCATCAGGTTCGATAATCATTCAAGAGTTTTAAAAAACTAATCATTGTTATTTATTTCATACGTTTAAGACAAAATAGTCGTATCCGTCAAAGTCAATATCTCCCCTAACTCTGCATTACTTTGCATAATATCGTCTAATTTTGCTAGCATATATGGTTCTAAACGAAGCGAAATGATATATCTGACATTTTTGATGAAATTCTCATTCATATTCGTATTGATGAAAACTGGTATCGAATCTTTTATAAACGGGTTTCATTCATTTCAGCTTCGCGTATTTGAATAATGTAAACTGGATTTTAAGAAAAATAGATATGAAGCTACTTTTTCATTTATTTGTAATTCTATTTATTGCTTTTTAATTGTACTATTTTTATTGTCTACATTTGGTAAATCTTGATTAATATTAGTGTGAAATATTTTCAGAAAGTTCCGATCTTGTTATATCTTTGCTATTTATTTTAATGTAAAGTTAATTTTTCAACTAACTGGTATTCAATTAATAATATTTTCCATATACCGTCAATATTTCTGTAATAGTGGCCTTTTTATTTAAAATATTTCAGATCAATAGAAATATTTAACTAATATTTTATTTCATTATCAATATTTTAGTTTGATGTCATATTGGAATCCACTATAAAAAATGTACAATTTTGTTTACAAATATTAAGTATCTTACCTTCAATGAAGTCTTAGTTCCAGTCAGTACTGTCAGTGGGCTACTTTTTTAAAATTCAGATTCCTTGATTTACACCACTTGTTTTGAAATGGTAAAATTCTCCTTATTTAATTTTATTTTATAACCATATTAAGTTGAATACAAGTGGAATTTTACAATTTCATAAAAGTGGTGCCAATTAAGAAATCTGAATTTTAAAAAATAGCCTACAGGCAACACTAGTTCCATTAAATATTCACTTGACTCTTTCATGCATAGTAACCTTATATGAGATTTATATTTTGAAAACCCTCAGAGATTTAAACGTTATATTATTTTCTCGTTTATTAAATCTCTTTTAAACTTCAATAATGCATTTCAGTAATGCAGAATTGAACTACACAGTAATTTAATTGGAAATTGTTTAAGTTGAAACGTTTTTGACAAATTTGCTTTGTTCAGCGAGCGAGAATTTGCTCTCAATATATTTCTGCTCTTACGTCTGAACAAAAATCATGACCATTTTTACCTACTTTGTACACTGAATTAATGCATGCAAAGTTTAAAATAAGAGATAAACAATTCAACAAAAGTAAATAATAATTTTTATTTCTTGTAAAGCTTATTTGAGTACGTCTTGTAATTTTGCAAAAAAGTGCAATATTTAAAAAATCTTCTTATCAAAACTATTTTTTCTTGCTAATTCATGGTAAATCTATTTTAAGTGAAACATGTTTTTATGCATTAAAAAACAAATTATGACTCAGAGGTTTGGTTAAAATATATATGTTTATTGAATTCAAATCAGACCAATGCATAACATTATATAAAAGAAAAAGAAAAAAAAAACAGGTCAAATTGTAAAAATACTAATGAGAAATCCAAAAATATTTTCATTTTATTTAACGGGTTTTATATAGTCCATACGGTAAAAATAGATACTAAGCACAATTTTTAAAGCCATAAAAGAGAAATCAATAAAGAAGTGGTGTAAACAATTTGAAACTACTTGCATTTGTAAGACTTCGTTAAAAAATATGAAGCTATTACATTTCTTCTTTTTACTTCTTTATGCCTCTTAATGCTTTTTCTTGATTTAAAATATAATTTTATCAAATTATTTCTTTAAAGAAAAAGAGTAGGTTTTATAGTTTAAAAAAAAGTCTGTAGATATTCAAAGGCAAATCTTGGAAGTGCATATTTATATAAGAAATACATTGAAAGTAGCTATTTAAAATATTTTATACGTTCGTAAGTGAGGAATATTTAATTTAAAATTTAGGACACTCTTTCATGATTATGTATGAGTAAGCATGCAATTTATTTAAAATAAGCCGTATTCTTCAACCGTGTTTGAAAACCAAAATGTTATATAATCATAAAATGAAACATTTTGTAAGCCAAATTGAACTGAAGTTTAAATAATGATAAATATATTTTATTAAAAATTAATAGACTTCTTTCATCATTATTTATGGGAAATCACTTTGTATAAATTAAGCGAGATTCTTCAACCGTGAATGGCAGCTACAAAACTATTTATAATAACTATAATAAAACAGAAAACATAATACATACTGATATATAATATATATTTTTATTAGTCAAATTGAACTAAATTTTAAATAATAACTAAACATTCTTCATGTCTTTTTGACATCCATTAGAAGAACATGACATAAAATAAACGCCATTAATTTTCCTTAATCGGATTTTTCTAATTCAAAATTAATGGCATTATTTCATCTTTATGAATGAGTAAGCATTTTGATTAAATTAGACAGGATATTTTAAATATGCTTCCAAACCACAAATTTTCGCTAAAGACTATACTAAAGTAAATACGTTGTAAATCTTATTGAACTGTAGTTTGATTAATTATCAACATTTCTAATTCAAAATCAATAAATTTGTTTCATCATTATTTATGCTTAAGCATTCTGTGTAAATTAAATTAAATCCTTCATCGTGTTTGAGCAAAATTTCAAAATTTTACATCACTTATATAAGAGATATTTTTATAATTTATTTGAATTGAAATTTAATTAAAAACTATTCATTATTTATAGCTCTTGAAAACATTTTGCAGGAAAATTACACTGGTGTCCAAAAGTTAAGCATAATTGGTAATTAAGTAATTATTTTTAAGTAATGAAAGAAATATAAATCGAAATGTGGTGAAACTCCAGGTGTGTAAACAAAATAGTACGCGTCATATATTTTCATGAAGCGTTTTCCCCGAAATGAAACAGGGAAACCGTCAACAAATTGAAAAAGAACGAAGATCTTTTGGATAACCCTGTCAAAACTAATATAGCAAAAGTGTTCAAACTGCACATTATGATTAATTGGCTTATTGTAATGTACTGTGTTTATTTTTATAAGGATAGCATGTACACTCGTAGAGAAATTAAGGTTTTTATAAAAACACTCCTAAATTTTTCCATGTTTTTTTTATTATAATTTGCAGAGTTCTTATTATAAAATAATGTTCTTTTCTGAAAATATGACAAAGATCATTGTACACAATACCCTGTCATCAGAATTTAAAAATAATAAAAATTGTATGAAAAATGAGTATGTTTAGTAAATAATTTTTCATTGCACATGCGTCAACGATATCAAAATGTCATTTGCATATTGTGTTAGCTAAATGTATAGAGTAACTTCTGTAAAAGTTTCAAAAACATAGCTTGAAAATTCTGAAAATGGTCGCCTATAGAATTAACTCAAAATCCGTTATTCCTAAAGGAAGCAAAAAAATCAGGGGTTTTACCTAAATATAGTTGTACGTGCAATATTGTGTAGACACTAAACAATGGAATATGGATACAGCCCCTCATCTTTTTGCTTCATTTAGGGAATAAAGGATTTTGATCTCATTCTATCAACGATAATTTTCAGAATTTTTAAGCTATGTTTTTGAGACTTTCACAAAAGTTGCTCTATACATTTAACTAACATAATATGCAAATGAAATTTTAATAGCGTTCACACATGCGCAGTAAAAAACTATTTAGTAAACCTGCTCATTTGTCATACAATTTTTATTATTTTTTAATTCTGATGACAGGGTATTGTGTACAATGATATTTGTCATTTTTTCAAAAAAGAACATTATTTTATATTAAGATCTCTGCAAATTATAAGCAAAAAACTTAGGACTGTTTTTATAAAAACCTTAATTTCTCTACGAGTATACATGCTATCCTTGTAAAAATTAACACAGTACATTACAATAAGCCAAATTATCATAATGTGCAGTTTTAACGCTTTTGCTACATTATTTTTGACAGGGTTATCCAAAAGATCTTCGTTCTTTTTCAATTTGTTGACGGTCCTCTGTTCGATTTCGGGGAAAACTCTTCGCGAAAATATGTGACGCGTACTATTTTGTTTACACACCTGGAGTTTCAGCACATTCCGATTCATATTTCTTTCATTACTTAAAAATAATTACTTAATTACCAATTATGCTTAACTTTTGGACACCAGTGTAAGTTAAATAAATATCATTATTCTCTTTATGTCACTCCTATGAAATTCAAAATTATCCGAGTTATTTTTTCATTATTTATGATTTAGAAAAAAAATCATTTATGTTACTAATTGCGTTTTTCAATTTATTCATTTTTATTTAATTCCTTTTAAATTATGCGAAATTATTCGCTAAATTCAAAACTTTTACGAAGAATTTAGAAGTTTTTGAAGACAGTTTGTTCTATAGTTTTTAAGTTAATCACAACTTGCTAGTTCTTCAAATTTTTTAGTGGAACATGAAATACAAAAATCATGGTTAACTGAAATTAAAATGGTTTTAAATATGGGACTTTTATATTTTAAAATTAATAAAATTATATGATCATTATATAAGAACGTTATTTTTGTTGAAACTATACAACCTTTATTAACCGTGTTTTTCAGCATTCTAAATTTTATATTAGATATAATGAAATGAAATTTTTCTTCGCCTTAGTGAGCTGAACTGTATTTAACTGTAAGCACTTTTTTCAGCTTCTGGCTATATTTAAGTAAAACGTGAAATTAACACTAGAACCGCCGGGTATTTCACTCAAGTTTTACAAAAAAAATTTCACACCAGAATTATAATTTTAAACTATTTAACTTACTTAATTAGTCTATTTTTGCAATGCATTCATTTAACATATCTTATGAAGAAAATTCTGGTTCGAATCGACTATTATCGATCTGGTAAGAATCATTTTGACCTCTAATGGCGGTTCTAGTGTTAAAATGCACTACATAAATAATTGGGTTTTTTTCTATTTAATATTTTTATAGAAAACAAATCGTTAATTATTGAAGAAAATACATCGAACTTAATATAGTTTCTCTGTTCTTGTGCCAGATCTTTCTATTTAAAAATACTTTCAGTTTCTTAATCATCAGTTATTAGTCAGCATTTCTAAAACCGTTGACATGTAACGGGACAAACAGACCCCTTTTGCCAATTTTGAAAAGCAAAAATTAGCGACTATCACGACTTAAGTGACAATGAAAAATATATAAAAAGAAAACTGCATGAAGATATCTAGATTGTGATAACAATTCAGAGGACACACACCAAGAAAAATAAACATGCCCTTGTCTCTTTCGTGAATTTCGCATGAAAATTAAATTAGTAGAAAATGGTTTAAATTAATCAGTGTACTTCAGCCGTATTTGATAATCTAAAATTCTACTCAACCGCTTCCCTGTTTATCCCGAGTTATCTCGGGTTCGTATATATATTACTATTAATTATTATCCCGATAAAACTCAGGTGCGGCATAATCAGATCAAATCTTGTTTCTACGTTCCAACTATTTGAATCTTTTGATAATATCTGTATTTTACAGCATAAAAATAATTAATTTCTTCTTCGTCTTCCAATTTAACCCATGTTCTATTTCCTCTCTCGTCATAATGATTACTGATTGCGTTTTCATCGGTTCCTGGTCCACCTCTTTTTCCAGAATTGCTGTCAAGACATGCTGTGGTCTATCACCAAATATGTGACCCTGAAAGCATTGAAAAACAGAAAGAAAAGAGAGGAATATAATAAAGACAAAAAAGAAAAACCGATGAACGAACCAAACAATACTTTCAATTTTTGCTCACTTATGCGCAAAAAAGGCTATAAAAGTGACCAATTCAAAATACACTCAACTATAAAATAACACATAATCAGAGATTATTTAAACATCTCATGCACTGAACATGACATTTGAAGAAAATACAGCTAAAATAAATGTTGACATTTTTTTAAATTTTTGCTAAAAATATTCATGAATCAGCATTTGAGCAAAATCTCAAGCCATTTGCGGCAAATGAAAGAATTGTTCAAAAAATCTCTTTTTTTTTTTTTTTTTTTTTTTTTTTTTGTGTGTGTGTGTGTGTGTGACTTTAATGCCACAAGTGGTAACATTTTCTGCCCTACCCATCACCGAAAATCGAAGAAAAGTTTTTTTCCTCCCATGCTAATATGCAAACGTGAACCTGAAAATAAATGCAAAACTTTTTATTGCAGTAGGGGGTTTACGTAACATAACAGCAAGATTAATCAACGAAAGCAACAGAGAAAAGTTATAATTCTTTTGAGCGTTAATATCTTCGCAACAAGTTTTCTATTTATATTTTTCCATTTTTGAGCACTATTATTTCAAAGTTTTAATCAATATTTTATTTAATGGCAAAACATCAGCATCTTAAAACAGTGAAAATTCGCATTTGGAAATAATTGTAGGCAAAATTAAGTATAGAACGTAAGCTATACATACCATATACGTATAAAAAAAAAAACTACATAAACTCTAGTAAATAGATTATCTGTTTCATTAAATATAAAATGAAAAGCATTAATTTACAATTTTAAACATAAAAAAAAATTGCAATTGATACAACTTTCTGTTTACATAAATTAGTTTTTTGCTGCTTGAAGGATTCTTTAAGTATGTTAGATTGAAATATATTTTCAGTTATTCCAACTGCTTAATTTGATCGACTATGTTATCTTGGGAGTTTGGAGAACTTTTAGTCTGCCATTACTGTCTGTTCCATAAATTAACATCTTATCAGCATAAAACTTGTCACATCCCATCTAATAAATACTAAAAATTAAAAATTTTGAAGCTGTTAAATAGTATAGTGAAGAGATTAATTGAATGAGCTGTGTGAGTTTTGAGACTAAGAGATGGACTTTTGACCTTATACGAATATTAAATCTGTCTTGAAGAAGATGTACACATTGATAATGCTGATATTTTACTTTAGTCACAAGTAAATAGTGTAAAGGGGATAAATTTGGTTTTAAAATTTAAATGTTATACGTAAAAAATTCTGGAAATCGTATAAGTTGCGGATAAAATAAAAATATCCTAAAACAGAAAAATTATTTAACAAAGTATGCGAAACGTGTTTCCACAAAGAAATATATTACAATTTATAGTTCTTAATATACATTCCTAGAGCTTATGAAACACACCACGTACAACATGTTTTACAACCTAGAATTAAAGGCAATTTTGCATAAAATGTACAAAGTGTCTGACAAATCTTTCCTGGTGATAAAAATCTATTCATATCCGCTATATTTAAAATGGACATGTCAAACTGGTACCAAATTACTGGAGAGCAAATCAATTTTTTGCATATTTCCGTAATGTGGCTGTCCCGTCCAGGGAAAACAGAAATGTTAACAAATCTGGAAAAGTAATAGTGTGACCTGTGGTATTATGTGTATCAGCCACCAGAAAAGTGTAGCGGAATCCTTGTATCAGAGAAATCCTTGTATCTTTAGAGGTAACGATTAACCACAGAACAGATATTTAGACGGACCAATATTGTGATGTTGACTATCAAGTACAGTGTGTCCCACAGACATACCCACCTCCGTGATGTTGTACCGTAACTGGACATAAAACAAATCTATGAGAACGAAACAAATACATCAAGAAAACCTATATAAAAATATATATTTACATGGAGTAACTCACTCCCTGCCCCACTTAGTCAGGAAAAAAATGAATGTAGAAAAAAGAGAAGGGAAGGGAAAGTATCCCGCCGAAATAAAAGCCATCACTATTAATAGCCAACATATCCTCCATGCTTATATATAAGTTGGAATATACGATGTGGCTTAATATTTACCAATCCCTGGAAGACAGTAACATCAATATTCTATCTTGCCTCAATGATGGCGGCCTTCAGTTCTGCCATAGATTTCAACTGTGTGTTATGGGTACTTAAAGCTCTACTGAGGATACTCATCACATTTTCTTACGATTAAGATGAAAGTACAGAGCAGGTCATTCCATGACATGTCCCCAGTTATTCAAGAACCATTCCTAGGATGATTTTGCAAACCTTATGTGAGCTTTTTCTTGTTGGAAAATCCAAACTAGGATACCGATTCTCTATGCAAACGACAATAAATTTGTTTCTAGTGATTCATCAGGGTGGCGAGTGGTCAGGGAAAACTGGGAAAAACACAGTTAAGAAAAGAGAAAACTACCAGTATTTTCTTACAGAAAATACTTCAAATAATATAAAGATATTATATAAACTGAATTTATCTTTAACAAAATACTGGTATTTATCATCTATATTGATTGTGTTTTTATCTAACCACTCGCCTCTCTGTGAGCGGTCTGTCAGACCGCTCACAGTAGTTATAGGCGACAATTTTTGTCACAGCAGTTAAGGATAAGAATAGAAATACTTTCTTTATTTAACAACATAAAATTGCGATTAAAACCGATCTGGTTTATTATGGGGAAACAGCGTTATTAAAAAATCAGAATATCTGGCAGATATGCTATGATTAACAGACAATTACTCAGAAATCGAATACGCTTTTCTTATTTTTATGTAACAGTATATCTCAGAAAACTATTTTCTACAAAGCATGTCATTTTAGAAACCATGTCCAAATGTTCTTCCAAATATGTAAATGTTTGTCAACTTCTTCTTCAAAGAAAAATTTGATCACGTCTGTTGCACAAAATATACCTCAATGCATGATCTGAACATTTCCCTTGAGAGGAACGAAATGGGAAATATGTGAGAAAGCGTGAAACATTTGCTCTTTTTCAAGGAAAGCTTTTTAAGTACTGGGTAACAACTCCCTAAAGAAATTATTTTTACTTCTTCAACTTATTAAAGTAAACGTGAATATTGTTTCAAATGAGTTAAATATTCACATGGGATAGTTAAAAAATATATTCAAATGTTTTATTCTCCAATTCTTTTTTGTTGCCGTTGTTGCTTTGTTTCATAATACTACTCATTTAGAAAATAAAGTTGATATTTTTCTTTCTTTCAAATAAAATTAATTAAAATAGGACCTTTTAAAAGAGCCGATACAAAAAATAAATTTTGTATCTAAATCTCCAAGAGTTTCAGAACATTTCTTTGGACAAATATAAAGCAAAGTATTTCTATGATTTGAGCGCAAATAAAAATCATTTATTATCCTAGTACCAAATAAATGATTAATTCTGGGAAAAGCTCCGTTTCTACTTATTCGAAGAAATCGATTTCACTGGCAGGATATTTATTTTTGAAATGATGCCACCCATAAAATATCACTAAAATAGATTTCGGATTGTAACTTTTATTAATGAAATAATGAAAATGATTTTGTGAAAATTAATGTTAGTGTACATTGAATCATTTGAGTATGTTGATTGGAATTGTACCTATACATGTGACTATTTCATCTATTTACATACCGTATGTTGGTATTTTTAGCTTGTTTCCGTGGGGAAAACTCGATGCATTTTACACAGCAGCATATCTTCGAAGTAAAAATATATACTCTTAAATAAGTGTTATACTCTAGTGAGCATTATATGCCGGGATAATATGTATATATACATGTATTTAAGAGTATATAATATAAGCTCTAAAGTTTTTTTTTTTTTTTTTTTGATCAAGTGATAAAAATACTTTGACAATTCCTAAATATCTATTATTATTATTAATATTATTACTATTTTACATTTTTTGTCATGTGTAAAGTACACTGTAAAAAAAAAAAAAAAAAAAAATCTACAGATGTAAAGTTAGAGAAGTCGGTTAGAGAAGTCGTATTTGGACATTATACAAAAAAAGATATAAATCTACAAAACTAGCTGTAAGATAACTATTGTAAAGCAACAGAAATCTGTAACTTTAAGAAAGAATACAGTAAATTTACAGAAATCTTACTGAAATTTTATACGTAAGCCGGATTGTTAGTTACATAAAAAGTTCCAGGTATCCCAGCTTCCTAAACAATTCTTAGAGTTTTTTTTATATTTATTTACAGTAGAAACATGTATCTGTTGGCATATTTTTTTTTTGTTACTAGTACAAAAAAAAAAAAAAAAAAAAAAAAAAAAAAAAAAAAACTAGGCATCAAAGGTTTCTACAAAATTTTTAGCAACTTTTGAGATTTTTTTTCTTTTACTGTGTACTCTTTATAGATATGATAATCATCAATTTATTAGTTGGAAATCCATATCGAAATTTTAAAAAAAAGGAAAGAATTTCGGAGCTATAAAAGTATGGAATGCTACTTTTTGAATTTAATCATTACTTATTTTTTCTAGTGAAATACGTAAGATATTTTGGGAATGCATATATCTTACTATTTATGCAACTTTAAATAACAAAATTTTTACTTGAAAATATACATTTTATTTTTAATTAATATATTTTCACTGTAAATGAATAATTATTAAAACACTTGTACCCCACTAACTTTTTGAGAGAAAAAACTAATTTTTTTATCTCATAGATTACCTAATTTTTATTCGTGCATCCGCTAACAAATGGCTATATTTTTAATTTATCATCTAAAAGCACAGTTTCTTCTTTAATATATTTATAATAAACTAGTTGATCCGCTCGGCGTTCCTCGTGACCATAGATGTTTTCAAACAAATTAAGAATATTGAAAATCTTCATTCATACTAAAATGGAAAAAAAATTAAACTTTTATCTGGACAATATTTTATATTTTAGAATATTTTAAATTTAATCTGAGTGAACAGAGGTATGTATATCTGTTACGAAAACCATGATTTGAAAGGATAAAGATACTTGTTGATTTTAGCTGTTTTGAACCACAAAAATTTTTCAATAATTTGATTATTTTAAAATTCCTTTATTGAATGGGGCCCTACTCCATGCAAAATCTTTTGAACACAGCTGAACAAACCCTAAGAAAACACAAAAGGTGTAAATGACTAATTTACAACTTTTTTTTTTTTTTTTTTTTGGGATGGTTCCATGAAGGAATTTTAAAGATAGATTGTAAATCAAACAGGAAAAATAAAATCATCAAAAAGGAAAAATTAACAAATGCGTGGGCAATTTGTTGCTACACTGTTAAAAGTTTCAAACTTTCGCTGCATCGTCACTCAACCGCTTTTATAGAATATCTCTATTTTAACCAATGATAATTCTCCATCATACAGTGAAGTAATTGTTTTCTATAAAAGCGGTGGGATGACGATGCAGCAAAAGTTTCAAATTTTGAACACTGTAGCAGCGAGCTGTGAAATATAGTCGTTAAATTCCATATTTACCGCCTGGCTGTTTCGTTTCCGCGGATTGGTAGCTAGCCACAAATAGCCTCTAACCTGGCTGCTTCGTTGTCGTGGATTGGTGGAAAGCTGTAAATATATTCTTACCCAGTAAGTAAAAAAAAATAATCTAAATCGAAATTTAAAAATCCGGCTGTGATGTGTACTTTTTAGTGTTAGCATCCACTCATGACAAATTTTTCAGACACCTGGGTGTTATAATTTCGGCGTTATCCACAGTTAGGTTGCAGACAATCTCTTATTTTATACATATAGATTAGTTCTACCTGTGTTTCATAGACAATTCAATTTCTTAAAAACAATTTCTTCAGAAGCCTAAAAATTTAAGTTTATGAAAGAGTTTCTAACTTTTAAAAAATAACAATAGCTCCATATTTGATAGTATAATGATTTCTGTAATGCTTGAGACAAACGAAAACATATTAAGCGTTCAGCAGATACGTAAATGTTTCGTACAAAAAGAATTATCATAAGATGAAAACAAGAAAAGTTAGTGATTAATTAAACTAATTCTGAAAATAGCTTCACTGTCCCTGCATGTTCTTTTGGAAATTATTATCAAATATTTTTATAAATATATCAGTAATAGCAACATCTTTTAAAAAACAAATTTTGATAACGTCCCGCACTAAAAAAAAAATCTGCTACAATTTTTTTAGGAAACTGGGATTTCTGGATTTTTTTATGTAACGATAACAACAAAAAAATGAGTGATAGATATATTTTTGGACTATGGATCACAAAGTCTGGATGTTTATTAAGAAGTTTTTAGGAAACTGAAATGCCCAGAACTTTTCATTTAGATGTAACCCAAGTTAAAGAAAATATTTTAGTAAAATTACAGTAATTTTAATAAATACTTTTGTAAAGCTACAGATTTCTGTAGCTTTACAAAAACTTATTTTGTATATTTATAGTTTTTTGCTTAATGTATAGATAAAAGTTTAATAAGCATGCAGATTTTTGTAACATTACATATGTAGAATTACATTTTTTTTCTTTATGAGTTCAGGAACAAAATTTTACTATATGAATTATTTAAAGACTTTTCTTGAAAGAAACATCTAGAAAGGGTAGCATATGATATAAAAAATGTATTATTTTGCAAAAGAAATCTTTTTAAATACTTATTAAGCACTAAGCCTTTTTACTGTTTTTATACTGCATTTTGTACTGCTAGATCTTGTTATGAGAATCGTCAATTTCGTTTCAAATATACAGGGTGTCCGAAAAGTCTGGAAACGGTCGAATAACTCGAAAAATACATATGAGATTGAAAAACGAAATTATATGTGTTAAATATTTTTAAATAAGTTACTCAGTGATACCAAATTTGACCTTCGCAACCGACCCCCTGGGGGTTAGAGCGGGTCCAACTTTGATATCTTAAATTATAACCCGCATTTTTTATTGCAGATTCGGATTCTACGGACAAAAATACGTAACTTTTGTATTTGATGTTTATTTCGAATCCTCGTTTATCACGGTGTAATTGAGCATATTAAATCGATACATATTTCGGTTTTCCCCAACCAGGTTTTGCCTGATTGGCCAGAATTTTTGACGTCAAATTCCTCGTCTTTTGCAGGAATGGCGTTTCTTGAAAATCCCCCCTGGCGATTATTTCGATAATGCTACACTGTTAAAAAATTGACCCATTTGCTGAAGCTTTTATGGCACTCTACAGCTTTTATAGAATATCTCTTTTATGACCAATGAGAATGCTCCATGACACAGTAAAGTAACCGTTTTATATAAAAGCGGTGAAGTTACGCTCTAGCAAATGAGTCAAATTTTTTACAGTGTATAGGGTTTTTTATGTTTTTCTCTACAAAAATTCATTGAAATATATTAATTTAGTTTTCTATTTGGATTTTTATTTTATTCAGTTAATGGTTTCTAAATAACGACCTACTTGTTTTGATGTTTTAATGTGTAAATATGAACCTCCCCTCCCGAATAGAAAAAGTATATCTTCAGTTTTGGGGGTCGGGGTATGGAAATATTTTGCGTTTCGATGAGTTCTGCCTTCTTTTTTTCTTTTTTTAATCATTTAATTTAGGGGGGCGGATGGGCGTTCATGCAGTTTTTTAAATAATTTCTACAATGTAGAATAGCATGTAAGGCAAATTGACCGATCGACCGATTGTTTCGATCTTTTAACGTATAAATATGCACCTCCTATAAGAAATAGAAAAAGGGTAATTTTCATTTTTTGTCGGCGGAATGTGTGTATATTATGTGTTTCCATAAATTCTGTTTTTTTTTTTTTTTTTTTTTTTTTTTTTTTTTTAATTATCTAATACGGCTGATGCAAGTGTATGTTTTTTTAATTATTACTACAAAAAAAATATAGTACAAACTATTAAAAAATAAAGTTATGAAACATTTTTTGTGCTGACTGTGCACGGATGAAGAAGTATCGTAAATTCATGGTACTTACGGAACCCGTTATTTTCCAAGTGAAATATCAGTATTTTCTTTATAAAATAAATAAAGCTACTATGAACACTCATAATTTTGCCTTTTTTAACAAGTGACTTTCAATAAAAAAATATTCGTACTTAGTATTTTTCATTAAAATTAAATTGAAATGCAATCTTATTGAAATTATTTCCTATTCTAGAAATTCCAGGATACTTGGGAACTCTGAAATTTTAGCTTGGGGGAGGGATTATAGGTTTTCATAATTGATTAATTATTGTAACTACAAAATAATAGGGCAAGGCATTTTTGAACAATTTTTGTTGATATATCTTGATTTTTTGTAAATTAATGTGTATTTTATTCAATTTAAAATTGTTTTTCATAAATTTAACCGCTTAACGGATCTATATTTCTGGAAAAAATTTCAAATAATGTCTAATTTAGCATATCTTTTACAGATTTTTTAATCTTTTATCACGGGTTATTTCAAAGAGAAATTTTTGCCAAATTGAATCAGAAAAATGCTTGGATTAAATTATGCAACAAATTTAAAATTAAATTTTACTGGTGACATAAATAAATTATTATTTTTTTTAAACATTTTTTTTTCGGATTCTCGAAAATCGCGATTGTAATCGAACAAAATACATCCGATACATATTTTATTTTCTCAACCAAATTTTACCAACACAAAATCTGATAGGCCAGTGTTTTCGTCACCAAAGTAGTTGCATTAGCGGATTCATGTTTGTTGAAAATAATCAATAACGGTTGTTTCGATAACAGAAGTGTTTTATATGCTTCTGCCATAGAAATTAATAGAAATATATTAAATTATTTTTCCATTTGTGCTTTTATTTTATGAAATCAATCAATTATAAATATTAACCAATTATAAATAATTTTAATAAATGTAATGCATTAGTAATCTATAAATATACCTATATTATAAAGAAGTAAAATAACTTTATTTGTAGAGGAAAATCTGCGGAACTACCAAACCGATTTCAAAAGCAATAATATTAAAATGATGGTATTCCCCACCAATCAAATAGAGACTATTTCTTATGTCCATACCACGAACCCAAGGGTAGCAAAGGAAAAAAACTTTCTAAAAATGCGATTTTTATGATACTGAAAGGCCTAGAAAAATGAAATTTGGCATGTTAACCATAATTTTTCCTATCATGATTTGCTGGACATCCATGCTTCAATCATAATTTATTTATTTCACCAGTAAAATTTCATTTTAAATTTAAATAATAAATAATAAGAATAGGAAATAATTTCAATAAAAATGCATTTCAATTTCATTTTAATAAGAAATGCTAACTACGAATATTTTCTTATTGAAAATCACTAGTTAAAGAAGGCAAAATTACGAGTGTTTATAGTAGCTTTATTTATTTTATAAGGAAATTACTTATATTTCACTTGGAAAATAACGGGTTCCGTAAGTACCATGAATTTACGATACTTCTTCATCCGTTGCACAGCCAGCACAAAAAATATTTTATAACGTTATTTTGCAATATTTTGTCCTATATTTTTTCTGTAGTAATAATTTTAAAAAACATACATCCACATCAGCCGTATTAGACGATTTTTTTAAAACATCAGAATCCATGGAAGCGTATAATAGACACACATCCCGCCCTCAAATAATGTAAATTATCCTATTTTAATTTCTTAGGGGAGGTACATATTTATACGATAAAAGGTCGAAACACGCAGGTCAGTTTGCCTTACATGTTATTCTACATTGTAGTAATTATTTAAAAAAACTCCATGCACGCCCATCCGCCCCCCTGAATTAAATGATTGAAAAAATGAAGGCAGAACTCATCGAAATGCAAAATATTTACATACCTCGCCCCCAAAAACTGAAGATATATGTTTTCTATTCGGGAGGGGAAGTTCATATTTATACATTAAAACATCAAAAGAAGTAGGTCGTTATTTAGAAACCATTGACTGGATAAAATAAAAATCCAAATAGAAAACTAAATTAATATATTTCAATTAATTTTTGTAGAGAAAAACATAAAATCCCTATACACTGTAAAAAATTTAACTCATTTGCTGCAGCGTCACTCCACCGCTTTTATAGAAAACGGTTACTTTACTGTATTATGGAGCATTCTCATTGGCCATAAAAGAGATATTCTATAAAAGCTGTGGAGTGACGCTACAGCAAATGGATCAAATTTTTAACAGTGAAGCATTATCGAAATAATCGCCATGGGTGATTTTTAATAAACACTATTCCTGGAAAAGACGAGGAATTTGATGTCAAAAAATCTGGCCAATCAGGCAAAATCTGGTTGGGAAAACCGAAATATGTATCGATTTAATATGCTCAATTAGCATATTCACAGTATCCGCAAAGAAACTCTTCCGGAGGGTTGAATTCTGATAGGGATTGGCCGACTTGTATCACGTGATTTGGCAGGAAATGACTTGGCTACTAATACTAAAAAAAAGTAAGCAAGTTTGCAAATTGCATTCTGATTACACTGAAGTTTTATGGCAGAAAATTTTTATAAAATTAACGATCACGCTAAAAGAGAACTTTCATAAATGAAGATAAACGACAAAAAAAAGTACACGCACTAACGTAAAGTCTGTTGTTATGGCAAAATAAAATAGTGATTGATATTGGCACAGCACATTTGACATATCGCCATTTCCCGCCAAGTCATATGATACAACTCGGCCAATCCCCATCAGAGTTCAACCCTCCCGAAGAGTTTCTTTGCGGATACTGTGAATATGCGCTCAATTACACCGTGATAAACGAGGATTCAAAATAAACATCAAATACAAAAGTTACGTATTTTTGTCCGTAGAATCCGAATCTGCAATAAAAAATGGGGGTTATAATTTAAGATTTCAAAGTTGGACCCCCTCTGACCCCCAGGGGGTCGGTTGCGAAGGTCAAATTTGGTATCACTGAGTAGCTTATTTAAAAATATTTAACAAGTATATTTTCGTTTTTCAATCTCATATGTATTTCTCGAGTTATTCGACCGTTTCCAGACTTTTCGGACACCCTCTATAAAAAATATACGTCCATGTAAGATTGTTGAAGAGATGTAATACAATGTTTTTTCTTTAAATTCAATTCTTGTTAATCTAGTTTATAAAAATCTTAGTTGAAAGCTTACGTCGGAAATTTAATAAAAATTGATATATCTTGTTTCAAAATAGCCAATGTGACAAATAATTTAGATATCTGAATCCATAAAGGCCTTTTAACATTTTGCTTTTCGTAGTGTAACACTACGTATTTGTGTCATTTGATCTATAACAATAACAATTTGTTATTCCAGAACCAAATAAATGATGAATTCCAGAAAAAGCTGGAGTTTCTTACTATTCCACGAAATTGATTTCGCCGGCTGGATATTTATTTTTGAAATGATGTTCCCATATAATATCAATAAAGCAGATTTTGGCTTCTAGCTTTATTAGAAAAGTAATGGATGTGATTTGTGAAATTAATGCTATGGTCTTTAGGACGATTTGGGTTATGGCGATTGAAATTGAAATTGAGTGTGGGATTCATCATGTACATATAAGTACATAATAATTTACACATAGTTCAGTTTATTTTAAAACAATTAATTGTTAAGTAGTTTGTATGGTTTGAATTTTATCATTTTCAAATAGAAAAGATTTAAAAAAAAAGCGTTTCGTTGTATATTTTTCTGTTAAAAAGATTAAATGTAAGTTCATAAGTTTGAATTTTCACAATGTATTTTAAATTCTTCTTTGCACTAAAAGTAATTGATATTTCTTTTCTTCTTTAATTTTGAATAGAAGTTATGCAGATAGTCTGTCTATTTACTTTTTAAAAAATAATTAGCGTTCTTTCTTCGTAGATTATTTATATATTAGTTGAGCCATTATAATACCTAAAATAATTGTTGAGGTGACTTTATATTTCTAAACGAAAATCTAAGTACAATAAGCATTCTTATATTTTTTTCACCCATTATTGTTGAATAAATTCATTACTAAATATATATATGAATTTCTTATTGCTCAAGAACCTTTTAAAATTTGTATCAGTCATAAATATGTTTCCGGAGACTGTGTATAAAATTTTCTAAAATGTTGATAATTAGCTATAACAAGGCAATGGTTTTCTTCTCATTTTTTCAGATGAAAATCTTATTGGATTAACTTGAAAGTCATCAAAAGTGAGTTTTGGAAGGGATTTTTCGAAAGAGTTAATTATTAATATATTTTAAAACGGATTGCATATTTTGGAAGTAAAATGAACGTTCAAGGAGTCCTGTGTTTTTTCTTCCTATTTTAATTTCCCAAATGAATGCATATTTTTAAAGTATGTCATAAAAAGGGAGAGAGGGTTGTCGTGTATATTGAATTCTTAAAGAGAAATAATAGTTACTAGCTAAGCTGTTTGACATTTTTATAATTAAAAATTATAATCCTTCTTAAAAAAATATTCATATTTATGGAAAAAGCGCTTGTAAGCAAGCATTGTTTTTCACATCAGGTCATTTTAATGTTTAAAAAACTAGCTCTTATCCCCCAATTTTTTTGAAATTTTTAACGGTTAAAAATGTATTTTAAATTCGTATAAAAAATTCATGAAAATATATTAATCATTAGCCGTAAAAGAAATGTGTTTTATTCTCGCTTTTCTTTTCTATCAGTTTCTTTGACATAAAATAATAACCCTTATCAGCCCAATTCTATAAAATGCTTATCTGTTATCAATGTAACGGTTTTGAAATTTCTATTATAAAAATTTCGTGAAGAAATGTGAACACTTTGCTGTAAAAACGTGAGCCGTAGCCATATTGTAAAACTTTTATTTCAGTGTACAGCTAATTGTATTGTAGTACGTAGTACAAAGGACATTAAAACAATATTTAATCGAATTGAGTGTTTGCTGTCTGGCGTAAACATGAATTTTTTTTAAATAAAATTGAAAAAAAAACTGAATATTTTTAAATGTTACTAAGTTAATAATAAGATTTTATGTTTTTCATAATTCTTCATTACACTTGAAATAAAAAATGTTTATTTATTTAATATTGTACGTTTTTCCCATAAATATGCTCCAAACATACAAACAACAACCAACTTCCAAACAACAACTCCAAACCTTACATCACAAACACTCTAAAGCGTTTCAAGCATCAAGAGCATTCGTAATTTAAGTTGAAGATCTTGGGTTCGACTCTCGTCTTGGGCATTCCTTCACTCAGTTTGAAAGATGCAATACGTATGATAGCTTTCACAATCAATTTGTTTGAGTTAATATTAATAAATAATAATGTGATAACATAATCAATTATTTATATATGTCGACTGGAATTAAATTTGCAATGTGGTATATTTTTAGGTTAGTTCCTTCTCAATAAATTTATACAATATACCTAACAATTATATCGTTAACCTGCAAAACCTTTTAAATATTTTACATGCTACGTGGTTAGATTTTTTTTCTTACACTGTTTATTACAGCGAGGCATTCTGCACTCTGTGGTTCTAGTACTAAGATTAGTGTTAATTCTTAAGCTTGTAGTTTTGCAATATATATATATATATATATATATATATATATTAAATTTTGCTTTCAGTTAAGCTGTGTAGAAACTAAACAAAATATATGCTGCTATGCAGCTTTCATAGTTTGTCCATAATTTATTCATAAATTATAAGAATGGAAATAAATTTGCATGTGGGATAATTTATTCATAAATTATAAGAATGGTTGGTTGGTTGATTTGGGTTTTATGGCGCAAGGTCCTCATTAGGACATGCTGCGCCAAGACAAAGTCGAAGAGAAAAAACCAAGAGAGATAAATTAGTTGTCAGGACTAAGAATAAAACCAAGTAAAAACAGTAATTATAAATCAAAGACCATAGCTAAAAAACACTCAGTGTCAATTAAAATTGTAAAAGTTGAGAATAAAAGTTAAAATACAAACAGTGTAAAAGTTGACATATAATACTACATAAAAACGGAGTTAAAAATCGAGGATGTAATGCATCGATACATGCAATTAAAATGTAACTGGTTAAAATTGGAACAATCAATAAAGAAATAATAACATGAAAGTGTAAATAAAAAATAAAAATATATTTAAATACAGAGTAGTAAAAATAAACTATGTCAATTGGGCTCATACTCTTCTAACATGGTGTTATCGTCATCAGCATCGGAGTCATTACTATAGCACTCTGATTGCATGGCCTCTTCAACATACTGCTACAACTATTTAGGATCTTTAACACTTTTAATGGTTGGGCTAAGGTTAGAGTTTTTCTTCCTTTTACCTACAGTATTCCACTGTGGAGAGGCTGGAGTGTAAGTTTTCTTTTTTAGCTCACAGGCTATCATAGCCTGAGAGCTTATGTGCCCGTCCGTTCTGTATGTTCGTTCGTGCGTAACGCGATAACTCGTGATAAAAATATCCGATCCACTTGAAATTTTGTATGTAGGTATATCCTGACAAGGCGCTTCCCTGATTAGTTTTTGGAGTTCATTCGATATGTATAAGAGGGGGAACGGGGGTCTCATGCCCCTCCCCTTAGTTGACATAAATGGGATTTTCATGCAGAATTAAGTTTTAGTTCAAAATTTAGATTAGGATCATTCTAATGAGGCGATTCCGTGACTGTTATTAGGTGTTCATTGAATAAGTATAAATAGGGGATACAGGGGTTCTAATGCCCCCCCCCCTTAAATTATATAAATGGGTTTTTCAAGCAGAATTTTCAGATTTCGTTCAAATCTCTGAATAGTTTTGGAAGTTTAATGGTTAAGTATAAAAGAGGGGGATAACTCCTTTTAAATTATATAAATGCTAAATGGGTTTTATTAAGAATTATCTCATTTGCTCTGAATTTTGGATATAGATTTTTTATATGATAAAGGATGTCTTTGATAGTATAGGAGGTTCAATGATTACCGTAATTTCGGGTGTATAAGCCGCGGATCAAAAAATTCTTTTTGGACCCAGAAATCTTATTTAGTGATTGAAGACAAATATTTACGTCGATCTAAGTAGTAACATTTGTTTCTTAAAAAATTCTGGGTCGAAAAAGAATTGTTTGATCCGCGGCTTATACACCCGAAATTACGGTAAGTATAAAAAAAGAGGAAAGGGGAGAGCTGTTTCCCCTTCTTAATTTTTTTTCGAACAGAATCAACCCTTGAAAATATAAGGCTTTAATGTACAATTAGTATTTGTAGCCTGTGAGCTCAATGCCATCAGTTTAACTGGGCAGTATTCTTTATTCCTATTTGTGAGCTAGTTTCTTTTATATTTTGTCTCTGAACCAGACTTCTGTGGTATTTTTGAGCTAGTGGATGTCTTGGTCTCGGTCTGGAGTTTAAATGATTTTGGAGAATTTTTATTTGATGGCGTAGTCATTGTATCAGTATTGGATTTGGATGAGTCTTTAGATTGAGCTAATAATTTCTGTCTTTTTTTTCTAAATTAATTATTTTAACGGGTTCTGAAGACGGTGGCCAGCATTTTAATTGTGGGTTTCCAGTCATTTTACTAGGGAGACAGACATCACGAGATTCTTTAATAGGAGTGCTTGTTGATTGTGTTACAGTTGATTTAATGGGATGAAACGTGGAATCAGTTTGGGTACTTATGTGTCTTATTGATGTTGCTTGCTGCTTGAGTATACTGGAGTAGGAAGTTCCAACGGAAGGGGTTCTGGATTCAACAACTTTTCGGGCATCGGTGTAAGATAAATTCTGAGTAATTTTAACAGTGATAATTTCCTTTTCTCGTTTCCAATTAGGACAAGTGCGAGAAAATGATGTGTGATCACCTTTACATTTTGCACAGTGTTCGGCTTTTACACAAGATTTATTGTCGTGGCCGACATCTGCACAACGTGCGCAGGTAACAGATCCACGACATTGGCCATTGGTATTGGTATGGCCATGACGCTGGCATTTAAAACATCGGAAAGGGTTTGGTATATATGGTCGGACTGGGCAGCTTAGATAGCCAGCTTTAGTTTTTTTTGGCAATGCGGGATTATTGTAGGTTAGGATAATGTGTTTAGTGGGAATTATCTGCTCATTTCTACGGATGGTGATACGGCGTACATCTATGATATTTTGGTGTTTTAAATTTTCTAGAAGTTCGTCTTTGGTGGAGTATAAAAGGTCAGGTTCAGATATTACACCGCGGCTCGTATTTAAAGTTTTATGAATTTGTACAGCAACAGAAAAGGTGCCAATTGTAGTGCAATCAGAAAGAAGTTGAGATTGTTTTGCTGTAGAAACCTCAACTAGCAGATCGCCAGATTGTAGTTTTTTGAGAGAATGACCATCTCCCAAGACAGACTGAAATGTTTTAGCAATGAGAAAAGGTGAAGTTTTTTTAAAGGAGCAATCAGAGTGGCTATCAGTACGTTTGATGATAAAAAAGCGAGTGAAGCAGGAAGTCTGTACAATTTGTTGCTCTCCACTAGGGAGAGAAATAGAAGGAAAAGTTTTTCCATCCATATTAAAAAAAATAAAATTCAGACCCCGGCCGCACCACCCACTACCGAGCCCAACAAGGGGATGCACATTCGTGCACCAGTGCTACCCAGGGCCCATACGGTCACAAGACAAACCTATGTCAGCCTCCACCCTTAACGAGATGACTAGTATTTGCTCGATCATTTGATCCCTAAAGCCAGTGACAAAAGTCAGCTGACCAGCCGATTGATGCATACGGGACCAATATGCACCTCCCGTCTACATGAAGCAGAGGCCAAAGCAGTGTGTTGGTTTCCCTCAACTGCCAGGTTCCCCTTTCCAGGAACACGGGTCGCCACGCACGGCCAACACATGGGTGGTTTACAATTCTCCATGAGTCGACATACAGGATGATATCGGCTCATACAGAATTGCCCTCACCTCCGAAAAGGAAACCACAATGAGAGTGAAACAAAGATGAAAGAAAGGCAAGAGGAGTGAGAGGAAAAGGAAAAGAGAAAGATCACTCAGGTTCCCCGGGGTTGTGAAGCCCGTCAATACCCAAAGAAGGTATCCCCCTGGGGGATATAAGAATGGAATCAAATTTGCATATGGAATTAAATTTGCATTTTGCATTCATAAATTATATGACAACGTAAAATAAAAATACTCAAATAAAATAAAACTCAATGCTTCGGTTTAATCTTCAAAATCATCATCAGTAGTAAATTATTTCTAAAATAGAAATAGGCAGGAAACAATTTCCATGCTACATCTTTAAAATTTGAATATATATATATATGTATATTTCATTTTTAAAGAAGCAGCATATAGATTGTTTCCAAGAGATTTGTATTTTAGAAAATTTACTCAGATGATGGTTTTAGAGATTAAACCAAAACGTTTAATATTGTTTTGTTCATGTGTTTTTATTTTGAATCATTTTTTAATTAATAAATAAATTAATTGTGGTATAGTAACATCTGCTTTATTCAGTATTCGATTTTACAACGTAACGACTTTAATTTTTGAGAATAGATAACATTTGTATTTCCCTTATGTATGCATAGTACTTATTTATATTGTCTGCCTATATATCTTTATAATTATTTGTTATCTTCTCCATAAAGTGTTTTCTTCCTGTCCTTTTCTTTCTTTTTTTATGATTTCTTTGCGAGCATAAGACTACCTTTAATTTTAGAAAATTTTATTGTTAATAAGTCTTTCAGCTTAACTCTTTATCTACCGCATTATGAATTCATGAAAATTTTACATTCTAAAGCATTTTACGTAGATTGATTAAACTAAATTAAAAGATTTACATAATTATTTAATAAATTTTTGAAGGATTTTAGAAGAATTAATTAAATTTGAATTTACAAGGATTTGTGCAATATTTATAACCCCACTCAATTCTTTTATTTTAAATGGTTTTCTTAGTATTTTATAGAATTATAAAGTGTACAAATATGATGTTCTTACAATATAAATATCGAAATATTTCCGAATTGTATAATCCCCATCCCCCTCTCTCAGCGCCAAGAAAGCTGAAAAGATACAAAGCCAAGAGAAATCATCCTTTTAAAAATATTTTTGTTTTGTGTAACCAATAATGCTTTTGGAACAAAATATAGTAATGTATCTGTAACTGATTCTAAACAGCATTGCAACTAATTGACGTATTAAAATAATTTTATAATAATTTTATAATTTTTATGGTACTTATAAGTGCCGTCGGTAGATACAGGATTAATTTGTGATCACTAGATAAGTTACAGATGCACGTTTTTAATAATGCGTCTAAAACAATTTAATATTCTTAGCATTTCACTTTGAAAATCATACCCAAACGTTCTTCTAAATATGTGAATATTTGTCAAAATATTTTCAGACCAAAATTTTATCGCATCTGCTGCGCAAAATATATCTGAATGCGCGACCTAAAAATTTCTCTTGAGACAAGCGAAAAGGAAAAGACGTGATAAAAATGAAACATCTGCTATTTTTCAAAGAAAGCTCTTTAAGTACAAAGAAAGAATTACCTAAAGAAATGTTTCTTAGCACTTTATCTTATTAAGGGAAATAGCAACATATTTTTAAATAGGTTAAATAATTTTAAGAGATAATCCATGATTTATTCTCTTATACATTTAAATTATACTACAAATCTTTTAAAAGCAAATACGTTGATGCAACTTTTCTTTCATAAATTTTTTTCATAAAACTCGATGCTCAATACTGTTTAGCTATGTAGATTCCTTAAAGCTTTTAACATTTCATTAAATCAATATTTTGAAGGTTACACTTCGAAAGCGGTTAAAAATATTTTTTCTACTACTCAAATACAAAATTAAATCCCAGAATAGGTTAAAGATTATATAGATGTATACATTTAATGTAATACAATGCGTGGGATTATAGGTAGACTGGATATTAAAATTATCATGCGTATTCCCATGCGTAGGAGGTATTTAAATTATTTTACATAGATATCCGAATTTATTGCAAATATTTTTCTACAACCGAAAATATTTAAAGTATATTTATATGTAAATGCGAAACATTTGTAGTGCGTTTTATTCCAATATTTTATTCCTGATAGTGCTGAAAAAAAATTTGCTTATATATCCTTTATTATTAATAAAAGAAGAAATTAAAAATATATTTTTTTCTTTCGCTGAAATAAAAAATAAATTATCTCGAAAGTTTATTTATTGATCTGAACATTTCATGGAAAATAATAAGTTCAGTTGTTGCATGACTCTAAAAAATAAACAAAAGACTAACAAATATATGAATATGAGCTCATTCATTTCAGAAAAATTAATGTAACATGTTCACAAAAAGAAAAAGCAAATTAGAAACAACACAATTATTTAGTAAGCATTTGAATGAGTTTAACGGAACAAAAAATAAGGCACTTTTGTTTTAGGGTGTTTTATTTTCGCTTTAACAAAATAGTCTGGAATATTTATTTATCCTTTCATTGCCATATTTACAAACCATGCAAAATTGTTAAAACATTTTCTCTCTAAGCACTTGTAATTCATTAAAAATTATCAAAGTATTAAGCCAAAAGTGCATTGAAAACGCTATGAACTTTTAGTATCGAGTTTCATTTTCAATAATTAGAAAAACGGTTAATCATAATTTTTTCATCTACCTAAAAACATTGCCGCCACTTTTAAGCATAATATATACGAACTCTGTACACACACACACATATATATATACAGGGTTCGTACGTTTCAAGGACTTTCAAGAGCCTTTTACACAAAAATTTGAAAAGCAATATTTAAATATGCAACGAAATAAAAAAATTATCTTCAGATATAGCAACAAGTACTTTACGAAATATTTGAATACTGAATCCCTTTTGCGTACAAACACTGATACATATATGAAAAAAAAAAAAAAACAGGTAAATGGGAAAAATAAACACTGTAATAAACAACTGTAAAAAGGAAAAAAATAAACAGCCGATTTTGCCGTGAACCGCTACACTAACATTAAAATACAGCGTTTTCGTAACTTTATTATTGATTTACAGTAAACTGCAGTTATTTCAACACCCCCCTGACAACATTCCAAATGAGATATCGACAGGCAGAGTCAAGTCAAAACCGGTTATTATTAGTGTTAGTATCGTTAGTTTGTATGGTCTTTCTGAATATGTACTTACTAGCAGCATTCGCCCGCTACGCTGATTGGTTTCTGTAAAGGAATCTTTAATCAAAAGAAATACATCTAGTAAAAAAAAAAAAAAAATCTTAATATCTCATCAAACATCCATAATTGTTGACTTATTCGTATACATTATCCGGTTCAAAGTCGATGTTGACGATATTCTAGAGTTCGCAAACGACAAAATAGCTCTAAAATGACTGAAGTACCTATGTTTAACAATTTGTTTTAGCATGTGTGCTGTCTTGATTTTTCCGCTTCTACCTAAACCACCTGCAGAGGTATGGCGAAATGTCCTAAAATTGCAACCACCCCATTAAACCCTCTTACGTTAGAATTTCTAAAATAAATAAAATACATGTTTAAGTTTGGTTTAGCTTAGGAAAACTCAAATGTATGCCTCTAGCTATAACTGCCTCTGAAATATGTCAGAATGATCTAAAAAAAAATTTTCCGCTTGTTAATCCTTTTGGATAGGCTGGGGGATTTCTAAAACAGCTGAAATAAATGTTTAGTAACTTTTTAAATAGGCTTGTTATCTTCAATTTAACTCTTCTACCTAAAACCGCTTCTAGGTTATGTCTAGTGATGGGCGATTCTCGGAAATTTTCCAATTGAAAAAAATCGTCATCGTAAAAAGCACAATCGATATAGTTATCCATTATTTCCGAAAATCTACAATTAAGATATCCTACAATCAATCTTCACATGCTTATAAAGGATTTTATCAAATATGTCGCAATTAAAAAGGGTGTAATTAAAACACGACACACCGAAGAAAGGCTAAAAGGGAGCCACAATAGTGAAAAAGTCATATGACGGCATCCCCTGTTTCTAAGGGTTCTAAAAGGTTTAAGAGGAACGAGTAATTATAAAAAGATAAGGGAGTTTAAGTATAAAAAATTTGTATTTTTCGCCAATTAGCAGCAAAATGGATAAATAAATAAGTATGAAAGACAACCCTGGTGGCGAAAATAGGAACTAAATGGATGGTAAATGGGATCAACATTTTTATTGATCTTTCTACGTCATTGAAATCAGTTCTATAATTCTCCCATTATTAGAAGCTCTCCTGATGGAATACAATAACCTTACCCCCGAGAGGAGAAAAGTAGGGGGCATGGGAAGTGTATAATATCAATAAGTGGTCACGGAGCTTTCCAACGATATATCACATGGAGGATGTCGGCTGAATTTAGTAAAGTCGCCCCACGGGGACAAGTAAGGGGAGAGTCACAGGAAGTGCATAATATGAAATAATGGTCATAGAGCTTTCTAATGATATAACACATGAGGTGTGTAGGCCAAATTCAGAAATTTCCCCCCGATTTTCAATTATCATGCCCCTCCCAACACACATAAAAAAACTCTTCCCCTTTCTTTCAAATTTTCATATATTATAAATAATATTTATAAGAGGACGCAGTAGAAAAATCCTCTCTAAAATCATAAAACGTATTTTTTTTAATGCAGCTCATTTTTAACTCAGGTATAATTATATTCATTTTGCATGGATAAACAGACTTTTCCGTTTAAAGCTGGATTCCGTCATAGGCAGGCTCTTTTTTATTGGCTTTATTGTGTTTTGTTCCATCTTTTTTTTATTTTTTATTTTTTGCATTTCAATCTACTATGCTTGATTTTTTTTAATTGAAAGTGGTTTAAAAATATGAGTTATATTTTTTTTCAGGGGGGGGGGGTCTGAGCGAATTTTACTTATTTAATACAAGTATTAGATCAGTTAGAGACCATGATTTTAATATGGTTGGTTGATTAGGGTTTTATGGCGCAAAATCCCTTTAGGGACATGCTGCGCCAAGAACAAGGTGAGAACAAAAAGTTAAAAAAAACGTAATACAGCTTAAAATGTAAAAGTTAAAATGTAAAAATAGCATTAAAAGGCTGTCCTAGTATTTGTCATAATTGGAAATTCAAGTTAGGATTAAAATCTGTCTCCAAATGTCAAAGTTAAAATCAAACAATGTCTAAAAAGAAGCACAAAAATATATAAAAACAATTTAAAAGGGTAAAATCACTGAGGTCTATATTCTTCAAAAGTAACATTTTCATCATCACTCGAGTCGTAAGATGCCGACTCCATAGCCTCCTCCACGTACTGATTCATCTGCCTTGGATCTTTGAGATTAGCTGTAGATGGGCTATGACATGATTTTCTCTGTTTATTCTTCACAGTTTGCCACTGTGAAGAACCCCGAATAGTTTTATTCTCTTTTGTTTTCTGGGTAGGTTTTACAGTTAGATTAGTTTTGTGTTTGTGGGAATTTGATGCAGATGAATCAGGTGTTTTTCCATTGTCAGGTTTGGTTATATTTTTTGATTGGCTTGATTTCTGTGCTTGACTAGTCCAATATTCAATTTTCACAGGTTCTGATGACGGTTTCCAAAGCACTAATTTTGGCAACACTCTGGTAACAGCAGTAGCGTGGGCATCACGGGTCTTTTTCTTTATAGGACTAGATGTTTTTTCAGGAGAACTGTTCTTAAAAGGAGCTTCAGTCTGGGTACTAATGTGTCTTACAGGTTTTGTTTGTTGCTTAAGTAAGCTAGAGTAAGAAACGCCAACAGATGGGGTTCTCGATTCTACAATTTTACGAGCTTCAGGGTAAGGAATGTTTTGGGTTATTTTTATAGTAATGATCTCTTTTTCACGGTTCCAAATAGGACAGGAGCGAGAATATGATGTATGATCACCTTTGCAATTTGCGCAGCGTTCCTGTTTTTCACAAGTTTTACTGTCGTGGCCAACTTCTGCACAATGTGCACAGGTAACAGTGCCACGACATTGGCCATTAGTATTGGTATGGCCATAACGCTGGCATTTAAAACAACGGATCGGATTAGGGATATAAGGTCGGACTGGACAATTTAAATAGCCTGCTTTAATTCTAGTAGGTAAAATATGGCTATTGAAGGTTAATATTATATGTTTAGTAGGAATTATCTGACCATTTCTACGGATAGTGATACGGCGGACATCTACGACATTTTGATCCTTTAAGTTAGTTAGAAGTTCTTCTTTTGGGGAAAATAACAGATCTGGTTCAGACATTACACCACGACAAGATTTAAAGTTGGATGTGCTTTAACAGATACAGAAAAGGTGCCTATTGTATTACTATTGGACAAAAATTGTGACTGGTTGGCTGTAGAAACTTCAACCAGTAAATCCCCAGACTGTAATTTTTTGAGGGAATGGCCATCACCAAGAACAGATTGAAAGGTTTTAGCAATAACGAATGGTGAAGTTTTTTTGAAAGAGCTATCAGAGAGGCTATCATTGCGTTTAATTACGAAAAATCGAGTAAAAGAGGAATTCTTTGACATTTGTTGCTCTCCACATGGGAGAGAGATAGATGAAATAGAAGTTTTTCCATCCATATTAAGTGAAAAAGGAATTCGGACCCCGGCCGCACCACCCACTCCCGAGCCCAACAAGGGGATGCACATTCGTGCACCAGTGCTAACCAGGGTCTATACGGTCACAAGGCAATCCTATGTCAGTCTCCACCCTTAACGAGATGACTAGTAATTGCTCGCTCACTTGATCCCTAAAGCCAGTGACAAAAGTCAGCTGACCAGCCGATTGATGCATACGGGACCAATATGCACCTCCCGTCTACCTGAAGCAGAGGCCAAAGCAGTGTGTTGGTTTCTCTCAACTACCAGGATCCCCCTTTCCAGGGACACGGGTCGCCACGCACGGCCAACACGTGGGTGGTTTACAATTCTCCATGAGTCGATATACAGGATGTATCGGCCCATGCAGAATTGCCCTCACCTCCGAAGAGGAAACCACAATGAGAGTGAAACAAAAAGGAAAGGAAGACCGGAGGAGTAAGAGGAAAAGGAAAGGAGAAAGATCACTCAGGTGCCCCGGGGTTGTGAAGCCCGTGAATACCTAAAGAAGGTATCCCCCTGGGGGGGATTTTAATATGGATTGTGTCGAAACCGAGACTGAAAATTTCGTCCCGTGCAGACCTAGAAAGAAGGAAGCCAATCCCGGTATGGTATGGAAAAATAAATTAGGCAGGCCAGGCCGATTACTACCGTGTAACTACCAGGTCCTTGCCAAGTTTGGGCTGAGAACACAGACTTTTTTTAACAGCCTCTTCGGGACATTAAAAAGCCTGAAGTTGTGAGAGCTAAAATTATGAAAAAGCTCTTAATCCGCATGTTAGACAAGGCACTGCTTTAAATAACTGGCGGTTAATTAACACAGAAAAGATGCGGAAACTGCAAAAGTTAAACAAAATCGGTAGTTTAAGCTACAGAAAGGAGTTACTTTTCACTTGCAGTTTTTAAAAAAAGCCTTTAAACATTTTGAGCCAGTCTTTGTTAAAACTTTAGATGCGTTTATCAGCATGATCGGTCTTTTTTTTTTTTTTTTTTTTTTTTTTTTTTTCACCATTTCTCCTCCATAACTTATTAAAAGTCAAGAATCGTTAAAGGAAAAACGTGCAAACTTGAAACATGTTTTTTTTTTTATTATTACTTTACATTAATTACGTTTCGGCATATTTGAAAAAATATTTACTTTTGAAAATATGATTAAAAAAATAAGATACATCATTTTTTAAATAAATATTTTTTTATTTTTAAAATTAATATTCAAACAAAACCTGAAACAAAAATAAAATTAGATTTTCCTCTGTAATTAAATAAAAATATGAAATCCAATCAATAGTGTTTCGAATTATAAGATTTTAAATTATTCAATTTAAAAAAATACTAATCATTTGAAATTTTTATAAATTTTATGAGAAATTTCAGGATGGGATTTTATTTGTAAATTATATGGTGAACCATCACTAGAAATGGAAAAAAAAAATCAAAATTCAAACTCAATACATTTACTTTTTGCATGTTTTTTAGAACTGTTAAAGTAACATTGTTTCTAGTATTGCGCGCATTTCAATTTGTGTCTAATCTCTTAAAATCTGATGAATTATTTAAACGGCTATAAGTCTGTGAGTTTTGCAGGTATAAAGATGCAATTTTTTGTGTTTAATTAAGGACTGGATAAGGAGAGATTTCCTAATTGGAATATTTACCCTACGGGGGTCTGTAACAAATTATTTTTCCCATTTTTTCAAATAGACCCCCCCCCCCCCTCATAGAGTTACAACTTATATCATCATATTTTGCACCTTTTTTATGAAACTTTGTAATTGGATGTATGGTTCTAGGGACAATATTTAAGGAAGTAGCGTATTGTTTCGTGATTTATGAATCACCCTGTATATGAGGCGCTCAGAAGTCAATCCGATTAACTCCATTTTTTAAAGCCAGGTAATGACATGATTGTGTTAAAATATTTCTATCTATCTATGCAGTACTTGTGAATTACCCTTGATTATAAGAAAATGAATGAGAATAATCAAAAATCATGAAAAAAAATAGTAATTTATTTATAGATAATTAACTTTGTCTGTTTAAAATGAGCAATTTTATTTGATGCAGTTAATCGGATTGATTTCTCAACGCCTCGTATATATAAATCTACCCTACATGCATAAAATCCTAATGAAACGAATCTATGAAACAACTGATTTAGTTCACAACTATTTCTCCTAAAATTAAGAAAGTTTGGTGGTGAAATTAACACAAACTATCTACATTTATCCACAAGTGTCAAAACTGGTGTTATAAATTTTAAAATTTAAACTAGTTTTCAAAATATAATTTTTTCTCTACTTTTAATAACATTTGGCAACTAAAGTACTCTATTTTGGTGGAAAAAGGGCTTCCCCAATAGGAAAAAACCATTGGGATTATTAGATATCTTCTTTTTCGTTATTTTCAAATAGAAACAGAAATTATCTTTTACTTTAATCGATAGTGACTACCAACATTATGATTACTTTATGTTTTTCACAAATATTTGAAAAAATAGAAAATTATTTTCTTATATTCGATTTTCAAACATAACATTGTTTTAGAAAAATAAAAATCGTCTGCTATTTTCCTCATTGACACTATATCCATTGTGTTAATGAATTATATTTTGAAAATGTTTCTCCATATCCTGACAAATAATTATAAAAAAAATAAAATTCTTCTATGATCAAATTCGTCAAGTTAAGTTGAAAAAATCACTGAGTTGTGGCGCTTTGAATTTTATAAAATTTCGGAGCCCTCCGCGAACTTAAAACAGAATAAAGTATCTATATGTATATTGCCCTTAATAACGTGTTTCCCAATTTAAGTTTCCATTTTCGTCTTGTAATATTTTTACATTTTGCTCGCAGATTTTTCCTTCCCAATATTTCAAATTTCTAGATTATTTATTGTACATTATTTGCTATACATTTTCTATTATGTTATAAATATTGGTCCATTTATTTAATGTTGATTTTCTTGTGATTCATAATTAATAATTGTAAAACGTTTTATCATAATATATATATACAAATGCATGATACTTACAGCACGGTTTATTTATTTATTTATGAGGGAAATAGTGTAAACTTAAACATTTACTTTTACTTTAATAAAAAAAATAGTCTCTGAAGTGGTCCATAATTCTTTTACATATTTTATATGAAACGATGCGTGGGACACCCCCCCCCCAAAAAAAAAAAAAAAAATACACAGAAAGCAAATAAAAATATGAATATCATTTCATTCTATTCAAAAATTTAACGCAAATTTTCTCAGAACTAACAGCCTGGAAGACAACAAAATTATGTAGAAAATTTTCAAATGATTTTGAACAAAGAGAAAATGACGACACTTAGATTGTTTGACGAAAGCTATTTCTATGGATATTCATTTAAACGCAGTGTAGCGTTTGTCCAGTTCCAGTTGAAACTTCCGTCCCAATTTGCTCAGGGTGAAATGGCGGACATTGACCGAAAACGCTTAAAGAAAAAGAGTGCTGAACTCTATTAAGCATTTGTATTCCTCATTATATTTGCAGACAAATATGTAAGTTGGGCTAAAAAATATAATCTTATGCCAGCGTATCTTATAATAATATGGATTAATTAGAATGCTTGATTTTATACAACATATAGTTCAATTAAGTTCAGTTTTGTAGCGGTACATTTTATTTAACTTAAAGAAGCAAGAGAGTTTATAAATACATTTCCGACATATTTGACTAACATTAGCTTTACCCAATTTATTTTGATGATGTTATAATTGATATTTTACTCTTGAGAAACTTCGTATAAAACAGAATGGATATGCTTTTTACTTCTTAATGCACTATTTTATTTTCATTTTTATAAAATAATCTGGAATATTTATTATATTTTCCCGTATTCCAAGTTAAAATCCTGAAAGATTACTAAAAATTTAATTTCTGTCTAGTAATTTTGACGATAAAGTATTTTAAAAGGGATTTTAATTTTAATTTTATTTTTTTCATCCAAATTTGACGATGATATAATCGATAATCTGCGGCTGAAAAACGTTGTGTAAATCATAATGGATATGCAATTTAATTTTTAATGCACTGTTTTTAAAAAATAATCTAGAATATATGTTATATTTTCGCATTTTCCAAGTTAAAACCCTGACAGATTATTAAATTTTTAATTTCTATCAAGTAATTTTCACTGTAAAGATTTTATAATATTTTTTTTTTTATTTTATCGAAATTACAAACAGTTATTTTTTCAGAAACATTTCTCCGTTAAATTCTTCCGTTACATTATACCTATGCTGCTCTTTCTTGTTTCATTTAAAGCTATTTTATTTTAACCTATGCAAAATTTATTAAATGTGACATTCGTAATTACTTCCGAATGCTTGAATTAAGTGTCCAAACACACTTTTTTGATGCAGTCCAGCAATGGTGAGATTTCTAAGAGCTTTATAACAATATTTTCATGCCTATTTACATTAAAATTTCAGATATTAACACTCAATTGCCTAAGAATCAAATAGTGTTTTAATATATTTTTTTTTACCAGTGCTGTAGAACTTGAATTTTATGCATTTACACCTGAATGCATTCGACATTTTATTTGCACATTCTATTATTGCCATATCTGGAAAATTGGTTCTAACCATAAATTCTAATTTCGATTCACAGAAGATTCGCTACTGTACAGGAAAATGAAAATATGAATGCTTTCAAATTTCACGCATTTAGGAATGAAACTGGTTTTATGAATGCGCCACAAAAGGAGTTTAGATTTAACCTTAAAACAACCTTAAATTTTTCTTATGAATATTCTTCACAGTATTCAAAAGGTGGGCTAAAGCAATTATCAAAGTAAATTTTCCTGCACGCATTGCCAAAATTTCTAGAAATATGGCGATGTAAAACACAAAACATTTATGTATTATGTTTTTTAAAGAACACTAATCGAATATAGAATTTATTAAATAGCTTTACAAATTCCAAAGGATTGATACTGATACATATATTGACATATTTATTGATCTACAGATTTATAATAATGCATAAAAATCCAAGAATCGTTCGGTTTCTAACTTTCAAAATTTTCTTTTCTTTTTTTCTTTTGCAATGACTATTTATTAAGTTCTAGGAGAAAATTAATTATAATATCGTAATATTTTATGACAAAAGTAAAGCAAGAAAATATTCAAGTGATATATTCGTAAAAGCCCCCGCCCACATACACACACATGAACGCAGAATGCAATCACAAACATACAAATACTTCTGCTTTACCAATACTGATACATTTTTGAAAAATTTATGTCAAGCATTTCTGTGAAAGAATTATTTTTTTTCTGAATTTATCAGGGTTTACAAGAATTTAATGAGACCTGTATCATACTATTTTTAAAAAAAAACTCATTTTCGTTTAAGTATTAAACCTAATTACACGCGATTAAAAAAAGTGCAAGGAGTAAAAGTAAACTAAAAATGTTTGATAAAAATAAAAGCATATAAAAATATTCTTTTCATTTAATTTGTAACTCTAAAGTTAATCTCATTTCAACTCACTCTGAGAAAACCCAAATTAAAGAAGGAGAAAAATTGTTACTAAGCAAAATAAACTGTTTTATTTCATGAAATAGCAGTATAGCTGCCAACTTTATGGTTTTTTTAAGTCAAATAAATAGACTTTGAAGTTTAAAATGTATTTACTAAAATAAAATGTGTCTTGTTTCTGCTTGGCGGTAATTTCATTTAATTTGTTATGCAAAATGTCTCGTTCTAAGTATGTTTACTCTAATACAAAGATAAAAAATAAACAAACTAGTCGTGTGGGGCCACCGTAATATTTATCCATCATGGATATGCCGAGTATAAAATATGAAACTAGAACATGTGTAAATTATTTATAAATTGCACTGCAATTCGAAAATAAAATTTAAGCGTACATTTAAATATTTATAATTCATAGTAATGCTCTATTACGGAATTAAGGATACTACATTATTATGCCGTCGACCCATTTCGACAAATTACATTAATCGCCACACTACTCGTAAATTATACAAATTGGCATAATTTTAATTTTAAATAACGAAAATGCAAATCATTTAAAAAATAATAATAAAAATACAAGTAAAACGTCGAATTAAAAATCACTTGATAACGTAACAAACACGTGTAACATGTTTAATGTCAAGAGTATGTGATATTTACGGTAAGCCATTATTTACATTTATTCTTACAGTTTAGTGATAATTTTTAGTTCGAGGGGAAAACATGCACTACCGAATTGCTTAAAAGATACATCTTTATAACTCTAAAAATTATAATCATATTAACAAACAGTATACTGCGACTTCATTCTTTATGCAAAATTTATGTTTTTTTATTATTTTTTACATTCCCTCTTTAAAATATTTTTTTTTTTACTTTTTACATACTTTTCATCAGAACAAATATTTCCAGAGTCCACAAAAAATGGCAATGGATAATCGAGGTTCTTGATATTCAATAGGTTTCTTCCCATTATTACAAACGAAGTATGCATCAAATTTCAAGTCTCTATCTCAATTTGTTCGGGAGATAGAGCGTTTCAGGAATGCTTCATAAGAATAGATACGTTATTGATATTAAAATAGCAAATAAAGCCTTTTTGCTAAAATGCATACGAATAGAAAACCAACGATTAGAAATGCACAAATAATGCATGAAAAGGTAGCAAACATACGTTTCGAATCTACTATCAAGATTCTTCATCAGTGCAAGACTCAGCGTGCCAGAAAAAGCAAAGCTGAACCAAAGTTCTATTCAACTGCATAACTGCGGCAACTGCATAAACCTGACTTAAAGTAAATGTAATATAGAAGAAACTTGCATGAGAAAAAAAATGGGTCAAGGCTCCCCACATTTGAGATGTTTGACTCACTTCATTTTATATTGAAATATTTGTTAAGATAATAAAAAATCAATTTTTAAAAAGACAGAATAATTTTATTTTACGTTTAAGCATTATAAAAATTATTTGGGAACAGGTAATGTGTACAATATATATATATATATATATATGTTCGAGGAATTCAAGGCACATGAGAAAAATCCGCTTGAAACACATTCTTTCTGAGGCACTCGAGGGGGCAGCATTAGTTACCACATTTGACTTCATCTTATTGTGTTCCTTCTGTTGAATTTTGACTAAGGTAAGTGTACCAGTAGTGGGCCACGTACCTATAGTGGGCCACCAGTTTTCAAAGTTGAAAAACAAGTTTTCTAGTCACCCCTGTCAGATAACAAACTAACTGCTGTTTGGCTGGAACTTTTATCTGTTATCAGACAAAGGGACAACTTCAGTATTCCGATAGTCTTTGAGCTGGAAGGTTGTTTTTCTTCCAGTCTCAAAATACAAGGATTATGTAGCTCATTCTTGCTGCTTTCCTTACGAGGTAAGTTTTTATTCAATATTTTTTTTCTTTAAAAGTATATGGTATCTTATATTAAAATGTCACATTTCTAATACACTGAATAAATGAATACTTTATTCCTTTTGCTTAAAAGGTATAAAATTAACATATTATAAACTTTGGGGGGTGGTCCACTTCTGGGTCATTAAATTTCAATTTGTTCCAGTAGTGGGCCACCTGGCCCACTACTGGTACACAGTTCTGGATCATTAAATTTTAGCTTGTTCCAGTAGTGGGCCAGATGGCCCATTACTGGTGCACACATGACCCACTACTGGAACAACCAAGAACAACTGGAACAACCATGGTTTTCCTAATATGTTTGAAGAATTTTATGTATATTTTTTTTATATATGTTTATTATATTGCTGGATAATGGTGAAAGGAAAGGAGCAAAATTATACAGAAGAACAACTAAAAAGTGCAATTGTGGATGTGGAGAAAGGAAAGAGTGTCCGTTCTGTAGTCAAGCAGTATAATATTGCAAAAACAACTTTGCAAAGGAAATTGAAAGGAGGAGTCAAATTAGCTACACAAAAAGGCCCAAGTACATTGTTTACCAACGACTAGGAAGACAACATTGTTTTGTGGATTAAAAGCATGGCCAGTAAAGGATTTCCTATTACTAAAGAAGTACTCATGACTAACGTAATAAAATGGGCCAAAGAGCATAAAATCATTTTCCCTGGAGAAAATAGTCTTCCTGGATGAAAATGGTATGACAGTTTTTTAAAACGCCATTCTGACATTAAACTGCGTACCAGCCAAAATTTAACAACGAGCAGGAAAGAAGTGTCACAGAAGAGTATAAATGATTGGTTTCTAGAGACTGAGACTTATTTAAAAAACAAAAAACTGGACAATGTCTTGTGTAACCCCCAGAGGGTTTTCAATTGTGATGAGACAGATTTTTTTTTAAATCCAAAGCCAGGAAAAGTTCTTGTTGAAAGAGGATCAAAAAAGGTGTATACCACTGCTGGAGCTGATGAAAAACTTAATTTTACTGTTCTTTTAACAGCCAATGCAGCAGGTGAACTTGCAACACCAATGATCGTTTATAGGTAAACATGTCTAAAATCATAAATCTAGTAAATTAAACCTTGATATTGTTAAATATGTTTTATATCCTAATTTTTTGTCTTTCCCATTTTCAGGTATGATAGGATCCCTCAACAAATTGAAAAGGCCATGCCTTCTGATTGAGCTATTGGAAAGTCGGAAAGTAGACAAAAATGACTCAAGAAACATTTTATGAGTATGTGAGAAACATTTTTGAGCCATATTTAAATGAGCATAACATAGAGAAACCTGTACTGTTATTTATGGATGGACACACTTCTCACATACCTATAAACCTAAGCACCTTCTGTATAGCTCATTGAATTGAAATGGTAGGTTTGCTCCCAAATGCCACACACCTGATGCAACCTATGGACGTTGCTGTTTTCCATATTCTTAAAAACGCTTGGCGGCAGGATGTAGTGAACTTCAGAATAACCCATGAAGGCAAACAACTACAGAAACATTAATTTCCACCAGTTCTAAAGTCATCTTTAGGTCGCTTAACTCCTGCAACAATTGTTAGTGGACTCCGTACATGTGGACTGGTTCCATGGGATCCAAATAAAGTAATTGTTGAATCCAAAGTAACATCAAAGAAAGTGGTAATATCACCAATAAAGGAAAGAAAAATGGCTTCTTTTTTGGATATTTTCGAAGAAAAAATGAAATCCTTCTTTGAAAATAAAGGTGAATGGAAAGGCCCTGTAGAGCAAACAGATCTTTATTACTTATGGCTAGAGACGAAGGAGACATTGAACAAGTAACCAGTTTTCCAGGTAAACTATCGCAAAATAATTTTGGTATTAAGCTCTTAAAATTGGTATATTTTTTTACTATTATTTATAAAAAATTTCTATTTATTTATTAAACATTTTACTTCTTATAGAGTACACCAGTCATATCTATTGAGGCGACATGCAATGCAGAATCAATTGACACTGTTGAATATGCTGATGCTGAAGTGGATATTCCAGAAGGATCAACCGGGCCAGTTGCTGGACCATCCAAAAATGCACCTTCTCCCTTTAAAAGAGTTCTTTTCTGGCCAGAAAGAGAAGATAAAACAAAGAAAATGATAAAGCGAGAGAAACTTCCTGCAATTGTGACTTCTTCTCAAATGCTCCAATGTTTTAAGAAGAGAGAAAATATTAAAAATGCTAAAGCTGCAGAAAAAAAGAAAAGAAAAAAGGAAAAAGAAAAAAGAATAATTCAAAAGGAAGGGTTGAAGAAAATATCCAATGAAAAAAAAAGAGAGCAAATAAAATGGCTTTAAAAGAAAAATAAATGCAGTTAAATTTAAATCCCTCTCACATTGTTTTATATATATATATATATATATATATATATATACATATATATATATATATATATATAATATAAATATAATATAGTTTTGAAATCCTTTCAGCCTTTAATTACCCTTTTTATTATGAATATCTTATTATTTATCACTACTTCAAATTAACAAATAGGGCAGATATAGTCTTTTAAGTTATAAAATATTACAGACTGTTCGAAAAAAACTAAAGAGAAGCTGAAATTATTTTACGTAATCATCAAAACTTCCAAGTATGATTTCATTGTTGTGTATATTTAAGTATAGATATGTAAAAAATGTTAAAATCTCTGTTCAGTACACATTAAACTCAAGAATGGAGTGGCCCACTTCTGGGGGGCCCACTACTGGGGCATCGGAAATTTACTATGCCCACTACTGGAGCATAGAGGAAGGTAACATCTTTTATTTTTCAGTTTTTCTAAAGAATATATTTTAAAAATTTGAATGTTTATTCTGATACATGAAGGTAAGGACTAGGCTAAAAATATATATGTTTTTTGGAATTCACTAACATATCAATAATAATTAGACAAATGTCTTAAGTGGCCCACTACTGGTGCATTTACCTTATATACCTTCCTAAAGTGTTTTGACTAATATTATGTTATTTTGAAGAGGCATGAACATTTCACTTTTCTTACGGCTGCTGCATTTATCTTTTCTAGTATTTTCCTTTCTTTCTATTTACCCACTATGTTATCTGTTTAAAGGAAATAAAAGTTTTTATCTATTTTTTTATTTTTTCATTAAACATTATTTTGTTTGCTTCTATAGTAATTTTTCACATTTTCCTTTAATAAATTTTAAATATTTACTTTCTATCACTCCAGTTTACTGTAGTGATACATACCAACTACTGTAGTACTTCCAGTTTGCTACAAAATCTTTATGCCTGGAATCAAAGCTCAATATTTCTACATTACTTAAAACCTACCGTAATTTCGGGTGTATAAGCCGCAGATCAAACAATTCTTTTTCGACCCAGAGTTTTTTAAGAAACAAATATAACTAGTTAGATCGCCGTAAATATTTGTCTTCAATCACTAATTAAGATTTCTGGGTCCAAAAAGAATTGTTTGATCCGCGGCTTATACACCCGAATTACGGTACTTCTTTAAATTTTTATGATAGATTTTATCTTAGAAAATCTTACAATTTTTTTCTAAAAAATATGCCTTTTAAGCGGAAAACTCTTCACTATTGACATTTTCCTACACATGTTTCAATTATCTATATGAAAGAAAGATTATTGTTTGGGCATTTCAGTAGCTTTGATTGCCATCTATTGACAAAGCTCTAAAACCCTTAAATATGCAAACTAGTGATGAAGGGTGGGTCACGTGGTTAACCCTCCAAAGTGCCAAATACCCTCAGTCCCGATGGAAATATGCGGTTGATGTAGCTCAGACAACAAAGTATTAATATTGCAGAAAAAAAAGTCTTTGTATTGAAAATATTGGAATGAAAAGTGGGAAATATATTGCCAATATTGGTCGCATATTGTAATACAATCTCCCTAATTTTTGGGCAATATTTTACTCCAATAACCCTAATATTGTTTAGGATCTATATAATACAAAAAATATTGCTCCAGTACTGCTTTGATAATAGGATTATGTTGAACGCATTAAAGAAATTCTCTCTAATATTTAACATTATATTAAAATAATTTAACATATTTTTCACGAAAGAATATCTTGGAATATACAACTGAATAAACAGCAACATTTTTTAATTAATTTGACGCATAATAGGTTATGGAAAAACTGAATAAAAGGTCATTGAACAGGCAACAATCGTATGTTACAATCAAATGAATTGGGCAATGATAACTTGCTTCCCATATATGCTTTAATGAAATTCATAATAAGTGAAAGGGTACCAGCATTCGTTATTACAAAAATAAAAGATATGCGAAAGTCTGAATAAACAATTACATTCATGTGCTCTATAATTATATTTGTATATTCATTATTATTTGTATTAAGGAAATGTTTCAACCTTTATTTTAAACAAAATTTCATTTCAGGGGAAACAGTCTACAAAAATACATATTTTTGCTTAACGACAATCTTTCTTCTAGTTTTCATAGTATTTACAGGTGTGTAAAAAGCCACAAAGTTTAAGGTGCATCAATACATGAATAAATAAAAAAAAACTTGTAAAATTTCTAAAAAAATTAATCCCAAAGTGGCATTTTTAGGTAGATTTTGTATCAATTAATCTAATATCTATCAATTATCTATTAATATACTATCAATTAAATTCTCCCCTATGTTGGAATTTCTGAAAATATTTTGCAGATCTACGCTGATCATGACCCCTAGACCCCAAAACAATCATCAATAAAAAACTTACCTATCTGTCTCACATTTTTACTGAAAACTTTATGGACCGAAAACGAATTTTTGTAGAAACTCTGATTTTGGGCCGAAACCGAATTTTCTGTCGATCTGTAGTATTAAGAATTATAACACAATTAAGAAACAAACAAATATGGACCTTGAAACTTGAATGTTCCAAGGGGTTTCACGATACACTGCAGTGTATTACTTCTACTGACGCTTTATCATATTTGTTTCTTTATTTTGCAGATAAATTTTAAAACAGACAAACTAAACATACTAAATCAAAACATTTAGTGTTAAACCAAAACCATAAATATCATTATTTTTTATGTATTTTCTCTGTTTTTTTTTTTTTTTTTTTTTTTTTTTTTTATCAGGGTGTTATTTAGTAAGAGGCATTCTTATAGAAAATCATTCGAGCGTTTCTGCTTTAATGTATTTAATAAACAGATTTGTATGCGAAGAATGACTTCAGTATATAATAATCGCATTATATATCCAGGATAGTCACATTAAAGTAAGTGCAGACAATTTTGTGTTATAATACCGTATAATTTACGCTTTGTTTGCGAGCAATAAAGATGGCTTAAAATTTTACCAACAACAATCCTAAAAATAATTTAATCTGTTTGTTGCCAACCCTTATACAGCAAGTTTTTAAAAAAATTAAATGAATGGGCAGTTTTACAACGCCTCGACACCCACATATACTGTTAAAAATTTCTATAAAAACATAGAAAGAAAGCGAGACTCTCTTTAAAGTTACTTTAGTCCTCGGTTAAATGCATTTAATCGAGTTTATCGATTATCATTTTATCGACATTTCCCTTATTTTATACCTATAATTTCATGTAGGGATTTCGTCTTTACTTAACGATATTTTTTATCTTTGCTAAAATTTATAATTAAAAATATACATTTATAAAATTATCTTGAAATTTTATATAAATATTTTTAAAAGATGGTTATTTTTTTCCTTTTTTAAGTTAAAAAAATTAAAAAGGGAAAAACCATCTCCTCGGTGTTAGTGGTGACTTTTATGGATTTTTCTCCGCTGAATCATAAAAGCCACATCTTGAACACGTTAACAAAAGCTCTCATAGATCAGTCAATAAAGTGCTTATCAAGGGTTAAGAGGTCTCGGGTTCAAACCCGAGGACGGCTAAAAACGAATTGTGTAAAACAATGAATGATACAAACGATCAAAATTACTTGAAAAGTTCTAATTCTTTCAGACTTTCTAAAGATTGAACGATTTGCTGATTTTGAAAACTAAATTAAAATATTATCATTAAAAATAAAAGAATCTTGGATATTTTATGTTAATTTACAAAGTCTATTGTAAATTTATCGAATAATTTTGCTGTTATTTAACAGAGCCTCTGTTTTTCTAATCTGTGTAATAAGACTTAAGATAATGGATTACCCGTAAATTCTTGTAATTTCGCAGAAAAATTTTTAACAGTGTAGATGGCTTTAAGTATAATTAATTTTCAGATTACTTGAATATTCAGAATTTTCGCAATTAAATTTTAAATTTGGAAATAGTGGCACACAAATTCAGGGTCCTTAAGAACTCTGCGTAATTGGAACCATATAGTTTGAGACTTAAAATGCTAAAAGTCATATGAAGTATTTTTCAATATTTGTTTTCAATTAAATTCTCTTCGAAATTTTATTACACTAATAGCTGATTTTAGTTTCCTGTAGATCAATAATCCTTTCGCGGTAATCTGATCGACGTCTTTGAAAGATTTCGTGATGCTATGGGGAAATAAAGTTTATAACAGTCACAAACGCGAAAGGAAATGTATTATTTAATTAGAAACTAGTTTTAATTAATTACTTGTAGCAATGATTAAATAAATTAAGGAATAAACTCGTATAAATTTGCGTTATTCATTGATCGCGTTATCGACTATGAACTATGTAAATCTTCTACTGATTGTGAAAATATTAACGTATTGTTCTAATTTTAAAAAGTTGGAGTGACTCCAAGTCCTTAAGACTTTTCGAATGTTGGTGAAGAAAGTACTGAAAAGAGAAATTTTATAAATTTCTGACAAACGGAATATGCTGGATTCAACCGCTGAATCTCCGGTCTTGAAACTTGAGACGTTACCCCTGCTTTACCGATGCTTAATTTATTTTCATTTAATGACATAAACCAATATTTATCACTTATGCTCTGTCACATTTCCTTGACGATTTTGTTATAGATATGGTCTCAAAAACGTTTTAAAATGGTTACATACATAACACTAGTTTACAGTACATCTGTTGCCGAAAAAATTTTAGCTGTTACTGACTACATATGATATGCTATTTTCAAAAATATAATTAGAATATTTAAATCAGCTCTAGTTTCTGAGTTTCAGCTATGTAGGTATTAAACAGAAAAAACTCGTATTTACTAAGAAAAACCTTACAAAAAAAAAAAAAATAACCATTGAGTTTCTAAAAAACTTTGGTTTAAAGCTCTTCTCCGATGTGTAGACTTTGGAAAATGACTTATCAGAGACCAACAATAGTCAGACATCATATTCGTATCCCAGAAACCCTGATAGCACTCTTCCATGACATATAAATCCTAATGCATGCGATCTCCCTGCTCTTCTCTCATATCTCCTCATTTTTCCGGAAACCCGTTCAGGTGACTATGGAGGAAGTGGAGTTTTATGCTCATATTGCACCCCATATTTTTTAATTGTAGCAGAAGGTCTTCTACAGGTTCAATATAATTTTCAGATTTTTTATTTCCGATAAAAACTAATTTTAGTATCTGAGAAAGCAAATTTGTTTCTTTTAGTCTTGATGCTAATAATTCTGAAGCTTGTTTAGAAAGATTTATATCTCTTACAAGATCATCTAACTCATTTTGGGAAAAGTATTTTGACTCATTTGACATACCTTCAAAATCAGCATCATTTTGTGATGAGCTTGGTCCTTCAATGTCTTGTTCTAATGGTTCAGATATATTTTTATGCTCTGAAGAGTTAAGTGAACGCTGCATTGGACATTGAACACAACTAGTACTTTGGTGCTGCCATTTAGCACGATTTTTAGTGTTTAAACCGTTTACGTTCACGCTACAAAAATAACAGTCTTCGAGATGATTTCGTGGTTTTTGCCAAATAGTCGGTGTTCCTGGCACTTCTTTTACCACTTTTCCGTATCTTAAATATTCCACAACACAATTTACAAACACAATTAGGAGCCCAAGACTTCTCATTTTTATCTAAGAGCATCCCAAAAAACTCAAAATAGATATTTTTCACCATCTCCGATATAACTTTTCTACAATTGTTAAACACATATTCTCCGCATATATAGCAAAAATGATCTGGATTGTTTATGCAACGTCTCCTTGAACTACTCATGACGCAAAAACTTGAGAAACTGATCTTAACCCAATAAAATACGCCTGTTATCGATTAATACATATGCTTAAATGATAAAAATAAAAAACAAAATAACTCGAGCTATGTAGCTCGAGCTATGTTTCAGCTATGTAGGTATTAAACAGAAAAAAACTCGTATTTACTAAGAAAAACCTTACTAAAAAAAAAAAATAACCATTGAGTTTCTAAAAAACTTTGGTTTAAAGCTCTTCTCCGACGTGTAGACTTTGGAAAATGACTTATCAGAGACCAACAATAGTCAGACATCATATTCGTATCCCAGAAACCCTGATAGCACTCTTCCATGACATATAAGTCCTAATGCATACGATCTCCCTGCTCTTCTCTCATATCTCCTAATTTTTCCGGTTAAACACTAAAAACGAACATAGCTCAAAAAATTTTGCTGTTAGATTTGACAAAAACAAGTCATAAGTGAACATTATCAACCACAGAATTCGCAGCAACAGACAAAAAGTTTAATTTTGTAAACTAGTGTAATCCGTCAGTTAATTTTAAAGAAAACATATGCAGTTCTTGTAAACATGTTCTATAACATATTAATCAAGCTGCAACTCAGATGTAATTATCGTTTGAGAGTTTAGTGACAACTTCACGCACGCGAATATATTCGCTTGCTAAAGTTAATCCTGTGGGAGACATTTTGTTTTTAAACAACTCGTTTCATTTGGATATTTTTAACTGATACCTGAAATATAGCTCTACAAATTCCTTTTTTTTAACTTTTTGATATTATTTACGGGGTTTATTTTATAAGGATGCTTTCACTTTCGAAACCAGTTCCGAAAGTGAATAAATTTTCCTAATAAAAGAACATGCAGGATAGATTGGGGATGGTGTGTCCAATTTTTACAAAATTATTATTATTATATTAAAAATTGATCCTAGAATAAATTTTCATATGTCATTTTATTCGCTATACAATAATTTATCAAAATAAAATTGCGACAGCGACATAAGTGTACAAGTGAACAACTTGAAAAAATAACTGATTTAAAACATGAGAAAATAATGGGTCAAGGCTGCCCACCTATGGAAGATTTGACCCACTTTATTTTATATTAAAGTACTTGTTAAGAGGAAAATATCAGTTTTCTAAGAAAAACAGAATAACTTTATGTTACATGGTTAGTTATTATTTATAAATATTTGGCAAATGTGATGTGTAAACAAACTTGATCAGATGGAATTCAAGAAAAGGTATAAAAATTCCGTTTTAAATATCCACTCTTTGTTATACTAGACTCAAAAACACTTGTTGCCATGTAATTTGGCTCCGTATAGTTGAACACTGTGTTGATCTTGGTGACATTTGTCTATATTTACACACCTTACTAAAGTGTTTTGATCAATGTTATGTTTAAGAGGAACAAAAACCTAACATTTCTTAAGGCAAGGTTTTGATCTTTTTTAATGATTTCATTTTTTCTATTTACTTACTATCAGTGCTATTTAAATGAAATAAAAGTTTCTGTGAATTTTCCACATTATATTTCAATATATTTTTGTTATAGCTATTGCTATCGCTCGTTCCTATATATTTTCCCCATCTTCATTTTATCAGCTTCTCAGTTTTAAAGATTTTCCTCTCTGTCACTCCACTTTACTGTAGTTTTACAGAATAAATTTATATTATTTTAGAAATTTAACCATTACCCCTTTATTCGATTCAGTGTCTAATAAAAAGATTTCCGAAAACACTTAATTAAGGAGCTTTGGCTATCTGGCCAATCTTTCCCATGTTGATCCTGCCAAGTCGCCCCACATAGACACTTTTTAAAGCATAGCACATGGTTACATTTAGTCTAACTTACTGTGCAATTTTTATTCCTGGAATCAAAGCTCAATATTTCTGAACTTTCCTTAACTATTTAACACCTACTTACTTAAATTTCTGAAATATATTTTATCTTACAAAATCTTACAAAATGTTAATAAAAATTACACTTTCTAAGCTGAAAACTCTATGCGCTTGATTTTATACACCTGTTTCAAAAATCTTCCTGAAACAAAGACCATTGTTTGAGTACTTCCCTAGCTTTGGTTGCTCCGAAATTTTAAAATTATTAAATTATTTTAAATTTTAAAAATGAAGGGTATGTCAAGTTTCCCCTACGGTCAACCGTACCCAGTCACCCCTACATGAAATAAAAAAAACTACGTCTTTGTAGAAATTGACCTCAGCTGTCCATTGCAAAAGAAAAATCCTTTAAAATTATTGAAATTCAAAAAATATATTTAAAGAATTTCTCCCCTAGGATTAACCTTAGCGAACGACTGTTTTCGCGTGAGTAAAATAGCCTTTAACTTGTTCACTCCCTCAACCGCGCATCCCAAATTAAGTTTATGACGATATAAATATTATCCTTACAATACTTTTAAGGAAATTTAAAATCAGAAAATGACTCCTTACTTTTTTAACACCCCAAACGATGATTATGACGATTAAAATATTTTCCTTAGAATATCTGCAATAAAATTTAAAATCAGAAAATGACTCTTTAATTTTTTAAGACTGTCCTATTTAGAAGTAAAAAAAAAAAAAAAAAAAAAAAAAAAAAAAAACTTTCATGTGCCATTTTTTGTGTGGTTTTACAAGTCATAATGAGGTATATTCTGCAGTTTAACATAAAAACATGCTCAACTTCACTTATGATTACTTCACTGTAAAATATATTATCTTTAGCAAATACGTACGGTTCGTTTCATGATATTGAAAAAAATATTAAAAAAAGAATCGAATTTTAAAAAGGCACTAAAATAAAAATAAGATAGGTGTATTTTGGCTGGAACCTCCATTATAATATTTTTCAAATATCTTCTCGCATAATATAAGACAGGATTAATTAATTCTAAACTTGTTTTTCAAAAATTTATTTGCATAATATGCCAAATTAATAACATATTACCATTTTCCTACTTCTGATAAAAGCGCATAGTTGTCAATAGCGTATCAGAATTTGACTATTAAAAAATTCGGCACAAATAAGATTGTTCAACATTCTTTTAAGAATTTTCAAGTTTTGACGAAACTGTGTAATGAATTGTGAAAAGAACTATTCATTTTGATTTTGCATCAAAATAAATGCTTCTTTACACTGATTCGAAGAAAAATTAGACGTAAAAAAAGGAAGGCAACATTTCTTGATAGACAATTGCTACACTGTTTTCATGTCAAGAAGGCTGAACAAAAATGAATTAAACAATTCCTATAAACATGAAAACATTTTTAAGCCATTTGCATAATTAGCGTCAATTATATGTTTCAATTCAGGAATTTTCTTTTTAATTCGTAAATTCTGAATTAATACTGTTTAAGGGAACGCAGTACCTTAAAATTGGTCAAAATATCGATTTTCTTTTTTCAAATATTAACTGTAAGCTTATTTAATTGTGAATATTTTGACACCTTGTTTTTACCTATACGACAATTATATCGCGAGATATTGTAAATTTTGGTAAAAGATCCAGCGCAATTTCCCACACAAATAAAAACTTTAAACTGATTTTCCTCCAAATCATAACTTCCTTGTTTGATAAATACTAATGCTTTTTTGCTAATTTAGATAGAGTTTTGAATTGATTTTTACCTAATCGCCATGGTGTATTTAATATTTTTATGAATGAATTTAACATTCAAGTTTATAGTTATTTTTAAAAAAAATATTTAAATTGAAAGTTTGTTGAATTTTCTTCATTTTGTAATAAACACGAGAGGAAAAAAATAGCATATTCAATGTAAAATCCTATACATCTAAAAATCCTTGCACAGTTTTATGTGATATATTCTAATGGATGGGGAAAAGAAATAAAAAAAAATATTCCTATTTTTAAAAGTAATAAAATAATTTTAAACGTTAATTTGAAAAAAAAGTAAAATATCCTGTTCTATAAGATTTTTTTTTTAAATATTACTTTAAACTGATATTTTAACACAATCAAACTGATTGGTAAAGTTATTATACGAATTGAATACTTCCAACTGAACGCGAAAATGCCCAGGCTGGAAATCAAACCCATAACATTGGTATACAAGATCAATGCTTTACCGTTTAAGCTGACTGGGCCGACATCCAGCGAGCATTTTTTGCTCAGATAACCTTATTGGTAATAACATCTGATCTGTCATTTAGACAGCTCAGCAGAATAAACTGCAGGTAAAGGAACTCTATACAAATCTCCTTTTGTAAAGGAACACCTTTATATTAAATTTTTCGCTAAGTTGGAAATATGCAATTGGTATTTTATTATATTTAGTATTAAGTATTGTGCCACCACAGTAGTATTCAAAATCGAAAAAAAAAAGTTTTAAAGGTACAGTGTTTCCTTAATGTCAAACGTTTCGTGATTACATAAAATAAAAATTCTTTTTTTCCGTATCAATTTAGAATTTCTGAATAAGAGAGAAATTACCTAAGTGCACGCTAATTTTGCAAGCGAGTTAATGTAAAAGAAAGAACTAATCGAGTTTTCCTTAAAAAATATCTTATAACGATGCTATTTAGAAAATATTCTAAAAAATGAGAAAATGAGATTACTCATTTTTAAGTAGAATTGTACGGAAAAGGATTACGTGACATGTTCAATTACAAATTCTTTCGAAATAGTTAAATATCTGAATGTACAAATCAGAACTGTCTTATCTAAATAATTCTGAAATATAAAAATTGCATACTTTAACACTTACCGAAAAATGCATAGTTTAATACTTACCGAATATGTATCTTCTGGCCGACGGTTTTTGGTATTAATTTTTAGGTGCGCTCGTAATTATATAAATACATAGAACCTATAGTCTTCGTCTAGTCCGTCTATCCGTCCGTCCGTCTGTTCACATATAACAGAGCAAAAACTACCCAACTGAATCGTTTGAAATTTAAAATATATAATTCTTGCATAATTTTGTCGATTCATTTCAAATTTTATAAAAATCGGATGAATAGTTCAATTACATGGACAAACAAAAAATTGCATTACATTACGGTCAATGAGAAAAAACCTTTTCAAGTGCATTTTAATGATGCTACACATTTTCGAAAATAGTATAATGAATATGTATCTATGAAGTATATGCTAAAAAATACATTCTGTCAATCTGCGGTGTAAAGAATATTTATTAATAATTTACAAGGCTACACAAAATATTCTTTTACATAATAGTATAGGAGGAAATACTGTTTGGGTCGCGTTTTAATAATGTTAAACTATTTCACATTTTATGAAATTGATATAAGTTGCTGAAGTTTATTACAAGTTACTTCCTGTATAATAGAAAGTAGATAGTACTTACAGAAACACACAAAAGATTTCGACCCTATACTGTATCCGAAGTACTTTATACTATAACAGCAAGGTCTGAATATTTTTCAAACTACATAGTACAAACGCACATCATTTGCTACGCTTGGCGTGCAATTTCCTATTTGCTTCATTTACATTTCTTACCGCTCGCCGATTTATTTTGATCATGTGCATAAAATCGTTGTTATTGTGGTTATATAAATTAAAAACACATACTTATAAATGACATCTGTTTAAGTATTTTTATTTGTTAACATCTGAGAAAACTGCACTCGCATTTTGTACATTTTGTCATTTTTAAGTAACTATTTTTACATCTCCATAAAATAGACTTAATCAACATCTTTTACAATGGAAATAACAAAAGAAAATTTATTTATCTTGAAGCGATATTTCATTCTCAAAGCAATTATCTATTTCAGTATGTCATTTTTATTCTTTTGTCGATGGTAAAGCTTGGAAAATAAAAGGAGTAAACAAATCAACAACATTTATTACTTGTCAAAACATCAATTGTTACAAAGTGAAAATATCCTAAGAAGCACGAAGGATAATATTTTCAATGTCTTCTAGAAAAAAAATGTAAAGTTAAATTTCAATGTGATAGATGATGTAGGTATAAAACCAAAAATTACGTTAACGTGAATTAAGAACTAATCGTTTTTTAATTGTCATTAAGTAATGAAATTGTTCTTTTTATTATGCAGATAAATAACTACATCTGAAAGTAGATAATGAAAGTATAGTGTATTGTTCAACTATACTCCATCGACATTCCTTTGTAATAAATCGGTAATAGGAAACTGAATAAGAATAGGAAAACTTTTAGAAAATAAGTTACAGAGCAACTAAATTTTTATTACTATATGGGTATGTCCAAATAAATTAGACAATTTTTCACAATTGATAATATAGGCCAAGACACACATTTTTTTAAATTGGAAACCAGGATCGCAATCGACTTATTCAGTCAAAAATAGAATTTTTTTCATTACAAGCAAAAATCAAATTTCCTATGACATAATTTAGTCAGTGATTAGCAGCTATTTTCATGGATCGTCTAGCGCAGTATTGTTTGAACGTAAATGGGGGCCATTTATAGCCCTCTGTTATGTGACGGTATTTCCCTGAAGCAATGTAAAATGAAAATATCTCGACAATTGTTCGTTATTGTTAATGTCATGATTGAAAATCCCAATTCATCTAGTGTAAGATCCCCTGCATTTTTACACATTAAGTTGATTGTGACCCTGGTTTAAAATTGCTTGTTCTGACGTGTGTTATCATTTCTGACACTTTGTTCTATTTGTTTAGACGTATTTTACATTGAAGCGTTAATAAACACGTTGACGATGGCTCGATGTATAACAGTTAGTTCACAGTTGGTATTGCAATCTAATTAAAATAGAATAGGAGAAGATCTAAGAGGTATTAATGCACATTAATAAAAACTATTGTATATAAGACGAGGGTCTTAACATCTTTCCTCACTTAAAAATAAAGTATTCCTCACTCCAGTTCCAACATTATAATCGTTCATAACATTAACTAAAATGAAGGTATTTGAAATGAATTTTCGTGAGACTTGTTTTGTTTTGTGTAAAATGAAACGATAACATAAAATGTGATGAAAATGTAGAGAATTTTGTTAAATGAAACCATATGTACTGCCAATTAGATTCGGAAATACGGTTTCGGAAAATACTAAGGAGTGTCGAGTCTATAATTGCGTTAGGAAAATTGTTTTTTCCAGAGCAAACATTTTCTTTTCATTATCCCTTTGTCGGACGCTCATTTTCCCTTATCTTAGACTAGTAACTATGATAACTACCACATGACTGTTCGTCCTTGAAAAGCCGATTTTACTTACCACTAGTATAGCGATATTTTGCGTACAAGCTGGATAAAACATTTTATTGAATGAAATTTTAAGATGGAACAGAATCTGCGATATCTTTAACAGTTCGTAGACAGTTTTTGAAAAAACAAAATAAAACCTAGTTTTTAAGAGCCTCGTAATAACTTCAAACAACCCTAAAAGAGAGAACAACTAAACAAACAGAATTTTAAGAGTCTTGTATAAAAATATTTACTATAAATGAATCTTTTTTACCTAATTACACATCTAATACCCTTTTATTATTGCCCTTTACATTTCTTATTGATGTGCATTTCTCAGTTTCGATACTACGGAATATTTATAAACTTCCAATTACTTTGTTTAGTGCATATTTTTGTTTAAGCTAATGTTAAATGAAATTCTAAATCAATAAACATCAACTTACAGATATTGTGACGGACAAGATTGTTCAACAGCAACACTACAATTCTGCTTATTATTTTATATACTGACATTATTTTGCACAAAAAGTGTAAGGATATAAGGCATATATATACAGGGTGTCCACTCTCAACGGTGGCCAATAGCTAATTTCTAAACCGTTAATCATAGACATATAGTTCCAATTGCAAAATAGCTTTTAAAAAGGTAAAGAATTCTTTTATAAGTGATTTAGTTCAAAAAAAAATTTTATTCAAAAATTACGAAAATAACATTTTTATACGGTCCCCCAGTCCTATAAGTGATATTTAGTAAATTTTTACCACTACTCTAACAAGTAATACATAAAAGTCCCATTCCTTTGCGATTAAAAGTAAACGAATAATAGCTGTTTAAAGTTGAAGCATCTTTTTTGCTGCAAATTAGGGGTCAATCACAAATTTACTGGAAATAAAAAAAAACGCAAGATATAAAATTTCACATTAAACATTGAGAGTAAAATAATTTTTACAATATTATTTTAAAATTTATGTTGATGATTATACATTAAAGCAAAATTTGTACTAAAATTATAAGTTAAAAATAAGAGAAAGTTTGTTACTTTAAATTATGAAAAGCAACAGTCACAAATCGTTACAAAATGACGTATATTTAAAATTCTATTAGATTACTTAACCTAACAGAATTTGATGTAGTCCTATAAAATAAATAAATGGTACAAACCTAAAATTGTATTAATATTGCATTGTCATTGGATATAAATAAGCGTTCAAATTGAACCTCGATCGGATATGTGAAAGCGAGTTAAAATTTGAATAGAAACTTTGAGCTAGGGAAAAATACGTACGAATGTTTTAAGCAAAATAAAAGCTTATCAAAATAACACACCTTTTAAAATAAAATCGCGATTTCCCAAAATTTAATTTTCTCGATAAATATAATTTTAAAACTCACGTCTTCAACTATTTTAACCAATCTAGAAGTTACTTAATAAAAATTAACACTAACCGTAAAACTTATACGGTACTTATACTTATGCTACCACACACCTTCAGTTAAATTGCTTTAAAACTATTTCTTTATCTCATTTGAAACCTTTTTGTAACTGGAACTATATGTCTGTGGCAAATGGTTTAGGAATTAGCCATTGGAGTTGAAAATTGACGCCCTTTATAAAACTTTAAGCACTTGTTGTATGTTCCCTTAAAGCTCAGTCTAATTCATCCTTATTCAGCTACAGAAAAGTGGTTTAAGTCTTGAAATTTAAAGCTTCATAACTCGATCAATTTTAATGTTAGATGAATGGGACCCGTTTTCTCTTACTTGTTAGAGTGGTGGGAAAAATTTACTAAATATCACTTATAGGACCAGGGGACCGTATAAAAAGTTAATTTTCGTAATTTTTTAATAAAATTTTATTTTGATCTAAATCGCTTGAAAAACAATTCTTTACCCTTTCTAAAGCATTTTTGCAATTGGAATTATATGTCTATGACTAACGGTTTAGAAATTAGCCATTGGCCACCGTTGAGAGTGGACACCCTGTATAAGGTCTAAAAAAATAACTTGCAACAAAAAATAATTAAAAAAACTGACTGAGTTGTTTTTCCTTTAAATAGCTTATTTTTTCACTACGAATATAGCAGCAGTTCAATTATTATTTTTTTAAATGAGGAATTCTACCATGAACATAAAATCCCTAATGAAATTTTATTTTGCTTAATCGTTATAAATCCAAACAGATAAGCACTAATGTATCACTAGAATTAACTGATATGGCAAAGATAGCTATTTTACCACCTGTCTTCAATTATCGTACAGTGAAAAAAAATTTGTATGAAAAAATACTGCTGTTTTCCAGTGTTTTCAACAAGAACCAAACCAAAACCATTAAAACCCCAGTTATTTATGATGACTCGAAAACTGGAACTAAACCTAAATCGAAATTTTAGTTACTAAATTAAACCAAAAATGAAACTCAACCATAGAAACATTCATAATCATGAAAATTTCTTTTAAATTTAAAATATTTAAAAAATGAAATACAAACTATTGATTTCATTTACTTTTCTATATTTTTTATAAGATAAGTTAAAATCTTATTAAGAAATTATTTCTACTGAAATCGATTAAACTGCGAAAAATGATAATTTTTATTAAAATATAAAAATAAACAATATCATATTAACCCTTGGCACTCAATTGTCTCCGCTGCGGAGCCATCATCCTTCCTTCCAAAATTCGTTTTTGGCACCTGTAATAAAGGAAAGTAAAATTTTCCTTATTTAATCAGAGAATTCTTGAAATTATCAACTTCAAGGAAAGTTCTTTTAAAAAAGTGGTGCTAATCAAATAAAATTTGCGTAAGAGTCACCGGAGTCCGAAGGTTTAATGCGTGTGTCCAATGTACTGACGGCCAAACTATAATCGGCCAAAAAACACCAGCTGCAAAGACACCAACTTACAAATATTATTCAATACAGACTAAGTATATTTTCCTCTCTAATTTTAAGACGAGAGGTATTTTTATTAAACGATCCAAAAAGAAAAGAAGAAGACTCAGAACATGTTTAGCGCAACATACCGAAGTGACCAATCTTACATACCAATTTTATGGCAGTATAAAATGAAAACCAAGGCAAATTGTGACGTCTACTACAATTAGTTTCGCATCATATATTATTTTTGATCCGGCGATGTGAAAACAGGTTAGTTTTCGTTGACACCACAACTCGCCTACACTGTTAAAAATATCGTGAAATGCAAATGATTTTTAATAGAGCAAAATCTATAATTTTGCCCAAAACTTTTTTTTTAAATAAATAATAATCAGAAACGAAATAAATATTTTCATTTATCTCAATACGAGTTGTAAGAAAAGAATTTAAAGCCTAAATTTTCACACCACGAACCAAACTGGAATACTGTGTAGTTAAAATCCCCAAATCATGCGTTATATTAATTTAGATTAATATTAAATCTAATTTAATTACCATAATTTTGATGTAAATTTTAAATGTCTTTAGCAAAGAGTAGGGCCTGAAATCACTCGAATAAAACGCTTAATCTAAGTTCGTACACCACTTTAAAATAGTTTCAGATAGACTTTTAGTTTCATACGAATTTTCATTCAAAGTGTATTCATTTTTTTAATACGAATACACATTTTCAAACACCATAAATTTTTAATTAAAATCGGCACAATTCATGTATATTTTGTTTTTCTAGAAGAAATAATAGAGTTTTAAATGTATTTAAAAGTTGAAAAATAAAGATAATATTTATAAAGATTTATGAAAAATATTTAACGGTATTTACGCATTTAAACATGATATTTTAGACGTTAAGATGCAGTAGCAGTAAATATTACTTTACACATACATCTGATCACTTACAAACTTTTAATAAGGTTGAGTTTTCAACATTTGGAATTTTCGTAATTTTCAATATTTTACTTATCTGTACGTAATTCTCTCCGGATGATCTTGCAATCACACGAGGGAAATACTTTATAAATTCGGTAAGCGTTACATTTCTATCATCCTAATTATGGAAATGTCAAGGAAACAATTTCATTGATTTTTACTAGTAAATGTTGGTACTTTTATTTTAGCCGGGTGAGGTGACAAATCGTCAAATATTGTGACCATACCATATTTATATCCGATTCATTTCATTTAAAACATAAAACTTTCACTCATTTAATTTAAAATATAAATCATTTACTCCTTTCATTAAAAATACATTACCTTTCAATAATTTCATTTAAAACAGTAAGAAGAAAAATATCCATAAAACGAAACTATGAGTTTCAACATCCAAGAATTATTTCTTATTTGCTCGTACGAATTATAAAATATCTGTTACCACCGATTTAAAAGCTGCTAGTAACGAGATTTGCACCTGGCTAACATAAAAATACTGAAATTGTTTATAAATGCATGCAAAAGTGCATTTTTGTCTATAGACAGTTTTCGATGAAAGTAAATGAAAAATGTATTCAGTGCTTATAGAAGAATCTTATGATCAATTTAACATAACCCGGATGCACTAGAGTTATACACATGGCTCATTTGTTTGCCGCCTCATACCAGTTGATAATTACTGTACCAAAGCAGATAAAGAAACTTTTAGAGAATAAAACTTACTGGAATCGGTCAAATAATAATGATAAATTATTATATTATTACAGTACTTAAACATAAATTTGATGATTTATGAAGGAATATTTTAACTAATCTTCAATCTTTACTATATCTTTCATCATGACAACACATCCGACGAAAAAAAGGAGAGAATATTTATTTGTCATATGTATTTTTTATTCTAAGAGCTTAAAACGCATGTAAGTCACAAATGCGTCAAAGCTTATGAAATATAATCTGATTAAATTAGCCTTAAACAAGTAGTTCATGTGTACCAAAACTAGTTTGTCTTGAGTAGCCTAAAGTAAAAACACTTTCAGCTGTTAAAAAGTACCACTTGGAGAATGGAGTTGTACAAGTAACGAAACTATTTAAATAAAATTCAATTTAACATTTTATAAAGACTAAAATCAAAGGTTCACACATAAAATTCAATGGATCAGAACTAATAAAGAAAGTGTCAGATCTGTCATAAAAAAAACTAAAAATAGGAAATCACAACCCATATATTAACGCAGATAAAATAATTACTTTAGAAAAGAGCACAAACATTGCTTTGTGATACTTGTGAAATAAATAAAAGATTCAAATAAACACCCTTTAAGGGTATAAATATAAAAAATAAGAACAGATTGAACTTATCACTGAAAAATTAATGTGATTCTAGTTCTTTGGGTGTTTGAAAGCCAGGCTGTAAACGTACGTAGTTGAAATCTTAAATTTGCGTGACCATATTTAATAGCTAAAATAGCAAAAATTTCGGTAAAATTCAACTTGACATTTTTTTAGACAAAATTCAAAAGGTCACAAATAAAATTCAATAGATTACAACTAAAAGCAAGAAAAAAAACTCATGCGTAGCACATAGGTTATGAAACACTTTCAAGCACGTCCTGAAATTTTTAACAAAACTTAGTTATTTAGGGAAATAAGGTGTTACTGTCCATAGCCACATGTGCATTCCAATACTTTTGAACAATCCTGTATTTGATCTGTCGATTTATATATATACTATATAATGGGGAAATTTCGTTTAGCAAGAAAACTGGTTAAAATTTTTATTTATTAGTAGAAAGAAACATACTTATACTCCGCTTTTTTACAGCCCTATATTTTACCTAACACCTTTATTACTCCAAAAAAGTTTTGCTAAAATTTGGTTCAAAAAAAACTTCTTTAAACTACTTAAATCACATTTCCAGACATTATCATAAATAGCTGATCCTTTATCGAGTTCTTTGCGCGACCCGGTATATTATTTTATCTATATTCTACAAACATTTCTTAGTAATCTGAATGCAGGTCAACGTAAAAATACAAAACTTTATTTAAAAACCACCTTTAAGTAAATTACGCTCATATTCGGTAACATTTTCGAGCTCTTTTGTGTAACCCTGTGTATATAAATTGTGTAACTATTAGCATTTTTACACACCATATAATGTGCATACATTTAGTGAAACTTAAAAGCGCATATTATAATTAAAAATGCATTTCGTCCATCCAAGAGCCATCATCCTTTATATACAGTACTTCAGATAGAATATACTATTTGAAATCTTTTTTGTGTCCCCCAGCTTGTCCTAGTAGTACCCTTTCATATTCTATAAGAAAAAGTTTGGGGTAATGTTGCTTAAACATGATATTAAATGCAGAACATGGATAAAAACGTAATTTTTATTGTACTTTGAGGCAACATAACAATGTAGAGTAACAATGCCCCATGGAAAGAAATAAATTTTAATAAGCATGTAGTGTTATACTAACAGTGTATGCCAAAAGAATTTCAGGATCTGGTTGCTTGCCAGAGATATAGTCCTCCAAACATACTCGCATTTCATTTTTCATGAAAAATGGCATTTACAACATCGAACTTTGACATTTTCTACAGGGAAGAGGAAATTTTTTCAGGGCTTCAAAATTGCACATTATTCATTAAATATATCTACGTCAACATAAAAAAAATCAAGCAAATAAAAAATACAACTATCTCACTTTGTCTGATTTTCAATGTAATGGCTCTTAACCCCTTTAAGGGCGGTGTTCACAACACCTAATCTTAATTCCAAATTGCCATACTGGCACCAGAAATTTTCTAGGAAAATCTCACTTTTATTAAATACGCAAAAATACACTTTTATTAATCTACACTTAAAATTTTGTGTAAATACTGATGTCACTTTATTATTTCAAAATTTTAGGAATACAAGTACGTTGCCCCGGAAATGGTTAAATTAAAGTCTGGCTTCAAATTTACGAGGTAGAATCTTAAATATGCATGAGCACATTTTATAAACTAATTTGCAAAATTTTCTACACTAAAAGCTAATAACGCTTTCATATCTATCAACGAAAACTATCATTATGCTAAGAGTTTTTAATACTTTAATATTTTAAGAGCTTTATATGATTAATAATTACTCGCTTTTGCTTGTTAATACACCGCAAAATAATTTAACAATTCTTGAAATTGCGAAATTGAAATTTTCCATTTAAGTTTAGATTATTCATATTGCTGACAAATATCGATTGCAACTATTAATATTATAAAAACTCTAGCTATCAAGTTACACGGTTACAACTTAGAATACATACGACCTTCTTTGGCTAAACAGAAACTAAATTAAAGAAAACATTTACAGCATTGGAGACTAATTGCAATTTCATAAACCCAAATGCACATTACTTCTTTAATCATATTTAATATTTTAATACTTAAAAAGTCTTTCATCATTAAATTTTTTTTTCGCATTTATTTATCTATACCATAGAAAATAATTTTTTAAATACGAAATTCTAATTCTAATTTCCTTAGAGATTAGTTAAATTAATGAAAATATCAATGTGATTTCAATTTTTTGTATATTAGATGTTTAACTCTGGATGGAAAATTATATGACTATGTTTTAAAATATGCATGACCGTATTTGGTAACTAAATTAACAACATTTTCTGTATTGGGAGCTAATTACATTTTTATTTCTATGAAGGTTAACTTATATTAATTTTAGAGTGTTTAATATTTTACATTTTAAAATTTGATTAATTATTTCTTTCATATATATACCCAATCATTTGTTAATACAATTGAAAGTACAATCTTATAATCCTAAAGTAAATGTTTTATGTATTTCTATTAGATTCTATGAAATAAAAAATGTGGTTTGAAAACAATGTAAAAAGACGTGGTTTGTGCTCTGAAAACCTTTAGCAAATAAATTAACCATAATTTTCTGGATGAAAAACTAAATCTGTTTTGATATCTCTGAAGAAAAACATTTTTTTACTTATACTTTAACATTTATATCTAAGAAGAAAAACATTTATTTTATTTATACTTGAACATTTTTTAAGGCCATAACACTCTAAACATTTTATATTTTAAAAACATGACCCATATTATGGGTCAATAGATTTTTTTTTCATCCGAAATGCATAATAACGTAATGATAACGTCATTAATCCGTCTCAATTTGAAAAGTTTGTAATATCCAAAAATTATGTTAATCTTTTATAGCTATATAAGTCAATTAAACAAAATTACGTGAGAGAGTTATGGTTACTGCACACCAATTTAAATTTTGCAAAAGCAGCAAAATTTTGTTGGAATTACAAATTGAAAAAAAAAAGGCTGTAGAAAGACTCAATAAAACTGATGAAATTTCACCCGAAATGCATAATAACGTAATGATAACGTCATTAATCCGTCTCAATTTGAAAAGTTTGTAATATCCAAAAATTATGTTAATCTTTTATAGCTATATAAGTCAATTAAACAAAATTACGTGAGAGAGTTATGGTTACTGCACACCAATTTAAATTTTGCAAAAGCAGCAAAATTTTGTTGGAATTACAAATTGAAAAAAAAGGCTGTAGAAAGACTCAATAAAACTGATGAAATTTTGTTAAAATTTTATAAGAGTGTTAACAATATTTTTTTTCTTGTCTGAGCAACAAAACCAATTTTTTACTTTAACTAAAAATCGCTTAAAACAACCAAAATGTATTAAAAAAACGTGTTTTATAGTTTTAATCAATTCCTTTTTCTGGGTGTATGTCTTTTTATACATAGACAATCACATACAACCATACTTGCTCTGTGCTTAACATATTTCTATATCTATGATTAAGATATTTCTATATCTTGAAGAATAACTATGTTTTCATGTGTAGTAATAAAACAAATTTATTACTACTTTTAGTACTTACACTTTAATTTTAAGCAATCTGCATTTTTAATAAGTACTCGCATTCTATTAAGGGTGTATTTCAATGCACAATACTTATTTTCTGATTTACTCTTAAGTTCACTTTTGCTCTCAAACGGACCAATTCCTTTATTTAGAAACTACACAATGTGCCGTACTTGTCGATTTTTTGCTAAATACAGATTATATTGAAAAAAATGCTGTCAAAGTGGGCGTTTTGAACAAAATTTTCATAAGCGGGAGATCTAGGAACTAAAAAAAGGTCATACTGAGAAAAAAATATTATAAATCCACTTCTAATAAATTGAGTGAAAAATGAAATCACACGGCCTCTTACACATCTCTTCAAAAATCACCTCAGTAGGTTTCATGATTCTACTTTTAAAAATGAGTCTGAAAATGTAACAGAAAATTCGAGCTGTTGAGAATGGAAAAATCTTTTTTCGTGTAAAATGAAAATAATAAAAATTCAGCGTTAAAAAATTCTATTCATGCAGTTTAAATCTAATAAAATAAGACTAATAGTTTTCAGAGCGACATGAAAAGGTGTTCTTTGTACCCCAACAAAATAAATACTGCAGAGAAAATAAAATCTAATTCTAAGTGAGTGAAAAAAGAATGATGGCTCGAAAATCCATTTAAGAACAACTTCCCAATGTGCTCTTTCAGACACAGGCAATCACTCAAAATGATTACTGTTTTCAGTGTGAAGTGTCTTTGTCCAATTTCTTTGCGTCATTTCCGTAATACATAAAAGCAACAACGTCCAACTCTTTTATTCTGTCAAGGCAATGAGACTTTAGCTTCATGAATTATGGATGGCACAACACCGGTTTCAAAACAATCAAAAGATGATTTAGTATCTGATAAATTTAAGTACTTCGTATTTAATCACATAGGCAGGTACCTGTTTTATTATATGCTGGTTTTATTGTAAGATTTTCATCAATTGAAAATGCATACGAGTAAAAAACACTCCCTTAATGTCTAGAATGAAATATTATACATCTTTCAGTGATCATAGCACACTTTCCGTCATTAACAGCAAGAGGGAGAGAGTTTAATTGAAAAAGTCCCGAAAATAATTTATTTTAAATTTTAATAATATTCTTAACTGTAAATGTAGACAAAAAAAAATCGTTTTCCTCTGAAGCAACAGCAATAAAAGCTGAAGTGAAATTAACTCTTTGACGCCGTTTTTATTTTTTGTACCCCAGTCTCATGAATTACTGAAGCGATTGAAATATATATTTTTTAATTATTGAGATTGTAAGTTTTTTCGACAATAACTAATGTTTAATTTTATGGTTAGAGAATATATAAATGCAACAGTTCTAAAATTTTGAAAGACAAAAGTACCCCGTTTATTATTATTATTAAGGCTTATTAATCTGCAACTGATATTCTAGTAAAAAGATACGACAAAAATACAACTAATTACAAAAGCAAAAGCATTTTAAAAATTATTGAAATATATTAAGTGGCTGCTGTAAAAAGGGTATATAAATATTGGCTGTTATTCAGTTATTTTACAACTTTGCTTGCACACTTTAGAGCTTATGCTAGTTAGAGTTTCGAAGGCTGGAAAAGCCTGTTTAGACCCGTTATTAATCTTTTTTTTTTTTTTTTTTTTTTTTTTTTTTTTAAAGACGAGTCTTCTGGAATTAAAGAAAGAAGAAAATGAAGTGTTTAAACCTGGAATAAATCAATTTTGTTTAATTCTAACGCTAGTAAAGCAAAAACGCTCACAAGATAAAGTAAAACGAGTAGTGCTCTTATTTTCAAACTATATAATGTGCTCTATTGGTCAATGTTTTGATAAAGGCAGAATATGTTTCAAAAAGTGTTGTCGAAGTGGACATTTTGAGCCAAATTTCCCGAAGCGATACAGCTGGAAACGAAAAGTATGGTCGAAAAAATAATTGTTTATAAATAAAGTTCTAAATAACTGAACGAAAATAAAAGCACCAAGTCGCTTATAACTATCTCCAAAAGAAAGTTTCATTTTTTTTTTTTTTTTTTTTTTTTTTTTTTTTTTTTTTTTTATAATTTCTTTTTTTAAGATTAAATTTTTTTCTTAAGATTAAATTTTTAATCTTTTTTCTTAAAATTGAGTCTAAAACAGTGTTAGAAAATTGTGAGTTGTTGTATGCGAAAAAATATTTTTTTTTATCGCCTTAACATGATTATGATAAAACCAGCTTTTAAAAAAAATGAAATTAAAAACTTTTCAAAAACAGCCGAATGGGCCTATTTCTAATTATAATTTACTTTTTGTTGGCGAAATTAGCACTTAATTTCGAAATCTACCTGCGCCTACAGGCTGCGCTATCAGAGATTTTTTTTATAACTGTTTTAATCTTTTGTTGGATTCATGCCCAAAAGTTTTGATGTAGCTTTTAGCTTTGTTCATTTATTTTTTGATGTATCATTTTAGAGGCTCTTTCTTCACCGGACCTCCCGTTAGTATTGTTGAGTGGCTTTTTCTTTTTGCATCTTCCAGCTTGGCCATGGTGGTGGCATTAACCCGAGAGGACTATATGGCAGAAATCTGCATGCAAAGCGGAAAGCAGAACAGAATTCGTTCAACACATTACCACAAAATGTCGGCGAAAGCATATGGATCATGGGTAATATTATCTTAAATAACTAATGTTACAGTAAAAAAGGATACTTTTTCTCATTTGAAGCTCCAAAATAAGAAGCAATTAAATGAAAACTAAATATTTTACTAGAACACACGAACAACGTCCAGCGAAGCAATTCCTACTCTAAGCACTGTTTCTATTATTTGAAACTGTAGTGTAGGCGCTTTCACTATCTCAGGATGTCGTTGGTTTTTAACACATTCTCTGCCAATCACGCGCTAGCGCGTGATATGGCGCCGACGTTAAGGGGTCACTCACGCGCAAGCGCGTAATGTGGGGTGATGTCCAATAGCCAGTCACGCACTGGCGCGGGAAAATCTTTCACTGATTCTTTGTTATAAAAAGTAAATCGGCTTCTGGGAAGAACCTACTTCTGCAGTGCGGCATTGACTATCATCACATGTTCACGTAAGCGGCAGCGAACGTGTTAATCTCGTCGGTATGCCGACTTAACCCCGGATGGCACTATTACCACCTGTCTGACTTACAAAAAAATAATCAAACTTCTCACAACCACAGCGACGAAGGGTGAGGTCACCTATATTTTAGATTCAGTACGGAGTATGTACCAACCTGAAATCCGCTATATTTATTCAAGAAAATTTTCAGTTAGGAAGGGGTTAATGTAAAATATAACACAGTTATGTTCTAAGAAATTACCCTTCGCCCCCCCCCTCAATCAATTTTTTTCTTATCTGCTAACATTTGGGAGCTACGAATGCCAAACATAAATAAATTTCAGATTTTCAATCTTTGAAGTTTTTATAAATGTAGCGAGATAAACTGTTTGAAAGGAGGTATTACTGTGGCATTTACCCTCTCTGGACTAATCCATCGAAAGTGTTTATGCGAGGTCTAGGCAATTATTTATGTGAGCGCCATATAATGCACCGATGTAGTGAGATCTTCGTTTGAAACGTTTGATCCTCATTATTAGACTTCGCCTCATATTTTCAGCTCTTCCAATAAATAATAATTCCCGGAGACTGTGATTTCAGCACATCTAACGCTATGAGAATATAAGAAAAAATATGTATACCTTTTATTGGCTGCTTTGATCCAAAAAAATATCAAAAGTGGTTAAAAAGAGTCAAACGTGAGTATTATCATTTGAAAAATAAAAAATCGAACACAAACAGTTGTTTATTATATTACCCTCGTTGAAAAGTTTCATTCGTATGTGGAAAATAAATATAAATCCTAGTCAAATGGTAAACTCTCACATCTCTTCATGGTACATTCTTAATGAAATTGAACGAAGTGATTAAGTTTTTAATTACTGTACGTAAAATTATTACACACAGCACTAATTACGTATTCAGGTTGTTTAACTCTTTGCGGCGCACGGCAAATTCATTGCTTAAGTATTGAAATTAATGACTGACACCGGACTTTGAAAACAACTTTATCTGTAAATAAGAAAAGGCTATATTTCACGCATTCAATAAATCGTAATTTTTTTAAACAAAATTCCGGTGCCAATGTGACGTTTGGGTATTAAAATTAAGTGGTATATCTATGAAACCACCGCGCCGCAAAGGGTTAATGTAATATGTAATAGCTAGCACGACATAAACATTTTATTGGCGTAGTTATTCTCTTCCTTTGCACGGAAATATACCTTTTTGTTCTTTAAGTATTGCAATTGATAAAAGGCATCTTAAAGAATCATTAATCACATCAGAAAATACATGTTTGATCTGTCAGCATGGATTGTGCACATTCTTTCGATAACCAAAGAAATTTTCTTCTCAGTAATTTCCAGATAGATGCATTATTTACTCCCAAATACAATGCAAGCAAATGATTATATTTATTTATTTTTATTCTTTATTAACATATTTGATTATTTTAACACATTCGCTGCCGATCACGCGCCAGCGCGTGATATGGTGCCAACGTTAAAGCGCCATTCACGCGGCAGCGCTTGATGTCTCAATAGCCAGTCACGCGCTGGCGTGGGAAAATCTTTCACTGATTCTTTGTTATAAAAAGTAAATCGGCTTCTGGGAAAAACCCACTTCTACAGTGCGGCATTAACTATCATCACATCTTCACGTAAACGGCAGCGAACGTGTTCATATATAGTTTCGTACTTCGGACTATCATATATAAAATCATGTAAATAGTTTCATATTACATATTAAATACATAGGTTTTAACTAGAAAGGCATCAAATTTAAGGAATGGTATTAAATGCCAATACAATCAATTTTTTCTGGAGACTGCAGTCACAATTCCCTTCCCGTACAACATACTGACAACCCGAAATCATCCGAACTGTAGATGTCTTTTTGTGACATTTTTTAAGATTTTTGCAGAAAATCCTAGATAAATGTCGAAGAGGCATGTGCAACTAATATAAAAACTCACAGGCTTCTATATCTATAATGTAATTGATAATATGAATTTATGTTCTCTATCCCATGAATGTCTACTGGATAACTAGCATATGATATGACAATCATAGGATAAGTAGGATAACAGTAGAATATTCTGAGAACGATTGTATTTATATGAATTTTTCTGCCTAAAATACAATGTGTCTGAACTTCTAGTCAAACATCGAATTCTATTTATAACATTAACAAAATTAATATAATGCAACTCCATTTTTAGCAGAATTATTTTTCGTTAAATATATGATTACATCGCAAGAAACAACAGCTTTAAGATGTCTAAAACAACACTCAATGATAGATGCTCCTTAATTTGGAATTTAGATAAAAGTACATACCATGTCGATGATCGATTAACAGTGCACTTCCGATGCTTCCCATGATGTCATGATTTTTCACACCAAACAGATTTGAACTGTTGAATTTTTCAATAAATATTTACATTCTCTCTAAAGTTATGGCCGAAAATCTTATTCGACTTGAAGTGGTGCATTCTGCATTCGTGACTAAATTACTCGGTTACGGCCCAGTTTTTCAATTATAAATTCTTTGTATTGAAGTATACGATCACCATTAAAGTTTTGTCCATCATACCTGTGCTACACCAAGTATATTTTCCTTCAATCATTATGTGATTTTTATTGCTAAAATACTTTTTTTTGTCTGTGAAATTCATATTATTATTGATTGAAAACTTTCAGTCGAGAGAAGCAGATATTATTTGATAAAAGCAATGAATGTATATTTATCTCTGAGTTTATGTTATTGTTATCGACTGTAGATATTTTCTATCGATTTTATGTCACTTAGAAATGTTATATAAAATACATTTTTGGATGCTATTACTTTTACTTCCATATTTTATGTTTTATCAACATTTTTAAGAGTGTAGAGAAAATAATAGCTTAAGTCTGACAAGTAAAGCATCAGGCATATGAAAATTTGTTTTTAAAGATTTATGAGTATATTGTGAATCAATTTGCAAATAACAAATTTTATGTAATGATTTTTATTGTTATTTCCATTTATTTCAAGTAAAAGAAAAATCAGAATTGTATGTTTTTTGCATTGCATCTTGATTGTATTATTAATATACAAGTCAATTATAGAATTGCTTGGAAAAATGAAAAGGAAAAAAAGGCATATTGAAACAAATAAGTATCCGTTGAAACATAGAGTCATAATACAATTAATTAGCCAAAAAATAGCCCAATAGTTTAGTGGTCTACGGACGCTCTCCGCGCAAAACGTCCATAGTTCGATTTGTAGTGCGGATTGCGCATGGTTTACTCAATTTTTCATTTCTTAGGATTTCATAAAATCCAAGCTTGCTTTAAAATTATACACTGAGGGCCCCAAGTTAATATGACCGCCTGATCGTGACCTCCCTTTTTAGCACCTCAGGATCCATTGTCAAGAAAGAAAAAAAGGTCTGTGCACTCTAGGTCATGATTATTTACGGATAGTGTTGTGCAGTTTTATTTTTTAGTATAAAAAATATAGGATATTACATTGAAAGCTGAACATAGATTTTCGTCAAAATCACTAACAATAAGTAAGACATTAAAATAATACTTTCAACAAATTTTGTTTAGTTACATGAAATGCGATATTATAATACGAAATGTCAAAAGGGTACATTTGTTTTGTCTGGAATAATTTAAATACTTTGAAATTGAGCCTTTGACTCAATGTTGCTTAGACATAGATGCTGAAAAGTTAAAGCACTTACAATACTTCTATCACATTTGTCACAAAGAAAAGGCATTCCGTTGCACTTTTTTTGATATTTGAATTAACGCTAAAAATATAAATTGTTTTTTCAGAATATATTACAAACTATGGGCACTGTAAATTGTAAAGAATATGTAATCTAGGCGAACGTTCATAGTTTTTTCTATAAATATTAAACATGAATGTACCCCAAACTCATTCATTTAGTTTTAAAGATTATCAAATATGCTTTAACTTGTGGGATATTTAGAATTACGTTATCAGAGGCGAAAGAAAACGCGAAACAGCTTCTAACTTTAACGGTATTTTTCAAGCCAAATCCGCATGTTTTGAACCATAAAATTTTGAAAAAAAATTTAAGAACGAGAATATATTAGTAAAATTTTGGTTTTATACTGAATGTTTAAAGTAAAGAGTTTTTAATGTATAAAAAATCGTTAGTAAATTCCGGTGTCAGAAAACCATTTCATCACTTCAAGAGCAGAATTTTTCTGTGCCGGAAAGATACATTTAAAAATTATCCTATATATAATGCATCATAAAAAAGTTATCCTGTTTTTTATGACGCCCTTACTGATTTTAATCATTAAAATGATCAGCTTAAAAACTCACAAAAATTAAGAATGATCATTGCTTGAATGTACTTTCTTAATAATAAACCATCCTACAATATAAATAAAATAAAATTATAGCGACTCTACGTAATTTTCGTTTAAATTCTTACGACAGTATTTTTTCCAAATCTTTTAGACTTGCCTTGTACAAAATTTTTCATTCGTAAATATCTATGTATATATATATATATATATATATATATGGGTCATTCCACAAGAATCGGGTAACTTCGTGAAATTGCAAAACATTTATTTACCATTTAATGTATTCAAAATTTGAAAAATGCCCATTTGTAGACAAAGTTGATTCCGTTTAGGAGCATGTATGATATTTTGAAAATTGAAAAATGTTTTTATTAAAATTTAGCTTTTTGACCCCAAAAAGTGGGTCCCCTGGCGTGTACCACTGGAAAAAGTAAAGACTTAAGTACTAATTATTTTTAAACTAATGGATTTAGGCAGAAAAAATGAAGGTTGTTACATTCTGAGATAATTAATTAATAACTATTTGTGCATGTTATGTGATTTTTTTAAAAAAAGTATTACTTTTTTAAAATTTTAAGTTGTGTACCCCTACTTTGCGCGTCAGTCCCCTGGCTCATGTTAGATTCCAAAAATTTCTGATAATATCCATTGTTGATAACTTAATTCTCTTTTTCATATTTATTTATCACATAAAGATGGCAGTGAATACTGATATTTATCCATCAGCAATTTTTATTCAATGTTTATTGCCATTCTTATGTCGACAAACAGATTGAAAACACTCGATTTATCAGTCCCCTGGTAAGTAATAATTTAATAACACAGACCTGCGAAAAAATACTTTTTGAAAATTGTTTTAATTTTGATAACTAATTTTTATGTTTTTTTCATTGCTAATTACAAAAATGAAATCCATTTTTTTCTATCACGTAAGGATTTTTCACAAAATGGTTGCATAATTTTTAAAAAAAGAGGTAAAATAACGAAATTTCAACATTTCGTTTTAATTTCATATATTTATAAATCAATATAAATTACATTTATATCTGAATTAAAGTAATAGTTAATTATACAAACAAGGTTGCAAGTCATCAGAGTATTATTTTTTCTTTCCATCAAAAGTTTTTTTGCCACTTTTCCTCTTGTGAATTTTGCAAGGATTGTCTCTTTGTAGCATCCAGCAATAGTCAGCTATCATGCTGACATTCCACTTGCCTTGATATCGCCTCTCCATTTCCTTTATATCCTGGTGAAATCTTTCACCTTGTTCCTCACTAACTGCACCTAAGTTTTCTGGAAAATAGTCAAGATGTGAATCGAGAAAATGAATTTTTAAGCTCATATTACACCCTAAAATCTTGAAATTTGTTACCATCTCTTCTACAATAGACTTGTAGTTTGGGTCCTTTTTGTTGCCAAGAAAACTAGTAACAACTAGTTTGAAAGATTTCCAGGCTTTTCTTTCATTTAATTTCATTTTATTCTCAAAATTTTCATCTTTCATCAATTTCCTGATGTCTGGTCCTACAAACACACCTTCCTACAGTTTTGCTTCGGATAAACCTGGGAACTGCTCACAAAGGTATTTGAAACATTCACCTTCTTTTGGTAAAGCCTTGACAAATTGTTTCATAAGACCTAATTTTATATGAAGCGGTGGAAGTAACACTTTTTTTGGATCCAAAAGATTTTTACTTTGAATATTTTTGACTCCAGGATCTAATGTCTTCCTGATTGGCCATTCTTTCTTAATGTAATGTTGCTTTCTCTCTCGACAGTCCCATTCACAAAGAAAACAGGAAATTTTGTGTACCCTCTCTGCTGACCAAGCAACATAGAAATCACCTTCAAATCACCGCAAACTGGCCACTTGTGATCTGAATACGATATTTTATTTAAGACAAAATCAAGATTTTCATAGCACTTTTTTAAGTGAACAGAATGTCCAACAGGTACAGAAGCATATTCATTTCCATTATGCAATAGTACTGCTTTCAGACTTCTTTTTGATGAATCGATAAAAAGTCTCCATTCGTCAGGTTCATATTGGACTTTGAAACATGCTATGAGACCTGGAATATTGTTACAATAAATAAGTTCCTCTTCTTTAGAAAAGAACGGAATAAAATCTTTTTCTCGGTTTCTAAACCAATAAAATGACGTACCAGGAGCTAGCAATTTTTTTTCTTTTAGTCTGGAACCTAAAACTTCTGCCGAATCCTTAGACAGATTTAAGTCTCTGACTAAATCATTTAATTCAGACTGCTTGAAAAGTTTAGGTTCATTGCTAATAGAGTCATATACTTCATCAACATCATCATCACTTTCACATTCAGGCACAGTATCTGAATCAATATTTTTCACAGTTTCTGGAGGGGAAGGAATCGGAATACCAGGTCCATGAGAAACAGGACGTATAGCAGATGGAATGTCAGGATAAAATATTTCCTTTTTGTTCTTTAAATTGAATCCTTTCACATTACAAAGACAAAAATAGCAATCATCACTATGATTTTTAGGTTCTCTCCAAACCATTGGTATACCAAATCGAAATGATTGTTTCTTGCCTTGAAACCATTGCCTTAATTCTTCTACGCAAATACTACAAACTTTGTGTGGAGCCCACGGCTTATCTCGATCACCCAATTTCATGCCAAAACAAGCGAAATACACTTTTTTAACAAAATCAGAAATGCTTCTCTGTTGTATTTTCACTGTATAATTACCGCAAATATAACAGAAACAATTCGGTGAATTAACGAATCATTTGGAAGTGGAAGCCATGTTTTCTAATGCAGCAATAACTAGAAGTTAAAATTACAACTATTACTATTAACTCACAGCTCGGAATAAAAACACATATGTACAGCACAGAGTAAACAAAGACACTGAATCAGGAGTAGAGATAAGGATAGTGAAAAAGTGTGTGAAGAAGAGGGGGCGTACAAACACCTGCAAGCCGAAAAGATCCGATTTCATCTTGTTTCCTCTGTCTTGAATATTGTGTTTAATAGACGGTTTGCCGGTTAAAAAAAATATTCTGCATTGAAATAGTTTTTTCTTTCTTTTTTATTAGTTAAATACACAAATTTACTACTTAAAGTCCATAAATTTATTTGACAAACTCATACAAATAATAGTTTTTTTGTTCGAAATTTGGTAAATTCATGAAATAATAAATTGCGATTTGTGAAGAAACTGTACGTGATGGAATTTTTTCAATGTTTTTCTAGTAATCAGCATCCAAATAACTATAAAAAATACCACTTACTATGCCGACAATTTTTTCATCGCAGGCTTGTGTAATTTATAAATTATTATTATTGATGTGTGCTGCTTTTAACGTCTTTTTATTGCTATATTTAATATTAAAACAGAATAATATGGTATTTGGTTCCAATAAGTAGATTTTTTGTGTTTTATAGTGAAAACGTCAGCCCCCTGGCATCAGTCCCTTGGCAGTTTTTCAGATTAAAAACACCCAGGGGACTGACATAAAAGCAAAAAACAGTTAAACACATTAGTGAATGCTAGATAACATGATTTCTATAATAATTTTACATTATTTTAAATTCTCTTATTAATTAATAATTAGTTACAGATCTATACTATTAAAATCTGTGCGCGTAACTATGTAATCTCAAAAACTTGGATACCACAGCGCGCAGGGCTATGAAATTAGGCACATGGATTGCTGATAGGGGGTCCATGAACGATTAGGGTCAAAAACTTGAATATATATTTTTTAAATTATATATATATATTAACGAATGTTTGCCCTTTTCAATCATTTAGAAAATGGTTGTTGTTTTCGGACAAGAATAGGTATATCTGTTGCTTATCATACGTACATTTGTTGCCACAATGACAAAAAAGTATTAAAAACTACAAAAAAAATTAATAACTAAAAAACAAATTGAGCTATAGCTTTCAAAGAAATTAGATTTAAAAGTCATTTTTTTCCTATACGACTGTGTAAAATTTTAAAATGTGCGACGTTTAGAAGTTCAAAATTTTCAGTACCGAAAATTGTAAAACTGAAATTTCATTTAAATTTTGTTTGTTGTTGGTCCATGTACTTCATCCTAACAGTCTTGTTATGAAATCGTTTGAGTTGCTTCTGCGATCCTATAACTTGTGAACATTACGAATTGGGAACGATTGAATTTGAACAAAATAAAAATATTTCAGGGTGTTGTTCAACACTCACAGCTTCCAAAGAAAAATAAAATCACGTGAAAAGCCTAGTAAAAAATTTACAAGTGAGCAACGGATCAAGTACAGTGTTGGAGACTTTATTTTAGTCAAATTTTTAATAAGAAATAAAGAATACCGGAGTGCCGCAATTTGTTCGCATGTTAAAGAAAGCGGAGAGAAGTTGGCTGTGACATTGTATTGGAAAAATTACCAATACCTATTTCAAGTACCAAACGTAATAAAGTCACTTATACATTCAATAAAACTATAGATCTTTGAGAAAAAAATTACTGTTACTGTTTGCTTTGGTTTTAAAAGTAATAACTTGTTTGAAAAAGTTTTATTTAAAGCTTTAAAAAATTAAATTAGTGTTATTAAAATAAGTAATAAAACATGTATTCATTGATGATTAATATAAAACATATGTATTGAGATTATGTATTAAACATGTTTTTATTACTCTTTTGGATAATTATTAATAATTATTTTTTAAAAAAGTTTGAATTATTCATTAAAAAGTTCATTCTAGATTATAACTATCTGTTTCTGTCAGTAAGTTGGAAGTCACGTCAGTCCCCTGGAATCTACTTTTTAAAAAAGCTCGATTTTTTAAAAAATATTTAGATATTTGAGTGTTGCTGTACGAATATAATAAAATTAACTTATTGTTCATTGATATAGCAAAAAAAAAATTGAAATCTGAGGTAAAAATAGTACATTTCGATTTCCCCTCTAAAGTTACCCGATTCTTGTGGAATGACCCATATATATATATATATATATATATATATATATATATATATATATATATATATATACATATATACATATATTTTGAGCGAAATTCTGATTCTTATTGATTCAAAACTTTTAGTCAAGAGAAGTCGATAATGATACCATAAGCAGTGCACGTACACTTCTCTCCGAGTTTCTATTACTGTTATCGAATATAGACATCCTGGAGCGATTTCATGTCACTTAGAAATGTTATAAAAGTCTCTTCGGATGTTATTATTTTCTTTTCTTCCATTTTTTATGTTCCAACATTTGTAAGAATCTAAAGGAAATAGTAGTTTAGTCAAACAAGTAATTTGACAAACAGCTCAAAAAATCACTTTGATGATTTGTTAATATGTAGTAGAATCAGTTCACTAATTTTATTTGTAAAGAAAATTAAAAATTTCTCCCGGCTCGACCTGCAGGCACAGGTAGATTTCGCAGTTAAATACTAATTTTACTAAACTGAACCATGATTAAAATTAAATCAATATTAGAGATAAAACCAAAAAATTTGGTTCAAAACGTCAACTTAGACAGTATTTTCAGAAATATATATTGTTTTGACAAAAAAAAGGAAAACGTCTTTCAATTATATAGTTTCTGTATAACAGCCCCTTCATACAACAATAACGAATTAAAACTTATGTCATAATGTTGCCCCTCTAGATTTGAGAAGAGCCTCAATATTATCATATTTTCTTGAACTCTATTTTTTCTGTAAGATTTGGTCCAATGAAAATCTTGTCAACATTAAAGTTGCAGGCAATATTTAGAAGATGTATAACAAATTTAAGTGGATTTGAAACCTTACTGAAGTTATAAATGTTTTCTTTTACACCTCCCCTCCGTTTTTTTTTTTTTTTCTGTAAGAGTTGGTCCTTTCAAAAACTCGTTGGTATAAAAATTGTAGATAAGATTAAAAATATTTATAATAAATTATTATAACTATTATTATTATAACTAATTATTATTATTATAACTAATATTAAAAATATTTATAATAAATCTTGTGAATTTACGAAGCTATGAATTTTTTTCTTCTTAACCCTGAAGAACTCGCTAGTGAGAATTTCTCTCACGGTGCCCAATTCTTTTCCTTTACTTTACATTCACTTAATATCAACTTTTTTATTTAATTTAGTACTTTTATTCATAAAAGAGGTAAAGTAATCGAAATCACATTTTGAAATTTTATTAAAATGAGAAATGTTTTAAATAAGAGTCTTAAAAAGGGTACGATGGAGAAAGAAAATCTCATGCAGCGAGTTCTCCCGGGTTAAAACCCTTTTTTCGATTTTAATTATATCAAAATTATGTAATATAAATTTTTGGCCCTTTTCCGAGAAATAATAACTTTAAACTGATTTAATATGTATTGTAAATGAGAAGTTATGGGGTCTTATCTGTTTTCACAAAACTCTTTCTTATTTCTACCTGCTTGGTCCAATTTTGTCCATTAATGAACATGATCGAGATTTCCTACCCTTGATTTCATGTATGAGTTTGGAAGAGATTTGTGAGAATTCGAAATGTGATATATATAGATGGAAAGATATTGGGTTGATTGGAAAATCATGTTGTAATTTGCTAATAGGTCATAAATGCGTCTTTTGGAGTAGAAGCACCATGCGCATGCACCTGACTGGAATACAAAATAAGGTTACACTTCTAATCCATTCAATAAACAAGAATTTGCTCAATTCGAATGAGCTGGATAGATTTTATACGGATTTGAAACTGGAAGAAAAAACTGTTGGTTTTCATTATATTTTGCTTTTTTATTCCCGCAAAGGCAAGAATGCGATGTAAGCTTCTGAAAAGTTACATAAAATTTATGGCTTACCACTCAAACGATACGCCAATGCCCGAAGTGGTTCGCAAAATTGCATTCTGGCGATTTTGATATGAATGATGTGCGTCGGTCAGGAAGGCCATTGGAGGCTGACAATGAAGAATTAAAAGCAATGCTTGAATCTAACCCACGGTACACGACACGAGAGACTGCAGAGGCACTACACATTGCTCAATAAACCATTCATGACCATTTAACCCTTTCAAGCACGGGCAAAATCTGTTAATAAAATGAGAAATTATCGACTGACACCGGAATTCACAAACGATTTTTTTAGATATTTTGAAACCCCTAATTTAAGGTTTTACTGTAAAAGCAAAATTTTACTAAAATATTACTGGTGCCGTTTGCCAGTTTGGAATTAAAATTAGGTATCCCAGACCGGGCACAGTGTGCCGGAAAGGGTTAAAGAAGCTCGGATTCGTAAGTAAGCTTGAAGTTTGGGTTCTTAGTAAGCTGAAGGAAATCAATTTAATAAAGCGTTTGAGAATTTGACATTCCCTTTTTAAGCGTGATGAAAATGATCCTTTTCTGATCTGTATGGTCACTGGCGACGAGAAATGGATTGCTTACAATAACGTCGTATGCAAGCGGTCTTAGAGAAAGCGTGATAAACCCTCTCATTCAACGTCCAAAGCGAACATTCACCAGAAAAGGTCATGCTGTCAGTGTGATGGTATTTCAAAGGTGTTGTGCATTTTGAGCTTTTACCAAAGAATCAAACGATTGATTCAGCCGTGTACTGACAGCAACTGGACAAATTGAACAATGCAATCAATCAAAAGCGGCCAGAACTCATGAATCGTATAGGGCGTTGTGTTCCACCTGACAATGCTAGACCACACACGAGTTTGATCACTTGCAAAAAACGATTGGAGCTTCGTTGAGATGTGTTGCCTCACCCACCATACTCACCTGACCTTGCACCTTATAATTACCATTTTTTCGCTCTTTGGAGAATTCCTTCAATCGTAACATTCGATTTCGATGAGGCTATAAATCGGCACTTGGTACAGATTTTCATTTCTAAAAACAGATCATTAAACCGGCGTGGAATTATAAGTCTTGTTGAGCGATGGTGTAAGGTCATCGGATAAAATGACCAATACATTATCGATTTTTATTTTTATAGTAATAATTCCCCTTTGAAAAATATGGTAAAAATACGACATGACTGTCTGATCAACCCAATAGATAAAGCTTTGAACTGGAAGCTGTTTTGAGTTCTAGGAGTCATGATCGTCGTACATTTGCAAACGCTTTTTTAAAAATTCCAACGTAGGGGAGAATGTGATAGGTAGTATTTCTTACAAAATCTACCTAAAATGGGAGATTTGTGTTATAACTTTAAATTTTTTGGTCCTAAGTACAAAAAAAAATCAAAAAGCCACAGCTCGTGTTAGATAGAAATTAAATTTAAAAATAATGAAATATGACTTTATTTTTGAATTTTTAAGACTTCAGCTACATAGGGAGAAAAGGTATGGGATCCTACAGAAAAAGATAAAAATATTTCTTCTTTTTCCGCGATTTAAAGCGGAGCGACATAATTTTGTGGATTGTTTGACGTAACTTGACATCGATTTTTTTTTACTATTATTTTTCAATCAAATATGATTTTATTAAATAGGGTAAAAAACCGTGACTTTTAATTTCTACCAAAACTCTTCAGGTCTTAAAAGGGATGCCCAGAGAAAGGTAAAAATAAGAAAATTGACGTTTTGAACAATTTTAAGGATTTTTTTCCCAAGGCGACAGAATTTGTAAGCAAAATTTAAAACAAAAGAGAATGACATTTTGAAATTTATAGTCAGTGTTCTAAAAAATTTTGAATGTAAAAATGCTAAAAAGTAACTGTCTTTACATTAAAAAAAAGATGTATAAAAAAAATAATACCACTATATTTAAAGACTTTAAAAGATTTTTTGAAATGACTTTTATCAGATTTCATTTAAGTTTATTTCTGAGAAAACGAAAAATAAAATGAATAAAAAACTGAAAGAGAGATAACAGTATTGTAAGGAAAATACTCTGAGTTATAATTCAAATTTGAATTTAAAAGTGCGCAGTTATGGCATCATTTATATTCAGATAAGGGTAAAAATAATGGAAGTGAGTGATTTGAAAGTATTGAATGGAACTGCTCTTAGTTTCTATATTTATTTTCAAATAAATATAAAACTTACGATAAAGACATGTTGAGATTGATCTACAGTATCCTAAATCAAATTTGAATAAATCACCAAATTGTGATTGTATTTACAATCAGAGAAGTGCGAAAATAAAGGAAGTTATTGATTTGAAAGGCTTTTGTGGAACAATTCTTAGATTAATTTATTAATTTTCAAAGCTAATAGAAAACATAAGGGAATAATATCATGAGATTGATATACAATGTTCTAAATTAAATATGAATTTAAAATTACGGAAATGTTGCTTAGTATACATTCAGAAAAGAATTAAAATGAAGTAACTTAGTATTCTGAAATAAATCATGGAATGGCTTTCAGCTATCTTTCAGATATCAAATAAAGATCAAACATAAATTAATGGTATCGCGAGACTGATATACAATCTTCTAAATCAAATTTTAATTTAAAATTACGGAAATGTGACTTTATTTACATTCAGAGATGGATTAAAAATAAAGTAACTTAGCGAACTGGTTTGATGTAACAATCCCTAGTGGCTTCATTTATTTTCAAATAAATATAAAACATTAAAGAATCTTCTCGTGAGATATGTATATGCAACATTCTTGACTAAATTTGAATTTAAAATTACAAAAATATAAACTCCTCTACATTCTGAGAAGGTTAAAAATAATTGAACATACATTTCTTTTTGTAATTTTTGATACGGCTTTCAACACTTTTTAAAAATGTATTCCTAAATGATAGTAAAAAATAATAAATAAATAAATAGAAAACTTACGATAAAGACATCATGAGATTAATCTACAGTAGCCTAAATAAAATTAATAAATAATATAAAAGAATATAAAAGAAAAAATGAATCGTGAGATTAATACAGTGCGTTCTAATTTGAGTTTGATTTTTAATTTTCAAAAATGGGATTTTTTTATACATTACGAGACATTGAAGATGCAACACCAAGAAGGAATGGCCAGAAAGTGATGGAATTCGACAAATAGAAAAATCCCTGTCGGCTTGGCCTATAGGCGGAGGTAGATTTCGAAGAGTGCTCATTTCAACAACAAAAAATAAAATTTGATTACAGATGAGCCCAGTTTAACAATTTTATTTGACCGCTTTTGAAAAATTTTTAATTTTATTTTTCTGAAAGAACTGGTTTTATCAGAATCATCTTAAGCTGAATTCGGCTCAAATGCCCATTTTGATAACATATTTTGAAATATATTTTGACTTTATTAAAAAATCGCCCAATAAGACACATTATATAATTCCTAAATAACAAAAAACTGTCAATTGAATGCGTTTGAGAGCAAAATTGAATTTAAAAATGAATTATAAAATAACCAATTTGTTATTTGAATACATCTTCAATTCTTTAATCATGATCGCTTCGGGAAATTTTTTGCGAAGTGTCCACTTTGGCAGCATTTTAAAAAATATATTCAGCCTTTATGAAGAAACTGACCAATAAGGCACATTATACAGCTCCTACATAAGAGAACCTGTCAGTTGGATGCGTTTGAGAGCAAAACTGAATTTTAAAATGAGTCAGAAAAAACAAATTTGTTATTTGAATACCTCAATTTTTTAATAACGAATCGCTTCGGGAAATTCTGTTCAAAATATTCATTTCGGCAGCCTTTTTTGAAATAGATTCTGCCTTTATCAAAAAACTGACCAATGCGTCACATTATACAGTTCCTAAATAAGAGGATCTGCCATTTGGATGCGTTTAAAATCAAAAATGAATTTAAAAATGAGTCAGAATATAAGCTGTTTGGATTTGAGTTTTTTTTTTTTCTCCAACTCCTATTTTTCTTCAATTTATTTTTGCTGTAAGAATTGGTTCTATGAAAAACTTGTTAGTTTAAAAGTTGTAGATATTATTGAGAAGATGTAAAATAAATTTAATTAGATTTGATAGCTTAAGAATTGACTAAGTTATGGATTATTTTCTTTTTCACCACCCTTTTTCTTTTAGTTTTTAATTTTTTCCATCGGTAAAAGTTGGTCCTATTAAAAACTTGTAAATACAAAAGTTTTAGATAATTTTGAGAGCATTTATAAAAAATTTAGTTGGATTTGATATCCTGAAAATTGACGAAATTATGAATTTTTTTTCTCTCCAAAACCCTGTTTTTTTTCGCCCCTTGAACCCATTTTTAACTTTATCAAAAATCTGTCATGCATAAACTTTTAGCCCGTTTTTTAGAAGTAATAAAAACTTTAAACTGATTCGATATCTATTTTAATTAAGAAGTTATGGCGTTTTTTTGTTTTCACAAAAACCCTTCCTATTTCCACCCCCTTGGACCGATTTTGCCCATTAACGAACCTAGCCGAGATTTTATACCCCTTGATTTTATGTACCAGTTTGGAAGAGATTGGAGCAGACCTATAGAAGTTATCGTGTCCATAAAAAAGTGAGATATATATATATAAACTTTTTTACTGATGGTAGTTTTGGGGTCTACAGGTCATGATCGGCGTAGATCTGCAAACAATTTTCAGCAATTCCAACATAGGTGCGACCGCAATAGGTAGTATTTCATACGAAATCTACTTAAAAAGACAGCAACGAACAATAAGTGATCTTTATTTTAAAATGATGTTCATAATACATACCAAGAAGAGAGTCGGCTCAGTAGGATGTAGGACAACTGTAGATGGCGATGCACGAAACAACACGTCTAGGTACAGATTGAATGAGAGTACATGCGGTGTCCTGAAGAATTGCTCTTCATTTCCTGTTAACCATTGGCCACATTTCGTCTTCTGAAAGTCGCAGTGACAGCGTCTGCAAATAACGTCCAATCACATCCCATATGTGTTCGAATGGTGAGAGATCAGAAGAGTACGCTAACCGTACAAGCATTTATACACCTTGTACTGCACGTTGGTTGATGCGAGAAGTACACTCTAAAAGTGGAAAAAGTGAAAACGCACTTTTAGGGAGAGTGAGAGCCATTTTCACTCTTTTTGAAGTGACTTTTGTAAAAATACACTCCAAAAGGAGTGGAAATTTCCACTCTATACAAAGGAGTGAATAATCTCACTCTATAATCGAAAGTGAGAGAGTCACTCCACTGATGAGAGTGACTGGTCTCACTCCGCTAATGAGAGTGAAAGCCCGGCATTATAAACTTTAAAAACAATTCCATTAAAATTTGAACCAATATATGAAGTAAAATATAATAAAAAAACACCAAAATATGTCAATTTTAAATTTTCAAATACTCCATTTCACAATATAACCTGGAAAATTACGATTATTTGGTATTAAAACGCACTCTTTTTAAGAGTCAACAATTACTCTTCGAAAGAGTGAATACTCACTCCGTAGGCAAGAGTGACTCATCAGTCAATGAGAAATGTCTCCTCGCTTCCTTTACTGATAAGAAAAATGTTTCCGCCATTTTGGAATAAATCTTTCGTTTCCTCGATCACATATGTGGACCTCCATTAATTTCATTTTTATTAATAATATTCAAACGTATTATAAATTTCGATCTTTGAATGATATGCTTCGATATGTATGATATGAGATAATCCAAAAACCAGATTAAACCTTTTCTGGAATCACAATGGAAAAAAAATAATTCAGTAAAAAAAAAGTATTACTTCATTAATACTCAATAACAAAGGGGTTACAGTACACGGATATTATTTACCAAACAAGGGATTATTATTTATAAAACAAAGGATATTATTTATCAAGGTAAGCTATGTTTAATTTTAATTTTTTGTTCCCAAAAGTTTCACGTTTATGCAGAAAATCATTTGCTTCTATGATGTCATTTTTTTATTCATTTCTGATGTATTTCTATGTCAACTATTCTGTATCTTACCTCCTCAGGGAGAAAAAATGCTGACACAAAAACATTTCTTTTCATTCGTCATACTATATAAACATCAACTAGCTGTTACATGATTTTATTATTCCGATACTGTTTTAAAGCATTCACTTTTTTTTTTCTTTTTGAAGTTAAATGCGTAATTCCAATAGGAATTTCTTATATGGCACGATTTTTGAGAAATTGTTGAATCTAAGAATGTATTTTATTTCGTTATAAAATGTCCATCTGTTATAAACTTTTTTTTTTTTTTTTGGTTCGTGACACATAATTCTAGACATGTAAAAATAAAACATGATATTTAAGCATTGAAACAAAGTGATTTTTATTCCTGATGTGATCAAACTGCTCTAGTAATTTTAAAAGTTTATAGTATGCCTTATATAAAAGGAAATATTTTTAAAGAGATAAATAACTGCTTTTTATATTAAATTATATATTTATGTTTTTATATTTATTCATAAAATGCAATTGGGTAGATATGCCAGTAATAAACACCTCTGAATGTTTTCGGTTTATAAAAAATAACAAATAAAAATGTAGCTTTTATTATTTTTTTCGTAACTCCCCTCTTACATATTTTATAATTTTGCACTATTGTTCATGTTCTTAATTAAATCAATCAGGAAGCGGAAAATAATGTTTTAATTTTAAAGTTTATATATAAATAGTTATTTTCCAGTAATGTAGGCATTGCTAAAAATGCAATTTTGGGGAATGTTTATAGTGCATAAAGTAAATTGACTTAAAGGAAAACTTAAATAATCAAGTATTATTTTTAAATTACATTTATCAAAATGTAATGACACCAAAATTTTATAAAAGTTATATTAATGTGACTAATAAAAATTCAATATTTTATACATTTATTATTATTATTATTTAAAAATGAACCTATGTTTCGCCTATTTTATAATCTGGCAATCAAACCACACATGAAGCCGAGAATATTATTTAAGGGCACAGTCAAAGAGGGGCTTATAGGACTTAATCGTTCACCATTTAAATAAAAACACTTAAGTTACAGATGTCATTAAAAACATATTTTCTATCTTAAATATTTGTTTACAATTACTTTTTCAATTTTGGTAGCAGATATTTTTTAGAATAACACTTTCATTTTGGGTACCGGTTTTGAAAGCGAAGGTAACTTTATAAAAAATATATGCGACAAAAATCGAAAAAGTAAAAAAAAAAAATACGATAAAGAGACGAATTTCAGCTATCCAATGCAAAAAAATAAATAAATAAATAAATAAAAATAAATAAATAAAATGTCGAAATGCAAACGAGATATTAGAAAAGTCCCTCACTCATAGGATTTTACTAGTTACCTCGTGAGTGTCTTCGCCAGCAGGGACAGAAGCCTTAAGGGTGTCCATTACTGGCACATCTACTCTATATGTGGGAATAAAAAATTGAAATTAAATGTGACTTTCCATGTCGTTGCATAAATACAGGGTGTATTAATATGTGATTCTCAGCAAAAAAGATATTAATTACACGTTAAAAAAACATAGAAAACTTGCATTACGAAATTATTAAAATAATATGTAAAAATTAATGGGTATCCGAAAAAAAAATACTGACTGTTTAAGATTTTAAAACTGTTTAATATCTTGCGCTTATGGGCATTTTAAAACTATCATATATTTATGGGGCTACCAATGAAAGCAGGTACAAGGGGAAAGATTGGAATAAAATAGTTTATTTCTGTTAATAATCTGATTTAATTCATAGTAACTTTAATTATGTTTTCCCTTAAAAAGTTCAATTAATGTTACATACTATGAATTAAATAAATATTGTCAATAAAGTATTTTATTCCAATCTTTACCATGCTTGTATTTATTTTCATTGTATGCTCAGAAAGATAAGATTCTTTTAAAATAAACCACTAAAAAAAGCACTCCCTTAGTAAGAGTGAATAGTCACTCCTCCGTAAGCGTGACTACTCACTTCTACCAGGAGTGAAAAAACGCACTCTTCTAGCAAAAGTGAATAATCACTCTCCAGAAAGTGTGATTATTGACCCCTATTTAGAGTGAATATTCTCTTCCCAGGAGTGAGTATTCACTCTTTCAGAGAGTCAACGATTCCACTTTTGCTCAGAGTGAATAGTCACTCTAAAGAGGTTGGGCATATTTTGAGTCTGCGATAGTGTGAGTATTCACTCCGGAGGAGTGAATAGTCACTCCTTTTTATTTAGAGTGTATGTGGTCGGACATTATTCTGCAGATAAAAGTCATTGGTCACTCCCAGAAGGCAGGGGCGTGCCACCAGCCACAGCACATCATGTACATATCGCTGGGCCGCCATACTGCACTCAATACGAACAAGAGGAGACCTAGAATCGAATACAATTGCACCCAAAACCGTGACGCCGGCTTACACGCGGTGGGGAGTTCTGCAATTGCTGCCGGACAGGACCATTTTCTACGTCAACGCCACACTCGTACCTAGGGACTAGGGACTCACTGAGTATCTAGGGACTCAAAAGAGGAAAGAGATGCGCGACTTACATAAGAACATGACCCTGTGCCAGTCCGTTGTCTATATCACCCAATCCCAGCACCATTGCACACATTGTCATCTATGCTGTGGTGTCAATAGCAGTCTTCTTAGTGGGCACCATGAGTGCTGGCCAATAGCAATCAGTCGATTGGAAATGCTTCCGTTCGATTTGGGAACTTCCAGGATGTCTTGTATATACTGCAGAATGAAAGAAGTGTCTTGCGGGTTCGCCACCGCTTGTCGGCGTATGCCTCAACCCACGTGTCGGACGTAACTGTGGATGCACGGCACCCCTAAAACTTGACACATTTACTAATTTCAACCATTTGACGCCACAGCCAGTTCACTATGGGTGCGTACAGATATATCTCAGCTGCGATTTGCTGTATGAACCAACCTGCCCTTTTCATTCCAATCATCATGCCCCTCGTAAAATCGTCTGTCTGCTGCAAATTGATGTCCTAACATTCCCTGAGACAAAACAAAATTTCTACGACGATTTCTCTAGGTGATGTAACTGCATGAATAGTGCCCATTCTGCAAGTTCCTTCCCTTATAGCTTTTCAACGTGCACTGGAGGGCTCCGTATTTTACATCATTAGAGTAACTCAGTGACGTGCGTCTACCCAGAGAATTGCATAAATTTGTGGTCACTTCTTGGTGTTGTATTTTTAACGTCACGTTGTGTGTAATTCATTTATATTCAGAGGAGAGTGAAAAAAATATCGTAAAAGACACAAAGTCGCAAAATTGCTCAAACAACTTTTTATTATCTCAAATTATAGATTTATCTTTTTGTACATGTGATTAAAGGTGCTTATAGGAGTGGTGTATCGGCGATATGGGAAAAATAGTGTAACGGGATGCAGTTCAGAAAGTTCTTTATCACAAAAAAAAATTTAAAAAAAAATTTTCTCTGCGTTCATTTTCTCTTAGTTTTCATACTTTAAAAATGCTAAGTTAATTTTGTGTTTAAGATAGAAATATATAACATTTTACATTTTCTTTATTATGTAGGTAACTAAATCTTGCATAGAAATTTCATTATGATTTTACTTTTTGTTGTGCATGAAATTATTCAGAGAATAGTCATATTTCATCGTTTTTCACTATCGATGAGAGGAAAAACATTAAATTGCACAAACAGATGTAATTTTTCCATTTTTTATTTTTGGGTGAAAAAATTCCGGGCCAGGACTTGAACCAGGGATGTACTGGCTGAAGCCGCCAATGCTCCACCAACTAAGCCATGAACACTGGAGGACTATTTCACCCAATTAACCTCAACAATCACGTTATCTGGTCTGATACTCTGGATCAACTCAACAGAATAAATCGAAGGTCAATATCTGGAACTGCAGAAAATCGCTGCATACGAAATTACATTAGATTAATTTTAAAATACGATTATTCAATCGGTAAATTAATTATAACAGATGTAATTTTTCCATTTTTTATTTTATTTTTGGGTGAAAAAAGTCCGGGCCAGGACTAGAACGAGGGATGTACTGTCTGAAGCCGCCAATGCTCCACCAACTGAGCCATCCCGGACACGAACACTGCAGGACTATTTCACCCAATTAACCTCAACGACCACTTTATCTGGTCTGATACTCTGGATCAACTCAACAGAATAAATCGAAGGTCAATATCTGGAACTGCAGAAAATCGCTGCATTCGAATTTACATTAATTTTGAAACACGATTATTCAATCGTTAAATTAATTATAACAGATGTAATTTTTCCTGGCCCGGACTTTTTTCACCCAAAAATAAAAAATGGAAAAATTACATCTGTTATAATTAATTTACCGATTGAATAGTCGTGTTTCAAAATTAATGTAATTTCGTATGCAGCGATTTTCTGCAGTTCCAGATATTGACCTTCGATTTATTCTGTTGAGTTGATCCAGAGTATCAGACCAGATAAAGTGGTCGTTGAGGTTAATTGGGTGAAATAGTCCTGCAGTGTTCGTGTCCGGGATGGCTCAGTTGGTGGAGCATTGGCGGCTTCAGCCAGTACATACCTGGTTCGAGTCCTGGCCCGGACTTTTTTCACCCAAAAATAAAAAATGGAAAAATTACATCTGTTATAATTAATTTACCGATTGAATAATCGTGTTCCAAAATTAATCTAATTAAATTGCACTATTATATATTAGATGTATCTAATATTTTACGCACAGTCTCGTGTAACATATTTTAGTAGATGATGAAATAAAAATCAAGCAAAAATGTATAACTTTTAATTAAAATTTCCACTAAAAATATGTTATTTTTCAAAATTATTGCTTTTGTTCTACTATTAAAATGCAATCCAGCATCAACTTTTATGATAATTATATTTAAAATATGATGTTTATGCATATATTACAGATAGAAAAAACATTTCTTGAACCATTTATTAATTATCTAAAATATACTTAAAACAAGAAAGAAAATTCATGCATCAACCGCAGATCATGAAACACTTACTAACAAATTCGAATTTCCGTAACAGTCATTTACCATTTAGAAATGGAAAAGATAATATCTAAATAAATGATTTAGGAAATGCCTGACACATTTTAAAACACAATTTCTACAATTATCATTTAATTTTGGAAAAGTATCAAAATTTCTTTTTACAATCCTGTATGTGATGTATATATATTACAGAGTATGGTAATATTTAGTTCAGTTAGGGGTCCATGTCACATCTGAAAATTTCTCTTCAGTAGTTCCGTCAATCAATGAAAATGTACACGATTTTTTTGTGCAGCCCTAAATATGATCGATAGAATTTATATACAACCTCATAATATGCAAAAATTTAGTTAAACTTTAAAATGCGTAATCACAGCTGAAAATGTCCTTATGCAAATTTGGTCATACATAGTACAGTAACCATATTCTTTTGTGTACACATATAAATGAACGATAAATACTATACATTATACAGGAAACATCTTGTAGTGCACTTCAGTATTGTATTAATTTAATATGTTTGAAATGTTTCAGCAATAATGAAATACACTGCAAAGTATTTTACCACATACACCATAAAGTAACGGGATTGTTTTGAGTGTCTCTGTTAATGTGTTATGAATAGTACATAAACCATTTTCAATAGGACAGATGCAATAATAAAATTTTATAAAATGAATGAATTACATGGCATTCCGACTATATTTGCATGGGTAAGATCACGGTCAGGAGGTCAGAAGGATAGTAAAACCGAAGTCATAAACATTTTTCAACTGTGTTGAAAAGTTCTAAAGTGAATGCCATCCTTGGTCTGACTTCAATATTTAGATTTTAAATTGAATTATAAAATATGAAATGTTTTGAGAATGCAACAAAGTGATGACAATTTAAATTGGATATCGTGTATTTTTCATAATTATTTCTATTTATCTAATGTAGTTATAAATATTTATTTTAGACTATCATTTGAAATATTTACTTTATGTTATTTCAGAAGATTTTTATATATTCTTCATATAATATGATCTCTGGTTCGATGCTGTTTTCGCTTCAAACCACATTAAAAAAAACCCTAGGAAAAAAATTCTGTGTAATAACAGATAACATGATGGCAATAATTTATCTTTAGTTTTATGTAAATTTGCAGAGAGTTAAAAACCATTACACTGTTAAAAGACAGAGAAATTAATCTGAAACTTTTAAAAGATTCTGTAAATTTGGATTTATAAAAGTATAATTTTAAAAAAACTGTAAATGTTCATAAAAATGCTAAAGACTTTATACACTTACCTTAACCCTTTGTTGCTTACTGTCCACTACAGTGGACATAAATTCATTCCCAAATGCTAATGAATTTAATTTCCAAATGCCACATTGGCACCGGAATTTTGGTTTAAAAAAATTCGGTTTATTAAATTCCTGCAGAATAGCTTTTTCTTGTTTAAAAATAAAGCTGTTTTCAAATTCCGGTGTCAGTCATCAATTTCAACACTTAAGCAATTAATTTTTTAGTGTTAAGCCTATGCAACAAAGGGTTAAAGACTTTATAAATTAAATATATATACACCGGGTGTCCCAAAAATGACTGATGGATTTTAAAATTCAATAACTTGCAAACGGTGACAGTTATTTAAAAAATTTTTGCAGGAGGATTATGTATAATGTCAGGAGTTTTTTTACCTTAATTTCTTATTTTAGTTCGAATTTCAAACAATAGGTGGCGCTGACAGCGATTGAAGGCCAAGTCGACGCTTCACTCAGCAATGATCACTTGGCCTTCAATCGCCATCAGTGCCACCTATTGTTTGAAATTCGAACTAAAATAAAAAATTACGGTTAAAAAAACTCCTGACATTATACATAACCCTCCTGAAAATTTTTTTTAAATAGCTGTCACCGTTTGCAAGTTATTGAATTTTAAAATCCATCAGTCATTTTTGGGACACCCGGTATATATATGTATATACATCAATTGTTCTTTTGTTTTTCAAACTGTGAGTAAATTCTATAACATTTTGTATGAATAATTCGTATAGTTTTTTTCCAAAAAAATGTGAGAGATAGGCAACATAGAAAATTGAAAGGAGTTGGATTCTAATTAATCTCTTCCTTTGCACAACGATTCCAAAATTTCTTCGACTGATCTGTTAATGATTTGAGAATTAAACATAAAAAAATATTGAACAAATATTTTCAAAAGAAAATTACCATAAAGTTAACAAAAATCTTCGTATCTGTTTTGTATTTTTGAAGTTATTTTGTAGATAGTACGATCACATTATCGTTTAAAAGTGTTATCAATTTTTTCATCAGTACATGAAATACAGAAAAATTTTCCTACAGAGTAGAATCTTGTATCAAAGTTCAATGTAGTAATTTTAATGTAAACTTAATGTACCAAAATTATCACACAATGACCCATTCCTTCATAAACAATTTAAAAAACAACCAATTAGAAACTATAAAAAACAATAAATTTCCAAAATTTTGAAGAACATTTTTGAAGATCAAAGTTGTTTTTGTTGCAAGTGAGTTTTAAACAAGATGCTTCTATTAATGTCAAACAAAATCAACACTTTTTCGAATTATTTGCCAATTGCTTCATTTTCGGGAAATAATAACAAAAGTTTTTATGTAAGAGCAGATTTTGGTAGGTCTGAGATCATGAAACTTCGCGAAATTCGCGAATATAATGTAAATATATTTGGTTGATTCGATATGCTAATTTACGTCTGAAAAACAGTAATGTACTGTTCAACTGTATTAAAGCTAATATCCCTACACTCTAAAAAATAAAAGTGTAAATTAGACAAATTTACATATATATGTGTGTAAATTCCTAAAATTACACACCTGACATGAAAATTACCCACTTTTTGCAAAGTTTTACCTGTTTTTATGTGCATTTTAGCTTAACAAACTAAGTGTGTATTTTGTTATCACTTGAAAAACATAAATAAATGTGTAAATGCTGAAAAATGTCTGAATTTACACAAATTGGTACGTTATTGTAATTTACACATAATGATATACACATAGGTAAGAGTGTAAATTTCTAAAGTCACCCACTTGTTATAAAAAATACCTATTTTAATGTGTGTTTAGTTTATGGCATTAAGTTTGTAAATTTGTTATCAGTGCATAAACTCATAAAAATATGTAAATGTAGATTACTCCTGAAATTACACTAATTATTGTGTTGAAAAAAATTATAAATGCGTGAATTTTAAAGTAGACGTTACGAAAGGAATAGGAGGCTTACATATTATTCAGAGCTACACCTTTTTATTTTAGTAAACCCATTCCATAAATAACATGGTGTCATTGTATTGCTGTAACAGTATTTTTAAGTAATAAATTAATATATTTATTTATTTTTATAAGATACTCTTACCACCTCTCTCACTCTCCCCGTTTCAGCAGCACGTGAACATTTAATAGAAGTTAAAAGAATTTAATCTCGACACATGTAACAAATGTAACAAATATTTTGTTACATGTAACGTAAATTTTATTCATTTAATTAGAAATTTTAATTTTGTTTTCCGAATTTTCTTTTAAAATTTGTACATCAGAATACATAGAACATAAGAATGCAGTACATAAGAATGCTTCATTGTATAATTCTAGGTTTTGATTAAATCGTAATTTCTTTCAGCCATCGCACAGACTGCTCTTTTTCACAATTTTACTTGTAATTTTCAGTAATAGTGCTAGATTTCATTCTTAAAGCGACATTAGGAAGACTTCATAACGAGGCATTGTAATAGAGATATAATCCCACTTTATGCTTATTCATAAAATTAAATTATATTTTTGGTACTGTTGGTATTCTTTTTGCTGCCCCCCCCCCCTTAGTTAAAAGGATAGTAGTTTAATCTTCAGTAAAATCTAAAAACTATTTCGAATTCATTTAATATGTAATATAAAATATAATTCATGTAATTAAGATAATTCTAAATTCGTATCCTGAGTTATTTATACATTTTGCACATCAAATATAAGTATGCTTGATTTTACCCTAAATTATTTGAGCCGTCTGGTAGCTTGTAAACTTTTATCCATTTCAAAGTTTAACTTGTAATTTTAGTTCAACTTCAGTTCGCAGTGCAATTGATGGTTGTATTCAGGAACTACTTCAACCCTGAGTTAGACGCGAATCTAGCATAGAAAATTAAAACTGTAATCTTCGTTGACTTGGCTTCATCATGTTTAAGTTGAAAATTAATGGTGGGTCCAGCTGATTGCCAGTGCTCTCGTTCAGAAAAATATAGTATATAATAAGTTATTGTCTTATAAAATATAAGGTATGTAATGTCATACGTCCGTATTACCTCCAATTATTTTTATCTGATTTGTTTATATTTATGTATAAATGTATATGATACATGTTGGATTGTTTTTTACGTATAAGAATTTTTTACACGTATAATTTACTTGCCTTAAAAAATGTCAACATTACATAACTCCTGATAAATGTCTATTAAAATAACAACTGTTGTATCTAAAGTCATTTATTTCTTGAAAATTTTTCATCTTAAAAAGAATTTATGAATGTATGTTAACAGTAGCAAAATAAACATAACATGATTTTTTTGGGGGGGGGAGGGGTGTTAAATTTGGTTCGGTTGTGTGGAAGATATTATAGTTTATTTATAAACTATTATACAAATGTATACCATATCTATAAATTATATATTCTGATTTATAAGTTAAACAATTCATCTGAGTTTTATTTATTTATTGATTTTTTTTTCAATTATGAAACTTATAATGTTAACTAAGTTTATCATCGATTAAAACTATAGCGTTGCTTTTGAGTTTCTACGTTACATTTCCTAATTTTGAGAAATTAATTTTTTTAATTTTTTATCTTAATTACATTAAATTTTCAGCTGTGTTTTAATTTGAAAATATTACATCGGAAGAACTATGTTCCACTGAAATAGTCATAGTAAAGAACACATAATTTTTTCTTGTTAATTATAGAATTAATAAAAATACACAGAAGTAAATTGCAAAAGGGCGCAAATACGTTGATTTAAAATAACTCCAGATCAAAAATTCTGAAGAAAATCTATATTAAAATAATGGCTTTTTCTTCAAATATGCCTTTTTCCATTCCAATTTTGCCTATTATTACAGAACTTATATGACATAAAACATATGATTGTATGTATATATAAAAAATATAACAGTTGTGTCATAATGAATATTCAAAATCGAACTTATCATTCTCTCCCTTCCCCTCTACATAAATATCCCCCGCCGGGTGAGTTTTATACACTTAAGACACAAATGTAATTATCAAATAAATTCTACTAGCTTTAATTTCGAAAATTTATAAGAGTCAATTGATATTTGGATATAGACACAGTATTTCTCGTTTTATTTTTTACTATAGCTGATAAATAAAAATACACATTAGTTTGATATCTAAAATTTTAATTAGAAAATCTGAAAATTTCATTTATGAAGATAGGATTAATTTCATGAATGTTAAAATATATTTGTATTTTTTTTTCTTTTTTTAAGACACAAATTTCTAAATATAAATGTAATGCAAAAGATGTTACTTTAATGATTCAACAGCTTTTTTGATAGGCCTGATAATATTTTATATGGCAAATTCTTTGTAATGATGAATATTTATGAAAAGAAAACAATTCAACATGTAATATAGGTGATTTATGTATATATAAACAAATCAGCTAAAATATTTGCAGGTAATATGTGTGTGTGTGTGTGAGAGATGAAGTTTACATACATTTTTTCTATTTTTTTGTATAGTATTTTAAATTTTACTTTTATAACTGTATGTAACGCAGTGCCTTAAATATAATTGACTTTGTATCTTGAGTCTGAAAAATAAAAAATGAAAAATTGAGTCTGAACTCTGAAAATAAAAAGTGTGGAGATTGCAAGTTTACCAACTATGATTATTCCATCTGATTAGTCTAAAATCTATCATTAATTAATTATTTATTTTTCTTTATCTTAATTTTTAATTGCATGTTCTGAATAATACATAAATGAGGGGGAAATATAAAATTAAAAAGCAAGGAAGAATATAGAAAATAAAATAGCAGTTTTTATGTATATATTTAGAGGAGAGTGGGGAGGAATGGGACACTTTTTACCAAAATAATAAAATCAACTTTACTTGACACAAATACAAAAACTTTGATTTGTAGAATACAAAATGAAACACTTTTTAATGTCCTTGAGCAATATAGAAACATAATTTGAAGAATCAATTTTATAATTAAAGAAATTGAAAATTTCACAATGTGTCCCATACTTCCCCACTAACAGAGAAGTAATATTTGTACTATGATGGTTAATGAGGAATATCAAAAACTAATGTCTTAAATGGCTATATGCTGAATTTTAGATCCGTAGCTGCTATAGTAGCATAGTTTTAAAGGGAGGGGTAAAGTTCTAAAAACCTATTTATAGGGAGTTTTTACTGAGGGGAGTGAGTGGGATAGGCTGATTTGGAGCTTATGGTGCTACACTTGTGATAGTGGATGAGAAGTGTGTACATCACTATGATCCCGAGTCCAAACAACACTATTTTATCGCATCCACTGTCACAAATCTAGCCCCATAAGCTAATAATCAGACTTTCAACTAACCCCCCCCCCCCCCCATTTTACTCCTCCATACAAAACTATATGAATATTGCAGCTACGGTTCTGAAACTAACCATAAATATATCGATATTCTTCATCAACCCGTTGCAGTACAGATATTTCATATACACTAGACACAATAGTTATTGAACCTCCATCGAATATGCGTATTTTGCATATTACGCAAAGAACTGTGTAAATTACAATAACACAATAATATGTGTTTTTTGCGTAATACATATTTATCAGTGTAATCACAGAAGATTACACAGATAAATGAGTAAGAATATAACACAGATATATGTGTGTGTATTTTTGCTTAATTTACACATTATTGTGGGTATTTCATGAGTGATCACCATAACTTTTACACACTTAATGTTATCATCAAATTACACACAAATGTGTATTTTGAAATTTACACATTAGGCGTGTATTTTGGCAATTTACATACAAATTTACACATATAAACAAATCGTTTTTGTATCATCGATTTACACATTTTTGTGTATAAATTTACACTTTTATTTTTTAGAGTGTAATCTAAGAAAGTAGGGAATTTTTCATTTTTCAATGAAGACAAATATTTGAAAAATCTTATTATTGTGGACTTTTTGGACCGAATTTCAAAACTCGACATCCCCATAAAAGTCGTTATGAGAAAGCACTCGGTCATAGCTCAGGATGAGTTCCATTTATTGAAAATTAAAACATTACTCAATTCCAAATCACTTCAGCAGCCAAGCTTGCAAGTATTTTATACGTTGTAAAATGTGTCCGAATGTTTCGCAGGGCAATTTCTTTGAGAAAACCTTTCGCAATAAGCTATGTTTTTTCTTTTAAATTCGCAATCTCTCTTTTGAGAATGAAAGTTCTATACTGTAGAATTCTGAAAAAAAGTTTTCTGGTGCAGGTACAGTCATTTCTTTTACCTTCGTAGTTATTCCCTAATCATAAAATGGTTCTCCTAACATAAAAAAATATATTTGTGAAAAAAATAATTCAGAAAATGAAAAGCAGATAGTTTTCCGAAAGAAATAGAAATAAATGTATAAGTCGAATATTTAAATTTTATCTTTCGTGACATAAATAGAACAAAATACAGTTCCTGTAATCAAAGCTATTGGCCTTGCATCATCGTTTAAAATTAATAAAGACCGTATAATAATAAGATGTATTTAAGTCTATATTTTTTATTATGTGTAAATGAGACTAGATTTGCAATGTCTAGAAAAAATCCAATTTAAATACGGGAATATAAACTGTATTTTTAAGAATATAAAAGGTTTTTGGAGAATAAACCATCTGTTATATTTCCAATTATTCCGGGTTTATTTCCAATAAACCGGTTTTTTTTTTTTTTTTTTTTTTTTACAACTCTAACTAGGACAAGTAAAGGAGTCTCGTAGTTAATGCTTGTGCATCACTAATTTCATTTATCTAAACTAAATATAATAAATAGTATACTACGAACAATCAATTGGGATGCATGTAGGCGTCTCTGACAGTTTTATATTTAAATTAACTTTGTACAAAAAAAAGAAAAAAGTAAATACCACATACATTTTAATTGTCCCAGAAAACAATAAAAAAATCATTCGATTGCAAATTATATCTTTTTCAATTAATGTTTTGAAAATTAACTTAAAAGGTCTTTATTCTGAATTTGTGCAACACATAAAAATTTTCAATATGAACATCTAATTTTGATATCATATGTAGCTTTTCCAATAAATTTTACTTTAAGATACCTATTAGGATATTATTCGGTCAAGTAAAATCAAACTGATGAAGGTTAATGAACTTCTAATGTTAAAATTCTTTGTGATCTTTGCAAAAGAGGTTACAATGCGAGCAGTTTTTTTAACCATAACATAAAACTACTTAACGGAACTACTTGTCTGTACACTTGAACTCGAGTATTTAAAGCTTCTAAAGATCTTTTTTTTTTTTTTTTTTTTTTTTTTTTTTTTTGCGATGAAATGAGATAAGATTAATGAAAAGTTCCTTAGAATATCTTTATTATTGTTATTGTTATGAATGAAAATCCTTGTTTCGCATGTAGTGAGTTTGTATTTCTGGCTGAATAAATTGATAAAGCTGCACTCAACTCAAAATTGTCTAATTTCAGACACATTCACATAATCTATTTTAATCAACAGCTATAAAATCAAACAGCAATATTCTTAACATTAAAAATAAATGTATTTTTAGGAAATGCTAAAAATGAAATATCATGAAAAAGCAATTAATTATAGCTTAAATTGCAGAAAAATTATACAAAAATATCAAACGCTATTCGATTCCAAAATGCTTCAATTTTTATGCCAGCAAAGTTTATGTTTTACACTTAACAATTACTTCGTGATTATGTTGTTGAGTGTAAAGAAATATTTTCCTAACGACGTTCTTAAGGCTCTAGATACTATAATAATAGCTGATTATCTTACTGTATGAAATTACCTCTCCCTTATTTACTCAATAATTCTAATCCCTGTACATTTCCTATTTTATATAGAACACGTCGTTTAAAATATTTATCAAACTTACCACGAAGCATTCAATTAAACATTACAAAAATCAAAACAGAATATGGTATATTTTATTTTATTTTACAATACAATAAATAAAATAGGAAATAATTTAAAATTTTGGAAAGATATAAGTTCAATACACTGTAAAAAAAATTCAAGAGGTTACTAAAAATTTCTTAGTAAATTTGTATTCCACAGAATTTTTTAGTAACCATTACAAACTTTTTTTTTTTTTTTTTTTGCAAATGAAACAAGCATTTCTTTTGTAAACTGAACAAAAGAATTTTTTGTATAACTAACTTAAAATTTTTTAGTATGAGCCACCATGCAAATTTTAGTAATAGCTCCAAAATTATTTTTAATAACCATTACGTGCGCCCGAAGGGAAGGAGCTTCCTTCGAGCTGCATCCAGACTTCTGAAGGGGAAGATTTTAGGCAAAACCGCAATAGATGGCAGCACCAAACATTCCTACCTCTCCGACAGGATTTTCATAATCTCTTTATTAACGAGACACTACATACATTCGGGGCGTATTTGGCGGTGGCAAGTTTCGAACCTGAGACCTTTTAGCCTGGAGTCCGTTACTATAACCACTATGCTATCAAGGCCACACCAACTGAGTTTTAGTAAGAGCTATTAAAAATATAAAACTCTATTCGTTGCTAACTTTTTTCAAGTAATTCTTACAGATTTTTTTGTAACCGACTAAGATTACTAAAAATTTTTTAGTAATTACAAGGATCACTAAAGTTTTTTTAGTAGATCGACCCTTTTTTTCTTACAGAGTATGGCAAAAATTATTTATATTTATCCTCAATTTCTTGTGCTTCAAATCCTGGATTTATATATCCTTTGGACTAAAGCCAGTTGTTTCAATCGCTTCCAAAGTTATTTATTCATGAAGTAATAACATCAAAAATGATTTATTTATTTTTAAATATTTCGAACACTTTCCAAATTAAACGTATTATGTAAGCTTCCTTTAATACGATTGAAAGCAGGATTACACAATAATATTCTTTATAGAAGCTTGAAAATCAGATTTAAATTTCTGTCATTTTAATGTCTACTTGTATAAAAGGTGAATAACATATTCTGCGAAAATTGTAATGTAACACATGCATGATATTTAGAAAATGTCGTGACTCAAAATTTTTATACATTCTTAAAAATTGATTAAATTTAATTAAATTAAATTTAATTAAATTAAATTAAATTAAATTAAATTTAATTTAATTTAATTTAATTAAATTAAATAGTAATACATTCATTATTAAGTATTTTCTCGGCTTATTATAGCACCAAATCTGAATTTTTAAAAACACTAGCTCTTTTATTTTTCTATCACAATCAATTTTTCTATCTCCAATCACAAAGATCTTGTCTACGATATTTTTTTTTTAAGATAAGACAAAGTCGTTTGTCATTTTAGGATTTACCGGGTGTCCTAAAAATGACTGATGGATTTTAAAATTCAATAACTTGCAAACGGTGACAGCTATTTAAAAAATTTTTGCAGGAGGGTTATGTGTTATGTCAGGAGTTTTTTTACCGTAATTTTTTATTTTAGTTCGCATCTCAAACAATAGGTGGCGCTGACGGCGATTGAAGGCCAGGTAATCAGTGCTGAGTGAAGCGTCGACCTGGCCTTCAACCGCCGTCAGTGCCACTTATTGTTTGAGATGCGAACTAAAATAAAAAAAATACGGTAAAAAAATTCCTGAGATTATATATAACCCTCCTGCAAAAATTTTTTAAATAGCTGTCACCGTTTGCAAGTTATTGAATTTTAAAATCCATCAGTCATTTTTGGGACACCCGGTAAACATACGGATAATACTAAAGTGATTATTTATAGAACGTAACGGTAAGTCTTCTTTAATTTTAATCTTTTATTTCAACTGGTTTTGTATGTTATGAATATGTAGTTATTTGATGCTATGATTAAATAGTTTATGATGTATAGAAAAAAGATTGATCTGGAATTGTTTTTCTGATTCCCCAAAACATGCACACAGAAATATCTCATTCATGAGCAGATTCATCATGATTCATGCAGATTGCAGAAAACATTTTAAAAACTTGCACTTATTTGAGATTTATTGAAAATGTTTTGAAATGGTGTGCTGTTTATTTTTTCCTTTTTCACTATTTTCTGATTATAATCATGGACAGTATTTTTCGCTATTATGATTTTGGAGTTAAATATGATATTCGATTTTTATGATATTACGAAAAGATTTCGGATTGAAAAATAGCCTTATGCTGAGAAAATGTCTTTTTTACATATTAAAGTATTTTTTAAATTTAACATATTAAAGTTATTTTTTAAGTTCTAAATCTTCATACCAATGTTTTCAGATTTAACAATTATGATTAGATTTAACATTTAATAAAAATATAGAGAAATCGTACTTTCGTATTTAAATTTTAATATATTGCATATTATTTAACCATGAAATGTTTCACAAAGTACATCCTAATGGATTTGAGGAAAAAAATCTGCGAAAAGCCAAATGAAAAGAAATAACCAAAAAAATAAAAAAATAATCAATATTAATTCTCATAACACACATCATGCGTACAGCATGGTATGCGTACAGCATATGTACAGCATGGTGCAACTGTACACCACTAACTTAAGTAAACGATGGAAAATACCTGTGTCAGACGTTTTCGTAACCATCGTAAAGACAAAATCATAAAAATACCAGTAATTATCAAAATCATTATCAGAAAATTGATCCTTAAATGTGGTTTATGTATATAAATGAATAAAAGTATCTACTTGACGTTGTTTTTAACCGATTTAGTTCCGTTATTGAAACAATAGTATAAATAAACCATATCAGAAAGGAATAAATTTAAAACGTTACTTCACTTAATTTAATTTTCATTAATTCTGTTCTTTCCGTTAAAAAAAATATTTGGTCCAGTTTAAAATAAAGTAAATGAAAGATTAATAAAAATTTACATGGAAAAAGTAATTTAAAAAGTGTTTTCAATTATTTTTGTTACACTGTTAAAAATCTGCAGCATTTTATCCAGTCATTTGACCGTTTTCTACAAAAAAAGTAAAACAACCGTCTTTTTACGTTATTCTGAACTTATTATTATCAATTTTGTAGTCAGAATAGAGTTAAATTACGGTTATGTTACTCGTTTTTCAGAAAACGGTGAAATGACTGTACAAAATGCTGCAAGATTTTTAACAGTGTATCATATTTGTTTTATTTTCGTTTTCAAAATTATTATGTTTGTGCTCAGTTAAGTTATTAAATCAGTGATAAAAGGCGTGTCATCGAACAATAAACTTAAAAAGCGGATTCATTTACTTTTATCGATATATGCATACATAATCTTTTTTTTAATTATAGATATTATTCGTTTTAGATAACTTATTAAGGTAATGTTAAAAGATATAACTGAAAATGTGTAACTTAATGTATATTTTGACTCTGCGCGAGAGATAAAAATACTAAATCACATGCTTATTCTTATGTTCATCACGGAACATTTGAAATCGTGATCACGTCATTATTTCTCCTAACGACTGTATGCTATCTCTCGGAATAAAACGCGAAGCTTCACTCGAAGGTATCATAAAATAGCATAATATAGAGAATAGAAATAAGTCATTTAGTGAAGATGGCAATTTTGGTACAATTTTTGAGAGTGGAGCATTATCGCATTCAAAGGCGAAATTCTAGAACTATTCATAAACAACAATCATAAGAATAATGTTTCTTATTAATGCAATATTTTTTTAGTATTATATTTATTTATATAGTCAATTATGAATGACTAATATGAAAAGTTAATGCAGTTCGTCAATAGTTCACTTTTTATGTATGTCCATATACAAACATAAAATGAATCTTTATATATATAGATATCCATTTTTCCTCTTCTCTTTATTAAATATATATATATACATATATATTATATTATTTATATACATATACATACATACATTCGTAGACAGCTTTCGTTTTCATGATAGTGATTTATAAGTCATTATAGCTTTTAATCATATTATGTTTGTACACTATATGGCCAAAAGTGACCGGCCACTTGCAATTTTAGACATTTTGTTAAATATCTAAAAAAATACATAAGGTATTATCCTGAAACTCTAAGTGTGTAAACATAATAGTACCGGTTGTATATTTGCATGAAGGTTTCTTCCCGAAACTCCTCCCGTCAACAAATTGAAAAAGAACGAATACCTTTGGAAAACTCTGTCAAAATTAACGCATAAGAATTAAATTACAACCTCTTTTTTGCATATTAAAAATTTTTCATTTTGTAATACGTATATGCTTCGCTTTCAATCATTTTAAATTCACATTCATCTTTTCTTTTCATATATTTTTATTTTTGCCATCACTAGAGGGTGCTACAAATGATTTTGCAATTTTACCTAATGATAATAGATCTTTTTTTTTATTACTATTTCTTTAATTGCTGAGAAAAGTTTAATAATGATTAAAAAATCAAAATGACAAAATAAAAATTTGATGTTTAAATTCTTATTAATGTACCATTTTGAATTTTTAAATTGAGAGTATTAAATTATATTTACAAGTATATTTATAAAACAATTAAGGAGAAAACAAATGTAGCGCATTTCAATCATCCAGTATTTTCATTTTATTCATTTCCTTTATGAGGTCTAAATTAAAGGATGTTTCTTTAAAATCTCGAATTGACACAATCATTCAATATCATTACATCAATAAACGATAAATGAAATATATTTAAAATCATTAAAAAAAATTAACGATTTAGTTAGAGATAAAAAATACGTTAAATTTATAATTGATACACAATTTTTAATTGACAATGAGTTTAATGAATTTTAATTACAAGAACAGGGTGGTCATAAAAAAACTTTGCCGATATATGGAGCTCTAGTAGCCAATCCGTTCAAACGATCGAGGTGGGATTTCAGATATAGCTATTCAGAGGTATGAGCTCGAGATTCTGTGAACGGCAACAAAATGGTGCTCACGGCTACGGTTACAGTTACAGAAACTCGAAATTTCCCAACGGCAACACCCATTTTTTTTCATCGCAAAATGCTCAGTGCATGCGAAAACCCTAAAAAGCGTTGTAACCGTATGTGTATGGCAATAAACGGACGTGTTATGGTAGCACGAAAACAGCTCTTTGAACGGTCCCCCAAAAAACACGACAAGGGCACACGAAGAAAATTTGAATATGGCAGAGACAAAATACCAATCACGGAAGACCGTTTGCGCTATAGTCAGCTTAGAAAATGGACAAAAAGTGGTGTGGGAATGTGAGTTCTTCAGTCGAGAGCTCGCAGATGCCGACAAAATGAATTTACTCGTGGTGAATTGGTTAAACTCTATTATCAAAATGGGATTAATGCTGCGAAAACCTGGCGTGTTTACCATCGAAACCATCACCAAACACATGACCCATGCAGACCGCAAGCTCTTTGTGATTTAGTAATGAAATTCGAAGAAACTGGCTGCACCTATGGTAGATCGCGACCCGGACGACCAACTGTTCATGAAAATACTGTTATGGAAGTGCATCACATAACAATTACAGGATACAAGCAAACTACAAGAGGTGCATCTCGTGTATTTGACATACTGAAATCATTGATCCTAAAGTTACTGCGCTCTGTAATCCTCAAGCTTCCTTACCGGTACCAGCGCAGCCCAGTTATTGGAAGTGAGATACGATCAGCAACGTATAGACTTTATTAATTAATGTCTTATCCAATACGGTGGAGATAACGACTGCCCTTTTCGCATATTATGGACGAACGAGGCACATTTCACCTTAACTGGTAACGTCAACGTCAACACCAAAAATTGTGTATACTGGGCAGACATAGATCCGAACGATGTGGCACAAGTATCTTTACACGACGTCAAATTTACTGTGTGGTGCGGCATCGCAGGCACAATTATTCTCGGGCCGTACTTCTTTTAGGAAGTGACAACGGGATTTGTAACTTGTTCTGTAACAGGCTTTCGCTGTGCGGCACTGCTTCAAAATTACGTCGTACCAGAATTGTTGGAGCGAAATGCATTGAATGATTTTGTTTGATTGCAAGATGGTGTACCACCACATAGAGAGAAGTCTATTCGCAGAGTCCTGAAACAGTATATATGCGACTGCGTCATCTCGTGCCATTTTCTATTTCAGTGGCCTCCGCGATCCCCCGACCTCACTCCTATGGATTTCTGGTTCTGGGGGTATCTAAAATCTAGAGTGTACATGTGAAATCCACAAACTTTGCCGGATTTGAGAGATTCTATCATAGGTGAGATTGCAAACATCCCTCATGCGATGTAAAGTTCGGCTGTATTGGCTACAGTCGCCCACATGCAATGTGTAATTGCCCGTGATGTCCTCCATGTGAAAAATATGTAATCAAAATAAAAGTTTGCTTTTCTCCGATATGTGTTGTAATCAATGTACTGATTCTGTGTCATATACAATTTTTTCCCGTGCGCCCCAATCGTATTTTTTATTTGGAGGGGGGATTCACAGAGCTCTTTTTTGTGCGTGTATAACGCCTCCGTTTCTTGTGATACACATAAGGTTCCAACGCTCTTTAGGGTTTTCGCATGCGCTGAGCATTTTGCGATGAAAAAAAAATGGGTGCTGCCATTGGAAAATTTCGAGTTTCTGTAACTATTACTGTAACCGTGGGCACCATTTTGTTGCTGTTCACAGAATCTCGAGCTCATATCTCTGAATAGCTATATCTGTAATCTCACCTCGATCGATTGAACGGATTAGCCGCTAGAGCTCCATATATCGGCAAAGTTTTTTTATGACCATCCTGTATATTTGCTAAGCAAAAAATAAATCGTAGCGCGACCGCATGAAGTCCGCGGACCTATGAGTTAAGGTTTTACTGAATGATCTACGCCAACGTAAGGACTGTATTACATAATTTGAAGTTAATTTGTATTATAATATTACACCCTTCCTATTTTTTTAGAACTAAGGGGCGTTGTATAAAAACCGTTGAACCTGAATTAAGAGGCTTCTGCCCTACAATATATATAAAAATAATCAAGTCGGTGATTATCAAAGTTAGTCCTCACCTTCTTAGAAAATAAGTACATCAACTTTAAATGTTTGATAGAATGCGCCTGCTTCTACGTATTTTTTCTGGTGATAGCGTGTAAAATTTTCTCTAATTTTTTTATGTGCACATTTTTTAAGTAATCCTTGTTGAATTGTTTACCGGTTATTCTCATTTTAGGAACTGGGGAATAATTATACTTCGTTACATTTATTTATTTAATAAATAAAGTTAAAACTGCTGAAATAAAATCACAAGTAATAATTCCTGTTTTAGACAGGCATATCTTTCCTTCTAAGCGTACATTCTTTTGAAGATAAATATGGAAATCTTCACTTTAATTAGTATTTTGTTACGCTTACTTTTATTTTACATCAATCAAACTGAGTGCTATTTACAAGAGAAGGAATCTTTAAAGATAACTCTTTTCATCTAAAATTCCAATAAAACTCCAACGAAAGAATCTATCTTTAAAAATAAATATATAATGCATGAGTTCTGAAAATAAAATTTAATAATTACGTAAAAAAATAATGCTAATTTAAATATATGTCATAAAAAATACTGAGAACTAAAAGCCAATTAAATATATGAATCTTTTTTTTGGGGGGGGGGATACATGTTTCTTAATAAATGCATTCGTTTATAATCAATTATTAAAATTTAACTTAAACCATAGTTAAATTGCATTTTCATTATAATTATACAGAAGTTCTATCAACAAAATATTTTAATTACTTTTTCAATAATTAAATGCTAATTAAAATATTTTCCATAAATAATAACCCGGACTAAAATCAAATTAGTTATAGGATATTAACATAAAATGTTTGTTGATGTAATGAAAAATGTTTTAATAAATGCATTACTTTATGTTAAATTATTGAAACACGCCAAAAAATTAAAATTCAATTACAATATTATTTGTGTTTTGAAATTTTTAATTTAGATATTTTCAAATTACATTTTTAAAATAGTTAATCAATTAAATAACAAGCATATTTATCCTGGTTTGCTGTAGTTATTGTGTTTATTTTTATTTATCAAGACAGTGATGTTCAAGATAGAAATGAAACTGGTGTAATTAAAATCTGACACATTATGTCTAAAGCTTTAAGGATAAATATTTTTCTAAAATTAACTTTATTATGCATTCTATATTATAATACAATAGATATTTTTTCTAAACACTAACTTTATTATACATTCTATGTTATAATACAAACAATTTCATTTTTAGATATCAGAAAAATTATTTAAATTGAACAAAGAACACTTCAAAAGTCCACAAAAAATAAAATAGCACCAACCGAGAAGAATTTACACAGCTCATTAAAACAATAAAATTTCTTGCAGTTTTTAGAAAAAAAAATGTAACTCAGCTGACATCTGTAAGAGAAATATTTAGGTATAATAGAATCTACTAGGAAAATAAGTGTTCCAAAAGCCAGGGTTTTCCATAAATAACGATCTATTTCTATGAAAACACTAATCTATTGATTTCTTTCACAGGTGTTTGAAGAAATACTCTCGTTAACCCTTTATCTACTGACGATACTCAAGTACCATTAAAATAACTTATTATAAAATTCATTTAATGCATCGATTAGCTGTAATGCAGTTTAGAATGAGTTATAGATGCATTTCTTTATCTTTTTTTTTTTTAAATTATTAGTTACACAAAACAAAAATAATTTTAAAAGGATGATTTATTTTGCCTTTGCATCTTTTCAACTTTTTTGGCGTTGGGAGAGGAGGAGTATTTTTTCAATTCGAAAATGTTTCCATATTTATATTGTAAGAACATCATATTTGTACGTTTCCTAATTCTACTTAACCCTTTGAGCTCTGGAGTATAAATTTCTTCAAAATTCTAAATGTCACATTGGCACCAGTATTTTGCAAAGATAAAAAAAGGTTAACCATAAACACGAAAAAATGCATTAAACATTTTTGAAGTAAATTTGATCAAATTTTCTGGTGTCATTGTGACATTATGGAATTAAAATTATGTGGTAGAAAATTCTACCAGTAGAGCTCAAGGGGTTAAAGTATGGATATTGTAGTGTTCCTTAATAAGGTACATCCATTTTGATGTATTAGAAACAACGTAGGAGTGTTAAAATACAACGCAAACGTGGTTTCCCCTTAAACCATAGAATAAGGCAATTATTTTGACTTTTCCTGTGTGATAGAAAAAATACGAAAACTATGCGTCATTCAGGATACTCAGTTGTATTTTTACTTCTCCTATCTTCAATAGAAAAAAATAGTGTAATTTTTTTTTTTTTTTTTTTTGACTGATTTACAGATTTTAGAGGTCAGAGATACCAAAAAACATGTTTTTGCAAAATGTCTGTGTGTCTGTATGTCGCCATTTTAACATCAAAATGTGTATGAAGATATGTAAAAAAATGGAACCAAATTTTTTGTGAATATTTTTGACTGTAGCAAGTAGGTCCTCCTACAATTTTGAAATATTCCGCCCGAGGGGGCCGCTGCAATAGCGATTTTTGTGCCATTTTCAAAATTGTACGACTAAAAGTGTATGATGTTATACATCGAACTGAATAAAATTTTTTGTGTAAGTGTTTAGCTATGGCTAGTTCGTTCTACCTGAATTTGAAAAAAAATCCGCCGGAAGGGGGCGCTGCAATAGCAATTTTTGTGCCATTTTCAATATTGTACCGACTAAAAGTGTATGAAGTTATGCATCGAATTGAACCAATTTTTTGTGTAAGTGTTCAGCTACGGCTAGTTGGTCCTCCCTGAATTTGAAAAAAAGAACACCGGAAGGGGCGCTGCAATAGCGATTTTTGTGCTATTTTCAATATTTAACCACACAAAAGTGTATGAAGTTATGCATAGAATTGAATGAAATATTTTGTATAAGTGTTTGGTTATAGTCAGCAGGCCCTCCCGGTGTTACAGTTTTTTATTGACTACTGCCTTTCTTTAAAATTTTAATTATTCAAAATTCAAAACCCTTCTTCTTTTTTTGAACGCACAGGCCCTTAATATATTTTTTATTTTCATTTCCCTTTCTCACGCTTTCACAAGTGTGTGTATGTCAGAAAGAAAAACACACCCCCTCCCCTTAAAGTCGCATAAAATCCCTGCTCGGGCAGAGAACTGCGATAATTGCTATAAGCCCTTTTGTTAAGATTAAAGATGAGTGAGGTTCCCATGCTATGAAACTTTCGGACAATAAATAGCGTACCTTATATAATTGGCCACACACGGAGTTTTAAGCCCTGGATACTTGCTAAAAGTACACCCTTTTTTATGACCATAAAAAATTGTATAGTGTCATTTTAGAGAGAGAGCAAGATACATTTTCGCCCATAAAAATATCCCCAAGACTGTTACTTTCATTATATGCAATACTTGGAGTCCCAGCTGTAGATTTCATGGGAACGGGAATTGGGAGAAACACCTGCTTGGGCAGGAGCTCGAGTAAGTCACGTGATTGAGAGATGGAAACATGTCCTTATTTGGGCATTGGCAATGAAACTTACGCGCTGACCAACGCGAAGTCACCCTTTTGGCTGGGACAAAGGGGGAAGCGTCCGTGTTCTCAGAAAAATACCCCCGTATGTTAGTGGCTTGCGCGCAATTGGTTTTTAAAAAAAGTCAGTCCTGGTGATAGCAGTCGAGCTGAAAGCATCTAGTTGAGTATAGGTAATAGTTCTGTCCCCCCCTCCCCTTTTTATCTGGGAGAGGGGAGGCCTGGATAATTCAAAGAGATTCGAGGCAGTCTGAAAAAAAATGCTAAGAGGGTTTGTTGAAAAAGAGTAGTCTGCAACAGAAAGCTGAGAGAGTTTGTTGAAAAAAATGGTCTGCTCAAACCATTACTATTAAAGAAAAGGTCGAAGTCCCTCGACTAAGAATTGTAGCGTCCTACATGGTGCGGCTAACTAGTCTGCAACAGAAAGCTGAGGGAGTTTGTTGAAAAAAAATGGTCTGCTCAAACCATTACTATTAAAGAAAAGGTCGAAGTCCCTCGACTAAGAATTGTAGCGTCCTACATGGTGCGGCTAACTATGCTAGATTTCCAATCGACTTCTTATACTCCTGCAGTTCTGAGGGATGTTTGGAAACCTGTTTGATAGAGACTTATCTCGAGCGTAACATAGTAGTGATGTCCTTGGTTGCTTATGGCTGTCAGCTTGCGTCGATGATTCTCCAGGAAATTTTTGGTTTCAAGTGCACTTCCGAGTAAGATGTCGGAACCCAAGGGCGTAAATTCTCAATTCCAGTGTGTTGAAGTACTCATGTCCTGAGTTACTGAGGGGTGCTAATTGGATTTGTTGGAGATTTTCATGGAACTGTAGTAGCCCTAATTACGTTCCCAAATAAAAAGAAGTTGGCGTTAAGACCCTCTCCGAATAGGACTCCAAGTCTAGTCTATGTAAAGGTTTCACCATGAACCGCGAACTGCTGAAATATATCCCAATGCAAGGAAGACTTGGTTTCTAGTTAATTCTGATAGTAAGAGTGTTACAATAGTGAAAACAGATATTCTTGTAAGCTGAAGGTAAGAAATTCTCATTATAGTTATAGTGAATTTATTTTGACTCTTATAAAGTAGATTTATTGTGGACTAATATTTTCGAATGTTTTCAACAAATTCATGTTAATGTGTTTTCTGATGTTTTTATGTTGAATTAAATAAAAAAAAATGTATTTGTTAATAGAATTTTGAGATTGATAATTTTGCTCTAATATATCCTTTATTTTAATTATAAAAAAAAAGTTTTACTCTATTTTAATGCAAAGTAAGCATTCAATTTTAAATTAAAAGTGTAATTTAGTAAAAAGGAAAAAGTAAAAAAAAAAAAAAAGAAAGAAAGAAAAAACAACAAGGAAATACTCAAGCATAGTTCTTTAGATTTTTATCCTACCTTGATATTAGATTAATTGAATTTTAATTTCATAAGTGTCAAAATGACTATTCTAAAATATGCAATAGCTTGAAATTAAAGAAATCCCTATGAGTGTTTAAAAGTAAAATAACTTCAACACTTACCTCTTTATTCAGAATTTAAAGTAATTTATCAGATTGGAAGTTATATATGCATTGATTAATTAACATACTTTTATCTTAAAGTTGAGTAAAGATATTTATCTAAGTAGTAGAAATTCTTAAAGCAAAGCTTTTGAGGAGTTCACATGATTTAAAACAATTTAATTTATCCTAAGAATGAAAAAATGGAGAAATTAAGATAGATGTACTTCCACTATATCCTTTCTTGCCACAATATCATTGTTGTATTATGGGATGCTTGTTTTTATATTATTGAAATCTTAATGCTTACAAAAAATTTTCTTTCAATGCTCCCCATAAATAGAAGGGAGATTCCAGTGTCCTTCTTCTCTCTTTTGAAATTTTAATAAAGATCTTGAGCTTTTAAGTTATCTATATGAGTTTGATATCCCATAAAACAACATTGGTAAAAATTGGGTTCACTGCTACAGATCCTTATATGCTACGTCTGAGATCTAGACAGATTGAGAATTTTGTTGAATTTTATTTATTAATTACCCTTAATCATTAATATTTATAGAAACATAATGAATGTATAATTTTTTTTAAATCATTTTGATTTATCTTGGTAATCTATTTTATTTCTGTAATTTCTTAACTTAACTTGAGTATTCTCATAGTAATTACCTTTATGAAATCTCCTCTTATTTTGGTTATTTTAAATTACAACAAGATTCATATAGAAGGTAATCTAGTCCTGATCTCAGTTAATTCATTGATAAAGTAGATGAAATACTTGAATTATTTGATAAGTAAGGTGTAGAGATGATTATTTATATAGTAATACATATATGAGAAGACAATTTTGCTGAATGGAATTTTTAATTGATTAAATTATAATCTGTAGCAAAAAATGACCCAATAAGTTGATGCCGTGTTGAAGTGCCTGATTATTGCAGTATACACAATATTGTGTATACTGCATTACCTTGCATTACATACATAGGGTACACACACAAAAAAAAGGGGAAATTAGCACTTACACTTGATTATATTCAGTGGGAACAATTACATAACGTGTGCACATTAAAAAAACAATATACTGTATTTTACCGTTCATACTAAAGTACACAAATGTATGGACATTTAGAACATAACACTATATTTGCATAGGTTACCTTGTGTAACCTAGAGTGATAATTGTATGCCTTTGTTACCATTGATGAGGAAATAGTTCTTATACAGACAGTAACCAAAAATAAAAAGTCCATAAAATATCACAAATAATACCTAAAGTGAAATAATATTAACTCCACATGAGAGCTTGCCAATTTCTTTGACAAGGAATACGAGCTTTTTCAATAATACCCAATTTACACATACAAGGGGATGGGTAGATTGTTAGAAAAATCAAACACCATAATAAAATAGACAACACAAGCAAAATATATATGCACATATAAAATGTACATAAACCAGATGAGTATATCTGTGGGGTGTACATTGCTTGTATCGGAAATCCCCTATTTCCCAAATAGAGAAACAAATTTCCAAAAATACCCAAAAAAAAGTAAAGTTAAAAGAAATGCAAAAAAAATTTTTTTTTAAGAATGAACTATATTTACAATAGTAACTATACTACATACAAAAAGGGATGCACATGGATTTTACAGGCATTACATATACTGCTATCATGCCTACTTTCCAAAATTTCCTAACCAGAAATTTTTCTAAGTTCCCAAAATTAGCGTTAAAATCCGCTAAAAATTAAAAAAAGAATACAAACAGGGGGCGGAGCACGCATTCGGTTCTAATATATCGTAATATTACTAACACCCCCGAGAGAAAATAAGGTGCGGGCTAAAAATCCACATTAAACAATTGCGGAGCAAAATCAAAACAAAGCATTGTTAGGTTCGAATATTACCTAATTTTGTTTATATCGGGCCTAAAATTTGCTTAAAATAACTACAATTACCTATATATATACAATCTAAAAAAATAAAGCTAAACAGCTCTAAAATCTATAATTAGGACGCGAATTCCTGTTTCTCAAGGAGTAATCAGCTCCCGGTACTGAACGCCACTTATGTTGTTTTGATCTGACGCTAGATCGTTCTCGTGAACGACTCACACGGCCTGAATCACTAGACGTTCCTATTCACATCATTTCCGCTTCGCGATCAACGCTAGCCGTTACGTCCGTTTTTCCCTGTGCTTCAAGAAGTAACCCATCAACCTTTCCACCGGTACGCTCGGATGGAGTAGAGTGTGATGAGGAAACGTCGCTGCCCATCTGTTTACTAGTTTCGTTTTCCCACTCGGGTCTAGTTTCGCTATTGTTTTGCTCGTGACGTCTGCTCGTAGCTCGGGGAACTTGCGTTTCAGGTTGGATGGTTGCTGTACATGGTATGGGTGGGGGAAATCGATTTATGAACCGATTTCTTTTCTTACGCGCAGTAAAATCGAATTGAAGATTCGATTCACTTGTTGTTGTTGACATTTGACTTTGGCTGTGGTTTTGGTCTAAATGAGTGTCTCCATTCTGTTTATTTACGCCTGAAATGCATCTATCTTTGAATAAGGTGAGGCGATCTACATGGACAACCTGGGTTTTAGATGGATTAGCAATTAATGCAATTTTAAAATTGACATCACTGAGTTTTTCAATGATTGTAAAAGGTCCGTTGTTTAGTTTTGATAATTTTCTCGTATTACCAGCAGTGATAGATGGATTGAATAGCCACACTCTATCACCTATTTTTAAATCTTTAACGACCGCTGTTTTTTCTCTGTATTTTTCTTGTATTTCCGATACTTTAACCAAATTATCGTACACCTCGGCATATACTTTTTGGAGGGCGGGGATTAACAATTCACAGAATGATGGGGCGTCATTATAACTAAACTTAGGTGATTGAGAAAATAGGTTATATGGTAAATTTAAATTCCTGCCATATAAAATTGCTGCAGGTGTTAATTTTGTTGAGGAGTGCACAGCTGATCGCATCGCTAACAGGGCAAATTTAAGTTTAGTATCCCAGTCTGATTGGTTCTCATTCACTATATGACTAAGGGCGTTTTTTAACGTCAAATTCTGTCGCTCGATCTGCCTATTCGATGCCGGATGAAAGGCAGATGTTGTGATATGTTTAATGCCAAACATTTTGTAGACATGTTCAGTAGCTTCGGATATCAGATTTTTCCCATTGTCCGTTGTTATAAACGCAGGCGCGCCATAACGCGAAATGAAATCAGCTAGCGTACCTGCGATAACATCAGATGTGGTGGAATTAACTGCATAAGCTTCTGGCCACTTAGTAAAAGAGTCGATATATGTGATAATATAGGTGTTACCTGAAAATGTAACCGGTAGTGGACCTATTAGATCTAAATGTACTTTGTTCATAGGAAATTCGGGTGTAGGCATCCGTTGAAGGGGTGCCTGCTGGTTAGGTTTGTATGCCCTCTTTTGTTGGCAACTAATACACGACTCCACTAGGTGCTTGATATCAGCTGACATTCCGGGCCAGTAAAAGTGCTCTCGGATGCGGTCAATTGTTTTCTTAAAACCTTGATGACAAGCCACTAAAGAATCGTGTGTTAGAGCGAACACTTGCTCAATCATTTCCCTAGGAACTACCAATTTAATTGGATTACTTATTATATTCGAATCTCTAGTGTCCTCACACACAAGAATGTCATCTCTAAAAAAATTTCATATATTTAGGTGCTATGTCTAAATTTTGGTTTAATTTTCTGGCTATTTCACAGCACTTTTTATCGACTTTCTGTAACTCACTAATTTTATCAGTTAAATTTGAATGCGGTACAAAAGTAGTTTCTTTTTCTACTTGTATACAAAAATTACTGCTGCTAATCTCAGGTGTTTCATCAATTTTAGCAAATCTAGAGAGAAAGTCTGCTACACTATTACACTTGCCTTTTATATATTTAATTGTAAAGTCAAAATCAGATAGAGTACATACCCATTTGGCTATACGTGAAGTGGGATCATGAATTTTTAACATAAAAGTAAGGGGGGCATGGTCTGTAAAAATGTTAAAATGGGTGTTAGCTAGGTAGCACTTAAAATGGCTAGTTGCCCAAACCAGAGCGAGAAGTTCTCTCTCAGTGGCAGAATATCTCGTCTCTGTACCTTTGAGTCGCCTACTAGCAAACGCCACTGGATGAATTTTATTTTCTTCATCTAATTGTGACAAAACTGCACCCAACGCTTCTCCACTCGCATCGGTATAGACATAAAATTCTTTACTAAAATCAGGTAATACGAGGCATGGTTTAGAAATTAGAGCCTTTTTTAAATCCTCAAATTCTTCCTGGGCTTCTTTCGTCCAGGCAAAATGCCCAGTTTCCTTAGTTAAATCAATTAAATTTAATGCTCTTTTTGTGAAGTCAGGTATAAAACGCCTGTAAAATGAGAGGGTTCCAATGAATGACCTGACACCTTTACGTGTAGTAGGTGGTTGCAATTTTTCGATTACCTCAATATTTTTATTAACGGGGGATACTTGCCCGCTATGAATTTCAAAGCCAAGGTATTGGATTTTATTCGAAAGAAAAGTACATTTGCTGGGTTTAAGTTTTAGTTTATGCTGCCTTAATCTATCAAAAACCAGTTTTAATTTATCAAAGTGGGAGTCTACATCAGAAGAAGCAATGACAATGTCATCTATATATACTAAAATTCCGAGATTTCCTAAATCTCCAAAAATGGCATTCATTAGCCTCTGAAAACTGTTCCCTGAATTAGATAACCCAAAACAATTTCTATTCCACTCAAAAAGACCTTTATGCGTGATAATAGCAGTTTTATGCCTGTCTTCAGGTCGTATGACCTGTTGAAAAAAACCACTAGTCAAATCTAGTGTTGAAAAAAATTTAGCTCCACTTAAATCATCCACAGAATCAGTAATGTTTGGGATAGGATATGCGTCTTTGACAAGATTTTTGTTTAGTTTACGAAAATCAACAGTTAGTCTATAAGAACCATCTGCTTTTTCTACTAGTATAAGCCACTTTCCTTTGTGACTTTTCTTCTTGCAACAATTTAATTATGCGGATTTTTAAATCGCAGACAGTGTACTTACCCGAGCCATTGTCCAGCAATTCAGAGCTGCTTTTGATCTCGCAGCTGAAAGATTTATTCTTTTAAATAGGATTCAGATATTGTACGCATGCTCAAGCACTCCTCTCTGTCTTCAGTATGCAAATTTCAAACCTGTTTCCTCAGTGATCGATTACTATTTTCCAACTTCCGTCTTGATCGGATATTTTTTTCTCACGAGGAAACTTTTCTGCGTGGCGTATAATTATAAATTATATGATTATTATACTGAATTCACTTTTCATTTATATTTTAATACGTGTTCTATTATTTGGAATTTTGTAAAACGCCCCTATGCTCATGAATCGCAAAATATATGCTTCGGAATGCAAAAATCAGAAACTTGATAACACTGATCGGAAACTTTTTGCCAAGGTTTGTAGCACATTTTTTAATGTCGATACTATAAAATAATACACTGGGTTTCATAACAATATGAATACTTACAAGGAAGGTCTCCATACGGGCATACTCCAAAAAATCTGAAAAAATTACAGAATGTTCTTCTCATGAACATATATACGTTTATAAAAAAAATTTCGGCTGAACCTCTTTACCCTGTCCGTAAAAAAATAATGAAAATTTCGTTTTTTTTGGCGATTTATCATCGGTTGGCGATGAAAAGCAATTAAAAAAATTATGTCAAATGCATTTTAAAGAAAAAAAATATGTTCAACAAGTTTAGATAAATTAAATATCTTTGGTCATAATTTCGTTATATTGATATTTATATGTATTTATATTAAAATTAACCATCAAAATATGAGATTTAAAACGAAATTCATATTTAAATTAAATCAAATTGTTTTAAGTTCAAAGTTCAGTTGAGCATTGTCAATTCGATTTTGTTGCTATAGTAACATCTGGCTTTTATTTTTAAATACCCTTAAATGTATGAAAATAATTTTACTGAATAAGAATTTTTTATATATGACAATATTTTTTCCAGAGGTAAATTAAGTAACTACAGCAACAAATAATACATAAGTATGCAATTTAATATATATATATATATATACATATGTGTATGTATATAATATATTAAACTCTCGCATTGTTTATGTTTAAATTCATAAAATACCATTTACACGGATTCTGAAAATCTAATAATTTCCAGCTGCATTAAAATTGTTTGCTTTTGGCAGGGAAAAGTGCTGCTCGCCAAATCGTGTGACACTTTCTTCTTTTCACGCCAAATATTCGAAAGCATTTTATTTTTTACATATTTTCTACTGCAATTCCGCCACTAATTTTCACTGATCCTTTATTACATACATGAGTAGTTTAATTAGTATTTGTTTTTAAAAAATGCCCAGTATGGAGACCTTCCTTGTTAGTAATTTCGTGATATCGTTTCATAAATATTTATCAGAAAAGTTCATTTTCGAGACAAATACAGTAATTTCATATAATACAAAGCTGTAAAAGAAATATCAAACTTTAAATTCGTTGAAAATTAATTATTAATTATTAATTATTTATAAAAATGGTGTTGCAAAATGATATGAACATTGATAGAAAATATTAATGGTCCAAGTTTATTGATCGACATTATCAATAGACGAGCATAGAAGCTGTAGGAAAGGAAGTTCTAGAAGTATGAAACCATTTTAGTGGTTTTGAGAAAGGGAAAATTATGGCAAAATGGGTCAATATGGGGAATTTAAGTATCAATGACTTTCGGTCTGAGCTATCGCAAAAAAATTGAAAAGATATCCAGATGTGATATTAAATTTTCTCCGATTAAAGGAGGAGCATAACCGTGACGTCCGTTGACGCCAAAGCTGAACAAAAGGGAAAAACAGCCATTATGAACAAATAAGCAAGGTAAAAAGAACTTTAAGCGAACTTTCAAGCGAACCACTGAGAGCAGTGTCAAAGAGTACATTGTCCAGAGTAGTCGAGAGCTCTACACGTTGATGAGGTACAAAAAACTCCAACTACACATGACTGAAATGCATCAGCAGAATCGCCTGCATTGGGCAAAAATCACATGTTCTGGAAGTTAGAATATGAAGGAGTAGTATTTTCCGATGAAAAAAATTCAATCCGGGTGGTACGGGAGGTTTTACTTAATATTAGCACGATCTACGCAAGAAACTTTTTCAAAACGGCAGCAGGTTCACTCATGCTAGGGCTACGTTTGAATTTCGTGGTAAGATCAACTATGCGTTTCCCTCCGGCAGAATGAGTGCATTAATCTACCAAGAGCTATTTGAAAAAAACTTGCTGCGATATTTTGAGGAAATTGGTGCACCTTTCTGGATGCTCCAATATGGCAATGCATCCATTCACACGGCAAACAGCACTTGGGAACGGTTTCTTAATAATGATGTATCATGTAACTTCGTGGTCATCTGTTTCTCCTGATTTAAATCCAATGGGAAATGAATGGAGCCTACAGGTAAGAACTGTTTAAGGAAATGGAATACAATATGCTACAATTTAAGAATTAAATCTGTTATCTTGCACTGAAATGAAATCGATTAAAACATATTTAAAAGCGTGATAAACTCCATGCTTGATAGTAAACGACACTGGCATTTTTGAACAATGTTCACATCATCATGACACACCCCAAAATAGAAAAATCTAGCTTTTTATGAATAAATAGCTCATTCAATTATAATTAGTATAAAATAAAACGTGTGTTTTATTTTTAACATTGATTAGACTTATTTTTTTATAAAATTTCCCTTTTTGTATGTTGTAAAAACTGAGTGTTCATATTTTAAACCCAATGTGAAAAATTGTATGGTTTTGATTTGAGATACGGAGATATATAGTTAAGATATATTTGTTTAGAATTCAAAGTATATTCTGTGTGGGTTTTTAGCTTAACATAAGTTTATGTATGCAAAATATGTGTAGAAAAATAATAGTTGCAGTGTTACATTTATGCACTTTTGTGATTACAATAATAAAATAACACTGTAAAAATAACACAGGTCAGCGAAATTGAAATTTTTTAAAAATACAAGAGAAGTTTACATTGTTTTTAACACTTTCCAACAAAGCTGAAAAGTGTTTATGCATTCGGTTTGTCTGTCCGCATGGCCGTCTGTCCGCGCTCTAAATTTCGTAAATATGCTCGGATTGCCATGAAATTTCTATATGTTATTTATGTTTACCCTAGCACGAACCCTATTGAAAATGAAGTTTCTACTATGATTAGTTTATTTACACGGATAGTCAAACGTTTTCCGATACATTACGTCCTATGGGAAAAATCGTTTCAAATGAATTTTAAAGATGTTACATCCTGTCAAACATATTAAAACTTAGCAATAATTTGCTAGGACCGACTGTCTCCTTAAAATATTTTGGAATCTGCAGTTATAATTAACCACTTAACTGATTTGGCTGTGCGTCGTGCAGATAAGAAGAGTTTGCTAAATCCGTCACTTGAGGCTTTTTACACCACTAAATTTTTTAAATACAATTTTGTACCATTTAATGGCAGAAATGTTTAGACTAAATATTACGAATATTTTAGCTTAAAAAAGTGGTGTTTGTCCGATGTTTTCAATTTATTGTACGCAAAAAAAAAAAAAAAAAAATCAATTAAGTGGTTAAAATGAGATATCACCGAAACTGATATCGTTTTAAATATGCAAATCAAGTTGCATTTATAAAATAGAGTCTCCTCATTCATGCAATCATTTTGTATTTCTAACATGATGGTCCTACGAAATAAACAAAAAAAAGGCGAAAATATTATTTACAAGGAACGGAATCTTTGAGGAAAAGCATTAGCTAATAATAAGAAAAAGATATGTTATCGATTTCAGAGAAAGGCACATAGTTAGGAAATATTCTGAATGAGTTCAAAGTATTTTCTATCGGATTTCTAGACTAAGTAACTACTTAAGGCTTCATTTAATACCCGGGTTAAATGAAATAAGATTTAGTGCGCAATAATTGATTAACGTAATGACATACTCCAATAACCGATATTCTTTTAAGTAAAGTCCTCAGGATATTAGACTTTAAGTTGCTTCAATAGAAAATTAAGTATTAAAACGAACACTAAATATTAAAATTTAGAAGTTATTTTAACAACAAAATAATTCTACAAACGAAAAATAAACTAAAATAAAGTATGTTCGTTTTTTTTAATCCAATTTATAAGTATCAAGTTAAAGATAATAAATGTACATAAACTGTTCTTAATGGCATTTCAGTCCTAAAAGAAATGAGAGAAAACTCTATGTATCATATTCTGAAGATAAAAATGCATTTCTACAAGCTAAATATTCTGATAAACAAAGAAAAATACACAGAGTTTTATAAAAGAAATTGCCTCTATATGTTTTCTTATAAAGAAAAAGCTGTTAACAATCATAGAATGTCCATTATTAAAATAAACATTTTTTACAAATGAATAATTAGTGATGTTTCACAAAAAAATATTATTAACAAAATATCTTAAGGACTATTCCATGCGAATTTGTTTGTCTGTTACGTACTACAATTCTTGGCTACCAGTATTTTATGTCGATAAAATGAGACTTATTTTGTTGAAGATATCTCATCAATGGAATAAAACAAATCAAACTTTACGAAAATACCGGTGGCCAACAAGCATAGCAATTTTTAGCTGTGTAACAGACAAACAAATTCGCATGGAATAGCCCTTAAGTAAATGTGCTCCATGAATATGACAATTGACTCATATGATTTTATAATACCGCCAAAATTCCATTAAAAACACAGATGTCACCGCCACTGATCTCATTTTAAATACGCATATTAAGTTGCATTTACAAGGTAGAGTCTCCTCATCTATGCAATCATTTTGTATGTCTAACATGATGGCCTTACTAAATACTTTAAATAAACACGAAAAAGACAAGAATATTATTTAGAAAAAACACGATCGTTAAAGATGAGCAATAGCCAAAAAGCTTGGTCGATCCGATCGAGTTATTTCATATTGACTTAAGCTCACAGAAAACCATAATATTGCAAAAAGATAGTCTATCTGGTCTAAAAAAAATCACTTAAAGACAGAAAATTAATAGCGCATTATTTTTGTAAAGTGTCACAGCTAAAAAATATATAAACTATTAATTATTATTATTAAAATCATAAAAAAAATATTCCCTTGTGTGATAAAAGTGCATTGATTTAACTGTATATCCTCCGCAGATTGTAGAAAGCTGGAAAATAGTGTAAGACAACCAACAAAAACAGTAAACGTCTTACTTTAATGAAAAAACAATATCAATAGAAAATTATACACATAAAGTTATACGACTTTTTTGTTATTTATATTAAATTACAATTAAGTATTTAAAAAAATAAGCAAAAAATCATTTGTAGATAATACAATTTGGTAGAAAAAAATTAATACTTTAAAAAATTATATTATAATTCAAAATTATGCATGTAAATGATTTCTACAATAATCTTAAGTACTTTGTTTTTTCCCCTTAACATTGATAATTTCAAAAAGACTCTTTGGGAAGGATTTAGCCAGGTATTTATATGCATGTGTACATGGATATTAGTTTCCACATTTTAAAATGGCTGCTTTTAGTTCAACAATCATACATATCTCTGTTTGCATAAACTTGACGGAACAAGATTCCCCTCATGTTTTCTATAGGTTTTGTGACAGGACTTTTGGATGAAATATGGAATGAATTTTTGATGTTATTTCAAGATAACTAATCTGAAGTTGACACAGACTTGCGAATAGAAGCATTATCTTGAAGAAATGTATATCTTGTATTATCTTGTATTTCTGACACTAATGAATGGATATATGGATACAGCCCTTCATCTTGTTACTTCCTTTTGGGAACAACGGATTTTGATCTTACTCTATCGATGATAAATTTTAGAAATTTCAAATTATGTTTTTAAGACTTTTACAAAAGTTGGACTATACATTTACCTAACACATTATGCAAATTTCTTTCATGCATGCACAGTAAAAAAATATTTAGTAAACCTGCTCCTTATTCATACAAATTTTCTTATTTTTTTTTTCTGGTTACAGGGTGTTATATACAATGCTGTATGTTATGTTTCCTGAAATGAACATTTTCTTATATTAGGAATTCTGTAAATTATAAGGGAAAAAATTGGCAAAATTTGGGGCTGTTTTCATGAAATTCTTAATTCTCTACAAGTATACATGCTATCCTCATAAAAATGACACGATTTATTACAATATCATTTAATCATAATCAGTTTGAACGCTTTTGCTACATTAGTTTTGACAGGGTAGATATTCATTCATTTTCGATTTGTTGACGGTTCCATATGGGGTTCGAAAAACATAATAATCGCAAGTGGCCAGTTACCTATGGACATATAGTGTATATATATATATATATGTGTGTGTGTATGTGTGTGTGTGTGTGTGAATACATTTATCCGTGCGTTTGTTTATATAGGTTGAACTTAAATGTGCATTACATAGAAACTTGGATTTTCATTTTAATGATATGTTCAACATTTTACTTTGCTTCCACAGAAATATGATGGTAAAACAAGAAGTCCCATCAAGTGCCGCTATTCACGCTAAAAGAATACTGAGCTAAACTGCTGCCATCGAAATACTCAAAGGCCACAGAACATGAGTATGACGTCATCGCTAATCGACCTTCTTACTAGTGTTGGAATTCACACCGGAAACTTTGAATAAAAATTTTATTTTATTTTACTTGTGCAATATCTATCATCTTATAAAACAATAATAATTATTTAAAATTGATGGTGATAGTTAGGATTCCCTAAATAAAAATTCAGCCAGACGCGAAATTTCACAGTATTGGCTTATGGGGTAGATTTTTTTATTGGAGGATTGAAAATTCTCACCAGCCAGTTTAAATAGTTACTATTGCTTTATAAGATGATAGATATTCCACAAGTAAAATAAAAAATATTGCTATTCAAAATTTTCCGGTGACAATTACAACACTATTGCTAAGTCGGTAGATTAGTAATAATGTGACACCTCGTATCCTTTGGCCTTAAGTATTTCGATGACAGTGGCTAGACACTCCGAAATTCAGACTGTAATTGATTTTACCTATCGTTTTTCTTAGAATTACACTCAGAATATTTTAATACATAATACTCTGTTACATAGAGGAATATTGTGACTTGAATGTATAAAAGTATATCTGAAGACTTTAAATTACAGTATTAAAGATTTTATCAAACTGTTTTATACTTCTCCAAATACTTGACAATATTTATTTCAATTACTATTGTCATGTACTATGTCGAAAGTTATACCTGTTTCTAATATAAAAAGTTTTAAAGAATTTCTAACAAATAAAGTGCAACAAAGAAATCGCAATAAATTGAAACACTATCGATGTCATTTAACTTTCGAAAATATAAAGTTTGAAAAGAAGAGCTTTATATGACGGCCCGTTAGTATATATATGAGATTTAAAATGTTCTTTTCAGCACAATAGTCGTTATTTTGAAAGGATATATTTTTTAAGGTTTATTAGTTTGTCATAAAAAACTAAAAGCTTTAACGATTTACTTTTCAGCTAATATAACACACTCGATATTTTGTTTTATATTATTTATTGGCAAAAATAAATTATGTACAGTTAATACTAACTAGCAATTTTAATACCTAACTTTAATTGATTATCACATCTATTAAGTGCGTATCAAATAATAATTTACCAGTGACCTTTCATGAGTTCACTGTACTTTTTAATACATGTGTCTCCAACAAATGTCTCGCTGGTCATGGTGGAATCAAGTAGACTAATGTAATATCCAGTCATATCATCTCAAACTTTGATAATCACAAATTTTCCATATCTAAAAAGTATTTCAATGTAATACAAATGAATTCTTTAGATAATAAAAATCACTAAAGCAAGAAAAATCCATTCGGTATACCCACAGATGGAAAAATCTAGGCGCAAGCAAGTAATCTCTCACCACTAAATTTATTTCATTGTTTTTTGCCTAATATTTCGTATAAATTTCTTGTAAGAATGCTATTAAATTTTACGCGAAGAAAACTTTTAAATTCTGGTGTTGAGAGACTGTCCGCTGGCACCTAGATTTTTACAACCCTGGGTAAACCATAGTTGTCAAAACTCTTGAATTTTTAATGCCAGCAAATTCTTCTAAAAATGTACAACTTATTGTATTGCAGAAATTGTGGGACTATATAAACGAGTAATTCTTCATAAAAATATTGGTATAAAAATGTCAACTATTATATTCATAATTTTCTTTCACACGAAAATGAAATGACGGTCAAGTGCAATAAGAAATAATTAGAGTCATGCTGTCCAGATCCAAACTCCTTGTCGAGTCGTGTTCAGCTAAAATCGAGATACCTTACTTGATGTAATTATGCAATCCATATTTGTTTTAAATTTCATATTTTCAATATCATTTATTTTGACGCAGAGTAGATGATAGATTAACCCTGTCACTGACAAGCCCATATTAATATGTTCACTAAGCTCCAGGTTTCACTGCAATATAAACATTATATAAGGTAAAATGATTCTCCTTATTTATTGCATTTGTAATACATTGGACAATGATTAATTTTTCTCGAGGAATACATTCATATTTGTTATTACGTTTTTTTTATAACTGAATTTGTAATTAAACTCTTTAAGTTATTGAAAAAAAAATCATATTTTTAACGCATTTGAAACAAAATGCAGCGAAAACAACATTTTGAATTTGGCCCTTTTGCAAGTCCGTCAGAGGGTTAAAATACTTGAATTGCCTTAGTAAAAGAACTATACACTAGGGTGGGCCGAAAAAAACTTTTTTTCGATTTTCGATGATGGCGGATGCGGAAAGGTGGCCACTGGTGGCACTCAGTTCACACACAAAATTTGAGATTTTTTGGACAATTCCTTACCCTACCGCAAATAGCTTGAACTTTAGAAAAAATGCTGATTTTTGAACTTTTTTAGCAAAAGATTTAAAAAATTTAAATTAAGTTTATTTTGGCTGTATTTAATTGAAAAGATATATTTAATGAGTCAAATGTTTAAAAAACCTCTAACTATGCATTATTATAATGCTATGTTCTTTAAAAATGTACAGCTTTTAGTTTGTTTTGCGTTCGGCACCAACGCGAAACAACCCAGAACTCACCACGAGGAGGTAGCTGCACACCGAGTTTTATCCGCCCTCCTACCCACAGAATGTTATATTCAAAATTCACTGATTCGCATTTACGCTTCAAAGTCTTTTTTAGAAATGAACTTTGGTATCAGTTTCCGTTCTGGCAGTTTTGCTGTTATGAAGGTATGTCTTCCTTTACTCCCGCATACCTTTGATGCAGCTTCTGTCACAATTTTAATGACTCTTTACACAGTCTGGGAGTAACTTGGAAAGCAGACTATTGATTCATCCAACATGGGTCCTAAAATTACGTTTCTCTACTTTTTTCTAAGTGAAAAGATTTTTGTTATAAGAGATTCGCTGATTTCGGCGGCGACCCACTCGATACACTAATAGTGTTCCGTTACTTTAAAGTTTAGCTTTGGAACTTGAAACTATCGCACTATGTTGGTTTTTATTTTATTTAAATTGCGACATACTTTTTTCTTTCCATGCCATTCTTCTAACATTTTTTCTATCATTGGTTGCCATTGCTATCAATAAATTTTCGGGATTACCATAGTATCCATTTGTTTGGATGACTGAATGCACTCTCTCCTTTAGGTCATCTGGTAAAAACGTTGAAAGTTTAACTATCTGCCACACATGTCTAGGTCCGTCCGCTTAACCTAGCTTTTTCCTTACAGAAAACCACACGGGCTCATAAACTCGTTTCACGTACCTGAGCAAGATATTTTAACGCTTTATCAGGATTTAAACTACTAACGCATCAGTGTAAAATTCTGCAAGCAGTTGTGATCCATCTCGATTTCACAGTTAGTTCAGGTTATTTGTTTTCAATTTTTCGAGGACATACTCCGGTTGAAACTGCTGCATAGATATCAAATAAGCACTTTTCATCGGTTCTTAAATCTTCAGTATTTTCCATTTCTGATATCCATGAAACAGTAATAGGCTCGAACAAAGTGACACATAAATTTTTCACACCCCATTAGTCTAGCACCGATTGGTTTGGCAAAGGTCTTAGATCCCGTGGTTTCACCATCAAGTTTAGAGAGTAGATGTCGATGTGGGATATCGTTCATATGAAGAATACATATCAAATATTGCAGCTGTCTTCTTAGTCTTTTTTTAAAGACAGGCAATGACACCATTGCGTTTTCCTGTATTAACACTGGTGCCATCACACCCAAGTGCTATCAGTTCAGAAAAGTCTAACTTGTGGTGACTTGGAAGATTATATAATGATTTTGCTATTTCTTTTCCGTGACCGGAACGAGGTATCAAGTGACCCAAGTATTCCTATCCAGGTTCAAACAACACGGTGATGTGTTTCTCTCCTTTCTCTCGACGGTGCCGCTTGTTCTTTTTTTTTCCCCTCTGAATATACTTTTATCCTTTCCACCATCAAAAAATATGCTTTTAATTTTCCTTCTTTGAAGACTTTCTTCTGCCTGTATCTTCTTTCCAAGTTTCCATTTCTCTCTTCTGACTTTGTATTTATCGATGCCGAGATTCGTATCCTCTGTTGTCACAACTTCTACATGGTGAAGCGCCAGTAGTAGTGGCACATGATTATCAGCATAAGCTGGCAATTGCAATACTTTCAATATGCATGATGTCTCCAAAAGGCTATTTTTCATGCTATCGCGTGTCTTTACATTACCATAGTCGTTCATACTTGCCATTTCTAAGCTCGTCGTAATAAAATGCACAAAACACTATAATGGAACATTAAACGATCCAAAAAGCACTGTATCTCACTAGGTTTCGCGTACATATTGAACAAATGTCGTGGTAACTGAGCAAGGAGAAATAATAAGAATTCTTTATCGCATTTTTGGCTCTCATCTATTTTGTCCTGCACTTCCTCAGTATTACGACGAGTCATTGCTCTCGCTTAGAGTCCTACTTCACCCCCCTTCTCACCTTCCAGATTTGTTTTTGAAGTATACTGCTGTCCGTTGCCCAAATATATGCCCTTTGACAGATAGAAAAAATATAAAGAAGATCAAGGGACATAAATAAGAGAGAAACTAACGATCGATTCAAACAAATACAACTTTTGCCTTTTATAAGAGAAAAAGCTATAAAAATAGTCTTAGTTATAATACACATAAATATTAAATAACGCATAATCAGATCTTATTTAAACATTTGGTACATTAAATATGCCTTTTCAAGTAAATATAACCAAAATAAATTTAATTTAACATTTTTAAATTTTTTTCGAAAAAAAGTTCAAAAATGAGCATTTTTGCAAACTTTAAGCCGTTTGCGGCAGGGTAAGGAAATGTCCAAAAAATCTCAAATTTTTGTGAACAAATTGTGTGAACCGAGTGCCACCAGGGGCCACTTTTCCGCCCCCACCATCATCGAAAATCGAAAAAAGTTTTTTTCGGCCCACCCTATTATACACGATACGAAGTCTATTTTTAAAACGTAAATAATTTAATACCATATTTAAATTTCATGAAGATTTGATAATTTTTACCATAATTAAAGTTTATGAATCAAAAATTTATTTTTTTTTAACATTGCATATTTGAATAAATATATTTTAAACATTAATAAAGCTAAATGAGAAAATATATAAAAAATCCTGAATGTAATCTTTATTTAAGATAAAAATACTCTGTGAAAAACAACATTCTATTTAGATTAAAATGTAAACAGATAAGTTATCACAAAAATAATATCTTATCGAGTGATAACCTCTTTAAGAAACAGAAAGTACATTACTTTTAAATCTTTTTTTAAATACTATGGATAATAAAAATTACAAGACATTCTTAGTAATTAAAAGAAAAACGTTAATAAGCTAAATGTTAAACTATAGATTTTTTTAATTATTTTGTTGAAAAGTAATACATGTTTACATTAGACTTAAAAAAAACATTTTCGTTTTCAATTAGTGAAAAAAATATTTAAAGAACTTTCCATTAATTACTAATTAAATTCTTTTCAAGCAAACTTTAGATTCGAATTTTTATTAGTGATTTCAAAAGCAACAAATGGTTTATTCTTAACATATAAATAAAATAAACAAAACTAAATAAAGACACATTTAAAAAAAAATTAATTTAATAATTTATATTTTTTTAATCTGCTGAAATCAAAAAACTATTTCATTTCATCGGAATCAAATAAAATTTAAATCCATTTTATCAGAGATGTAATAAGGAAAACGCTTCAAGCAGTTGCAACGACAGTACTTTAATATAAAATATTAGATAATAATTCTGATTTTAAGATGCAAGTATTATTACAAAATATTACTCACCATTTTCCGATATGTTTCTTAAGCATAAGAAAACACATGAAAAACTGATCGAACTTTAAAAGAATATTAAAGGTGACCCAACCAGTAGTTCATCAAATAAAATTAGTGCTGCAGGTTTTATATTATATTTCGTTCCTTTTATACTTTACAAACAAACAAGCACGATTGCTACAACCCTTAATGAATGTCTTACAAAGGAACAAAAAAATAATCCGCTGAAATCAAATTGCAACAAAATTATAAATAAAACTTTTTTTTTATTGTTATTTTACCAGTGGTTGATCAGGCAAAAGGAGGCAATCGGAAATCTAAAAATTAATCTTTAACTCTTTCGAGTCTGCAGTACTGTTAATAGTACATGTATTTTAATGGAGTATTGTTTTGTTTTAGGAAATACTTTTGCTACTCTTTATATGTAGTAATGTTAAGTCTATTTACTATATGACTTTATTTATGTTTAGGCATTTAGTAATAATAACAATTATTATTGTTTTTTAATTCTCTTAGTACCGTTTGCGATTCTTTAATGTTAAACATATATTTCACTCTTTAAATTTAAAATAAAGGTTACTTTACTTCAAGAATCATGTGTAATAAAGCGCAAAATGTATTAGAAATTTATAATATAAGTTGAATCTTATTGTAATACAATATTTTCTAAGCATCTTCAAAAATTCTTTACTAATCTATTGTCATATGAATGTCAAATGAACAGTACTGAAAACAATAACATTCGTTAATTTTCAGACAATGGAATATTCTTCAAACACTAATTAATCTATCTGGAAAGCTAGTATTAATCTTATAAACGTAAAAGTATTTTTTATAAAGATTGAAAAAACATTCGCACCTGAAAGGGTTAAAATATAATCCTTGGGCTATGACTAACAATAATTCCTCTAAAAGTATTATTTGAAGTATACAAGATGAAAGTGGATTATTTTAACTTAATTCGGCGTAATTGTCTCCAAATAATCAATGCAAAAGTAATTTCCTTTTTTGGTTAAAATTACATGTTTATTTATTACATTATATGTTTATTCCATGTCGACACCGACTTACTGTGAATTAATCAACTTTTGATGCTTCTACCACATTTGATGTTGGTTTCGCCTGGTGGCTTCGTTCAATAATGCTTGTAATTTTTACCTTCTGGTTCTACATCATCAAAATCGAATAAATCTTTTTAAAGTGCTTGAATCATCTTTTACATGTACTTTTAGAAACAACATGTTCGTAACAACATGTACGTAAACAACATGTACGTAAGCTTCTGCAGTAAACATTGACTTTCAGCAACGTTTTTCTATAAATTATAAAAGTAATACGAAACTTCTCACAAATGACGATTTTTCACAAAACTATTTTAAATGGAATGAAAACTATGTTGCTTACAGTTTAATCAAATGTCATGTACTACGTTCTGCAGGTTATTAAAAGACTTTTCAAAATTATGTATTATTAGGTTCATACAATACATATAAGAACTGTTACGCCATCTTATGCATCAAAACGTACTTTAGCATATATAAAATATATGTTCATACTTACTAACTGAAACACTTCATAAAATGATTTCTTTTACAGCAGACTGCTGACAACAATGCAGTAGTGGCTTGTCGGTGGAGCTACATCAGAGTTTTCTAACCACTAATATTAAAAGAATTTTTTATATTATTTATTAGACAAATTTTGTTGATTAAAAAATAAACAAAATTACTGTACAATGTTAGTGGCGTGAAAAAATTGATACAGTACCACGTAACAAGCCGCTACTGCAACAATGTTATAACAGTTGCATTAACATTCCAACAAAATGTCTAAAGCTACGTACAAAATTAAATTCCGCCTGAAATTACGCAATATTTCAAAAATTTGATCAACTTGTTGAAGGATATCAACTACTGGCAGGATCACCCTATGCATCAAAACATTTAAAACTCATTTTTTCATTTTTATATTTGAAAGAAATACGCAAAAAATCCCGGAGTCTTGTAATGTAAATCGTTAACATTCAGAATGATTCAGCTATTTTTAAAAAAGACACAGTTTAATGCACATTTAAAAGAGATTTAACACTTTTCAAACGCCATTAGAAAAACAAAATATTCAGAAAAAAATCCGAGTGTTCAATAATTAAAGTTTCTCAAAGAAAACAAAATTAAGGAATTTTTATTAGTGACTTCTAATGCAAGTAATTTTTTTTTTTTATAAAATCAACAGTTCATTTTAACCAGATATATATTTTTTAATTATTTATTAATTTTTATTTATATTTTTTATGTTCGATTTATTTTCGAAATCAAAAAAATATTTTTTTAAGTACTAAAACACTGCACTGTTTTAGATTTAGACAAGTATTTGAAAAAGTTACATAGGCTAAATTTTTATGTAAAATATTGAAAAATAATCATTTAAAATAAACATATCCAGCCTAAAAAACATAATTTATAGCCCGATGATATTCGTCTAAAAAAATTCCAGACCAAATCGTGATTCAAAAACTACTTTAAAATATTATATATATTACATATTAAAGTAGGAGAAACTCAATTTTAGTTTTTATATTTTATAAAACGCAAAACTGTTTTGTAATAAAAAATCCCATTAATGTCAAATGCAAAAAATCTTAATTTTGCAACTATCTTCTCACAAAAAAATAATACATATTTAATTGAGATTTAAAATGTTTTCATCCTCCATTAGACGACGAAAATATTAAAAAATGACCCCATTAATCACTAATTAAAATTCTTCGAAGTAAACAAGAACTGGGAATTTTTATTAATGACTTACAAGTAATGTTTTTTATATACTTATTAAAATTAAACTCTGCACTTCATAATAAATGGATATTTTTATCTAAATTATTTGTTGGATTTTTTTAAATTCTTTTTTATGCAGATTCTTAAAATGCTTAGAGACTTAGATAACATTTTTTAACAAACAATTAATATGCAAAAACTAAGCCGATTGCAACGGATTATTTATTACATTCCTAAGTTTGTACGGGTACCATTATTTTCCTGGTAAAATACTAGTTTTTTTAAATTAAAAAATACATTTACTTTAAACGCGCGAAATTTCGTTTTATTTAACGAGAGATTTTCTGTAAAAAAACACCGGAACCGAAGAATTTTCTGGACTTGAAATTTCAGGACCCGAACGAACAATGCATTTGTGAAAACATCTTATTCTGATTCACCTTTGAGTTCAGGAGCAGTATTATTAGTTTTGCCTCCTTTTTTAATCAGAAATTCCGAACTCATACCACCAACTCCGAATAGTAATGTAATCTCTTCGTTACTGAACATTAATTCAGTATAATTGATTATTACTCAATAATTTCTTATTCGGTTTAATCTCAGAGCAAGCATTTTAGTCTATTTGGACCATTTCGAATCTTAGATATCAAAGCATATCATTCTAAGATAGAAATTGCAATTATGTTTGAATATCATTAATAGAAATGGCAAGAACAGAGGAACACATGTTGTACCCAGGGAACAAAAATATTATACTTTATTTAATGACAGACAATCCAGGTATATTAAAATATTATTTCGGAATTTTCAGTTTGAAATAGGAATTTCTGAAGAAAAAAAGTAGCCCTAACTTACAACAATATTCTGGACTCCAATATTAGGAACAAGAAATTTTCATTAGTAGTTAATGTAAAACTCGACGTACATCTATAAACTTGAATAAAAGAAAACCAATCTATATTTTTAAATTCTCGTGAAATATCCTAAAATTATGCATTTAATATCGATTTTATGTAGAAAAATAAACATATACAGGATGTTGCTGAATTCAACCGACAAAACAAGATGATGAAAAATTGCCATAGAGCTTGGTATCGCAAACCACGTACAGTGAGACTCGTTTAAGATACGAATCATGGGACCGAGGAAATTTCGTATATTTGAAGGGTAATTTTACATAGGTTTCTTTTTCAAGGGACCGCAGATCATTCGTATCTTAAGCGGATCGTGTATTAAACGGAGGTATTTTAAACGAGTTTCACTGTATTTAATAAAAAATACAGATAGCTAAGAGTTAACTCAATTTGGGTTGAAGGTAATAACTTTCATAAAACTTATGTATATTATAATAAAAGTTTTAATTACCATTCTCACATTTATTGTAAATGTGATAATATGAAAATAAAGTGCAAAATGTTTCCATTATCCAGTAGTATGCATTTGACACTTCCACATTTTAGACTGCAATTACCAGTTCATACGGTATCACTCATGATTGCTTGAACACCATGTTTTCCAAAAATTTTTGTGGTGTTATAAAAGTTTACAGGAAACAAGATACATATCTATATATACCGTTGCATTTTCAGAGCAATATTTTTATTTTTCTCAAAATTATTACTATCAACCCAAGTTCAGTTAGGATGAAACACCATGAATTTGTGATTCAATGAGTGGTTTGCGATCCAATTTTCTATGGCAATTTTCATCTTCTAAAAGCTCACTATCACCCGATGTGAGTTTGCCGGTAGTTATTTTTAAAATTAAAACAATATTGGGGACTTTCTTTATAAAAATCAATTTACAAAATTCCCAAACAAAAGTCAAAACAAAAACCCAAATCATTGGCACTTACCTGATCCGGCCCCACTCAACTCAAATCACAGGTTGGGTTGGATTCAAGTAATAAGTATAGGACGCCATGCAGAATTCTAAAAAATGCGAAGTAGTGTTATGTACCAAAACACTACACTGAAAATTTATAAGTGGCCACTTTTTACGAAAATTAAAGGCTATATATCTACAATATGACAGACAGATCTTTTTCAGATCCTAATGAAATTGAAAAGGTATCACCCGTAGAAAGGAAACTTACCAAAAATTAAAATCTGATCTTACATTTAATAGTTATGGAAGAACATACGACTCGTACATAGCAGAAAATATTTATAGTACATAGCAGAAATTATATAGGTGCATTTTTGGAAGCCAACTAAAGACATAGCACAGTAATGTGAAGAATGACTAGTTCAAATACTTATAAACACTAAAATTTACTATCAAATATCGAGAATTGAACTTAATTTAAAAAAAAATGTTCATCCAATAAAAGATATCTCATTACGAAAAGACATCATCATACGTTCCATATCTCTCAAACCAAAAAGGAAGTTAAAATGTTATGCTTTAAGTAAGTGTTTCACAATGTACGTTTGGGATATCATAAAGTTTCAATTACAAGCGAATATTTTTTAATGCTACCTCGTACCACTTTTTCAAAAATAAACTAGTTGGATGTGCCAATCCCAAAACTTTCTTTTATCTCATACGTACATTTTAATATTCTCAAAAATAATGTTATACATAAAAAATAATGTTAATGCTTTAATAATTCAATATTATAGCAACTTTCATTTTCTTCTTAAATTTCTGCTTCAGTCAATTAATAGGTGTAAAACGAGCCTGTACGAACCGATGGACAATAGAATGATACGCAGATTTTTTTTTAATTCAGGGAGGACCTACTTGCCATACCCAAAAATAATCATACACAAAATTTTTAACTCAGTTCTATGCATAACATCATACACCTTTTGATGGTAAAATAATGAAAATGGCCGAGACATCGTGATCATAGCACCCCCTTCTAGTGGATTTTTGTCAAATTCAGGGCGGACTTACTAGCCACAGCCAAACACTTTACACAAAAAATGTGGTGTAATTCTATGCATAACTTCATACATTTTTAGGTGGTACAATTTTGAAAATGACAGAAAAATTGCTATTGCAGCGCCCCCTTCCGGCGGATTTTTTTTTTTCAAATTCAGGGAGGACCAACTAGCCATAGCTATACTCTTACACAAAAAATTTGGTTCAATTCGATGCATAACTTCATACACTTTTAGTCGGTACAATATTGAAAATGGCACAAAAATCGCTATTGCAGCGCCACCTCCCAACGAGATATTTCAAAAATGAAGGAGAACCTGCTTGTAATAGCGAAAATCATTCACAAAAATTTAGGTTCAATTCTATGCATATCTTCATACACTTTTTGATGGTAGAATGGCGACATACGGACAGACAGTCATTTTGTAAAAACATGTTTTGTGGAATCACTGACCCCTAAAATGTGTAAATCTGTCGAAAACTGGAAGTCGAAAAGAAATTTCGATTACAATACTTTCTTCTACTGAAGATAGAAGAATGTAAAAATCTTTTACATACGCTTTGAGAACATTTGACAAATAAATGTACGAAATGTACTTTTTTAAAATTAGTGGTCTGCCTGTAATTAACACTTTACGATGCTCCCATGTATATTACATTTATTTCACGGAACTTTTGATCCCATGATTCAATATCTGTGGCATACCAAATTTACTATGATGAAAAGTGTCTGAAATGAATAAATGTATTTTGAAATTTACTTAATAACAAACTAAATGTTCTACCACAACCGGAAAAGAAAAACAAATTGTTAGAAATTGCTATAAATATACATATGTATATTATCTTTGATACATATGTATATCACATTTGAATGTAGCTGTTCAACAAAATTTTCCATTTCTCCAGAATTTTCTTGTATGGTACTTTGTTCACCCAATTAACTCCAACCACTTTTCTAATTTCGTGGCTTCATGTTACCTGAGGCCTTTTTCTTAGTCCTTTTACATCTCTAGGAGACCACTATCGGGTGTTTCTTCCATTATCTATTTCGTGCACAGACCATTTAAATTTTAACCGTTTAATGCTCTTGATGATGGGGAAAAATTTCGCATGACTTCTTATCTAGGTTCTTTCTAATGTTGTTTTACCTTTCTACCTAAATATTCGTAATAGGAAATGACAACATGTTCCGGACAACTTTAATGAAGCAATGTGCTAATAATGCAAATGTGATACACAGGATTCTTACGTTTCAGGAAACATAGGGGAAAAAATCGATATTTTATTTAGGAAATACAGGAAATTTAAGGGAAATATAGTTTCAGGGAAAATATCAGTATTTTATTTCGGAAATGCAGGGAATTTAGGGGTATGTATGTATATTATGTTATACATATCCAAAACACGGTTCTGTTGGCGAAAACTCTCCCGCTGCAATGAAAAATCCCTATTTCTGTCATATGTGCAGGTATTCTCTGAAGACGTATACAGGGTGATTCCAAATTTTTTTTACAATAAAAGAGGGGTGATAGTACACATCAAGACAAACAATATTAAATAGGAGACCAAGGGTCCAAAACGTTTTCCTAAGGAGATAGCCGCCATTAAAGTTTAGGGACCAAAATTTCAAATAAACATAAAAAACGGAAAAATCGGTCGATTGATTTGCGGTTTTCACTAAAATTATTCTTTATGTCGGCATTTTCTTGAAATTAAATTATAAAGATAAATTTCAAAAAATGCCGCTAGAGGGCGCTTTAGACTTTGGAGTAACGAACAACTATTTTTTGCCGGTATGTTTTGCATCTCATTAAATGTTTTCGTAAGTTAACACTCAAACTTAAATTTTGAGCTCAAAATCTGTAGCTGGGAGTGGTTAAGTAACACAAACTGAGCTGTGTTCAGAGGGTTCAAATTTCAAATGATTAAAAAAAAACGGAAAAATTGGTGGATTAATTTGCGGTTTTCACTAAAACTATTCTTTATTTAGGTATTTTCGTGAAAATAAATTATAAAGATAAATTTCAAAAAATGCCGATAGAGGGCGCTTTAGACTTTGGAGTAACGAACAACTATTTTTTGCCGTTATTGTTTGCATCCCTTTAAATGATTTAGGAAGGTTAGACTTAAACTTAAATTTTGAGCTGAAAATCTGAATAGTAGGGAGTGGTTAAGTAGCACAAACTGAACTGTGTTCAAGGGGGGGGAAGGTTCGAATTTAAAGTAATTATAGAAAATGGAAAAATTGGTCGATTCGTTTGTGGTTTAAAATAAAACTATTCTTTAAGTCAGTATCTTCTTGAAAATAATTTTTAAAGATAAATCTCAAAAAATTCCGTCAAAGGTCGCATTAAACTTCAGAGTACCCAACAATTCATTTTAACCGTTATTTTTTGGTTCTAATTAAATGCTTGCAAAAGCATTTTAAATGTTCTCGGAAGCTTAGATTTAAACTTAAATTTTGAGCTCAAATCCTGAATCGTTATGAGGAGTTAAGAAGCGCAAACTGAAGTGTGTTCAGGAATTAAAATTTAACCCTATTTCCTCCTCGAGCACAATTCAATTTTTCGCTACTTAAACACTCCCAACGATTAAGAATTTCAGCCCAAAATTTAAGTCTATGCAGTTGAAAGCATTTAATGAGATTAAAAAAATAGCAGTTAAAAATAGTTGTACGCTACTCCAAAGTCTAAGGCGCCCCCTATCGGCATTTTGTGAAATTTACCTTTATAAATTATTTTCAAGAAAATACTGATTGATCAAGAAAACTGCTGATTTAAAAATTAGTTTTAGCAAAAACCGCAAACGAATCGACCATTTTTTCCGTTTTTTACAATTATTTGAAATTTGAACCCTCTAAACACAGCTAAGTTTGTCTACTTAACCACTCCCAGCTATTCAAATTTTGAGCTCAAAATTTAAGTTCAAGTCTAAGCTTACAAAAGCATTTAATAAGATGCAAAAAAATAACGCCAAAAAAGAGTGTTTCGTTTCTCCAAAGTCTAAAGCGCCCTCTATCGGCATTTTTTGAAATTTATCTTTATAATTTATTTTCACGAAAATACTTAAATAAAGAATAGTTTTAGTGAAAACCGCAAATCAATCGACCAATTTTTCCGTTTTTAATAATCATTTGAAATTTAAACCCTCTGAACACAGCTCAGTTTGTGTTACTTGACCACTCCCAACTACAGATTTTGAGCTCAAAATTTAAGTTTGAGTCTAAGCTTACGAAAACATTTAATGAGATGCAAACAATACCGGCAAAAAATAGTTGTTCGTTACTCCAAAGTCTAAAGCGCCCTCTATCGGCATTTTTTGAAATTTATCTTTATAATTTATTTTCAAGAAAATGCCGACATAAAGAATAATTTTAGTGAAAACCGCAAATCAATCGACCGATTTTTATGTTTTTTATGTTTATTTGAAATTTTGGCCCCTAAACTTTAATGGCGGCTATTTTCCTAGGAAAACGTTTTGGACCCTTGGTCGCCTATTTCATATTGTTTGTCTTTATGTGTACTATCACCCCTCTTTTATTGTAAAAAAAATTTGGAATCACCCTGTATATACGTCCTGGGCAGCTAAGGGGTAAATGACATAAATTTTGCGCTTACATAAAGGTAAAGATCCTTCTTTCAAATTTTACGGTACGAATATGAAGTTTTGAAATAAAAATGGAGACCAAACTCGTAGCCTTTAGTCAATCAACAAACTTTCAGAATAGGGCGGGGCTCCTTTCATGTCAAAATGAGATCTCATTTAATATTTTTAAGAACACTTCAATATAGTAAAAACAAATATTTCAAATAGTTGTAAGAACAAACATTTATACCAAAAGGTAATGTTGATTTTATATACAAAATGTCTGCATACTAAAAGTACTGGGAAGTTATGCATAAATATTTAATACCAGAATTTTTATTTAAACCTATCGGTTATTTTTATTTAACTTAGTCCTGTGTAACTTATTTATTATTTATTTTATGAAGAAATGTTTATTTCGAATCGAAATATTTTTATTTGGTACTGAACAAAGACCGGTGTCTGGTATATTTAATATTAAAAATTAATTATTTTGATTTCCAATTAAAATTATTCACAGCATAGACGATAACTTAAAGTCTGATGATATTATTCTGAAATTATATTCCATAGATTGTGTCCTAAATCAAAAAGAAATTTTAAACGCTGCACACGAAATTATGAAAAAATAAATTTAACTTTTAAGTTTAAAAAAAAAGAATTTTAAACATATTCAAGTAATTAAAAATACGATTAATACGAAATTTTAAAATTAATTTTTTAACTTCTTTATTAAAAAATAACCGTGTATAGTTGCGCTTAAAATGTTTTAGTTCTATGGTAGAAGAGGAAAATATAAAAAGAAAGGTTCATTTTACTCGCAAATTAAATTTCTTCAAAACAAACATGCGTGGGGAATTTTAATAGTGACTTTCAAAGCCACTAACGCATCTTCTCCTTATTAAAATAAAGTATGTTATTCATTATAAACAAATATATTTTTTTATTTTTTGGATTTCGCTGCTGTTACATTTTTATACTTTTATTTTATGTACATATTTATTTATTGAGATTTTGTAAAGAAATTCCTATAATAAAAAAAATATGTGTGGCACTCGGGGACTGCCGCGGTAAAGCTATTGCATAGCATTTTTCATCAACTTATGCAAAAATACCGCGTCAATGGAAGGTTAAGAAAGTCTATCGAAAAAGTCTATCGAAGGATACCGTGCCGAAGTCTGCCAAACTGAAACGTCGTTAGCCGGACTGTTAGAATTTTTTCTCGTCACGGAATTCCTAGATTCGGTCGCCGCGGTCAAAGCCCTTAACACTGTCTCATAATAAATTACCAAACAAAATTTGGCCGGGGTACGAAAATTAGACCGCGAGTTATAAGCCTTTTAAATTTTCCGACCCTCACCGTGGGGGGTCTAATGGCCCCAAAAATTAACACTGTCTCATATTAAATTACCAAACAAAATTTTCCCGCGCTACGAAAATTAGATCGTGAGTTATAAGCATTTTAAATTTTTCGACTCTCACCGTGTGGGGTCTCCTGTCACCAAAAATTAACAGTCTCATATTAAATTTCCAAACAAAATTTGGCCACGCTACGAAAATTAGATCGTGACTTATAAGCATTTTAAATTTTTCGACCCTCACCGTGGGGATCTAATGTCCCCAAAAATTAACACTGCCTCATAATAAATTACCAAACAAAATTTGGCCGCGCTACGAAAATTAGATCGTGAGTTATAAACATTTTTAATTTTTGGACCTTCAACGTGGGGTGTCTTATGTCACCAACAATTAACACTGTCTCATAATAAATTACCAAACAAAATTTGGCCGCGCTACGAAAATTAGATCGCGAGTTATAAGCATTTTAAATTTTTCGACCGTCACCGTGGGGGGGGTCTAATGTCCCCAAAAATTAACACTGCCTCATAATAAATTACCAAACAAAATTTGGCCGCGCTACGAAAATTAGATGGCGAGTTATAAGCATTTTAAATTTTTCGACCCTCACCATGGGGGCATCTCCTGTCATCAAAAATAAACACTGTCTTATAATAAATTACCAAACAATATTTTGCCAAGCTAACAAAATTAAATCGCGTGTTATGAGCATTTTAAATTTTTCGACCCTCACCGTGGGGGGGGGGGTCTCCTGTCACCAAAAATTAACACTGACTCATAATAAATTACCAAACAAAATTTGGCCACGCTACGAAAATTAGATCGCGAGTTATAAGCATTTAATTTTTTCTACCCTCACCGTTGGTTGTCTCCTGTCACCAAAAATTAACACTGTCTCATTATAAATTACCAAACAAAATTTGGCCGCGCTACGAAAATTAGATCGCGAGTTATAAGCATTTTAAATTTTTCGACCCTTACCCCGGGGGGCTCCTGTCACCAAAAATTATCAGTCTCATATTAAATTACCAGACAAAATTTGGCCGCGCTACGAAAATTAGATCGTGAGTTATAAGCATTTTAAATTTTTCGACCCTCACCGTGGGGGGTCTAATGTCCCCAAAAATTAACTCTGTCTCATAATAAATAACTAAACAAAATTTGGCCGCGGTACGAAAATTAGATCGCGAGTTATAAACATTTTAAATTTTTCGACTCTCACCGTGTGGGGTCTCCTGTCACCAAAAATTAACAGTCTCATATTAAATTTCCAAACAAAATTTGGCCACGCTACGAAAATTAGATCGTGACTTATAAGCATTTTAAATTTTTCGACCCTCACCGTGGGGATCTAATGTCCCCAAAAATTAACACTGCCTCATAATAAATTACCAAACAAAATTTGGCCGCGCTACGAAAATTAGATCGTGAGTTATAAACATTTTTAATTTTTCGACCTTCAACGTGGGGTGTCTTATGTCACCAACAATTAACACTGTCTCATAATAAATTACCAAACAAAATTTGGCCGCGCTACGAAAGATAGATCGCGAGTTTTAAGAATTTTAAATTTTTCGACCGTCACCGTGGGGGGTCTAATGTCCCCAAAAATTAACACTGCCTCATAATAAATTACCAAACAAAATTTGGCCGCGCTACGAAAATTAGATGGCGAGTTATAAGCATTTTAAATTTTTCGACCATCACCATGGGGGCATCTCCTGTCATCAAAAATTAACACTGTCTTATAATAAATTACCAAACAATATTTTGCCAAGCTAACAAAATTAAATCGCGTGTTATGAGCATTTTAAATTTTTCGACCCTCACCGTGGGGGGGGGGGAGGGTCTCCTGTCACCAAAAATTAACACTGACTCATAATAAATTACCAAACAAAATTTGGCCACGCTACGAAAATTAGATCGCGAGTTATAAGCATTTAATTTTTTCTACCCTCACCGTGGGTTGTCTCCTGTCACCAAAAATTAACACTGTCTCATTATAAATTACCAAACAAAATTTGGCCACGCTACGAAAATTAGATCGCGAGTTATAAGCATTTAATTTTTTCTACCCTCACCGTGGGTTGTCTCCTGTCACCAAAAATTAACACTGTCTCATTATAAATTACCAAACAAAATTTGGCCGCGCTACGAAAATTAGATCGCGAGTTATAAGCATTTTAAATTTTTCGACCCTTACCCCGGGGGGCTCCTGTCACCAAAAATTATCAGTCTCATATTAAATTACCAGACAAAATTTGGCCGCGCTACGAAAATTAGATCGTGAGTTATAAGCATTTTAAATTTTTCGACCCTCACCGTGGGGGGTCTAATGTCCCCAAAAATTAACTCTGTCTCATAATAAATAACTAAACAAAATTTGGCCGCGGTACGAAAATTAGATCGCGAGTTATAAACATTTTTAATTTTTCGACCCTCACCGTGGGGTGTCTTCTGTCACCAACAATTAACACTGTCTCATAATAAATTACCAAACAAAATTTGGCCGCGCTACGAAAATTAGATCGCGAGTTTTAAGCATTTTAAATTTTTCGACCCTCACCGTGGGGGGGGTTTAATGTCCCCAAAAATTAACAGTCTCATATTAAATTACCAAACAAAATTTAGCCGCGCTACGAAAATTAGATCGCGAGTTATAAGCATTTTAAATTTTTCGACCCTCACCGTGGGGGGGTCTAATGTCCCTAAAAATTAACTCTGTCTCATAATAAATAACTAAACAAAATTTGGCCGCGGTACGAAAATTAGATCGCGAGTTATAAGCATTTTAAATTTTTCGACCCTCACCGTAGGGGGTCTAATGGCCCCAAAAATTAACACTGTCTCATATTAAATTACCAAACAAAATTTGCCCGCGCTACGAAAATTAGATGGTGAGTTATAAGCATTTTAAATTTTTCGACCCTCACCGTGTGGGGTCTCCTGTCACCAAAAATTAACAGTCTCATATTAAATTACCAAACAAAATTTGGCCGCCCTACGAAAATTAGATCGTGACTTATAAGCATTTTAAATTTTTCGACACTCACCGTGGGGGTCTAATGTCCCCAAAAATTAACACTGCCTCATAATAAATTACCAAAGAGAATTTGGCAGCACTACGAAAATCAGATCGCGAGTTATAAACATTTTTAATTTTTCGACCCTCACCGTGGGGTGTCTTCTGTCACCAACAATTAACACTGTCTCATAATAAATTACCAAACAAAATTTGACCGCGTTACGAAAATTAGATCGTGAGTTATAAGCATTTTAAATTTTTCGACCCTCACCGCGGGGGGTCTAATGTCCCCAAAAATTAACTCTGTCTCATAATAAATAACTAAACAAAATTTGGCCGCGGTACGAAAATTAGATCGCGAGTTATAAACATTTTTAATTTTTCGACCCTCACCGTGGGGTGTCTTCTGTCACCAACAATTAACACTGTCTCATAATAAATTACCAAACAAAATTTGGCCGCGCTACGAAAATTAGATCGCGAGTTTTAAGCATTTTAAATTTTTCGACCCTCACCGTGGGGGGGTTTAATGTCCCCAAAAATTAACAGTCTCATATTAAATTACCAAACAAAATTTAGCCGCGCTACGAAAATTAGATCGCGAGTTATAAGCATTTTAAATTTTTCGACCCTCACCGTGGGGGGTCTAATGTCCCCAAAAATTAACTCTGTCTCATAATAAATAACTAAACAAAATTTGGCCGCGGTACGAAAATTAGATCGCGAGTTATAAGCATTTTAAATTTTTCGACCCTCACCGTAGGGGGTCTAATGGCCCCCAAAATTAACACTGTCTCATATTAAATTACCAAACAAAATTTGCCCGCGCTACGAAAATTAGATGGTGAGTTATAAGCATTTTAAATTTTTCGACCCTCACCGTGTGGGGTCTCCTGTCACCAAAAATTAACAGTCTCATATTAAATTACCAAACAAAATTTGGCCGCCCTACGAAAATTAGATCGTGACTTATAAGCATTTTAAATTTTTCGACCCTCACCGTGGGGGTCTAATGTCCCCAAAAATTAACACTGCCTCATAATAAATTACCAAAGAGAATTTGGCAGCACTACGAAAATCAGATCGCGAGTTATAAACATTTTTAATTTTTCGACCCTCACCGTGGGGTGTCTTCTGTCACCAACAATTAACACTGTCTCATAATAAATTACCAAACAAAATTTGACCGCGTTACGAAAATTAGATCGCCAGTTTTAAGCATTTTAAATTTTTCGACCCTCACCGTGGGGGGTTTAATGTCCCCAAAAATTAACACTGCCTCATAATACATTACCAAACAAAATTTGGCCGCGCTACGAAAATTAGATCGCGAGTTATAAGCATTTTAAATTTTCGACCCTCACCATGGGGGCGTCTCCTGTCACCAAAAATTAACACTGTCTTATAATAAATTACCAAACAATATTTTGCCAAGCTACCAAAATTAGATCGCGAGTTATGAGCATTTTAAATTTTTCGATCCTCACCGTGTGGGGTCTCCTGTCACCAAAAATTAACGCTGTCTCATAATAAATTACCAAACAAAATTTGGCCGCACTACGAAAATTAGATCGCGAGTTATAAGCATTTTAAATTCTTCGACCCTCACCGTGGGGGGGTGTCTCCTGTCACCAAAAATTAACACTGACTCATAATAAATTACCAAACAAAATTTGGCCACTCTATGAAAATTAGATCGCGAGTTATAAGCATTTAATTTTTTCTATCCTCACCGTGGGGGGTCTCCTGTCACCAAAAATTAACACTGTCTCATAATAAATTACCAAACAAAATTTGGCCGCACTACGAAAATTAGATCGCGAGTTATAAGCATTTTAAATTTTTCGACCCTCACCCCGGGGGGCTCCTGTCACCAAAAATTAACAATCTCATATTAAATTACCAGACAAAATTTGGCCGCGCTACGAAAATTAGATCGTGAGTTATAAGCATTTTAAAATTTTCGACCCTCACCGTGGGGGGGGGGGTCTAATGTCCCCAAAAATTAACTCTGTCTCATAATAAATTACCAAACAAATTTTGCCGCGCTACGAAAATTAGATCGCGAGTTATAAGCATTTTAAATTTTTCGACCCTCACCGTAGAGGGTCTCCTGTCACCAAAAATGAACAGCCTCATATTAAATTACCAAACAAAATTTGGCCGCGCTGCGAAAATTAGATCGTGAGTTATAAGCATTTTAAATTTTTCGATCCTCACCGTGTGGGGTCTCCTGTCACCAAAAAGTAACACTGTCTCATAATAAATTACCAAACAAGTTTGGCCCCGCTACGAAAATTAGTATGAGAGTTATAAGCATTTTAAAATTTTCTACCCTCACCGTGGGGTGTCTCCTGTCACCAGAAATTAACTATGTCTCATAATAAATTACCAAACAAAGTTTGGCCGCGCTACGAAAGTTAGATCGCGAGTTATAAGCATTTTAAATTTTTCGACCCTCACGGTGGGGGGGTCTCCTGACACCAAAATAAATAAGACCACCAAAATAAACACTGTCTCATAATAAATTACCAAACAAAATTTGGCCGCGCTATGAAAATTAGATCATAAGAAGCATAAGTTTGAGACTTGATATCCTAATATCTGAAAGATACCGCGTCAATGTCTGCCGGATTCTACCGAAGAATACCGTCCCGAAGTTTTCCGAACGGAAGCGACGTTAGCCGATTGTTAGGTTTTTTCGCTACCGATGTGTTAGGATATTTCGCGTTACGGTATTTTTGGATTCGGTCACCACGCTCAAAGCCCGCGATAAAAGCTATGCAATAGCTTAAAAATTATTATGTCAAGACCATGGGAGAAAGGTTGACATAACTTACGAATAAATTAGATTTGTACTTAAAGATTATAAAAGATAAACTTTTATATTTCATATTTTTCAGTTTATCCAACATTTTTTATACTAGTTTATTATCATCGATTTTTTAAAACATCAACTTCATACCTAAATTTTTTTCGTCAGATGTCACATCCGCAACAGGAAAAAAGGGTATGAAAATGATAATTTAGAAGATTGATGCTGCTACATTACGATATAAAAAATCCCTGTCGGCTGGGCCTATAGGCGGAGGTAGATTTCGAAGAGTGCTCATTTCAACAAACATATATATGATTAGAGATAAACCCAGTTTAATAACTTCATTTGGCCGTTTTTGAAAAATCTTTAATTTCATTTTTCTGCAAAAACTGGTTTTATCAGAATCATCTTAAGAAAAATTCAGCTCAAATGCCCATTTTGACAACATATTTTGAAATAAATTCTGAATTTATTAAAAAATCGACCAAAACAGTACATTATACAGTTTCTAAATAACAAAAAACTGTCAGTTGAATGCATTTGAGAAAAAAATTGAATTTAAAAATGAGTCATAAAATAACCGATTTGTTGTTTGAATACATCCTTAATTTTTTAATCATGATTGCTTCGGAAAATTTTGTGCGAAATACTCACTTTGACAGCATTTTAAAAAATATATTCTATCTTTATCAAAAAACTGGCCAAAGAGTCACAGTATATAGTTCCTAAATAAGAGGATCTCTAAATTGGATGCGTTTGAGAGCGAAAATGGATTTTAAAACGAGTCATAAAAAACGCAATTTGCTATGTGAAAACTTCCTTAAATTTTCAAATCGCGAAGACTTCGGGAAATTCTGTTCAAAATACCCTTTTTGGTAGCCTTTTTCAAAATATATTCTGTCTTTATCAAAAAATCGATCAATGCATCACATTATATAGTTCCTAAATAAGAGGATCTGTAAATTGGATGCGTTTGAGAGCAAAAATGGATTTAAAAACGAGTCAGAAAAAAACGCAATTTCTTATTAAAACACTTCCTAAAATTTTCAGTCACGATGATTTCGGAAAATTCTGTTCAAAATACCCTTTTTGGTAGCCTTTTTTGAAATATATTCCGTCTTTATCAAAAAACTGACCAATGCATCACATTATGTAGTTCCTAAATAAGAGGATCTGTAAATTGGATGCGTTTGATAACAAAAATGGATTTAAAAACGAGTCAGAAAAAAACGCAATTTCTTATTTGAATACTTCCTTAAATTTTCAGTCCCGATGACTTTGGGAAATTCTGTTCAAAATACCCTTTTTGGTAGCCTTTTTTGAAATATATTCTATCTTTATCAGAAAATTGACCAATGTTCCTAAATAAGAGGATCTACCATTTGGATGCGTTTAAAATCAAAAATGAATTTAAAAATGAGTCAGAATATAAGCAGTTTGGATTTGAGGTTTTTTCTCCAACTCCTATTTTTGTTTAATTTCTTTTTGCTATACGAATTGGTCCTATGAAAAACTTGTCAGTATAAAAGTTGTAGATATTTTTGAGAAGATGTATAATAAATTTAATCAGATTTGATATCTTAAAAATTGACGGAGTTATGGATTTTTCTCTTTTTTCACCGCCCTTTTTCTTTTCGTTTTTAATTTTTTTCATCGGTAAATGTTGGTTCTATCAAAAACTTGTAAATACAAAAGTTTTAGATAATTTTAAGAACAATTACAAAAAATTTAGTTGGACTTGATATCTTGAAAATTGACGAAGTTATGAATTTTTTTCTCTCAAAACCTTTGTTTTTTTTGCCCTTTGAGCCCACTTCTAAATTTATCAAAAATCTGTCATGCATAAACTTTTGACCCATTTTTAAGAAGTAATATAAACTTTAAACCGATTCGATATCTACTTTAATTAAGAAGTTATGGCGTTTTTTCGGTTTTCACAAAAACGCCCCCTATTCCGACCCCCTTGGTCCGATTTGCCCATTAACGAACTTAGCCGAGATTTTAACCCCTTTCATTTTATGTACCAGTTTGGTGGAGATTGGTGAAGAATTATAGAAATTATCGTGTCCATAAAAATGTGAGATATACAGGGTGAGTCATAAATATCGAAACAATAGGCTATCTCCTTAAATATTGCCCATAGACCCATACTTCCAATTGCAAAAATTCATAAAAAATTGTGAAATTTTTGATAAGATAAATTGCGACTTCATGGGGGGTCTAGTAGAAAAAATACGAAAATTAAATTTTTATACGGCCCCCGTAGGATAAAATTTCCAATTAGAAAAATTTTCCTTATTTAGTCCTGAATAAGACACAAAAAGTTGCATCTTCTTATCTTTAAAACTCGCTAAGTTATAGCCGTTTAAAAAATTCATCAGGTTTTAAGGGATTAGACACAAATTGAAATGTGCGCAATTCAAAAAACAAAGTTACATTAACAGTTCTAGGAAACGCGCAAAAATCTATTTTTTGAGTTCGAATTTTGATTTTTTTTTCTTTTTTTGTGATGGTTAGTCTTATAGTTTGCTAAGAAAATCACATTCTACCATTTCTCATACAATTTATAAAAATTTCATGTGGTTAGTACTGGTTTAATTAAAAATGGGATAATTAAATATCGTAATAACTCGTAACATTATTTATCGGATTTCAGTTTCTTTCCATTTAATTAAAGATGAAAATCTGATTTTAGTTTTGTTCCAGAGTTTTGTTTTTTAATATTAATTTTAAAAATATTAAAAATATTTATTAAAAAAATAATGTAACTTTTTAAAAAATCATATTTTCAAAAGTAAATATTTTTTCAAACTTGACGAAAGAAAACTAATGTAAAAAAAATAAATAAAAAATGACGTGTTTCAAGTTCTTTTTTCTTTAAAAATTCGTACCATTTAATTATTTAAAGACAAGAATTAATGGGGAGGGGGGAATTCATTATGCAGAAAAACGAAGTGTACTGTTTAAATGTCTGTCATTTATTTAAAAGAATGCTTTTTCTAAGATGCAGATTAAGTCTTTTTTATAAATTTAGTTCTCACAACTTCAGGCTTTTAATCGTCCTGGAGAGGCAGTTAAAGAAATCTGTATTCTGGGCCCATGCCGGGCCAGGACCGAGAGGTTCCTTTTTTCTGAAGACATGCCAGGCCGGACCTAACGTACTTTTCATAAAGGAGAAGACTGCTATCTTCTTTCTAGGTGTACATTGGACGAAATTTTCAATCCCGGTCTCGACAAAACCCGTATTAAACTTAATACTTGCTTAAATTAAATAAAATTCGGCTCAATCCAAATTTTTTTCAAAAAAAAAAAAAAAACCCACATAGATTTTAATTTTTTTTTTACAAAATAAATAAATAAATAAAATTAATTTTTTTAAAGAATAGTATATTCAAAGGCTGAGAAATTAAATACAATAAAACCAGTGAAAAAAAAGTCTGCCTATGACGGAATTCTGTCTTAAACGGAAAATATGTTGATCCATGCAAAATAAATACAATGATACCCTAGGAAAAGATTAAACTCTAATTACACCTTCTAGGGAGGGCATCCTTCTATAACGTAATTTTTCTTTTCTATGTGATTTCGTCTTAAAAGGTTTTACTGTATAACATTTTTCAAAGTCTCCAATGCATGGGATGCATTGGAGATTAACGATGTTAAGATATAAGTGATACATTTATACATAAATAGAGATTCGTTAATAAAATATAAATATTATAGCCTTTTGCACTTCTTTAATATTAAAAAGTATAAATATAAAAAACTAAAAGCTATAAAAGAAATTTTTGGTCAGAAATCTTCCATACAAAACAATTTTTTCCCACACCGAAGTAAAATACTATGTAGAAATTTGCGACTGAACCGGGCTATGATTTAAACTATTTTCCAGACATGTCCGGGTTATGATTTTAACATTTTTTCAGGCCGGGCCAAACATTTTCCCCTATGGGTCGGTTTGGGACCGGATCAAGATATTTCGATCCATGCAGACCTCAAGTGCAGACTACCAACATATTTTGAAAAAAAGTTTAGATTTAATTCAATACACTGCTTTTTTATGTCCAAATGAGAGGCACTGTCTTAAATCGATATTTAAAAATGGACAATATATGGATGACCCCTTACTTGCTTTGAAAATTAGCGAGAAATTCTTTGTTTCTAGGCATGGTAAAGTGGTGTAAGTCACAAATTTTGGAGAAATTCAGATTTTAATATCTCTGTCAGATTTTTAGATATTTAGATGAAATTTTTTTTGTTCATTTTAGGAATGGATAAGGAATAATTTCCTAATTGGGAATTTTGTCCTACGGGGGCCGTATAAAAATTTAATTTTCGTATTTTTTCAAATAGACCCCCCCATGGAGTTTCAACTTATCTTATCTGAAACTTCATCTTTTTTTATGAATTTTTGCAATTGGAAGTATGGGTCTAGGAGCAATATTTAAGGAGATAGCCTATTGTTTCGATATTTATGACTCACCCTGTATAGATAGATAGATAGATAGATAGATAGATAGATAGATAAACTGGTGCGATTGCAATAGGTAGTATTTCATACGAAATCTACCTAAAAGGGTGAGTAAATATAGAAATCTATAATTACAAAATTTGGGTTCTACAACAATTAAGTACAAAATTAATTTATGTGTAAAAGTGTGATAGATTCCCACAACCGTCAAAATTTCTAGTACTTTAGAGTAACCAACAACTACTTTTAACAATTTTTTTTTCTAAATAAATGTTTTAAAAGCTTAGACTTAAATTTCGAGCTCATAACCTGAATCGTTGTGCGTAATTAAGTAGCGAGAAATTGAACTGCGTTCGTAGGGTGGGCAGAGTAATATTTCAACTCCTGAACACAGTTCAGTTTGCGCTCATTAACCCCTTCCAACGATTCAGAATTTGTGCTCAAAATTTAAGTCTAAGCTTTTGCAAGCATTTAATTAGATACAAAAAAAAAATAACAGTTAAAAATTGTTGTTGGTTACTCTAAAGTTTAATGCGCCCTCTAACGGAATTTTTTGAAATATATCTTTAAAATTTATTTTCAAGGAAATACTGACATAAAGAATGGTTTTAGAAAAAACCGCAAACAAATCGACCAATTTTTCCGTTTTTTTATAATCATTTGAAATTTGAACCTCCCCACCCTCATTGAACACAGTTCAGTTTGCGCTACTTAACTACTGTCAACGATTCAGATTTTCAGCTCAAAATTTAAGTTTATGCCTAAGCTTTTTAAAAAATTTAATGAGATGCAAAAAATAACGGTAAAAATAATTGTACGTTACTCCAAAGTCAAAAGCGCCCTCTATCGACATTTTTAAAAATTTATCTGTATAATTTATTTTCAAGACAATACTGACATAAAGAATAATTTTAGTGAAAACCGCAAATAAATTGACCAATTTTTCCGTTTTTTATAATCATTTGAAATTTGAATCTACCCACTCCCATTGAACACAGTTCAGTTTGCGCTTCTTAACCACAGATTTTAAGCTCAAAATTTATGTTTATGTCTAAACTTCTAAAAATAATTAATGAGATGCAAAAAATAACGGTAAAAAATAGTTGTTCGTTACTCCAAAGTCTAAAGCGCCCTCTATCGTCAGTTTTTGAAATTTATCTTTATAATTTATTTTCAAGACAATACTGACACTAGTTGGATGTGTCAATCCCGAAACTTTCTTCTATCTCATAAGTACATTTTAATATTTAAAAAAAATGTGGTGACCCCAAAGTTACCCACTATCGAATTTCCTCGAACATTTGACCTAGCCTAATGAGATTCTGGTATCCGAAAAGCCTAAAAAGCAAAATTTAATTAATATTCTGAGAAAATGAGCTTAGTAGTGCCTCATGTTGGTAATTTATACTAAAACCTAATACGCATCTATTTATGTCAAGACCTAACAGAATCTGAAATTTGATAGAATTTCGTCCATTAGTTCTTGAGATATAGTTATAACAAAAAATTTGCAAAACGTAGCACAGCAACACCATTTCTTGGAAAATTTTTGCCAAAACGTAAAAAAGCGTCTAATTATGTTATGGTGTAAAAGAATCTGAAGTTTGATGAAATTCTGTGCATTAGTTTTTGATATATAGTTAGTTTAAAAAAAACCGTGTAAAATATAGAACAGCAGCACCATCAGTTGAAGGATTTATAACAAAACGTAATCATCGTGTAATTATATTATATGTCATTTTGTAACGAGATCTGAAGTTTGATGAAATTCTGTGCGTTGGTTGTTGAGATATAGCTATCGGAAAAATCCTGCAAAATGCAGCATAGCTGCACCACCTGTTGCAAGGTTAATACCAAAATGTAATCAGCGTCTAATTATGTTATATATTTAAGTGTAACAGAATCTAAAATTTGATAAAGTTCTCTGCATTAGTTCTTGAGATATAGCTATCGCAAAAATCGTGCAAAATGTAGCATAGCAGCGCCACCTATAGGGCAGTTCACACCAAAACCTTATCAGCGGCTATGTATCTCAAGGTATCGCAGAATCTGAAGTTTGGTGAAATTCTGTGCGATAGTTGTTGAGATATAGCTATCATGAAAATCATGAAAAACGTGGCATAGCAGCGCCACCTACTGACCAATTTACACCAAAACTTAATCAGCGTCTATGTATATTAAGGGGTCACAGAATCTGAAGTTTGGTGAAATTCTGTGCATTAGTTCTTGAGATATAGCAATCTTGAAAATCATGAAAAACGTAGTATAGCAGCGCCACCTGCAGGCCAATTTTCACCAAAAACCAATAGGCACTAATTCATATCAAGGTCTAACTGAATATAAAATTTTATTAAATTTCGAGCATTAGTTCTTGAGATAGAGCGCCTACAAATTTTTTGTCACATACAGACAGACACACAGACAGACGGACAGACAGACAGACGGACAGACTCACAGACAGACATTTTCTAAAAATAGTCAAAACGTGTTCAGGACCTTCTGAAACGTATAAATCCGTCGAAAACCGGAAGTCGAAAATTTTCATGAATCCAATACTTTCTTCTTGTAAAGATAGAAGAAAGTAATAAAAAATAGTTTTAGTGAAAACCGCAAACGAATCGACCAATTTTCCCGTTTTTTATAATCATTTAAAATTTTGGACCCTAAACTTTGATGGCACCTATCTCCTTCGGAAGACGTTTGGGACCCTTAGTTTCCCATATAATATTATTTGTCTTGATGTGTACTATCACCCCTTAAAGTTTTGCCCAGTAGTTTAGATACATCCTGTATATTTTAAAAACCCCAGATGTAATTTTAACAATTCTAGAAGCATTGAAATTAATTTAAAGGGTGTTTTTTAGTGTTGCCTACAGGCGACATCGGAACTGAGAGGTTAAGGGAACGTACATATGTTTAAAAAAAATCTGCCTTCGGAAGCCGCAATTTTTGGGGCAGCACTCAGGCCTAGTATTCAGGGGATAGTTGATTTACACCCTAAATTGAATCCTTAGTTATTATCTCAACAATCACATTTATAAAACGTACGTGTAATATTTATTTTCCTATTATTGGTGGAATGTCTTTCTAGTGGATTCAAAATTAGTGCAATACTGCGCATTAATGTAAACAGAATGTTTTTACGCTTATATTATAATAATCTGAGAAAGTATGACTTGTTGTAACTAAACTTTTCAGAATGGGTTACGTTTACATAGTGCAACGTTGGTATTTTTATTCTTTTAATACAACTTATCTTTTTTTGGTTGACTATGTTCATTGTTTCATTTTAACACAATTATACTTTTTTTATTCATATAACAGTTTCCTTTATTCTTATATGTTTGTCATAATTTATCGGAATTTTGTGTTGTTATTTAAGATATAACTGTAGGTACAATCTTTAATATGAATATATTCTCTAAAACTAAATTTACAAATACTTTTTAATAAAACTTATTTACAATCCATTAATTAAAATAATCTTTTTTCTAGGATGATTTAAACCAAAGTATGTAAAAAGTTAGTTAATATTTTCTAAAGGACTCTACATTGTTTGAAAAATATTTTTATCCTGACGCAAAGTGCGATTTTTGAAGCTAAAAAAAAACCTAATAAATGTCTATAGTGACTACACTTCATTCATTGTTCGGCATAGAACATTCTTTTATCTTATGCTTTTAACTGAATCCAAACAAAAACAATCTTTTGTTGAAATGTCTCTTAAATTGACAGATCTGGTACTTTTTTTTACTTTTTTCAGCTGCCACTTTGTTTTCGTTTTGCTCATTTAGTTATTTGAAAAGAAAAGTAATGACAATATTGCATTAGATAAAGATTTTGGTGTATGTGAGGAAAAGTACACTTTCGCCATCATTTCCATGTGGTTGCTGGATGCGAATCAAAATACAGGGTAAACGAAAAAAAACGCAGTTTAGAGGGTTTTGGAATACATTCTATTCTAAATGAACTGAACTACAAACAATATAAATGAGGTGTTAACATACAATAAAGAAACATTTGGGGATAGAAAAATTTCCCAATAAATTTATCAGAGAAAGCATGCGTAGATGTGTTTTAGATATTTGGACAGATGGAAATGCACTCAAAGATATTAAATATGTTTTTGACATTAGAATACACTGTTTACAAGGTATTTATCGTAAGTATATTAATTATTTATCTTCAGACATCCTGAATATTAAAACGTATAGTCCTATGAAACATTTAAATATTATAGTTCAATTTTTGATAAATGTAACTAGGTAAGGTTATATTTAACAAATGATAGAGACAAACACTCCGGTTTTAACATTACCACTATTTTTAATACATTTTTTCTTATTTAATTTTATAATATCAGCATTAAATAAACAGCTTTTTTACTCGAAAATAGTGGCACTGAAAAATTAGAAAACGTGGCATTTCGTCTCATTCATAACAATATAAGACATCCTAGAGGTCAGTAATATCGATAATTTATTTTTTGTTAATCCAATAATTAAAATACATATATATTTTTAAAAATCCACTAGGAGCATGTATCCCATCAGGGATTGAATCTATACAGAGAGTGGACTCTTTTTCAGAGAATTACATCCCTGCCAATAATTAATTTTTAGAAGATGAGTTTTTCTCCAAATCATAATACACAAAAATGTTTAAAATTCAAAACGATTTTTTTTTCCTTTTTTGGTGTTTCAGCAGCAAAGGGACAGTAAAGAATAAGTGAGTTTTGGAAAAACAGTACTACTAGTAACAGACGTTAATACTTATTTCTATTCGTATCAATTCGTAACCATTAAAATACATTAACTGAATCTTTCATGTGATCCACTGCTTTGCACTGTTTGTTATTCACTTTGAGAATTCTCGGTAGAGACCGAAATGGGGATCTTTAAGTACGAATGCAAGAACGCAAAGGGAGAGAGAACAAAATGAGCTTGGGAACACCCCTCTTACAAAAGTTATTTCAGTTGAATAGTCACTCAGTCCTTGAGGGAAAGTGATAATGGTGACGCGGAGTTCAGATGATAAACAACTTCTTGTAAAAGTATCTTTTAGGTAGATTAGGAACATTTTATTTTGTTCTTGTGTTGTTTATTTCTGAACGGTATAAAAAGACTTTTTCGCTGTTCGTAAATTTTTCGCTGAAAACAAATACCTTAGAAATTTCGGAAATTATTGAAAGATTTACAGTTCGTTCTCGAAAAATTATTAAGCCCACTTGTGAAAAAAAAACTAATAAGATATTTGAATATGGCTGCATTTTCAAACCTTCTGAACAGTTTCAGGTATTTTTCAATTTCTAAAAAACAAATTTAAACTGTTGTATACAAAAATATTTTAAACAGAATTCTGTTTCAAGATGTATCTAATAAAGGGGCTTGAAATGTATTATTAAACAAACAGGGAAAGAAAATTTTAATTAAGATTACTTTTATGAAAATGCATTTTTATGAAAAGGTATAAGCATTAAAGATATAAGCATTTTTATGAAAATGCAAGAAAGCCCTCAAGACTAGTTAGGGGGTTAAAATTTTACTTTGGGAGAAATTTGTTTATTTAATTTCTACAATTAAAACAGCTGAATAAACAATTTATCCTAGATATATTATAAGACTTTTCTTTCTGATCTAATGTTTTTTTTTCCCTTACTGCTCGTAGTTGTGCATCTATGATTCTTTTTAAAAATATTTAATTGATACTGAATTAAAGATAAACTTTAATAATATTAGCAACCCATTTAACTAAAATGAAGAAGGAATATTTTTATTTTTAGTCGAAGGCTTCTATCTTTTTGCAATAATACGCATGGTAAATACTATGCTCTTAATTTATTTTCTTATTACTATTATGAAGATATTACCACTTTGCAGTAGGTTTTGAATTCTGTTTTATTTTTGGTAGAAAAGTTTATTTTTCTCTTTTTAGTTAAAAATTAACGATTTTTTTATGGAAATTGCCGATTTTCTCGCATGAAAAAGTATTAGTCTTTGGAAATTGACTATAAAAAAAGCTTCGTCTTAGGAAAATGGTTCTGCAAAACAGAGAACAGAGGCCCAATAACTTATCAAAAGATGACCTGGAAAAACTAGAGTGTAAAAGACTTGAAGAGCGTTTTATCAAATTTCTTGTCATTAATGGAATTTTTATATTGCGAAAACATAAGTTTTGGCACATCTTATTTAATGAGATTTTGTACTTTTGCTTTTATGAAATAAACCTTTTATGGAACCCACATTTTATGTTACAATATGTTGTTGCTAATACCTTTCTGTTTCACGAAAGACTTTTCCGTGAACTCGATTACGGAAGATTAGAAAATCCATCTTCATTCACATCTAATAGTCATAGTTAGTACATTATAATCGGTCTACACGTTACTAATTGACGTATTTTAGTAAGCATAGTACAGAAAAACATAGAAATTTTGTAAGAAAATTATGATATTCTCATTTCTTTTAAGCCATATTGCTGTTAATATCGTCCACTTTTCATTTTTGTCGGGTAATCTGATTAAAATTCAAGATTTTCGTTTAAGTATTGATCTTTCTTCTCTTCGCTCCCATTGCTGGATACAATTCAGAAGGCTTCATAGCTGCGAACTCACTGAGATTGGCAATTATGCTTATGCTCCACCATCTACCTCAACCTAGAAAACCTGGGTCGAATGCTCAAATGAAATTCACAATAGCATTCGATTGGTTATTATCATAAAGGCGCCCAATTAGGATTAGAGATGAACATAGTTTGAGCTTTCGACCGAGGTTTTCGGTATAACTTGGGGTTGAAGTCATTGGTGAATATGAGCGTTAATGTCTATTGCACAGGGCCCGAGTAAGGCTGTGGGGAGCTCTGGGACAAACATCATTCTGCCCTTCCTTTTATCTATCTTTAAAAGAAATTGTGAATAATGTAGAAGTGGTTAGCAGTAAACTGGATACGTATTGTATGTATGTATAAATTTTGTATTCTGTACAATTTACATATGCATATATGGTGTCTCAAAAAGGTAGTCACAACTTTAAGAAAAAATACCAGCAGGAGAATTGTAGAAAAAACAATAGATTGGTTGACAGAAGTATCTCTTTGCAAACTTTTTACTTTGCTTATCTACGTATGTTATAAGATGTCTAAAAGAAAATATCCCAAAATGAATGGAGTACTGGAAGCAAAAAAGGAAAGATCGCACTACCTTCCTAAACGTTTGGAAGTATTTAGCATATTTTAATGAAAATCTTGATTAGTCTCATGGGAGCTCCTAAAAAGGGGGTCCGGGGTGATTGCCCCACATGCTCTTGCATAGGTCGGGCCCTGCTACTGTCATTTAAGGTCCTTGCCATGTAAATACATAGTACCAACAATGTAGGTAATACTAGTTTCAGCAACACTTTTTTTTCTATATTGTAAATATAAGACAGTAAATATATTGTCATAAAATATGCGTAAAAATTTCATTCTAGCCAAAACTCTTATACATGAATATTACAGTTATTATCTCATGGAATAATTAAAAACAATCTCGAGGCATTCATATATATAACTGTTTAATATAATATTAACTGTTTAATATAATAAGATACAGGATGCATATAATATACATAAATATAAATAGTATCGGATATAGTAACCTTGGGCACACATACAAAGAATGTGAAATGCTTTTCCCCAGGAGGACATTCAAAATCTGTTTCATTCCATGCCGTGTGGGGCCTATATCACTCGAGTAGATAATCGGTCGACACAAAATAAACCAAACCCTGCCGCGTGACTCCATGCAATGCAGCCCTAATGTTGCGCCATGTGGAGGCTACTCTAAATACTAATTTCGGACACTTGATTTTTTTCTTTGAAAATGTGATCATTTGTTTGTACCATTACTAGTCGTTTATGCATTAAATTTCATTTAATTCTGATGATTCCTTCATGTGGTTGCAATTTTCACAAAAATGAGTAAAGTTAACATCCCCTAGTTAAGCTGTGAGTTTCATAAATAATGTAGATCTATTGTCATTGGAACTTTTTTTAAACAATACATTAGCACTAATTAGAGAGATACACTTGAATATTGTAAAAATGTTATATTCACGAAATAAATTCATTAACAATATTTAATTAAAATAACTCATTTTGCGGCGAATACAAAGTAATTCAATTAATTTTTCGGCATTGGGTAACTATTTAAAACATTTTATTCATTTATAAATTATTTTTATTCTGACATATCTACACAGAATTTCTTGAATCAAGGAAATTTAAGACATATTTATTCTTTTTATGTTTTCTAATCTGATGTATTATATTTAATCAGAAAAAAACAATTTTTTATTCAATATTTTGTTTGACAAAAAAATTCAAATTTTTTTCATGAAGAATTTAGATTTCAATTTATTATTTTTCTTTTTAATTAGTTTCAAAAGTATATAAACCAAAATAAATTATGGATGCAATAAAAAATGATTTTTGATTAAAGAGAATGCGAGGCCACTTTTGACAAAAATTCTTGCTTATTAATAAATTAATTTCCAACATTTGTAGTCTCAGGTTACAAATATTTATCAATGAATGAGATAAAAATATTCAAATAATTCCATTTTATGATATTGATATTATCAATTTAGAAACTACAGTTATTCTCTGAAACAATAATGCATATAGATATAATATCACTAGAAAACTATAAAGTAGTATTTAATTAATTTATGTTTGTTACAAATATAATTTTTATATCCTGATAAATGTTGTTGAGTCAATTTATGTTTTTATAATCTTTTAATTAAGAAAACGAGAAAATCTATCTATCTATTTTTAAATAATTAAATATAGTTTTAAAAAGAGATCACTAAATACAAGCTACGAATATTTCTTAATAAATTTGATAATAAATATTCAAATAATTCCATTTTATGATATTGATATTAAGAAGCTATTCTTATTCTCCGAAACAATGTGTATAGCTAAAATATTATTAGTTAAACTACAAAATGTTTTTAATTAATGTCTGTGAAATATAATTTTTGTATCCTGGTAAATGTAACTGAATCAATTTTGATATCCATTGTCTTTTAATTAGGAAAACAAGAAAATTTATCGATTTTTAAAGTAATTAAGTATAATTTAAAAAATATACTATAAAACAATTTTATGATTTGCTCATTAGTATTTAAAAAAAATAGTTTTTTTAGTTGAATAATTTTCAAATAAAAAATCGATATATTTTTGTGAACTTTTAACTTATTGAACAATATTTTAACCCTCTAACGCCATGGTATGCTACCATCACTGTTTCGAATTCAATGGATTTTTTAGTTCTGATATTTCAAATTCATACCAGGAATTTAAAATAGTAATATTTGCTTTATTTAATAATAGTTGTTCTGTATTTATTTAAAAATAGATGTTCTCTGTTTATTTAATAATAGATTCTCTAAATTCCTGATTGCTTAGAACGTATTCCACGTACTATGGTAATTAGAGGTATAACTCTTTGAGGGGCGTCGTTTGCAGTATGCAAACGCTTAATGTTAATGCCCAAACAATCAAATGGTACCATCAATTTCTTCATACAATGTTGATCTCGTAATAAACGCAAAGTAAAACTTTCGATAATTTTCAATAATATTTTTCTTTTTGTAAAGTGCGGTGCGATTTAATTATTTGAACATTTTTCGGGCAGAAATACTTTGCCCTTGAAAGTGTTAAAGAAACTCTAAAATCACCAATTCTACTTCGTTTACACATATTTGTGTATTGCTATTAAACTGAAAATTTTACAAATTAATATTTATATTTTAATTGAATTTTTATTTAAAACAAACTTAAAACCTAAAATCTTCTCTTTCTTTTTAGCCAATTTTGTTCTTGCTGACTATGTCTCCTGAGCGACAATATATATGAATGTGAATAAAAGCACTGGGTGTACCCAAATATGCAGCTTCCACAAGAACTGATCATATCTAATGCTTCTTAACTGTCGTGTTCAATGTGAACAACTGCTGTACCATATTGAATAAATATTGCCTGGCGTGTATCGGTGTATTTAAATCGCAATAAACACACAAGAAATACTTTTTCGACTCTAAAATGAATAGAATGAGTCTGTATTTACTAGACCTAATCAAGCAGGAAAAAAAACTTTATCAAATGTGCCTATTTATTGATATTGTAAAATTTGTCACATTTTTATTAATATTACTTAAGATTTTTTATGAATCTTAAGAGCCATTACTTTGAAAATCAGACAAAGTATGATAGTTGTATTTTTTGATTTGCTTGATTTTTTTATGTGTTGAAGTATATCATATATAATGAATAATCTGTAATTTTGAAGCCCTAAAAAATTTTCCTCTTTTCTATCGAAAATGTCAAAATTCAAGCTTCTGAGTGCCATTTTTTGTGAAAAGTGAAATGCTGGTATATTTAGAGCACTATATCTCTCGCAAGCAACAACATCCTAATATTCTTTTGGCATAAACTGTTAGTATAACAATACCTACTTATTAATTTTTTTTGTTGTTGTTTCCTTGGGGAATTGCTACTTTACATGTTATGTTGCCACAAAGTACAGTCAAAATGACGTTTTTGTCCATTTTCCTCACTTAATATCTTATTTAAGCGGTAGTAGCCCAAACTTTTTCTTATAGAACTGCTAGGACAACCAAAATAATTTGTACTGTACCGAGATATTGTTGCTGTTAGCAGATATAACCTGTTAAATACTCAAAATTTACAAAATCTGCAACATTTAAAATAATGTTATTTCAAATAAGCACCACAGTTAAATGAAACAAAATATGTCAAGCAGTAGGTGAATATATGTACAAAAACATGGAAAAGAAAAAGAAGTGGGGCCTCGTGATATTTTTATTTTAAAAAATGACAAAATTTTCAAATAAACAATGTCGATGATAAAATTTTTTCCCTATCAGAAAATGAAAAATCACATTTCTCGTTCCTCTGTCTGTGTTTTTTCCCCTATGAGAAAATGAAATATCCCTTTTTGTAGCCCCTTCCGAAAGAGAAATGGGATGTTTCATTTTCTCTTAAAGAAAAAATGTGATAATGGACATTGCTTTTCTTGGAACGTTTGTAATTTTTTTGATTAAAAATATCACGAGGCCCCACTCCTTTTTCTTTTCGATATTTTTGTACATATATACCACTACTGCGTGATATATTTTTTTTCACTAAACTGTGTCGCTTTTTTGAAATAACTGTATTTTAAATGTTGTAGATTTTGAAAATTCTGAATATTTAACAGGTTATACCTGCTAACAGCAACAATATATCCGTGCAGTACTACATTATTTAGCTTGACCTAGTAGTGCACTTTCATATTCTGTAAGAAAATTTGGGGTACTATTGCTTAAATAAGATATTAAGTGCGGAAAATGGACAAAAACGTTATTTTGACTGTATTTTGTAGCAACATAGCAATGTAAAGTAACAATGCCCATGGAAACAAATAAAATTTAATAAGTAGGTAGGGTTACACTAACAGTTTATGCCAAAAGAATTTTGGAATGTTGATGCTTACGACAGATATAGTGCTCCAAATATACCAGCATTTCACTTTTTATGAAAAATGGCATTCACAACCTTAAACTTTGACATTTTCTATAGAAAAAAAGAAATTTTTTCAGGGCTTCAAAATTGCAGATTATTTATTAAATATGATTTACTTCAACATAAAAAATAGGAAGGCAATTAAAAAATACAACTATCAAAACATCATTTTCTTGTCTGAATTTGAAAATAATGGCTCTTAACAAAAACGTTGCGTTAAAAATTGCAGCAGAAAAAAATGGCATAACTGGCTTTACTCACTGTTACCTTAACTTAAGCGTAGTCCAAGCATAATGTAAATTTGGGAAGTTGCTTTCAAATGTATGTTACATTTATTTATTTGTTACACACTGTATTCTTCTTCGAAATTATCACAACACAAACATTTGTTTTTTGTGTGTGTGTGTTATGGGTGTCATTCGGTTTTGTTTTTACTCCTCCACGTTTTTCTCTCTAGAGAAATTTACGAACGTCGTCTCTCGTTTTCCCTAGAAATGTCTAGAAGAAGTCGTTTGCCCGATTCATAAAGATGGCGGGCGGTAGGATGGATGGAAATGGGGTTGTTAGAGGCCGATACTGCTAGACGGCTCAATGTGTCTCGCAGTATAATCCAACGACTCTGGGATGAGTATGAATCCGAAGTTTCTGTGTCCAGAAGACATGTTCCATGACAACCACATGTTACAACACCTGCAGAAGACCAGTTTCTAGCTCTTTCAACCCGAAAGTGAAGACGCACTACTGTACCGCAAGTCATTGCAGACCACTTTGCAGAATCAGGAAGAAGAATCTCCGCTACTACGGCGCGAAGACGTCATCACAATGCATGTCTCTAAGCAAGGCGACCAATCGCGTGTGCCCCTTCAACAAACGACAGAGAAGACTCCGCTTATGTTAGGCAAGAGAACATGTTTCATGGACCAGACAACGGTGGGTTTCTGTATTCTTCACAGACGAGTCCAGATTCACACCGCAGAGCGATTGAGAACGTCATCTTATCTGGAGAGAATAATGCACTCGATACCATCAATCAAACACTCTCGAAACACACAGGTATAGAAACGGCGGAACTATAGTTTGGATCAGGATCTCACTCGGAGACCACACCGACCTACATGCGTTCCATGGAGGAACTCTGACTGGTACGAGATATCGAGATGAGATCCTAGATTCATATTTACGCCCGTTATATGTATACAGGTGCTATTGACAATGGTTTCATTCTAATGGATAATGCGCGACCACACCAACGTGAGCTGTGGTTGTTGAGGATTATCTTGAGGATCACGGTTTAAAGAGAATGGAATGGCCAGCTCACTCTCCAGACTTTAATCCGATAGAACATCTTTGAGATCTTGGACGACAGGTCCTCTTCCAAGAACATTAATGCTCGTATTCACCATCTACCTCAACCCAGAACAGCTTGGTCGAAAGCTCAAATGAAATTCATGATAACATTTGATTGGTCATTATCAAGGAGACGTCCAATCAGGATGAAAGGTGAATACCGTTTGTGCGTTTGACCGAGGATTTCGGCTTAACTCGGGGTCGAAGTAGTTGGTGAATAAGAGCGTAAATGAGCTAGAACAAGGCTTACTCCATGTCTCGTCAGCGATACCTATTTCGATGTCCGACAATTTAATTGAGAGCATGAAAAGTCAATGCCGCCAATGCATTCAAGTCTGGGTCGGACATATTCCGCGTTAGAACCAGTTTTTTAATGTTTCTGTCATATTTTATTGCATAATACTGCGATGTACTTATTTCTCCAAGAATGGAATTTTCCACCACGAGGCTTTTTTTATTGTAATTTTATTTATACGTTTAATTTAAGTAAATTTCTATATCGCATTTAACCCATTTTAGGCCAAGCACAGAAATTTTATAAAATGTAGCATTATTTTTATTGAAATATGCTTAAATTACATACATTAAGACACAATAAAAGATTCGTGCATGAAAAATAATATTTTATATAAGAAATAATATTTTATATAATAATATAAAATATTATTTCTTATAATGAATAATATGAATATGAATAATATTTTTATGACTTTTGTTTTATTCTTATTTCATATACAGAATTTGCAACTTTAATCTATTTTAAAAACATATAATTCATTTCAATTGGAATAATAATATATTTTTAAAAAGTCGAATTTGTCAAAGGCGTTTCAAATTAAAACTCTGGCGTATTTTGAAAATTTTTTAAGAGAAAGTGTTTACTCCAATTGAATTACTAATATTTTATGGATGTCTTCAAAAGCCTTAAAAAATAGAAGAAAAATAAAATTCTTGAAAAAAATGTGTCAGAGTGTTAAAAAAAAATATTTATCGAAATGTTTCGTATACGAACCTTTGGCCGAAAATGGGTTAATAAATAACAGTTTAGCGCATATTTTCACCAAATTACTTGTTTCTGTATTCATTCATTTGCAAATTAGACGCAAAAAACGATTGTACCTTGACTTTTGGTGGCTAATGTATATTGAAATAGAAATTATATAAACTGACATATTTATATCTGAACATTTAATGCATTCCGAATGATTTAAATATATAGGAGATAGTGGGGTGGCCTGGGACAGTAAGTTTTTTTTTTTCATTTTAAACATTTCATTAATAGCACAGAAAAGGAAGCAATGGTAGCTCAATCTTTAGTTGAAAAACATTTTGGATCTGTATCAGCTTTGAATTGCATAAAGGAAAAGATTACTGTAAGAATCAAAAGTAAATTTGCTTCATATACTTTTTATGCTTGATATATATATTAATGACTTGTTTATGCATAAATATAATAGTTTCTCCTATTTATAGAGTATTATACTGTATATCATCCATAATTTAAAATAAGCCTAAAAGCAACATTTTATTTTATGCAAGAAGTTTAACACAAAACAAAGAAGTGGTTAGGAATGGGACTAGTCCTATTCCCCCTTTTTAATAAGATGAATGTAAATTGCTAAAGTGCCATCTTTTTTATAGGATAATATATTAATTATAAGATTGATAATATATTCACTTACTTCAAAATGTAAATACATTGAAGTGATTATTTTTTAGTGTCATCTGTAACTGACAGACAAACCTTAATTATCACTCCAGTCTTGATGATACTGGATTTTTATATTGTGGAACATACATTGTAAACTTAAAATTTTTTATTGTATATCTAGCCGAAACTAGACTATTTATGCCTTATAGTGTGCCTTATTTGTGATTTATTGCCTTCCCATATCTCCTTATAAAACAGGAGGCATGGGACACATTTTGAAAATTATAATTTCTTTAAGGCCCCACAATAGTCACTGAAAAAGACCCGGATATAATGTAAAGTCTATGGGAGCATTATTTTCAAATACCTCGATCAAATTTTAATATTCTTACATGATTTTTTTTTCTTTTTTTTTTTTGGATAGGACAGCTGAGGACGAACTACAACCGGCCTAGTTTTTACTTTTAGGTAGATTTCGTATGAAATACTACCTATTGCATTCTCTTCCATGTTGGAATTTCTGAAATTTTTTTGAAGATTTACACCGATCATGACTCCTAGACCCCAAAACTACCATCAGTAAAAATGTTTATATATATATACAGGGTGTCCTAAAAGTCTGGAAAAGGTCGAATAACTCGAGAAATATATAAGAGATTGAAAAACGAATATATACGTGTTAAATATTTTTAAATAAACTACTCAGTGATACCAAATCTGACCTTCGCAACCGACCCCCTGGGGGTCAGAGGGGGTCCAACTTCGAAATCTTAAATAATAACCCCCATTTTCCCCAAAATCATCTGTGGCGATTATTTCGATAATGCTACGCTGTTAAAAATTTGATCCATTTGCTGGATCGTCACTCCACAGCTTTTATAGAATATCTCTTTTATGACCAATGAAAATTCTCCATAACATAGTAAAGTAACCGTTTTCTATAAAAGCTGTGGAGTGCCGCTGTAGCAAGTGAGTTAAAGTTTTTACAGTGTATAGGGTTTTTTAATGTTTTTCTCTACAAAAATTCATTGAAATATATTAATTTAGTTTTCTATTTGGATTTTTATTTTATCTAGTAAATGGTTTCTAAATACTGCTGATGTGGGTGTATGTTTTGCTGTAGCGTCACTTCACCGCTTTTATAGAAAACGGTTACTTTACTGTGTTATGGAGCATTCTCATTGGTCATAAAAGAGATATTCGATAAAAGCTGTGGAGTGGCGCTACAGCATATGGATCAAATTTTTAACAGCGTAGCATTATCGAAATAATCGCCACGGATGATTTTCAAGAAACGCTATTCCTGCAAAAGACTAGGAATTTGACGTCAAAAACTCTGGCCAATCAGGCAAAACCTGGTTGGGAAAACCGAAATATGTATCGATTTAATATGCTCAATTACATCGTGATAAACGAGGATTCGAAATAAACATCAAATACAAAAGTTACGTATTTTTGTCCGTAGAAACCGAATCTGCAATAAAAAATGGGGGTTATAATTTAAGATTTCAAAGTGGACCCCCTCTGACCCCCAGAGGGTCGGTTGCGAAGGTCAAATTTGGTTATCACTAAGTAGCTTATTTAAAAATATTTAATACGTATATTTTCGTTTTTCAATCTCATATGTATTTCTCGAGTTATTTTACAGTTTCCAGACTTTTCGGACACCTTGTATATATATCAGGGATGAGATTTCCGCTTTTTTACACACCAGTATAAATTTAGAGAAAATATTGTTCTTTTAAATCGCAAAAATGTTCAGATTTAATAGAACAACATTTTCTCTTAGATTATACTGGTGTGCAAAAAAGCGGAAATCTCATCCCTAATATACAGGGTGATTCAGCTCGTCGGTGACAAACTTTAAGGATCGATAGAGCACACCTAGACGAACATTTTTGAATAGGGAATGTAGGGTCCCTGACGCGATGGTAAGGCGCTAGGCGCTTTCGAAAATTTGATTGCCGAAATTCGAAACGTCATAAAAACTAGGGAAATGGTTAGATTTTCTTGCTTGTTGCGTCGAAATGATTCTGTTTGTTTAGACTTTCTTCAGTACCAATTTGATAAGCGTATCTCTTAAAACATGGATAGGGGGCGCTGCAGACTTTGGAGAGCTAGACAACAACTTTAAGCCCGTTATTTTGATAATTTAACACATGCTCGCCAAAGTTTATACTCTAACTTAAAGTTTGAACCCAAAAGTAGAGCCCTGCAAAAAGCGTAAGAGCCGGAATAAAATGTCAAAGTACAGGGTGGTCGAAACTCGAAGGCTCCTAAGAGATAAACAAACAGATTTCTTGACTTATGGCATGCATTTTCATGATTCTGTTTGCTGGGGCTCTCTGAAACTCAGTTGAACGGTACAAAAAGAAACATCGATAGGGGGCGCTTTGGGCAAAAACATAATTCGTTGACATTTCGGACGCTAACTGGAAACGGGGCGCTACGATCAGTTAGTAATAATGAAAACACATTTTCTACCTCTGCTCAACACTTCTGAATAAATTTAGACCAAAAACATCAATGATACTGGAAATTTATTTACAAAAAATAACACTACAGAAGATGCTCGAAATTTCGACCTTGGGCCATGATGCAGGCTTCGCACCTCCGTCGCATTGAGGAGTGTGTGTTTCCAACAATGCCAGGAGTATCTCTGATCTGCCCTGCAGCTGCCACAATGCGCGCCACAAGTTCTTCAGCACTGCTGACAGGTGTATGGTATACCTCGGCCTTCAGGTAACCCCAAAGGAAGAAATCCAAGCAGGTGAGGTCTGGTGATCGGGCAGGCCAGTGAACTGGACCCCCACGCCCGATCCACCGCTGGCCATACCTTGCGTTTAGATGGAGACGCACGTCGTTCGTGTAATGGGCCGGAGCTCCATCGTGCTGGAACCACATCTGGCGACGCGAACCTTCGGGTACGTGCGCCTCCTCCAGAAGCTGCGGCAGCACTTGATCCAGGAAAATCAGGTAATTTCCACCTGTCAGCCGTTCAGGTAACAAATAAGGGCCAATGAGGCAATCCCCCAGAATGCCGGCCCACACATTTACTGAGAAACGCTCCTGGGCTGCTCGGCTTCTGGTTTCATGTGGATTTTCATCACACCACACATGACTGTTGTGGGCGTTCCACATTCCCTCCCGGCTGAAGGTGGACTCGTCCGTAAACAAAATGCTGTTTACAAAACGGGGATCCCTGGATCTCATCGCCAAGTACCATCTTGAGAATTCCACTCGAGGGCCAAAATCCTGCTCTCTGAGCAACTGCACCCGCTGGATGTGGTAGGGGTGCAGATTCCGGGAACGTAAGATGCGCCACGCAGTTGCTTGCGAAATGCCAACATGTCTGGCGATATCTCTCGTGCTAAGACCTGGGTTGTCCTCAACCAGGTTAAGCACAGCCTCTTCGTTGTCGGGGGTGCTCACTGATCGCTCCCGTTCAGGCCTGCCTCCGTCGAAAGATCCCGTTGTGGACAACCTCTGGTGTACTCGAGCGAAGAAGGCATGGCAGGGGATTTGCCTGTTGGGGTAACGCTCGGCGTACAACCGCTGAGCGGCTCGTTCATTACAACCAGCAGCGCCATACGCCAAATGCATGTCAGCCAATTCAGAGTTTGTGTACCGTTCCATCCTACTACCGATCTGCAGACAAGTAACCCGAAGCTTAAGTAGGTACCGCACGTTCAAAAGACGTGTCTGCGCATACAACTACGTCATCTCGCGTTGTCGTCTACGCATTACGTATCTTTTGCATATCGATATGGTGCGATATCTTTTGCATAAATCAGCAAAAAGCACCTTATGTAAATTTTATTGCGCGCATTGTGCATGATTGAAACCAGCTATGTTTGTTAAAAAAAAAAAAAAAAAAACTGCAGTTTTAATAGCTTCTTATGATAAGTAAATTACTCTCTTGTTTTGTTTCTAACTGATCGTAGCGCCCCGTTTCCAGTTAGCGTCCGAAATGTCAACGAATTATGTTTTTTGCCCAAAGCGCCCCCTATCGATGTTTCTTTTTGTACCGTTCAACTGAGTTTCAGAGAGCCCCAGCAAACAGAATCATGAAAATGCATGCCATAAGTCAAGAAATCTGTTTGTTTATCTCTTAGGAGCCTTCGAGTTTCGACCACCCTGTACTTTGACATTTTATTCCGGCTCTTACGCTTTTTGCAGGGCTCTACTTTTGGGTTCAAACTTTAAGTTAGAGTATAAACTTTGGCGAGCATGTGTTAAATTATCAAAATAACGGGCTTAAAGTTGTTGTCTAGCTCTCCAAAGTCTGCAGCGCCCCCTATCCATGTTTTAAGAGATACGCTTATCAAATTGGTACTGAAGAAAGTCTAAACAAACAGAATCATTTCGACGCAACAAGCAAGAAAATCTAACCATTTCCCTAGTGTTTATGACGTTTCGAATTTCGGCACCCAAATTTTCGAAAGCGCCTAGCGCCTTACCATCGCGTCAGGGACCCTACATTCCCTATTCAAAAATGTTCGTCTAGGTGTGCTCTATCGATCCTTAAAGTTTGTCACCGACGAGCTGAATCACCCTGTATATATATATATTTCACTTTCTTCTAGACAAGATAACTTCTATAATTATGCTCAGATTTTTTCAAACTTTTACATAAAATCAAGGGGCATAAAATCTCGGTCGAGTTCGTTAATGGGCAAAATCGGACCAAGGGGGTGGAAATAGGGAGGGTTTATGAGAAAACCGAAAAAACGCAACAACTTCTTAATTAAAATATATATCGAATCAGTTTAAAGTTAATATTACTTCTAAAAAATGGGCTGAAAGTTTATGCATGACAGATTTTTGATAAAGTTAAAAATGGGCTCAAGGGGCGAAAAAAACAGGGTTTTTGGGAGAAAAAAATTCATAACTTCGTTAATTCTCAAGATATCAAATCCTACTAATTTTTTTATAAATGTACTCAACACTATCTAAAACAATTTTTTGATAGCATTTGCAAGTTTTTGATAGGACCAACTTTTACCGATGAAAAAAATTAAAAAACGAAAAGGAAAATAGGGGAGGAAATATAAAAAAAATCCATAACTTACTCAATTCTTAAGCAATCAAATCTAATTACATTTATTTTAGATCGTCTCAATAATATCTACAACTTTTATATTAACAAGTTTTTCATAGGACTAATACTTATATCAAAAATAAATTAAACAAAAATAGGAGTTCAGAAAAACAGAAATAGTTAAATTCATTTTGGATTTTAAACGCATTCAAATGACAGATCCTCTTATTTAGGAACTATATAATGTGACGTATTGGCCAGTATTTTCATAAAGGCAGAATATACTTAAAAAAAGGAAGCCAAAAAGGGTATTTTGAACAGAATTTCCCGAAGTAATAGTGATTTAAAAATTAAGGAAGTATAACAAATTGCGTTTTTACCGAGTCATTTTTCAATCCATTTTTGTTCTCAAACGCATCCAATTTACAGGTCCTCTTATTTAGGAACTATACAGTGAGACGGATTGGCTAGTTTTTTGAAAAAGGCAGAATATATTTCAAAAAAAATCCCTCTCGGCTGGGCCTATAGGCGGAGGTAGATTTCGAAGAGTGCTCATTTCAACAAAATATATATATATATGATTAGAGATAAACCCAGTTTAATAACTTCATTTGGCCGTTTATGAAAAATTTTTAATTTCATTTTTCTGCAAAAACTGGTTTTATCTGAATCATCTTAAGAAAAATTCAGCTCAAATGCCCATTTTGACAACATATTTTGAAATAAATTCTGAATTTATTAAAAAATCGACCAAAACAGTACATTATACAGTTCCTAAATAACAAAAAACTGTCAGTTGAATGCATTTGAGAAAAAAATTGAATTTAAAAATGAGTCATAAAATAACCGATTTGTTGTTTGAATACATCCTTAAGGGGGTAGTAAGTTTTTTTTTTTTTTTTGCATTTTTTTTATATTAATGTACAGCATTTTAACATTATTCTGTGAAAATTTGAAAGCAATTGAAGTAAAACTGACGGAGATATACACTTGTAAGTCTCCGCCCTCCGATTTCACACTGAGGAATGTGGCCGCAACAATCAGCTACCAAGTACAATGGTGTCCAAAATTTAAGCATAATTGGTAATTAAGTAATTATTTTTAAGTAATGAAAGAAATATGAATCGGAATGTGCTGAAACTCCAGGTGTGTAAACAAAATAGTACGCGTCACATATTTTCGCGAAGAGTTTTCCCCGAAATCGAACAAGGGACCGTCAACAAATTGAAAAAGAACGAAGATCTTTTGGATAACCCTGTCAAAACTAATGTAGCAAAAGCGTTCTAACTGCACATTATGATTAATTGGCTTATTGTAATGTACTGTGTTAATTTTTACAAGGATAGCATGTATACTCGTAGAGAAATTAAGGTTTTTATAAAAACAGTCCTAAGTTTTTTGCTTATAATTTGCAGAGTTCTTAATATAAAATAGTGTTCTTTTTTGAAAAAATGACAAACATCATTGTACACAATACACTGTCATCAGAATTTAAAAATAATAAAAATTGTAGGAAAAATGAGTATGTTTAGTAAATAATTTTTCATTGCGCATGCGTCAAAGATATCAAAATGTCATTTGCATATTGTGTTAGCTAAATGTATAGAGCAACTTCTGTAAAAGTTTCAAAAACATAGTTTGAAAATTCTGAAAATGGGAGCCTATAGAATCAACTCAAAATCCGTTATTCCTAAAGGAAGCAAAAAAATCAGGGGTTTTACCTAAATATAGTTGTACGTGCAATATTGTGTAGGCACTAGACAATGGAATATGGATACAGCCCCTCATCTTTTTGCTTCATTTAGGGAATAAAGGATTTTGATCTCATTCTATCAACGATAATTTTCAGAATTTTTAAGCTATGTTTTTGAGACTTTCACAAAAGTTGCTCTACACATTTAACTAACATAATATGCAAATTAAATTTTAATAGCATTCACACATGCGCAATAAAAAATTATTTAGTAAACCTGCTCATTTGTCAGACAATTTTTATTATTTTTAAATTCTGATGACAGGGTATTGTGTACCATGATGTTTGTCATATTTTCAGAAAAGAACGTTATTTTATATTAAGAACTCTGCAAATTATAAGAAAAAAACTTAGGACTGTTTTTATAAAAACCTTAATTTCTCTACGAGTATACATGCTATCCTTGTAAAAATTAACACAGTACATTACAATAAGCCAATTAATCATAATGTGCAGTTTGAACGCTTTTGCTACATTAGTTTTGACAGGGTTATCCAAAAGATCTTCGTTCTTTTTCAATTTGTTGACGGTCCCCTGTTCGATTTTGGGGAAAACTCTTCGCGAAAATATGTGGCGCGTACTATTTTGTTTACACACCTGGAGTTTCAGCACATTCCGATTCATATTTCTTTCATCACTTAAAAATAATTACAAAGTGTTGTTGATCATAAAACTGCGGCTGGAAAAATAGTGAAAAGAAAAGTCTTTCTGGCAAAGGTAACCTTACAGCTAAAATGATTGACAAATTAACTGTATATTACGGTCTGGCTATTCGACGCAATCACGATTCAGTCGAAAAAATGAGAGATGCCATTTGGTCAACTTATTTTCACTACAGCTCCACAGACGATAATCTGCAACACCAAAAATGTCCGAGCAGTGCTGATTCATGGTGTGAATGGCAGAAGGCTGCAGCTACAGAAGATCTGTAGTCATTCAAACACAGTTACACCGCATTTCCGAGTAATGTGCTAGAAGCCATCAAACCTATTTATGAGGATTTAAGCAAAGATGCACTTCTGGAACGATGTGTTGGAGGTTTCACTCAGAACAATAATGAAAGCCTTAATCAACTTATTTGGAAAATTACTCCAAAAAATGTGAATGGCACCTCCAACGTCGTTGAAATTGCAGCTAATGTTGCAGCATATACATTTAATGAAGGCTGTTTTTCTCTGCTGTCATTTTTGCAAGAAATGGGCATAAAAACTGGAACAAGTTCTCATGAATGGGGGCGAACAACAGATAGTCTTCGAGTATGTAAAGCGGAGCGAGAGGCTGCAAAAGAGAGTAAAGAAGGCAGGATTCGTCGTAAACAAGAGCAACAAGATGCTCTGGACATCATCTCCGACAGCTTTTCGCTTTATGGGCCTGGCATTGATGATTATGTGTAAGTATATGAAAAAAGCGGTAATTTACAAATATCTATTTCGACAAAAACGTCTGTGAAACTTTAAACGTGTTTTCCTAACACTTCGCTTTTTCGAAGCCGGTGAATTCTGTAGCTCAAAATCTACTAAACCGATCTTTTTAAAATTTTACACACTCTGTCTTTATATAAATTACGAGATAACGCTGTCGAGTGGTTTTTTTATTTTAACTTACTTTTAAAAAACAAAATATCAGATTTTTTTGATGAAAAATCAGTATTTGACTTCCGAGCCTTGTAAAAAATTGAAAAATCAATAAAAAAAAACTCGACTGCGTTCCCTGAGGAAACTTATCAACTAATTAAATCAATTTGGTTTTTTTAATTTCAGTTGATCCAGTCATGCGTTATGCGGTTCACCGCGAATCAACTTTTTTTTGGGACGTCTTCGAAGATCTCGGCTCATTTTTTAATATTTCTTAATGAAAATTTCACAGAATACTCTTTAAATGACATATAATTATACTATAATTATACAAATAAATAAATATTAATTGTATCCTTACAAAAAATGATAGAAAATATGCTTTTTTTCCCTCGAATTAACCGTACTACCCCCTTAATTCTTTAATCATGATTGCTTTGGAAAATTTTGTGCGAAATACTCACTTTGACAGCATTTTAAAAAATATATTCTATCTTTATCAAAAAACTGGCCAATGCGTCACAGTATATAGTTCCTAAATAAGAGGATCTGTAAATTGGATGCGTTTGGGAGCGAAAATGGATTTTAAAACGAGTCATAAAAAACGCAATTTGCTATGTGAAAACTTCCTTAAATTTTCAAATCACGAAGACTTCGGGAAATTCTGTTCAAAATACCCTTTTTGGTAGCCTTTTTCGAAATATATTCTGTCTGTATCAAAAAACCGATCAATGCATCACATTATATTGTTCCTAAATAAGAGGATCTGTAGATTGGATGCGTTTGTGAGCAAAAATGGATTTAAAAACGAGTCAGAAAAAAACGCAATTTCTTATTTGAACACTTCCTTAAATTTTCAGTCAAGATGATTTCGGAAAATTCTGTTCAAAATACCCTTTTTGGTAGCCCTTTTTTTAAATATATTCCGTCTTTACCAAAAAACTGACCAATGCATCACATTATATAGTTCCTAAATAAGAGGATCTGTAAATTGGATGTGTTGGAGAACAAAAATGGATTTAAAAAGGAGTCAGAAAAAAACGCAATTTCTTATTTGAATACTTCCTTAAATTTTCAGTCCCGATGAATTCTGTTCAAAATACCCTTTTTGGTAGCCTTTTTTGAAATATATTCTGTCTTTATCAGAAAATTGACCAATGCGTCACTTTACACAGTTTCTAAATAAGAGGATCTACCATTTGGATGCGTTTAAAATCAAAAATGAATTTAAAAATGAGTCAGAATATAAGCAGTTTGGATTTGAGGTTTTTTCTCCAACTCCTATTTTTGTTTAATTTCTTTTTTCTATACGAATTGGTCCTATGATAAACTTGTCAATATAAAAGTTGTAGATTTTTTGAGAAGATGTAAAATAAATTTAATCAAATTTGATATCTTAAAAATTGACGGACTTATGGATTTTTCTCTTTTTTCACCGCCCTTTTTCTTTTCGTTTTTAATTTTTTTCATCGGTAAAAGTTGGTCCTATCAAAACTTGTTAAGGTAAAGAAATATACGTCCTTTTCTGATTATTTGGGGAGTTAGAGATAAACCACTTTTTTCGAAAAACAAAAAACATTGATTAATTATACATTTAAAGAAAATTGTAGTCTATTTTTTAACAGTTATTGAAATGAGAGTTCAAAGATTAGAATGCAACAAGCAGATGTTTCCTATTTCAATTTAGTCAATTGTTATTGATGTTCCAATTTAACATCAATTATCTTTAAACTCAATTTACTCCAAATCGACATTTTGTCACTTGTACCCCTTGGCTTCTGGGCTCCTCATATGTAATAAGTCATTTATTTAAAACCAACAAATTTTACCTCTCCAACTTTTTTATTTAAAGCACATACATTATTTAAAGCACATATTTTTAACAAATTAAAAAAAAATTCATGATGGTCCATTTTTTTAATGGTCTATTACAAAAAAACATTTTTAGGGTGATATTTTCAGTTTGCATGCGATAAAAAGTTTTTAAATGAAAATTTAGTGTTGTTTTGATATCATATGCATTTTTAGTATAAATAGCTTTAAATTGGTACCAAAATCATTGAATTTGAGCCATTAGTTTTTGAGTTATGGACATATAGACATTCGAATAGAATGAAAGATGGCAGCCATTTGATAAAAATGACCAATTTTTAAAAGGCTATATTTCAGCCAATATTGCAAAAAATATTTAAAAATTTCAGATTTGAGGGTTTCTCTACTATAACGTCTCATAAATCACTCTACACTGGAAAGCTTTACAAATTTTTGACAGACTATTTTGATTATAAATGGAAATGTATGTCAAGTATTATCGTCTGTGTTTTGAAATTACTATTAGATGTAAATTTACATCTCTATATTTGAAATGAACATAGTCGGGCGCTACAACAAAGATACAAATTTACAACAAATTTAATGAGTAATTAAATCATGGAAATTTTTTCCTAAGTTGAAAAATCAAAACTATTCCAAAACTTGCTATAGATAAGTCATTCATCTCTTTTTTTTATTATAAAATTATGTAAACTTCTTAGAACTGTTAAAATGGTATTAAAATCAGGAGTTCCTCACAAGCTAATTTCCAGAAACGAAGGTTTATGCATTAAAATCGAGAAAAATACAAGACTTAATGCAGTGAATCTTACAGAATTCGTAAATCCATTTGCAATAAAAGTAAACTCAAACTGTTAGACGAGTGTCTGATCATATGGTTGTACAGTTGTCAAAAGTTTTCATTAATGAAAGCGGAAATATCACCGTCTGGATTTTGCAAAACCCATGGTAGAAAAAAATTTATCGGTTTGGTAAAGCGTCATTTGTAGATAAATTAAAAATCTTTGAGTCTGATGGTCCAATAATTGTGAGAAAAAGCTATTGCCAGTTGTAAAATATGAAGGTGGAGACAATGCTTGGAAGATGTTTTGATTTTTTGGTATAAGGAATTTAGTTTTCATTGAAAATACGGATCAATATAAGTGAAAATATCCTGAAATAAAACTCTAAATATCTGCCCTAAAATTTCGAATTAAAAAATTTAAGTTGCATCAAGATAATGATCAAAGAATACACCCTTAAAATGTTCTCTTGTGGTTGCTGTACAACTATCCCAAAGCTCACAAAATAAATAATCAAGACTTCACCTTATTCTCCAGACTGAAATCCAGTTTGAAATTAATATTATGAACTGGAGCAAAGCGAAAAGATATTTCTTCAAAACAGCTTAAATCGGTATTATAGAGGGATGAAAAAATGTAGTTGCATCCAACTAAGATACTATCCATATAATTACTCTTTAATGAGTCGTTTATACGGGGAGAGTTTACTAGCTACAAGCCAGCCAATTCTCTATCTGCTAGAAAAATTCTCGCCCCGTATAAACACCTTGACTAGCTAACTATCTGAAAATCAGCGAGTTCGAAAAGAGTTTGCAAGATCGCCAACTTTTCTCTTTTATCGCTAGCGTTTTAGCTACCGGGCTAGTAAACTAGTTGTGTGTAAATGTTGTTGCTAATGAAATCGCTGCGAGTATTCGGTGCTTAGTAGTTCTGTGTTACATGTAAGCAATGTCGTCTCAAGTAGTTCGTGCCGGCGTGAATGAAACAAAATAGTTAATTTCGAACAAAATTAACAATTAGGACACAATAATTAAAATATATTTGAGAATTATTAACTTTTTGAAATAATTACAGTTATCACACGTGCCGTAAATTACCGTATCACCGTAATTATCAGATAGTTTAAAATACCAAATGTCAAGGAATTCCAGGTATCAAATTATTGAGACTGTACAGCGTTTGGAGGGAAATAAATGGAAAAAAATCGAATAAATATGTTTTGGAATACTAGTGCATAGATTCGTATATTTTCCACTATTTTTCAAGAGTTAAAATCCTTGAAATTACTTTTAGTAATTAGTATTACAAATATAATAGTAATGATGTTGAGGATTGAATATTTTAAATACTAAATAAAGTAATTTGGAAAACAACAACAGAATTATGGCGTTTGAGGCAAGTGATCTGCTGATTTACCAGTTTAATTATTACCATAGATTTCATTAATATTACAATCATTTTTTTGTGATCGATGAATAACTAAAAATTAAAACAGAAAAAAATAAGTTTTTTAACAACTTTAAATTTAATTGTTCTTTACAGTAAGAAAGTATTGGATTTGTAAAAATTTTTAACTTTCGGTTTTCGATGGATTTACGCGTTTCAGGGACAAATTTAAAAAAAAAAAAAAAAACATGTTTTTACAAAATATCCGAGTGACTCTGTATTTGACACAAATTTTGTGAGCGCTCTATCTCCGTATACACAGAATTTAATAAAATTTATATTCAATTCGTCCCCGATATAAATTAATGCTGATTAGTTTTTCGTGTAAATTGCACAACATGTGGCGGTGTTCTGCAGCATTTCTCATGATGTCCGCAATAGCTCAATCGCCAGAACTAATGCATGGATTTTCATCAAACTTCAGTTTCGGTTAGATATTGACATATGATTAAGTTTAAATCACACTACAAGTAGCACCGCTAGGCTGCACATTGCATTATTTATATGATTTTATCGATATTCATATCTCAAGAATTGATGCATGGAATTTCGCATCATTAGAATCCCCATGGTGGGCACAGATTGGCATTTAAATTTTTACATTGTGGTAGCGAATTTTGAAGCATTCACATGTATCAGATACAAGGAAACTTTGAGATTGCCAAATCTGACTAGTATTTAAATGGGGAGGGATTGAGCCCTATGAGCCTCTCATTTCACTATGCCCTTAAACAATATTCTCCTCTTCCTGATTTGTTTCATTGGTTGTCAGATAAAATAAGCAGAGGAGAGTTTTAAAATACAATTTAATATGATTAAAATATTGAAAATTTGGTTAGTAAACTAAATCACATGAAATTAATTAAAAGCAACACTATTTATAAAAATTTTGGTGTTATTACATTCCAATAAGTTCAATTTAAAAATTAAATATAATTAATTATGTTTTAATAAAAACTTTATTACTTAAGAAAGGTGCTATAAAAATTAAAAAGAAATGACATTGACATGTTTCGGATCCGTCTAGTAAGATCCATAATCATAATAAAAATGAAATTCAAATCAATTCACGGTCAATACAAATGACACGCGACAATGATATATAAACAATAAAAATACCACACACTCTATTGTAAAAATTAAAATAGACCATGATCTAAAATAATTTCCAACTTGGTTCATCCCATTCAAGCTCTCACGAGGAATTTATTCATTAATTCTAACCATAACTTAGGAATAATAAAAGAAACAGTATCATTGCAAACAAAATTTTTACGAGTATAAATTTCAATGGACTCTTATAATAGACTTGCGACAACAATTTTACATGAAACATAATTTGCTTTCACTAAACAGTATTTTTATCCCTTCGTTTAAATATGTTCTAGATAAGGCAGTGTTAGTACGTCCAAATTTAATATTGGATTCATGTTCACCTTTTCTAATTCCCAGCTTTCTCCCAGTCATGCCTATGTAATAATTTAAGTCGCCTTTTTCTGTAATACAAGGTATTTCATAGAATCATGTATACCTTATATTACAGAAAAAGGCTACAAAAAGTTTTTATTAAAATGTTTATATAAAAAGGTGAATATCTTAAAATATTATGATTAAAAAATCTGTTTGATTTAATAAACTTTTTATCGTAATTATGTTTTACTGTTAAGTCAAAAGATTTTATGCATTATAAACATTACTGAAATTGCGTTTTTAACCCGCGAGAACTCGCGCATGAGATTTTCTTTCTCCATCGCACCCTTTTTAAGACTATTTTTAAGATTATTTTTCATTTTAATAAAACTTCAAAATGCGATTTCGATTACTTTACCTCTTTTTTGAATAAAAGTACTAAGCCAAACAAAAAATTTGATATTAAGTGACTGTAAAGTAAAAGAAAAGAATTGGGCACCGTGAGAGAAATTCTCATAGCGAGTTCTCCCGGGTTAACAATCATTACATGGGTTGTCTATTACTATAAATTGACCAATTAAACGTTTTAATAATGATCACAGGCTTTAAAACCTTAAATAAAGGAAATTTTACACACGGCAATTAGAAAATAAAAATCCAAATTTCATCTTTCAATTTCATACTGCAGTAATATGTGTATTATTTTCTGGAACACAAGGTGATTTTTGTATACATTAAAAAACTCAGCAATAGCATTTATATTCCACTTCATTTTCCACAACCCCTCCCCCCCTTACCCCCTACATGTATGATCTAGTTTTTATTCAAATAAACCGTCTGAATAATTCCATTTCACCATAACATTCATTCCCGCCGCATCACATAAGCAAAGTGAAGCTGGATCTCATAAAAGACACGAATCCTAGAAACAATTATAGTATGTATAGTCTTGGTCTATGAACTTTAATGTTATAAGAATGCTACAAGGAAAATAATCAAGTAGTTCTCGATATTCATTTAATGAGCAATTAGATTCTAATTGCTAGATGGGATAGTAGCTTAACCCTGGAACGTTTCTATGATTTATTTTGTTCATTAATGTTATATCGGGATACAGCTGTGCCCCAAAATAAAAATGCTATTTAAAGTATCAAAAAGAACTTATCGAAGAAGCAAAAAGGCGTATATTTATAACTACGTTTGAGCTACAATAATATAATACAATTAAATTTTCAAAATATTACTTTGAGCAAGAAATACATACGGTATGCGGGTGCTCCAAACAAATTTTTGCGCGGATAAAAGCAAAAAAAGGTGTGGGATACACCTGTACCGCAGGTAACTTTCTTGGGTGAAAGAATATATTAATCCAAATTGTCACCTATTGATCAACATGTCACTAACCTATCGCAGCATATCCCAAGCTGTGCTAACTTATCAAGATTTAAAAATCAAAAATACATCGGAAACCAATTTAAAAAAAATCAGCCACCAATGTAAAAAATAATCATTTGCCATTGACCTTCAATTTATGTTTCTACTTTTAACTTTAAACCTTCACTTACAACAAATACTACCCAAATTTTGTTCCGTTTGGAACTTTAATACTATAACCAGACACTTAATAGGTAAATTTTAATTATCACAGTTCTGCAAAATAAAGTTTAGAAGAATAGTACCATCCCAAGAATAAATCGCGCCTTTTATTCATCTTTTGATGGAACTAATGGAATTTGTCGCTTCACAGTTGTTATGCGAAAATTTCTGTCACATCAGTTATAAGGTTAAGAATTAAGTTTATACAAAGTTAGATGCTAGAAAATAAAATTGCTTCAATTAAGTTATTCTGATTATTTAAATGAAATTTTAAATTTACAAGTTGGAAGGACTGAAAAACTACATTTTGGAATCGTTATTTTAAAATACAGTATGAAAGAACGAAACAATTTCTTGAATCAGGGAATATTTTTATTTGTATACAAATAAGACTAATAAAATTGTCTATAGTTATCCATATTACTATCTGAAAGCAAATGACTTATTTCATACTCTAGTCTATGGAATTTCTAAAGTAAATACGTTTCAATAGAAACTCGGGACAATTATTAAGATTTCAATTTATTATAAAAGTACTCACTACACGTGCATTACAAATTTTTATAAATATGCTATATAAATAAATACATAGTTTCCAACCTGACAATTCAAGCGTTGACAGTTCCATATGTTTTATTTCGTAAAATACGCCAGCTAAAACCAGTTAAAAACGCTGTTGAAGTCAAACAATCACAAAACATTTTAAAACAAAATGCTGCATGAAAAGTCCTTGTTACTTTAGGAAAATCCATTTAGCACAAAAACCTGAATATACGAATTGCAAAATCAAGATTTTAAGTCCGTATCATTAATGCAGTGTGTTTTCTTTTGTAATGATCTATTTCGGTTTGTACTTCATTTTTTTAGACTATAATTAAACATTTCATTTAATGGATTAAATTTAAAACATCTTTACTTCATCGAATGATTTGAGAGCTTCCAGTTGAGCAAACGAATTCAATCTTATCAATGCATAGTCATTGGGTTTTGACGCAGTAGCTTGAGAATAGATGGATCACTCCTAGCACCTTCTATGAATTCTTCAAGTGTAATTTGTCCGTCCATATTTCTGTCTAGCTGTCTGAAAAGCTCGGCTGTACGCTTTTCTGGAGTGGTGTCCTCTTCCGGGAAGTTTTTAAAACGATTAATCTTATAAATAGATTTTACTACATCCAGCATTTCATCACATGAGATAAGTCCGTTTCCATCGAGATCATACATTCTAAATGCCCAACTTAGTTTTTGTTCTATTGTACCACGAGAAGTGATATGCAATGCAGTAAGAAATTCTTTAAAATCAAGGAGACCATCACCATTTGTATCAAACGTACGAAACACATGTTCAGAAAACTTGGATGGATCACCATGAGGGAAAAATTCTCTATACAGTTCCTTGAATTCTTCAATTGTTAAATGGCCATTAGGGCAACCGAGAGCAAATTTTCTGTACCATTCTAAAATTTCTGTACTGGTGAAGTCCGTGTTTCGAATGAGATCTTCCAAATCTTCAGGTTGAATCCTACTTTGTTCTTTACCCATTTTAATGTAAAAAAAGAATCATCCAATTTCTACTTTTGCCTTAAAGAAAAAACATCCACTTGTTAAAGGTATGTTTTTTATTAAAGTCTTTGAATTGATTGGTTGGTTGGCAAGCATCTTGAGACTTATGCCACGCCAAAGACGGCTTTATCTCGACTACTCTATGACAAATTGAGCGAGGCAATTGGACTGCAGAAAAAGACTCGGAGACAGGTTACCCGAGAGCAACCACAAATGGGAATTTGGACAAAGCTACACAGTAAAAAGTTTGACCTTTTTGCTGCATCGTCACTCCACCTCTTTTATAAAGAACGATTACTTCACCCTATTATGGAGCATTCTCATGGGTCAAAAGAGAGATATTCTATAAAAGCTGTGGAGTAACGCTGCAGCAAATGCACTGTAAAAAATTTGACCCTTTTGCTGCATCGTCACTTCCCCGCTTTTATAGAATATCTCTCTTTTGACCCATGACAATGCTCCATAATAGGGTGGTTTGGTTTGGTTTATTTTTGTCGTCCGATTATCTGCACTAGGGATATAGGACCAGAGGGGGAGTGCCCTTCGTGGGGGTCTTTCTAAGGGAACATAACCCGTATTTACGCAAGGTTCGAAGAAAACCACGAAAACTCCGAACGGTTAGGTCGACAGCCGCGATTGAGTTCGAACCCAGCACCTGCCGTCTACCAGTTGAGAGGTCAGAACCTCTCGGCCACTGGTGGGGCCCATAATAGGGTGAAGTAAACGTTTTCTATAAAAGCGGGGGAGGATGCAACAAAAGGGTCAATTTTTTTACAGTGTATTACCGAAAGGCGTTATTCTCACTAAGTAAGGGAAATCAGAGTAATAATCGCTGTTCAGCCGTTAACAGTTCTTCTAAGTAAACCACTCGCGACGGATCTGGGCTGCAAGATACTCAGGAGCGACAAGGATGCGAGCTAATTACGGGCCGTTGCAAGGCTGAGAAAGTCCGTGAAATTTTAATTCTTCTAAATCAATCATGGAATAAATAAACGTTAAAAGCAATATTCGAAGAAAGCAACCTCGCGGGATTCAAATGTCATGCCAAATTCTTAGCATCTGGGAAATAAAAACGGAGATTCATGTAAGATTTTACAGATTTTGCAATAAGACCCCATCACCAACTGATAAAGCGCTATTCCTCCGAAATTCATTTATGAACTCGATAAGCAAATATTTCATTTCCACGAAATGTACACTGTTAAAAATCTGCAGCATTTTCTGCATAGTCACTCCATCGCTTTTATAGAATAGCTCTCTTCTCACTAATGAGAATACCTATATTATACACTATAAAAAAATCAGACCCTTTTGCTGCGTCGTCACTCCCCCGCTTTTATAAAATATCTCTCTTTTGCCCCTTGAGAATGCTCCACAACACACAGTAAAAAATTTGACCCTTTTGCTGCATCGTCACTCCCCCGCTTTTATAGAATATCTCTCTTTTGACACATGAGGATGCTCCATAATAGGCTGAAGTAATCGTTTTCTATAAAAGCGGTGGAGTGACGATGCAGCAAAAGGGTCAAATTTTTTACAGTGTACACTGTATTAATTATCGCCAGTGTTATCAGTGTTTTTTCATTACTTTTATTACACAGTTTCAAGAGTTACAATGTTTTTAACTTTCTTTTTTTTTCTTTTATTCTAAACCATGTTAATTTTTTAATGAATCTTTATTTGAATGTTGAAAGCCTAAAAATCTAAGTAATCATTAATGTTGCTAATGTGTATTTCCTGTAAAATGTAATGTAAAATCATTCCATAGATATGTATGCAGTATTCTTTAAAGGAATCTTAATTATAAAATAAAAATCTGATTATTTTAGAAATAGTAAAAATTGTGTCTCCGCCGCTTTTATAGAAAGCGATTACTTCAGTGTATTATGGAGCATTCTCATTGGTCAAAATCGAGATATTCTATAAAAGCGGTGGAGTGACGATTCAGCAAAAGTTTCAAATTTTTAACAGTGTACATTGTTAAAAATCTGACCCATTTGTTGCAGCGTCACTCCACAGTTTTTATAGAAAATCTCTTTTATGACCAATGAGAATGCTCCTTAACACATTAAAGTAACCGTTTTCTATAAAAGCGGTGGAGTGACGCTGCAGCAAATGGGTCAAATTTTTAAGAGTGTAGACCGGAGGGGCTGGGTGCGATCCCAATCGAGTACGTCGACCTAATCGTTCAGAGTATTCTGTAGTTTTCTTCGAACCTTGGATTTCCTTGCGTAAATACGAATTAGAAAGATACCCACAGAGGACACCCTTCTCCTTAGGGCCTATATCCCTCGTGTTTATAATTGGCCGTCATAAATCCAACCAACCAACTGATGGTACTTTGGTCTAAACTAACATGATAATGAGTATCGTAATTATTTGTTTCCCGTGTTTTGTGATGTCTTTTTTCCCTAATTTTATTAAAGTATGCATTAATAAAAAAAAAGTTGAAAAATATTAAATCCCCGATTGAGTTTTTAAAGCGAATCATTCAACCTACAAAAACAAATGAAAAAATAAACACAAAAAACACAATAATGTGATCATATCAACCACAGAATTTTTGTGGGTCGAGTGAGAGAAACAAACATTTGCTGATTATTTATTGGTTTAGCTGGATAAATCGGGTTACGTGATGTATTCCGTGATTGCTTTGTAGATTTTGAATAAATGAACAAAGACATAGGCCATGATCCAGATAGATTTTTCACTATTAGCGAAACTAAACTGACCAATCAGAAGAATCTATTTTTGTAAACTGCGAAAAGTTCGCAAAAATTAAGCTTCTGATTGGTGAATCCCGCTTTGGTAACAGCGAAAAATCTATCTAAGTTGCGGCCATAGATTCCTATTACGATAGCCAAATTTTTCGGAAGATAAGTATTTGTCTTCAATGGTTTCAGCTCTCCTGAATCGCGGAAGCTTAAAATAATTTAAATTATTACTTATGTACATACTCCGAAGAAAGACGTCTCCATATATGTAACCTTCGTGCTCGTGGGCACCCCGATTGACGTATTGTGAACAACTTCTTTTTCGGAGTAGTAAAAGTCTCAAGCTGCTCGCCAACTAACCAACCAACAACTTCTATGAATTAAGTGGGAATGCTAAATACTTCTCTCGTTGTTTTGAATCTTATTGATTTTTAAAAAGACAGATTAGACTTATATTAGTCCTTAAAACCTAAGATTTATAGCATAAAACCAAGATTTTTTTTAATTTCATAATAATACTGATTAGCCGATTTGTTCTATATTTAAATGGGTACAGAACAAAGTAAGATCCAACCTGAAATTTTAGATGATCTACATAGAAACACTCAATATTCGGAGGAAGAAATTCAATCAAGATACAAAGAATTTTTAGCTGATTACCCAAGCGGATATTTACATATGGAAGAATTCAAGAAAGCCTATAGTGATAGTGTTGGCCATGGAGATGCATCAAAGTTTGCTGAATATGTGTTTCATTCTTTTGATACTAATGGTGATGGTGTACTTGATTTTAGGGAATATCTTATCGGACTACATATCACTTCTCGCGGAACAATAGAACAGAAAATAAGATTGGCATTTAAAATGTATGATCTCGATGGAAATGGATATATTACATGTGACGAAATGCTTAAAGTAACGAAATCTCTCCATAAGATTACATCTATTGTAAATCTACCACATAATATATCTGGTGCAAGAAGGCGTTCAGCCGCACTTTTCAGAAAACTAGACATAAACAGCGATGGAAAAATAAGGTATAATGAATTTCAAGAAGTTATCAGGTCTGATCCATGTATTCTTGCACTTCTGAACTACTATAACCCGTCGCTAAACACAACAGTATGACTGAATTCCCATACACTACTGGCAAAACACATTTCTTTCAAATATGTTGAGTTTACTTTTGAAAGAAAGGATTAATAAAACGGATGGTCATCTGTATCTTTCGGAACATTTACCTTTTTTGTAGGCCAATCATTGCAAAAGAAAACATCTTGCATTATGAAATGAACGAAAATTTTCCAATTTTCAGTTTTAAGGTTGTTTTATTATTCAGTTTCAATTACTTTTAATGAAAAAATACATTGCTGGTAGTTGACACATCATCAATTGAAAGACTATTTTTCAGCCATTTGATGCTTTATGATGCATATTTTATTCTCTTTTTTTTTTAATGACTCTAACGACTTTTATAAAGTGTTTTCAACTTTTCCTGAAGTGTCTATTTTTGTATATCTTAATAAATGTGACATAATTGCATCCATTGACGTGTCATATTAAAAGATCGGCGTTAAAATATTTTATGTATAATGTAAACTTTTATGCATTTTGAACTATTCTTGTACATTAAAATGTCTTATCTAAAATAATAATCTATTTTTTTCATTTCCATTGACATAATATTTCTAAGAGTTCGAAATGACTTGAATTCTGGTATTCCTCGATTATGAACCACTAGTAAGTTTTTCTTGCACTTAATCTCAAAACTAAATTTGTAAAAAAGTTATGTCTCCAAAAAAATATTAAAAATCATATTGCAGACAAAATAGTTTATTGAAACGTAAGTTTGGACTTGAAAAGGGTAAACAACGCATAAATATAAATATTAGGACAAGCGGTAATAAGTCAGTAACATATAAAACTGTATCTCAAAAATATGCATATGGTGATAAATGAAGGGATAGCTAAGGTTTAAATTTTTTTAAGTGCAATAAATTTTCATTTGTAGAATGGCCACTGAATTTTCACTCTGTTTTACGAACGATGTCATAGTTTGCCATGTTCGTGTTGATAGTTTTCTTTCGCTTCTCAAATAGTAAACTTGTAAGATCATTCATATGTTTAATGAGTCTTATATCAAATACAGTTATTAATGTTGAGTGATTCGGCGATGCAACTTTTTTAGAACTTTATAGATATTATAAATCGTATAGTTTAGAATGATTATGTTGAAATACATAACGTCTTCTAATGTTGTTTATCATATTGTCTGAAAATATGAACAGGCAGAAAAATCAGTTAAGTTTTCATTTGTATGGGTAACTGCTCTGGATCTATTAACAAAATTTACAATATCTCACGATGCAATAGTCATATAAGTAAAAATATGATGCCAAAATATTCACAACTAAGGAAGTTCTCAGTTTAAAAAAAATTCTAGTCTTAAATTAAATACAGTTTTAAATTTCATACAGTCTAAAAATTTCGGTTAATGGGTCATTTTGGCGTCACTGCGAGTCAAACTAATCATATCTATAAAACGTCTTTAACGATGTTGACTAAACTTTGTATTTTCGGACTCAAGAAAAACAATAGACTAAGTTGCATGTTCAAGAATACTCAATTGGGTTAGATTCATGTTCAAGAAAATTGGATTACTGGGTCTATTTGGGTTAAAATGGATCCGGATCAAATTAATTGTATCTAAAAAACGATTCGAACGATATATACAAAATTTTGAATTATATCGTTTTGGAGGCGCATCATAGGCCAGATCTCATGTTCTAGAGCTTTCGATTAGTGGGTCACTTCTGGTCACTATGGATCAAGTTATTTTTATCTAAAATACGCCTCTAATGACTTTCAACCGAATTTCATATTTTAGTTTTCACTCTTCTGAAGATCACTGGGGTGGGTCCCCTGTTCGAGAAAATTTAATTAGTGGGTAATTTTGGGGATCACTATATTTAACATGTAGCGTATTGCATACATAGAGTATTATCAAAACACACAAAAATAAAATATTGTGAAAGCTAGGTATACCTCAGATTAATGATTTTGAGAACGTACATCGACAACACTTCAGACTAAATATCCATCGGTTTAATTCAATAAATCTTTTGTGAATGACCTTATATTAGGAATGTGATAGTAATAGTGAAGTTCACCCTTAATTGTTGTGACAAAAATTGTCGCATAACTACTGTGAGCGGTCTGTCAGACCGCTTAACCCATTAACGCCCAAATTATTTTCTTCGCTAAAATTTAAATTTTGTATTTCCCACCACTTTTAAAAGCAAATTAACTTTTATCTAAATTTATCAATGATTCTGTCTCATGAAATAAGGTATATATTTATCTTCGTCTTTACTGGTGGGAAAACCGCTTTTTTGCTGTTTTTGTAACCGTCCTCAAACGAGGACGCTGGGCGTTAATGGGTTAATCTGAAGATGAATAAAATGTTAAATTATTCCGTAAAATATTTGTTAATTTGACGCATTTTAAGCATATTTCTAACCAAATTTTTTTTTACGAAATGATACCAAGCAAGTTCCCCGTAGAAACAAAAAAAATAATCATATTGCACCCTTGTTACATATGTGTAATAACTCGGAAAACTTCGATTTTCAGGAAATGCGAAAAACTGTTTCAGACTATGGCAGGCTCGGAGACCATGTTGCAAACACAACTGCCACCTGGTTGATGGATTTTAACTGCACTATCTTCTACTTTAAGTGATTTTTAGAGGAGTGTAAACCACGTAGAATTGCAGTCATAACTCAAAAAGTCCAATTTTTTTAGTTGTGACACTTTTGTAGCAAAAGAGGGATATAGTTAAAACATTTTCCGATTAGGAACATGTTTAGTCTCATTTCACGGAAGTGAAGTTGAATGTTGGCAAATATGGAGGTGTATAAGTTCAGAATCCCAAAGGCACATTTTTGAGTAAAGACCTGTTTTTACATTGGGAAATGTGTATATTTTTGAAGTTACACGATATGTGTTTTACAATCTTACCCTTAAAATAACAAGATTGTTAAAACAATCATTTAAAGGTATCCTACCAAGTTTGACAATTTTTTTTAAATCGAGCATAAATAAATGCTAATTTTTCAAATAGTTTCGAAAAAATAATTTTCTCAAAAAAGTCATTTTGATAGCTTTTTTTATATATTTAGAATTTAAAGAACGACAAAACAATAATTCTATTCCACATTTGCGTCAATTGCTTGTTATGAGCCTGCTCTAATGACGTGGATACACTGTCACAATAAAGTTAAGCCAGTGACAGAGTTCTTACAAATTCGTCGTTTTGTATTTCAATATTTTTAAATAAGTATTTTTGCGTAGGATAGCTGAAATCTATAGTTAATTGAGCGCTTTTAATTTTTTGAGTTCATTGCATTTTTGGTTACGTGAATACTTTCGAAACCCATTCCGAAAGAGAAAATGGCATCGAATTCATCGAAAAAAAATCTGAATTCCCCCCTCCACCCAAAAAGCACACTGTTATAGATCGACCTCAGCTATCCTATGCAAGAAAAATAATTTAAAAATATTGAAATACGAAAGAGCAATTTAAAAAAAACACATTATCTTGTGAGCGGCTTCTCGGTCCAGAATAGTTTAACCTTTCACTTACGTTCTTAACCTTTGTCTGGTCTCGCAGACTGCTGCTTTTTTTTTCATTTTTTATAATTTAATTTCTAACTTTTAGTTTAACTACAAACAGTACCGAAATTTTGTTTCTTTTTAAACGTTAGTGCTATCACCAGAGACTTTTGAATAGGTTATTTATAACAGCACCGCACAAAAAGTTTCGTACAAAGCCGCTTTCCGAGGAGTTAATCGCGCCTTTTATTAACCCTTTGGGGAAGAGCGACACGTATACGTGCAGCAAAATGGCTTAAGAATACTTGTTTATCCCCACCAGTAAAATTTTACTGTAAAATTTTCCTTATTCATTCAGAGTATTTTCTTGATTTTATAAGGCACACATTTCTGATTTTGAAAACCGGTGACAAAACATTAAAAATTTCGTAAAAGTCTCCCGTCGTGAAGGGGTTAATCTTTGGATTAATTTTTTTTCTGGCAGATTACTTCATAGTAGCAATGTGATAATTTCTGTAGCATCAGTTAGTTTAACTGAAAAATGAGATATCGGTTCACAAAAATAATAAACTGAATAATGAACTTGCCTTAAACTGAATGTAAATATTATTCAATACTGATGCTGGAACAGGATCAAATTTTTTATATGAGAAATACAATTTTTAAGAACCGAACTACTCCCCCCCCCAAAAAAAAAAAAAGAAAGTATATAAAAAACAGCATACAAAAATTACAATGCATCCAACCGCATTTAAAATTCATCAGTTTTATTCGACATTCTTTTAAATTTTTTCTCGATTTTTACAAATTTCCATTTAAAATTACGAGTTTACAAACCAATTTCTTAATTTTATCGCATGCAGCTGGATTTTTACTGTACTGGAACTAATTCTTGGGCCCCTTGCATCCATTTGGTAGGCGAAAAGTTAATATCTAACATTTTGTAATAAATGTGTGAACGGTACAACGAATAAAAACTTCAATCAAAATCGGAAAACACAAAAAAATCATACATCAGGCATAGATTGTAAAACTCTTATCAGTAGAATGTTAGGATTTTTTTTTCAATTAATGAAATGATATATCTAAATAAAGCACGTAAAAATACATAGCTCTGAAAAAATACCGGGTTATCCAGAAGTTTCGGGAGTTTTGAAATGTTAATAATTAGAAAACTATTGACAATAGGGTTATGCGGTTTTCACATATATGCTCAGAAAAGCGTGAAATTTTCCTTTATGATGTTCTTTTTTTTTTTTATAAATAATTAACATTTTTATCAACAGGAGGCGGTAGTATACAACATTGGAAGTTTCAATATCATGCGTTATATAAGCAGATGAATTGATTGCGCATCATCTTTCCTAAGATTATTGCTCAGATTTCTCGTTAAGGGTCATTAATGTTCAAACTCTTTTTCGAAGTTTAAGGAAATTACTTTTAACACTAGAACCGCGGCGACGGGTCATTTTGACACGTATCATGCCCAGAGATGTCAATTCGAACTAGAAAACCCTTTATAAAATAAGCAAATATAAGCTGACCAAAATAATTTCAATAAATTACTTAAACAGTTTTAAATGAAAATTCCGGTGAGAAATATTTTTATAAAACTTGAATGAATTTTTCCGCGGTTCTAGTGTTAAAAGGAATTTCGATGCAAAATTTGATGTTTAACTGCTATAGTTCAAAAATGCTTTCTTTGCATGACAAAACTTTGTTAACTAAGCAGTTTTACAAAAAGGATGAATCGACAAGTTTAGCTTTGAGTTCTTATCGTACAATGCGTGGAATTAATACCGGAAAATGACCGATGATCACTACAAATCTGAAGGCTATGATAAAAAGGTTTGAGGAAACAGGCTTATTGGAAGATCGCCAAAGAAGAGGGAAACCCCAAACGTCTGCTACCGATACGCAGTCCACATCGTCATCCCATGGTGAAAGCAGAGCACGTGCGATTTCATGACGAACTGGAATTTCTTATGGAACGGTATGGCGATCACTAAGGATCATCCTTAAAAGATAATCGTAAAAATTCAGCATGTGCATGAGTTAAAGTCTACTGATTTTATAGCACGTCAAGAATTTGCAATCGGGTTTTTGAAAATGATGCGGATTGGATTTCAAATGTTTTGTGGACAGATGAGGCACGCTTTTCCATGCGTGGATGCGTGAACACGCAAAACTGTTGCAATTGGGATAAAGAAAATCCTCATGCATTGGTAGAAAAACCTCTTCATGACGTAAATGTGACAGTGTCGTGCGGATTTACAGCTTCTTTCCTGATTGACCCTTTCTTCTTCGAGGAAATTTCCAGTGGTAAATTGCAAACAGTTTCCGTGACAGATGACAGATATGCAGTGCTTCTGAGGGATAAAGTCATCCCTCACTTGAAATAGAGAAAAGCGCTTCATTCCGTAACATTCATGCAGGATGGAGCGCCTCCTCATATCGCTTCTCCTGTCACGACGATCGTGATAATTACGTTTGGAGATACCGGTGTCCTGAGTCGCGCTTTTCTGCACGAATGGCCTCCAAGATATCTAGATCTTACCCCTTGTGACTTTTGGTTGTGGGGCTACTTGAAGTCTCGTGTATACAGGGATCGGCCTAAGTCATTGACCCAGCTGAAAGATGCTATACACCAGAATGTTTCAAAGATACCCTCTGAATTGCTTTTTAATGCTGTGCAGGCTGTTTTACATCGTCTCACGGCCGTACTTATAAGTGATGGGCGACATACTGAAAGTTGTAACCCTTCGACACTGATTCTTTACTTTAATGAGCTGTATCATGCCATAGCAATATTATACTATCCGTTTTAGCGCCACCTGTTGGCAAAAAGTATAACTAATATAACATATTTTTTTCTTATTAAAAACGAAATCCCACAAGTTTCTAAGAATTTCTGTGAAAACCGCATCTTTCTATTGTTTATACTTTAGTAATTATTAGCATTTTAAAACTTCCGGAACATCTGGATCACCCGGTACATTTCTGGCCATAGCTGTCCATATCCGGTAATGTGAGTGAATTGTATCTTGTCGTCCTGTATATTTTACAGGGGTGAAGGGGGAACATGGGGCATATATGACCATCACGTTTTTTCATTAGTTAATATATTTCATGTTATTTGAAAAAAATTACCAAAAATGACAGCACCAGTAAACATATGATAAAAATATTTTTAAGCTCTTAGGCTTTTTTTGTACTCAGTAGCCAAATACTCTTTTTAGATCTCAAAAGTAATATCTCAGTTCCTTACTTGATAAGCGAACAACTTTATTTATTTGAATTTTAATATTTTAATATATACTATAAATACTAATAAATATATTTTATAAAGTTTTATTTTTTCTAAAACTCAGAAATGTTAATGGTTTATCAATTTAAATCTAGCAGCCATGTAGGGCAATTGTTAACAAACTAGTTGGGGCACACATGAACAGTTCATAAATGCTTCAATAGACATTGTACGATTCTGTTCCTTTCAGAACAGGACATTTTTTCTTCATGAAAAATAATGTCAGCTCCAATATCTATATTTTTTCTGAAATAGAAGACAGCTCTGTTATAAAAAGCTGACATTGTAAGGTACCCTGGGGTAATAACGCCACGTTAAGGTTCTGCCAATTTTCACGGCTCAGTTTTAGATTGTATTTTTCAAATAAATATATGATTTGATACAGCAACTCATTGACTATCTATATAAAAAAAATAATTTAACAGATATGTATTCATAAAATGTAATGGCGTGATTTCTTGACCAATGCTATTTGGCGTTATTACCCACCTATATGGGTAATAACGCCATGCAAACAAAACTATGAAATAAGATGGACTAATTGCATGTAGATTGCCCAATTCTAAAAATACAAACTCTACAAAGTTAGAAATTGACAAATTGCATTCTACGCTATTGAAAATGTTCAATTTTTTGTGAAAGTTTAAGAAAAATAAAGGTGTGGGGGGGGGGGATGAGGCAAAAGAATATCAGACAGTGAGCTTCTTTTTGCTTAAAAAGGACCGCTTAAATAGAATTATTAGAAACATTGCACAGTTTTAACTGTGTTTATTTGAATCAGTATTTAGGATGTAGCTTGGCCAGTGTAGGGAATCAACCGGGGTATTAATGCCAAGGATTGGCGTTATTACCCAGTTATAGTTATTGCGCTGTACATTTTAAATTACAAATTATCTCGAGAAGATATCCAAAATCTTCAACAACATTTTGAAAGTCCATGAAATGTACTACAAATTAATGTAATTAACAAAGTATTTCTGGATTAAAAAAAAAATAGTCTTCACATCACAAAACGTATCTCGCAAATTTTAGATCAAGCGTTAATTTTAGTTGCTTGTAAAAACAATAAGACTTAAAAATGAAACAAATTAAGTTGAAGCTGTTTTCTGCGATTTATATGACTCAAAACCCTTCTGCGCAGAGCACATGGGTGTCATTTACCAGATTATTTCATAATTATGCATAATATTGGCACTTGGCGTTATTCCCCCCGCCTGACGTTATTACGCCAGACCATCTTATTAAAATTTTCACAAACATATGTGTTAGCAATTACATAAAAAGGGGCAAGCTCGTTTATGTTAAATTGTAATTTGGTGTTTTCTAAAATGCACCGAGTATTACTCATTATTTTACTTAAAGATTTACAAAAATATTTGTTATACATTTTTATTACAAAACGTATTACGTAAAACAACTTAGCAACTAGTTTTATTTCTTTATTTGTTCCAAACTTTCAAGGATGGCTTACTTTCATCTCTGAAATAGTTATATGTATATTTCTAATGGAGATCATATCAGTAATATTTTAAGAAAGACATTTTTTTTACTTATAACTATCGTTAAATCCCGACTGTAAGTTCCTCGTTCCATCTTTAAAAAGCAAAAAAAGTTAAATTTCGTTGTGGGGGCTATAATAGAGGTTTATAAAAAAAATCCTTAAAAATCCCTTCTTTGCTTGCCTTATTTCTTCAAAATTAATCATACAGAAGTGGGAATATTTTGTATTTCGGATGTTTTCCAATAAATGTTATCTAAATACCCCCTCTCTAAGTTCTCCCCTAAACAAAATTTAAAAGCTTCATTTTTTTTCAAATGTACTTCTTTATTTTTAATTCAATTTCAACAATCTTTAATCAATTAACTAAGTCTCTCTCCCCTCCTCTCATCTAATCTATTTATTATAATTTTAATTTCTTTGCCTTAAATATACCACACAGAAACTAGAGAAATACATTTATTTTATATAATTTATTGTGAATTTAATATTTAATAGCACTAATGATTGTGATTTCAAATGAATAACAGAATAAAAAACATGTTAAAGGATTTTTTTTCTTTGTGTTCTCATGTGCCCCACGTGTGTTCACAACTACCCCACTGGTGAGGTACATGTGAACTTCTTTTCTGAATTCATAAAATTGTTAAAGTAAAAAGAACTATAAAGGCGATTTTAAAAAGTTCTGTTTACTATATTGAGTAGTTTTTGTTTAACGCCGTTATGAGAAAAAGCTTGATTTATGTGAACTGTTCACATCTACCGTCGTCTCATCCATACTAACCGTGGAGGTATTACTAGAATTGCCGGTTTCCACACTGTATATTTTAAACGCTGTAGTCTAAACTAGCAACCGTCTTACAGTTTCTGAAAATATCCTGCAGATGTCATTGCGAGCGACTCTTCCGATTACGCGCCGTTGGTCATATAAGGGATTCAAAAATGTAACATTTTTTAACACTTTCCGACAAAGTTTTTTAAAAATATGCATTCGGTTTGTTTGTCCGTCTGTCCACGCTCTATCTCCCGTAAATATACTCGAATGAGGAAAAATTTATTGCAGAGAATTTTAACGACCTTACGTTATTGTAAATGTATTCAAACTGATATAAATCACTGAATTTCATTACGATTACATTAGAACAGGACACTCATAGCATTTTTAATCCATTTACAAGGACGCACAAAAGAAATCGGTTACAACACTGTCTTCGAATTGCTGGAAATACGTTTCAATTTCGGCATGCTATTTTAAGTTTTAATGTTATTTAGGCGCGTTTTTAAATATATAAATACGTATCACCTATAGTCGGCGTCTGATCCATCCGCCAGTCTGTCTGTCCGCACATAACAGCACAAAAACTACCCAACAGAATCGTTTGAAATTTTGAATATTTATTTGGTGCAGAATTTTGTTGAGGCATTTAAAATTTATTAAAATCGGATATATAGTTTAAATATAGACAGTCAGAAGTATTCCTTTACGTTACGGCCAATGGGATAAAATAGTTTCAGGTGCTTATTAATGATGTTACACCCGTCGAATATAATTAAATTTGCATTTATTAAGGTCATTAAAATATAAATTTTATAGATTATGCCACAAAAAGAATATTTATTATTCATTTATAGGGAACTACAATATAATTCCGTTACACAATGGTTCCGTTACATAACTGATGTGTCCCTTAACAATGAGGGACATCAGTTGAGACATATTTTAATTATGTTAAACTATTTCCCATATAATAAAATTATATACGTTCCTTAGGCTTCTTATAAGTTATTTCCGGTGTAACAGAAAATGCATTTCCATATTCTTGAATTAGATACAATATTTTAATTTATTAAATGGTGCAATTTTATTACATTTTTCTGAATGCGTTAGAAAGTGTTTTATAACCTACATTTAATGAATGTTTTTTTTAAACCATTACTGTGATAGTCGATTTTCATACTATTTATTCTAGACGCTATACCTGGCCAGTTCAGGAATGAGGCACACTGTTTGTTTGTTTGTTTGTTGAACAACATACATCTGACTTGTGTGCTCGACATGAAGCCTGCTTATAAGCCATCGTCAATATACAGGGACGAGATAGCACACAAGGAAATATTACAACACAAGAGAAGTACAACCAGGAGCTCCACACAAAGAGTGTGTGCAAGGGAGCCAGTGGGATTTGAACCCACAACCTCACGATCAGCGGCGTGACGTCTTAACCACTCAGCCACGGAGGCCCGAGGCACACTGTAAAAAATATGACTATTTTGCTGCATCATCACTGCACCGTTTTTATAGAAAACGACTACTTCAGGCTATCATGGAGCATTCTCATTGGCCAAAAGAATCATATTCTATAAAAGCGGGGTAGTGACGCTGCAGCAAAATAGTCATATTTTTTACAGTGCAATTTAACAAGAATTAGACTTATAGTATACACACTGTAAAAATATGACTATTTTGCTGCATCGTCACTCCACCGCTTTTATAGAAAACGACTACTTCAGACTATCATGGTGCATTCTCATTGACCAAAAGAGTAATATTCTGTAAAAGCGGGGGAGTGATGATGCAGCAAAATAGTCATATTTTTTACAGTGCACTGTAAAAATTATGATTATTTTGCTGCATCGTCACTCCACCACTTTTATAGAAAACGACTACTTCAGGTTATCATGGAGCATTCTCATTGGCCAAAAGAGTGATATTCTATGTTAAAAATCTGACCTATTTGCTGCAGCATTACTCCACCGCTTTTATAGAAAACGGTTTCTTTACTGTGTTATGGAGCATTCTCATTGATCATAAAATATATATTCTATAAAAGCTGTGGAGTAACGCTGCAGCAAATGGGTCAAATTTTTAACAGTGTATTGAAGATATCGGAAAAAATTACCTCTGTTTTTAAATCGGTTTTACACACTGTAAAAAATATGACTATTTTGCTGCATCGTCACTCCCCGGAATTTATATAATATCACTCTTTTGGCCAATGAGAATGCTCCATGATAGCTGAAGTAGTCGTTTTCTATAAAAGCGGTGGAGTGACGATGCAGCAAATTAGTTATATTTTTTACAGTGCAATCTGTTTTCTGACCAATGAAAACGTTCGATAGGCATTTATGTGGCGTTATCATTTGACAGAAAATAGATAGTCTTTACAAAAGAGATAATTTTTCATGGTATTTTGAACAGTAAAATATTAAAAATGCTTGAGGATAAGTTTTTGCCCAAACTCGTCTAAATCATAAAATATTGTACCCCGTTTGTCACCATTCCCATATAAAGGCATTCAATGCCAACAAATCCTCCTTAAACTGTAAAAAATATGACTATTCTGCTGCATCATCACTTCACTGCTTTTATGGAAAACGACTACTTCCGGCTATCATGGAACATTTTCATTGGCCAAAAGAGTGATATTCTATAAAAGCGGGGGAGTGACGATGCAGAAAATAGCCATATTTTTTTACAGTGTATTTTGCTGCATCGTCACTCCACCACTTTTATAGGATATCGCTATTTTGGCCAAAGAAAATGTTTCATAATACACTGTAAAAAATATTACTATTTTGCTGCATCGTCACTCCACCGCTTTTATAGAAAACGACTACATCAGGCTATCATGGAGCATTCTCATTGGCCAAAAGTGTCATATTCTATAAAAGCGGGGGAATGACGATGCAGCAAAATAGTCATATTTTTTACAGTGTACACTATTAAAAATTTGCAACTTTTGTTGCATCGTCACTCCACCACTTTTATAGGATATCGCTATTTTGGCCAAAGAAAATGTTTCATAATACACTGTAAAAAATATGACTATTTTGCTGCATCATCACTCCACCGCTTTTATAGAAAACGACTACATCAGGCTATCATGGAGCATTCTCATTGGCCAAAAGAGTGATATTCTATAAAAGCTGGGGAGTGACGATGCAGCAAAAGTTTCAATTTTTTAACAGTGTAGGTTGGAGAAAGCCTTGACACACTTTCGAGAACAGCAGTTAGAAAATATAGAGTAGAAATCGGCTATTCCTATAACCACAATGCCTAAAAAATATATTGAGGAAATAGGCTATTTCTGTAATGCTTTAAAAAGTGCTAATAAGCTGTATCTACAAATCAACAACGATGCGGAATGACAGTATGTCGATAAGAGTGCCATCTGGTAGCTCTTTTCAATATAAACAATTTATTGTCAGAAATTATAAAATTGTAAATATTGGCAACTAAATATAAGATACTTTGGACTGTTATAAATTTAGTTAAGAAAATATCGTGAAATAGGTTAAAGAATATCTATTAAAAGGAGTATATATCATTTCTAAATCGCTTCTGTAATGAAACAGAATAATTTTAGTTTGCAATTTGCTTTTTATACTCACAAAAAACTAACTACAGGATTTAAAATTAGCTACTAAGAAAATTTTATGCCTATTAACAAAATTATTATAGCAACAAAATTTCAAAATTCTTCATTTTAATCAATAAATTTGAACATAAATATATACTTGTCTGTTTTTTCATTCTCCAACTGTTGTGGAGTTTTAAATTGGACAAAACCAAAAACTATTTAGTCTAATGGAACTATAAATAACTTATTATCTAAATTAGACAGTTTAACTTTCAATAGCTCTTCTAACTGAATATTCTCTCACATAATTATTGGTTGCACATTTTAAAATATCGCTTCAAATGTAAAGTTTTCTTTAATGGTGGGGGAAATGCGGGGGGTATGAAAAGGGCAAAAGTTCTTTAGAAACAGAACAATACAGTCATTTATATTTAAACAAGTAAGAAAAACATTGCGTTAAGGATAGATTATGAAACGCTTTCCAACACTTCCTGAAATCTTTAACAAAACTTCGTTATTTACGGAAATAAGGTGTTACTGTCCATAGCCAAACTCTACTGCACCGAAACTCTACCTCTTTTACAGACTACCTTTATTCTTACCAATGAGAATGGTTTACTATATAGTCAAGTAACAGAATTTTATCAAAGCGGTGGAGTGATGATTAAGCAAATCCTGCACATTTTTAACAGTGTAAGACGCCTTTTCGCGTATCCCCCCTTTTAAATTTCGAATTTTTAAGGAATCGCTAGAGATAATTTATATCTTATAAATAATTACCATAATAAATTTCATGCTTGTGGTCCCTTCAGTAACACAAAAATCACCTTTCTAGAACGTTTTTTGGTCCTGCATCTTCTTTGGATTTGTGGCATCGAAATTAAATATAGCCTATGTTTGAATCCGGGCGGACACTATCATTTTGGTACCATTACTTTTGAAATTGGTTCGGTAATTCCGGAGATTAGCTAAACAAACAAACAAGCCAACAAATCAAAAAACCAACAAACAAACAAAAAACACACGCGCGCATTCCCCCCCCCCCCTTATAAATTTCGATTTTTTAAACAATGATAGAGATCATCTACGTGTCATAAGTAATTACCATGCTAAATCTCTTGCTTGTAGTCCCTTCAATAACACAAAAATATCATTTTTAGAGCGTTTTCTGCTTCTGCACCCCCTTTGGATTTGTGACATCGACATAAGATATAGCTTATGCTTGATTCCGGGCGAACATCATCATTTTGGCACTATCTCTTTTGAAACCGGTTTTGTATTTTCGGAGATTAACCCTTACAAACAAACTTTTCCTCTTTATAATATAGGTATAGTTATACTGCATATTATGCATAGTTTAAATTATGACTAAAAGCCGCATTTTTGTTTATACAGGAAGTTTAACATAAAAGATCTTAGAGGGAGGAATAAGACATGCCAGGAAAGGGAGGAATGGGACAAGTTTAATAAATCGAATGTAAATTGCTAATATGCAAATATCTATAGAGAGTAGTATATTAATAATAACATTAAAGATATATCCTTTTACTCTAAAGTATAAATAAATTCAACTGATAATTTTTTAATGTCATCTCTGACAGACAATCTTGTATTTTCCTTCCAGTCATGAAGATCCTGTAATTTTATATTCTAGAACAAACATTATCAACTTACAATCTTAGTAAAATTGTATACATAATCGATATAGTAGACACTAGACTACTTGTGTCTTATCATACATTGTGTAATAGATGTTCCATACCTCCGTGTTTGTAGAGAAGCATGGAACACATTTTGTAATTTACAATTTCTTTAACTATATAATTGTTTTTGAAAATTATGTTTCTATATTGCTCAAGAACATTAAAAAGTGTTTCATTTTGTATTTTATTAATCAAAATCTTTGTTTTTTTGTTAAACTAAGTTGATTTTCTTATTTTTTTAAGTGTCCTATTCCTCACCACTCTCCCTTACTACATTCATTTAATGAATTTGCAGCATGTATTTTACACGCATGAAACGATCATGATTATATGCTATGAATTTCAAAAGGTTAGAATAAATTATTTTTCGATATTATAAGTGTTTGAAAAGAAACATCACTTTACTAAATTTTTAATTTCTTAAACAATTAAAAATTTCAGTGTAAGTCAAAGATGGATTTATTTTATTTAAAAAAAATTTTTGGAATTTTGATCTGTTTAAGACATTAAACATTTTAGTTATTTATTAGTTTACATTTCTATGTAATTAAAATTGAAATTATATTAGAAAACATTTCAGATTATTACTAATCAGGAAATCGACATTTTTCAAATCTTTCCATAAATAAACTATACTGAAATTTGAACATTTTGTAATTTACATGTGCACAAGGGCATAATTAGATCTCGTCATAAATATCAATAGAAATACTTTTAACTGGGCTATATTTAAATATTTTAAATTTTCCACATCCTTATAGGAAGTCTCTATGTTTTTGTATTAAAAAACGCACGAGAATTAAATGTTTTCTAAAAGTTAAATATAAATAGTAATCTTTTAATATTTTTCAGCTGAAATTCTCTTTTTTTTTATTTAAGATTTGTTTTAAAATGTGTTATTTAATTTGAATAAAATTTAAATAATATACATTCAACTTTGAGCCGTAATGTTTTCTGAATTCAACTCGGATACATTGTTTGCTTTAAAATGAGCTCAGATTTGGCAGATGTCGCTGTGATCGACACTTTGTTATTCAGCATCGTTGTACTTTTATCGAATACAATTTTAGCACTATTTTGTGGCCGATTTCGATACTCTATCTTCTAGACGTTGTACTCCAAGTGATAATTTCGCTTTACTATCCGTCTTTTCTCGCAAACAAATATGGAAATTAACAATGAATGAAAAAATTCGGTGGCAAACAACTAGTGGGGAAAATCCAATGCAAAGGTGTGCTTTATTTTTTTCTGTCTTAGTTGTTCTATTGTATTTAGCTCCCAAGTTCACAGTAAGTGTATGTTTAAAATAATTCCCACTCCATATTCCTCAGTCTCCTTCAAGCCTCGGCGACGCGATCATCGTCGCTGAACAGGCTGTATATTTGTGAGTCTTCTTTGGGCGTGTTCAGCGCAACTTACCAAAGTAACCAATGTTACCGACCGATTGTAGGGCAGTACGAAAGCGAATTGTGGCACCAATGAAAACTATCCTGTTGAATTGTAGCTGACGTCACACGTCGCCTTGATTTTCATTTCGTACTTGTCTACAATCGGTAAGTCATCGGTAAGTTGTGCTGAACACGCTCTTTATTTCAGAGATAGGTTTTAAAGATAAGTATAAATCCGTGTGATTGATGAGTTGATTTCAACATTCATAATAACTGAGATTGGCGGATTTGCTTTTTACATTAAAATGGGTTTAGAGCAAAGTAAGCTCCAACCCGAAATTTTAGACGATCTACATAGATGCTCAGATTTTTCGAAGGAAGAAATTCTGGAAAAGCACAAAACATTTTTAAGTAGGCACCCAAGTGGACATTTACAGATGGAAGAATTCAAGGAAATGTATAAGAATCTTGTCACTCATGGAGATCCATCAGATTTTTCCGAGTATGTGTTTCGAGCTTTTGATACTAATGGTGATGGTGTGCTTGATTTTAGGGAATTTTTTATTGGACTATATATCACTTCTCGTGGAACAAAAGAACAGAAACTGAAGATGGCATTTAAAGTTTATGATCTCGATGGAGATGGATTTATTACATGTGACGAATTGCATAAAGTAATGGAATCTTTCCATAAGGTTTTTTATGTTCTGTATATGCCAGATTTGCAAAGGATTTCATCCCAACGTTTCAGAAAACTAGACTTAAACGACGATGGAAGAATATCACCTGAGGAATTTATGGAAATTGCCAAGAATGATTCAGTTGTTCTTAGTCTTTTGACCTATTTCAGTCGTTTGCCAAATACACCTATATGACTTGATTCACATGCACTACCGGGGAAACCATATTTATTTCGAACAGTTTGATCTTGCTTTTGATAAAATTCATCGTGGGTTGTATCTTGCAGAACATGTGCCTTTTCTATATTAATCATTATAAAGAAATCTTCTTTCATTATGAAATGAACAAAAACTTTCTTCTAATATGCAGTTTTTAATTTCGTTTAATCATTCATATTGAATTATATCTCATAAAGTACTTTTTCTTGTAGTTGATATACCACCTTGACATGATATTTCGACCAGTTGAAATATTTTATAACATTTTGATGTTTCTGAAACATGGTTTTTATCGCTAGTACTTTTAAAATGCTACATTTTAATGTGCTCAGTTTTCTAGCTAATATCTATGCTTTTATCTCAATAAATGTAACATAGGGACACTTGCATCGTTTGACTTGGAGTTAAGTGACTTTATATAAAATGTAACATTTTATTGAATTAAAAGTATATTTTTGTATTTTATGTCGTTTTTTTGTCTTGCAATTGCTGAAAGTTTTTATTACCATATTTTGAGTTAAAAATGATTAGTTTTGGCGAGTGTTTACCACTAGTTTGTTTTCCTTGCTCTTGATCTCAAAAGTAGATGTGCAATAATTGCAAATGTCTCCAAGTAAGCATTGACTACTTTATTGCATTCAAAATAATGGCTGAATTTTAGAACAAGCGAGACTTTGCGACCATTAATTTGACGAGGTGATTAAATAAGGGGGGGGGGGAGTAACTTGTAAACACTTGTTTTGTAAAAACTAATATTTGATTTTATGTCAAGTTTAGGAGGCTTCTCGCACGTATACCGGCTCCACTAGTGGCCAAGATGTTCTGTCCTCTCAACTGGAGGACGGCAGGTGCTGGGTTCAAACCCAATCGTGACCGTTTTCCGTGGCTTTCTTCGAACCTTTGATTTCCTTGCGTAAATACGGGTTAGGTTCCCTTAAAAAAAAAACCCCACACACACACACAGAGGGCATCTCACCCTTTTCGGGCCTATATCCTACGTGTTGATAATCGGCCGAGATAAAATAAAACCTAAAAACTGGCGCGTATACCATTGTGTTGATGTGGCCCTGATTCATGATCCTCAAGTTTCTTTTTATCAATGAATTTAATGGACTTCTCCAGCATCCACTCACCGCTGTCTGTCACGAAGGAGCTTTGTTCACAAGTGGCTTGTTTATTATGTGTTTTCTGTTAACGATTTTTTTCATGTGTCTTTTCTGCCTAAGGACTAAAGCTTTTTTAATGAGTCCCCGCATGTCGGGAAACTTACCGAATGGAACAAATAAAGTCTATACCGAATCCTAGCGATCTGGTGATCTTGTCCAGTTAGGCATAAAATAAAATTTGTCAGTGTTTTACCTTTATGGAAATCGCGAATCAAGATATGTTTAGGCTAATTGTCTTGTTAGCCTAAACATATGTAAAGTGTAAGAAGCACTTTGACATAAGTTAGCTTTCAACTTACTCAAGTCTTTAATGTGTTATCCCGTCTGTTTTTGCTGAATGTCTTCTTTATGTACTAGTATAAGAGAGACTGTGGAAAGTAATGGGGCATTTTTTCACACAAATAAAAAGATAAGCTTTTACAGTAAAGGTAAAATTTCAGTGCATAGTATACAAGATGAAACACTTTAATGTTCCTGAAAAATATAGAAACATTTCATGCAAAAATTATTTTGTAATTCAGGAAATTGTAAGTTGGAAAATGTGTCCCATTCCTCCCTAAAAGAATTGAGTTACATTAATCTATGGACCTTGTTTTGGTGTATTTTGTTAATGTTACTGTTTCAAACATATTTAAATTGACATATCTCCTAAGTGCTCTAAAGTTACTTACTATTGAACGTCGTCGTGTGCATTCATCTTTCATATAGAAAGGCGCAAAAAAGAAATCCTGTTATTTCTCTCTATGAACAATAAATACTGGAAGTGTGATTTCAGATGGGGAGTGCTTGTTTTTATTGAAAATAAACTACATAGTATATAGTAAAAATCTTATAAATCGGACTTGGGGCTGTACAACGCATCTGAAGTAAATTTCTGTTTATTGATGGAAATTGTTGGAGAATTTTTAACCATTGTATGCGTTCCCCAACTGTTAAAAATTGTAGCATATTATTCATTATAATATTGGGTATAATCATTGACAAATCATAATTGCAATTATGCCATAATCATAATTGGTGGCCGCTATAATTACTCAAAAATAGACATAATTTTAACAACGTAAAGCTTTAAATTGCCGGTGTTGCAAAGTACCTTGGCTAAAATAGAGCTATCCACTTATGATAATTACGGTCTGTTTGTCTTGCTTCTTAGTTTCCTTCAACAAAGAAATTGATTTTAAAAGCATTCTATTATTTCAAAAATTTAAGTTAAGATGTTAAATACAGTTGACTCCCTTAAATCCGCACTCCTAAAATCCGCAACTCTCTAAAATCCGCACATATTTTACAGATGTAAACAATGAAACATTCAGTTCAGATGTAGGTGCAAAATTTGACTTTTTTAGTTTGATATCAATTCCATACATTTTTTTATTTGTAATTTTTGTTAAGGTTATTGAATTCATGTTTTTTATAAAGAAAGGATAATTTATTTTAGAAAAAATAAAGATATTGCTGATATCATTGGTAATCATAAACTCACCAAATATATTTATGTATTAATCAACTTTTTCAGTTATTAAGTCTGGCTAAACCTGAAATAAAGCTTCATTATTTTATGTTCCTGATGTGAATTAGTAATGTACCTTTATGAGGCAAGTTTCATTGAATAATTTAGGAAAAACAAATTTCATCTTTATAATGAATATTTAATTGTACATTATTGATTATTAACTTGACCTTTGCTTTTAGTATTTTAATAATTTTAAGAATTATCTAAATTTTTATTATTTTAATTTGTGACTTATTCTAATATTTTAGTATATTGTAAGCATTCACTGTACTTTTGATTTCATTATTAATTACATTCAAATCATTGTTTAAAAAATGTAAACAAAACAATGACCAGAAATCCGCAAAATTCTAAAATCCGCAAAACCTCTGGTCCCAAGCTGTGCGGATTTGAGGGAGTCTACTGTAGATTGTTTTAATCAGATGTCTACTTCATATAACACTTAGAAAAATGCACATGTAGGAATATTTTTATCCATGTAAAACTATTGGGCAAAACTTGATGATTGACTCTTGAACCCATATATTTCTTAAGCGGGTTTTTAACCTGATGTGCAATTTTTTAACTGTCCAACTGCATATTTAACCTTCAACACATGTGACAGAAAATGTCCGATAACTACTGTGACGCGGTCTGCGAGATTGCCTTATCGAAAGATTAATAAAAGTTTAAATTAACTTATAAGATGGAGTTTCAATAAACTCTTTGAACAGGGCTGTTCTAATTAAAATTCAATTATTCAAAAGTCTTTGGAGATAGTACTATAGTTCCAAATGAAAGAAATTTTCAGTAGTGTTTGTAGTTAAATTGAAAATTACAAGTTAAGCTGTAAAACTTTAATAAAGTATCGGTCTGTGAGACCGGCAACATTAGTTAACCCTTTGAATCGCAGTGTTACAGGTCTGCAACATTAGTTAACCCTTTGAATCAGTGTTGCAGATCTGCAACATACCCAAAAACTCAATGTTATTTTGACAGTAAACTTCAAAGAACAATTTCGTTAATATTTTATTGCACTATTATTATAATTATTTCATTAAATTCGAAACAAACAGCGGTCCTTTTTTCTCGCATCAAATTTTGATTTATCGCTCGATCAGCTATACGTGATTTTTGCTGAATTAAACTCTTAAATACTGGAGTTTAAAATGTCTGCAGATGTGTACAAAGTATATTGTTTACAAAAATAAGTTTAAATTATCTATTTTAAGACCCTTTTTGAGCTAAGAAATTTATAGTATGTATAAAATAAACGTAAAATTTTGTTGGTTACAGACCTGCAACAACGCGCCATTTCTTGGAAAAAGGTCCATGTAAAAGATTTTTTAATACCTAAAGAACCAGATTAAAATTGCTTCTAATGGTTATATAAATTCAATTTCTTTCAGAAGAGCAAAATTATTGTAAAAGGGAAAAATTGCTGTTTTTAATGTTATTTAATTGCTATAGGGGAAATTGTGGATCTCCTCCCCTCGATAAAGTTAATACCAAGTCCAAAGATTACAAATAAAGAAAAGGTCGCACAGAAAAACAAACAGAAATAGTATAGGGGACCTACTTAACATATTCCACTAAAACAAGTATGCCTATGTGAAATCGGGCAATGGCCAAATTGGACAGAAAAAAGAATACTTTGTAAATACTCTGATTGTAAAGGCTTTACTCAAGCTGTTTGTGAGAAATGTGGTGTGGGACTTTGCTACAACAAAACTAACAATAGTTTCAAAATTTTTTTAAAACTAAAATTTAAAGTATTTTCAGTTATTTTACCATTTGGTAAGATGTTGCAGATATGCAACAAACCCATTTTTCTAAATACAATTTTATTTTTCTGTTTTGAATTTCTTTATTTTGCATGCTTAAAATGATGCATTTTAATGTGTAAGAATATTTTCAATCGAAGTTGAGTTACAAAGGGTTAAAGGTTAAACAAATGCAATCGAGGGAAATTTCATGGCATTTAGAAGATGGTTTTCGTTCACCGCCAAATTTTTGGATTTGTTGATATTTCCAATAATATCAGCTCAACAATCTTATGAGTTTTCAAAAATATTAGATGAAAAATGATAAAATGAAACTCATCACATTTTGTTTGCACGGAATGTAACTTTCGTTGCAACTTTTCAACACGCAACTGGTACGATTGGAACCTAACTTCCGTCCGTTAGTCAAAAATTTTTTTTAAAGTTGCGTTGATATTAAAATTACCAGTGCGTGGTTTTGCTAAATTTACCCCTACATACTCAATATGTTTTTAACTGAAAGCTTGAAATATCCATATACAACAAAACTTTCCATAAACTGAATATAAATTTTATTTAATATTGGTGCAGTAACGGAATAATCTTTATCTGATAATTAAGAACAATTTTTGAAGTCTAACAGGAAGATAGTATGTAGGTATGAAGGTAGTAACTTTTCAGGAAGATAGTATGCTAAAATATAAATAACCTTCAATCAAAATCGGTCAAGACCAAAAATTCAAGCATAGAATGTTAAACACTAACAAAGTATTACGAAATATTTTTTCATACAGTAAGTTGTGGTAACTTTAAAACACAGACATGTTTGTAGAACATACAGTTACAATGCTACGCAAAAACTGGATATTTCCATCTATGGATAGTTATTTCTGAATTTACGTTTTCATTTTGAGTTTTCTCAATTGTTGACTTAATATATTTTCTTTCATCTAATTACACAGTGAAGCTTAGTTACAGTACTCTGGAAGTGTTAAAGTGTTTCACAATCTATGATCTGGTCATGCTTTTTCTTCCTCACTTTGTACTAATGTAGCTCGCTATATTCATCAGTGTGAAGCCAAATCTCGTTTATTTAAAAGTTTCAGGTTGTCATAATAAAATAAATGCGATTCTAAATATCATAGTTTATTGTCTTTGAATTAGGGTCTTTACACCATGTGTAGCTAATCTGCCGTTTTAAGCAAAACAAACACACCCGTCTTTAAAATATTTGTCGAGTGCAGAAGACCCACAAGTGACGTCATTTGAAGGCATAAGTTTGCATTTAAATCTGCGTTTTACAGGATTAAAAATTTTGTAATTTACATAAAGTTTCGCTTTACTTCTTAGCTAATTTTCTACACAGCAAAAAGTTTCTTATTCATTTTATTCAGTTTACATTTCATGTTTGAATTTAAGAGTTTCTGGAAATATTTCAAACATTTGAATTTATTTTATATTTTTAAACTGACCAAAATAAATTTCAAGCTTAAAAAATGCTCAGATTTAAAAGTTTTTACTTTAAACTTAATAATACAATAAAAATAGTAAAAATGTTAAATACAGAGATAAAATGTTATTTTAGGGTAAAAACTACATAACTAGCAAGGGGTAAAATGAGTTTTATCCCCTTTTTTCAAATTAAATTTTTTTAGCAATTGATGTAATGATACGACCCTTTACACTGTGAATATTTTTCGTAAAACAAAACTTATTTTTAACTTCGATAAAAAAAATTTTAAGTGTCAAAACTCGAAATGCTGCACTTAGGGATTTCTTTTAAATAAGATATTCTTTTATGCATATTACTTTGCTATATTCCTGATATCGAATCAATAAACTAATGAATATTTCACTTCCTTTTTTCACGTGTGGAAATAAAATCTTACGTAGTTTATCGTTGACTTGTGTCCCTTTGAACTATATTTTTAATTCGCGATTTTGCAATCATTGTCAATGGTTATTATAGAAGTATCGAAAGCATAATTTTAAGATTTGAAATGTATTATTCATAATGATGATACATTTCTTAGTCTTTATTTAAAAATCCAGTAATATTTTGCATTAGATAATCTATAGAAATTGTGTGTTACTTTACTATGTCATTTTTAAAGCCTGTTTGTACAGTGGTTAGGACTCAGGCTACTAGTCAAAAGGTGTCGGAATTGAATCCCGACTCGGGCATATATATTTGTAGAGATTCGCATACAATTTAAAACGTTCTCATCATCATTCACTAAACTGCAGATTTCAACGCGCTGAAAGAGTTATTTAAATTGATATAAGAACACAGAAATTAACGTCTGAATTTATTAGTGGGAAATTACTGGATTAGGATATCGCCAGGGTATCTTAGATGGAAGAGCATCAGCACGGTACGCTGATGACCCAGGTTCGATTCCTGGCCCCGGCTAGTTTTTCACTCCATGCTGGGTTCTTGTATTAATTGTGTTTATGTCTGTCTTAATACATATATACCTTTAATAAATTGATATGATTCCACAGACTTAATGCAAGTTAAAAAAATTGAGTAGTTATTAATATTCTTCAGGATTATATTCATATATATAATTAAGTTTATTATACCATGTAGGCAAAATCATATATATATATGTGTGTGTGTGTGTGTGTATTTAGCATTTTAAAAAACAAAATAAAAATCATTACAATTTTGCCTAATTGTTCGGTTGCCAGAAAATCTCATACCCTCATGTTCAGATAATGAACGAAATGCCTTAAATAAATATGCCTTATTTAAAAACAAAAAACTATAAAACAATGCTGAAAGATTATTTTTCTGTATGCATACAATTTTATAATATGTGTATAATTAAAATTTCGGCCATTAACAAGCACGTGATGCTTATTTTCAGTATCGCCTAAAAGTAAAGTAATTTGCATATTTATTTATTACAAACAATAGCGAACTGAAATTGTAGCCGCTTATTTTAAAGTTAAATGACCTTCCTCTAAAAGGAGAGAACTGGGCTTCCGCAAAAGCACTTCAACTAGACAAACGTAATCAAGCATGAAAAGAAATGCTCTGCTACTTATCACAGCACTAATCTCCTTTGTATACGGAAAAAAATAGCAGAGGCATATCTCGTGATCTGCAAGGAAAGAGTTAAATCACGCCGCCTTTCTTGCAGCTTACGTCTTACCTGTTTGCCCTTGACCTAAGTAATATTACAGCAAGTTTTATTTTACTCAAACATATTCAGCATCGCAAAACTTATTTAGATGAGATTAAAATAAGAAAAATAAAACAATAGAAAAGGCACGTGGCACGCATAGATAACTATACACTTTCCACCTTTATGTATTTTTTACTGTAAGACCCGCTTGTAATTTCTTTCTTTTGAACGGTCTACTGAAATTACGTTTAAAAATTACTCTGTTCGCGATGGGCATCCGTTATAGAATTTTAATCTTTTACCACCGGAGTTTTCATATAGAAAATTTGCCTAATTTAATCGCATTGATGATGTGATTGAATAATGCAAAATTTTAAATTATACATTAATGGTAGAAATTAAAGATTTTGAGCACCTTTTACCGAACTTATATGCGACGATCGTGTCGTAAGGGTAAAACGGGCCCATAACTTTCATTTACGCATTATTAAAAAAATAATTTATGACAGAAAAATCAATCAAATAATCAAAATATTATGCATAGATTATGGAATATTTCGAGCTTTGTGAATGCATTACTTAAAATGATTCAGTTTAAACTTATTTTTGTTCAACCATCCAAAGAAATTAGATATTGTTTTACCTTAAAAGGCATTGATTAATATTTTTAAAAAGTAAGTTAAAAAATAGAGCCATTGCATAAGTTATTTAGGCACGATTTAAATTAAGGAATAATTGAAAAGTCATGTAGGTTTGGTTTGGTTTATTTTGTGTCGACCGATTATCTACTGGAGGGATATAGGCCGAGGGGGGGGGTGCCCTTCGTGGGGGTCTTTCTAAGGGAACCTAACCCGTATTTACGCAAGGTTCGAAGAAAACCACGAAAACTCCGAGCGGTTAGGTCGACGGCCGCGATTAGGTTCGAACCCAGTACCTGACGTCTACCAGTTGAGAGGTCAGGACCTCTCGGCCACTGGTGGGACCGAAAAGTCATGTAGAAATACTGTAAGTAAGGCGTCGGCGTCATCACCCGTATAATAGAGAAGATAATCAAGAGGTGATAGAAATATCGCAAGGGTGAAATTCATAGAAAACGGGTTTGTTAATGGGATTGGTGTGACTCGAATCTCAGTTGCGACAAGCTTCTTTAAAAAAATAACCCGTTCGGGACCAGCATATTTTAGATGAATTATATTCGGTTGGCTCCACGTTTTGTCGAATAATTAAATTTAGTTTATCAATCGAGAAAATGTGTTAATTAAATAAGAAAATTTTTACTTTTCTTTTTTTAGTGGCGTGAAAAACACGTGCTGTACGCATCTTTTGAAGATGCATATATGCACCTATGGTCTTGAAAAAGTTAACGCGTTTTAATTCGAAAAAAATATTTTAGAAATATTGGTACATTATATATTTTAATAGTATATTTTAAAATTAATTTGTCAAGTTATTATAAACCACTTATTACTGTTAAGAGCACTGTACAGATACCTTTTATTAAAATAGCAAATAAAGCCTTTGTGCAAATATGTATAATGATGGAAAAAATAATGATTAGAAATGCCCAAATAATGCATGAAAAGGTAGCAAACAACCATTTCGAATCTACTATCGAGATTCTCGATAGTACATTCGAAACGACTGCTTGCTACCTTTCCATGCATTATTTGTGCATTTCTAATCGTTGGCTTTCTATCATTATACTGATACCTTTTATTTGAAAAATTATAATTTAAATTTTAATCTCCATAAATTTTACCACGTAAATGTAAAATAATATTTAGATTTCATTATGAAATGAAATTTACATTAAGATTGTAAAGTTAGTGATTTTGTCAACCCAAGTAGTATTTATTTCTTATATATTATTTCATAAAAGTAAATAACAAAGATATTACTACGCTAAGATTTGCTCTATGTAAAATCTAATTAATAGTTAAACAAGATGCATTAAACATGATGCCAAACTTAAAGAAAAATTTTCATCTTCTTAATTTTATAGAGTATTTCAAACGTCGTAATCTATAAGCAATTATAAATAACTTATTATAAAAAACCACCTAAAAGTATCCTTCATTGCATATGGGAAAATTAACATTAAAATCTGCGTGACTTCAACGGGGGAAATTTAAAATAATACTTTGAATACTTTGTAAAATTAAACTTGCTTTAAAATGTAGATGTAAGAAAAATTTTCTAATCTTAAATAACATTTATTTCGTTCAAATAAATAGAATGACATCTAAGTATTAGTTTCATCAATATTTCAAATAAAGTAAAAACAAAAATAAAGTGACTACAAAATTTTCTCTATATAAAATCTACACAATTAAACCAATTCTATCAATCATGATATCAAATTTGATGAGAAAATTACTATCTATTCAGAATGCTCAATATTGCTTTGGAGAAACTAACGAAGCGAAAGTCTCTATCAAACATTATAACATTCAATAGTTTTATGAGATATAAAAGTGAATGTATGTCAAGAAAGCAAATTTGTAATTATGACTTCAAAAGTTCTTGATTTGTCAATTACTTTTATAAACACAGATAATTTGTATCCGTCGTACAAAAAAAGTTACATGAGTGCATTTAATTAAATTATAATTGGAACATAATGTTACCTTTTAAACAAAGCTCTTCATATTCTATAGATTTAGTTTGAGAGTCTCATTAGAACAATCGAATAAGGTAAATAAGGGTAAGTGCATTATCCGCTAGTAAAATCGTAATATCGGCCTAATACTTGAATATGTTTCTACGCCGTCTAGCCATCATAGGATATTTAAAACTTTGAATAAAAGGCAAAATAGGAATTGTATAAAATGGTATTTGAATACTTTGTATGCACTCTCAAAAAAAACTTCCGTCTTTTCACAGAAAATGTACTGGCAGCACTGCTGCCAGAAATTGTCTGTAGATTGACGATTTTCCGTTTATTTTTTTCTCCGTCAAAAGAAGAGAAATATCCGTCACTTGAAAAAAGTTTGGAAAAATTCAATGCGGAAGAGGTGGGGGTCGAACTCACGACCCCAGCATTACAAGGCCAGCGCTTATCCTCGGCGCACGATTGCTCATGGTTATGGTGCTTTAAAGTAGAAGCGTTCATTTCATATGGGTGTGGTTTGGTGTATTTCGTTAAAAAGCTTTTAATTTTGCAATTAATCTCGGAAAGATTTCATCTTTAATGAAACTGTGGCTGGGTTTTTTTTACGTTTAGTATTAATATAGTATAAAAATGTGAATTTTAAATATATTACGTAGATTGTTAGAGAAAAAACATGGATGTTATATTTTTATTCGATAAGATTTTTTTTTTACTATCAATTTTTTTTGCATTTTATTTTTTAATTAAAATATTTTTTAAATGTGTTCACTTAAAGTATATTTTATATGTGAATATTTATCATAGAAATAACTTAGTATATTGAACTTTGATTGTGAGAATTTTTGAACGAATAAAGAAAGTAATTGTTCGAAAACATTTTTATCTTTTGTTTTAAAACTAAATTAGACATTTTAATCAATAGAATATTTTTGTTTTTCATTTTAAAAATAAATTCGAATTTATTACTAACAGACCCAATGCGCATGCGTGCTAGATATAAACGGAATCTTTTCCTCATTTTTCGACGTCCGGAATGAACTCACAGAACAAATACGTTTTCTGGGAGAACAGAAGTTATATGTGAAAAAATAACGATAACTTAGTGTATATTGACGAATTTTTCTGGCAGTGTGTGGCTTCATTTTATTTTTCTAAACTCTGTATCATTTATCCTATATATCTGATTGTTTAAAAAGTTTCATGAGTATTGAAAAACACGCATTGTTCGCAAGTAAAATCTTAGCATCGCCCTAATACTTGAGTATGCTTCTACGCTGTATAGCCATCATAGGAAATTTCAAAATTTAATAAAAAGCAAAATAGGAATTGTATAAACTGGTATTTTAATATTTTGTGTGTGGAATCTTTAAGCTTCATTTTATTTTTCTAAATTCTGTGTAATTTATCCTATATATATCTGACTGTTTAAAAAGTTTCATTAGGATTATAAATCTCGTGATTATGCCCAAGTAGCAGGTATTTAATGAAATTCTTGCGTATATGACTGTTCTGTGAAGCACTCAAGATTTAGCATGCATGTTGTACGCTTATCTACCTGACTCTACATGAGTATTTTCAAACATTTTACATTTAATAACATTCTAAGTTAAAATAAAATTTCTTTCAATTCACTATTATTGTTTATTCATACAAGAAAAGTAAGTAATGCAATATTTTAAACAGCAACATATTACATTACAATAATCAATATTTTAGTACATTTTTTAAATTCTATGTTTTTTATTTGTTCGCTTATTTTATTAAGTAGATATTTGAAAAGGATACATGATGTCTGTTCCCCAGAATCTTTAACTTTGAATATATTTAATTCAATTTTTTTGCTTTCTTCTAATTTTATTAATTGAAGGCTATCTCATTTCAAATAAATAGGATGTTGATGCATCAAAATTTTTGCGATTTTTACAATTGGCAATTCAAAAAATATTTTCATTCTAGATACTAATATGATAGATTTATATATAACTAATAGATTAAAAAAAATTCTTTAAATTCTCAGGTTTCGTACACTACAAGGCTCTTTTACCAGAATATTTGTAAAATAATATTTGCCTTATTTAATGGAAGAAATTCTATTTTTAGATATAGCAGTCAGTACATTATGAATTTTCTGGTGTAAAACCACCTAAAATCTCAAGAATCCCCTGATGCGTATGAACCCAGATTCTACATTTTTATAATCAATATTTAATACCATGTTTAATATGTTACTATATTTATTGCAATGGCCTTAACTTTAAAATATAAGAGCAACATTTTCTTTTTCAACAGTCAAATATAATTGCTTTAAATTTGATTTTTCTGTTAGAACATTTTTTAATGAAAATTTGAAAGAGCTTACATGTATAATAAAACAACGATTTGATATTTTGGGGTCACTGGGCATTCTTTCGGCACATTTCCGCATCAACATATGGTTTAAGAAACACTTGAACATGTTATCGCATGTAGCTTATCGTTTCAGTAATAGTTGCATATTTGTAAAGTGCTTTATTATTCTTAGATTATTCAGCATTTAGGACAAAGCCGTACTTAACAACTATTAACCATAATTAATTTATAAAAGACATACAGATAATTATCCTGATTTCAAACATGATCAATGCAAAATATTGAATAATTTGATTTTAGATTTATTTCCCTTCGATACAATTTCAATTTGCTCAACAATTCAACAATTGCTCAATTTCTCTTTCATTAAAATATATTGACTTAGTCCTTAAAACATGATAAATATACTTAAGAAATATAGAATATAATGGCCTATGTAGTTAGCACTTTCGAGTTAAGTTAAGTAAAAAATGAAAAAGAATATTTTCAAGAAAGAAACGTAAAATAAAGCACATTGCATTTTACGAACTGAAATCATATCCAGAATTACTTTAACCCTTAACTGCTGTGAGAAAAATTATCGCATAACTAATGTTAGCCGTCTGTCAGACTGCTTGTTCTAAAGATGAATAAAATGTTAAAATAATTTTTAGAATAATATTTTTGTATTAAACTTTATATACAGGACTATTATAAATAAAATTCAGTTATTCAAAAGTCTCTGGAGATAGTAATAGGTCTCTAAATGAAACAAAATTTAACCAGTATCTATAGTTAAACTAAAAATTACGAGTTAAACTCCAAAACTTGAAAAACTCAGCGGTCTGTAAGACCACTAACAGTAGTTAAGGGTTAATTTCTTCTCATATTTCATTATCTAATTCTTCGATTTAGTAGTATCAATCACTAAAATGGAGTTAATTTTATCTATGTTTTTTATCGTATTATCAATTGGGCTTCATGATCCGGATCTAACTATTCGCTTTATACTGTATTTAAAAATTAAATGTGGTTATGAGTAGCCTAAGAGGCTACTTCACTCCCGCGAAAACACCCGTTCTCTAATGTTAATCCTATAGAAGATTTTTTTTAATATTTCGTTTACATTTCAATACTTATAAGGAATCTGGATCGCTGAGGTTGATCTCTACAAAGGCAGTTTTTTGCTTTTTCAATTTTGTTTGCAAGTTGTTTTAATTCTTTTTTTTATGAGATATTTTCCCATTAGAAACCAGTTTCAAAAGTAAAAAAAAAAAGAAAACCTGAAAGCAATATCTTAAAAGTAAAAAAAACAAAAACGGCCTTTTTAGAAATTGACCTGAACTATACAATACAAAACAAAAATAAGATCATTAAAAACATTGAAATGCAAAAGAGATATTTAAGAAAATTTCTCCCGTGGAATTAACATTAGCGTGTGGGTGTTTTCGCATGAGTGAAGTAGCCCTAAGACTCGCCACACACCAGTGAGACATTGAACGAAAAAACGTGCGACATGCGGCAATTTCACCCTGATAACAAAAAAAAAACCGGTTTGTCTGCGTCCTGTTGCACGATTTTTGACGCATGTCTTCCTTTTGCGTGGCGGGCCTTAAATAATAATCTGTATAACTTCATTCAATGATTCCCATGTAGTATTAATTTACAAAAGATTTCGATTTGTTATAATTTCAAAATGTATACGACACCTAAGCTTTTTTTTATATCTATATAATGATGCCTTTAAATGATACATATTTCCTAAATGAATGGCTGATTATTTTTTTTCTCTAAGTTTGCTTGGCAAGAAAATACTGCTCGACCAACTTTGAAAGACCTGCCTTGGCATACTGCCAAAAAAACGGACCTTTCCGAAGGTATGGAAGCGTTAGATTGAGACAAAATTTCTCTCCATTTCCGACAAAAGCAATCGTAGGAAACGCTCCCTTTTCATTTTTTCAGGAATACTGCATTTTAATAAATTACAGGATTTGCATTTCTTAAAAAGAGAAAATGAATGGTATTGATAATGTATTTTGTCCCATTCATTTTGCATCACCCTGCATTCTTTTATTATATGCAGAATTTTAAGCATACTGCTTCCTAATTATAGAAATATTTAACTGTGCTCGAAGAAGATTGGCATAAATGTCGCCTTTCTGATTTTTGGAGAGTTTTGCTTACTATGTTTGAAATATATTTTCTATTTTAACGAATTAGTGACCACCATGTTTCCTCTTTTAAACATTCATTTATACCTGCATGTTACATTATTAACAAAAATATCTTCTCTGTTAGTGTTTATATTATAGAAGGTATATAATTATGGTATTGTTTCTAATCGAATTACGTATACGCAAAATACACCAAATGTAAAAATAATTATAATAATGATTCAATGTTTAATAAATGTATTTCTAAATTTGAAGTTTGCCAGTATTAATTTTGTATGCAAATATTCGCGCATTTTACTCAATGTTAGATCTGAATGCCGGGGAAATCTAAAAATTTATTTTAGACGCACTCGTAGTAAAATATTCATTTTTATAAAAGAAAATATTTATTTCATTTTCAGACTATCTTTGTTTGGCGCAGCACGTCCCTAAAGGGATTTTGCGCCATTAAATCCTATACAACCGACCATTTCATTTTCAGTGACACCATTGAAGCTACTTGAGATGGGAGTCTCAATCTCATTGTCAACGGAATGAAAAAATGTTAAAATATAAAACCGTTATAAATAAAATTGCGTTAATTTAAATAGTAACATCATTTTTGTTCAAAAGTTTAAAAAAAATTAAAATATAAGAATGGGATTATTTTTTTAAAAGTGAGTGCGGGCCCTACTACAGATAAAGAGCTTCCATTTAAAAAAAATAACTATTAATATCGGTACTGTGGAAGGCTCAGGCTAGATGACTAAGAAAACAAGCTTGTTTTTTTTAATACATAGGTTATAATTAAATAGAAAGGACATAATTTTCAGAAATATTTTCATTTGTGCAAAGCAAGAATTTTAAAATAAATAGCAAAAGTTTAGTCTATTTAGGTGCAGGTATAACGTCAGTGAATACATGTCGTCATCGTTGGCAAAATTTTAACATACATTATAGTCATAGAGCAAAATTCATCTATTTCCCGAATGACGCCATTTTTCTCGCCGGAAACTTTTCGCGTTAGATATATACTTTTGATCATAGATTATTGTCTGCTATTTTATTGTCAGAGATTACTTATTATTATTTCACATTTAAATAGTTTATTCTTGTTTTTAATACATAATTACACACAATGCATAATTACGCACATTATTCTTTTCTTTTAAATACGATGACACAGTCACTGATGAAATCACGCTTCTGTTTGGTGGAATGGGATAAAACAAAATAAATTTATATTATAGATAGAAATGCTTAACCAAAATGCCTCTTTTAAAAACAAATATCATAAAAATATTTAAAAAATTAAAAATAACATATAAAAATGGAAATAAATTAAAAAATAGCTAGTTCGGGCAAATCTACAACTGAACAGCTTGATTTAAAAATAATAATTATCAAAGTGGATTTGGTAGAAAGTTCAAGGGTGATGGCTAAAAAGCAACTTGGTCTTTTAAATGTATAGATTACTAGCAAAACCCGCGACTTTGCTAGCGTAATACTTGAAATATACCGATACTTATACTATGTCTGATTTTCATTAGAAATAATAATGTATTAAGTAATAATTCAAAAACTTCCATTTAAGCCACAGTTTGACTAAATTTCATTCTTACATGCATTATTCCGAAATGAGACATAAAATAATACGAAGAACTAAAGATAATATTAAATAAACGATAATTTAGAAAATATTTTGAAACTTTTATAACAATTCTTACATTCCTTTCAGTATTAATCTGAAGTAATTATATTTTTTTAGAAACAATTTTCGTATGCATTTGCATTTTTAAATTAATCATCATGTCAAAATCCAAATTTCTTTTCTAAGGGTTTACCCTCTCTCGAAGGGTAGTGGTATTACTATAAAATGCCTATGTTAGAAAAAAGACGGTTACCATTAATTTGCAAATGTTAATTTTGAAATCAATTTGATATTTCCTAATATTCCATAGAAACGTAAATTAGAAAGTTTTTAAAGGCTTTTTTAGAATATTTATTGTTTCTGTTTACCCCAAGTGGTAGCAGTGCTGGCATAGAACAGAGAGGATTGTAGAGAATGTAGGATCATGAGAATGATCTATGTGGGATCAGAAAGTGTCACCATTGATTCAAAACCATCACTTTTATAATCGGTTTATTACTTCCTGAGCTTGCACAGAAATCGTAATTTACGAATTTTTTAGAACGCTTTTCGCACCGCCCCTTCACTTCGCAACTTTTTATTTCAAATTCACTCCTGATAGTTCTTAGAAGACATTTATATTTTGTAAGTAACTACCATGCCAAATTTAAAGTTTCTATACTCCTTAGTGTAATAAAAATTCCCATTTTGAATATTTTTGGATCTTACACCCTCTGTTGAAAGTGTCACAGACATAAAATGTTGCTTAAGTTTGGTATATTTTAACAGCTTTTGTCACCACCAATTTCCTTTTGACATCGGTTTGATACGTGCTCACATTGCTTACAGATTGCCATTCAGAAAGTTTTTACTTTATTAAAAATTTGCAGCATTTGCTGCATTGAAACTCCACCTCTTTTACATACTATCTTTATTCAGACCAATGAGAATGCTTTACTGTATAGTCAAGTAACAGATTTTTATCAAAGAGAGTGATAATTAAACAAATCCTGCAGATTTTTAACAGCGTAGGACGCCTTTTCGCGCAAATTTCAAATTTTTAAGAAAATGCTAGTGATCATTTATACCTTATAAGTAATTACTATGTTACATTTTATGCTTGTAGTCCCATGAGTAACACAAAAATTGCATTTTTAAAATGTTTTTTTTTCTTGCACTCCCTTTGGATTTGTGGCATCGACATAAGATATGGCCTATGTTTGATTCTGGGCAAACGCCATCATTTTGTTACCATTACTTTTGAAATCAGTTCGGTAGTTCCGGAGATTAGCCCAATAAACAAACTTTTCCTTTTTCCAATATAGATATAAATGATAATACTTTACTATATAATCAAGTAACAGATTTTTATCAAAGCGATAGAGTGATGATGAAGCAAATCCTGCAATTTTTTAACAGTCTAGGACACCTTTTCGCGCATTTCATGCTTGTAGTCCCATCAATAACACAAAATCGCATTTTTAGAACGTTTTCTGCTCCTGCACCCGCTTTGGATTTGTAGCATCGACATAAGGTATAGCGTATGTTTGAATCCGGGCGAACACCATCATTTTGGTACCATTACTTTTGAAATCAGTTCGGTAGTTCTGGAGATTAGCCAAACAAACAAAAAACAACAAACCAACAAAGAAAAGCTTATTCTAATTGCCGCCATTTTTGAGAAATGTCATAAAAATATTTTTAAATTAAAAATGGAAAAAAAAAATTGAAAAAATAATTAGTACAGGCGTATCTACAAAGAACGATTTTCATTTAAAAATAATAATAATCGAAATCGGTTCAGTGGAAAACTCAGGGCTGATGACTAAGTATACAGTACTTCGGATACAGTAGAGTAGCCGAAATCTTTTGTTTATCCCTGTAAATACTATCTGCTTTGTATTATACAGGAAGTAATTTGTAATCAACCTCAGCAACGTATATCAATTTCATATAATGTGAAATAGTTGAATATTATTTAAACGCGCCCCAAACAAATGTTTCAACATATACCATTATGTAATGGAATACTTTTGTGTAGCCCAGTAAATTCGTAAAAAATATTCTTTGCACCACACATTGTACAGAATGTATTGTATATACATTAAAGATACATATAAATTTCATTATGTGCAACAGGGAATAACATCATAAAAATGCACTTGAAACTATTTTTTCCCATTGGCCGTAATGTAACGGAATACTTTTGATTGTCCCTGTAATTGAAATATACATCAGATATTCATAAAATTTGAAATGACTCGACAAAATTATGCAACAAATATATCATTTAAATTTTAAAATGATTAGTTTGGGTAATTTTTGCTTTGTTATATGCAGACAGAAGGACTGATTGAACTATGACGATAGATGCTACGTATTTACGTAATTACGAACGCAAATCCAAAAATCTTAATTTTAATTTATACACCTCAATAATTAAATGAAAATAATCCATGTAGCAGTTTTAGCTAGACTGCTGAACACTTCAATATAAACAAAACTTTAACGCGAATATAAAAATTCTTAAAACATCCTCGATTCCTAATAAATGTTATGCAAAAAAACTGATATAAAAAATATAAATAAACTGAAAAAACATTGGTATACACATTCATATTTTTGAAAGTATAATGTATAAAGCAGCACTGAAAACAACTTCCCTCGCATCATGAATAGAAAAGAAGAAAGTAACACTTTCATAAAAATACATATATATCCTTCACGTATTATTTATACTGAAAATAATGCTTTTCCGAATTTGCCATGGAATCAACGAAAATGTGTTGTTCAAAATAACCATCTTACAGATACTGAAAATATATGAAAGGATTTTTAGTGTTTTCATCTTATATTTTCTATCTTAATAGTGGTAAGAAATATTGTAAGTTATATTAGATATCATACTTTAGACCTCTTGTATTAATTATATTCCATGTAACAACTGTCCAAAAGAAAAATGTTACTCATATATTTGTAACCTTCCTACCCTGTTCAAATTTTACTCAATCTTGATAAAAACATTTCACACCAGAATTTTCATTTAAAACATTTTAATGTATTTAATTGACTTGAGGGTAGGAAGGTAATCGCCAAATTATCACAGAAATAGACTAAAATATCTCTTTTATTAGGAATTATATCTTATACTTAAAAATACTTAGGCTGTCGTTTTCACTGAGAAATTATAACAAACTCTGACGTTATCAATACGCACACCCAGTTTTTACATGATATTTAGAATTTTCAACATTAGACTACAAAATGATAAATCTTTCGGTAAAATAGTTAACCCTTTAAGGGACAAGTAATTGTGTTTGTATAATGTTGAGTTTACACCGGAAAATTTGAATTTTTTTCCCTTAAATAAATAATAACTGCACATAAATTCTCTGTATTGAAAGAGTGGTGCGAGTTGAATTTAAAAATAATCGCAGTTGAATAGGCCGGCGGCAGAGGTCTGTGACGATGGAATTTCAAAGCTGATTTATCGTTATGATAATTGTTTTAATTAATACGGCAATTATGTTAAGAAGTAGCTGAAGAACGTGTCTTTCATACGTAAGTAACAAAACATGTTTCCTTTCATTATTTTTTTTTTTTATTCATAAACGTAGGTTACTTTCCGAATTGCCCTCGTATTATACATTATTTTGTGGAATGAGTAATTTGGATTTACATACTCACTACTTCTACAAATCCATTTCTATTAAAAGTGTTATAAGTTAAAAAAAAAAAATTCGAATAATAATTTAAAAATAGACATAATATGCATTGTAGCCTATATTTTCTTTCTATTTCTACATTGTGAAAAGAGAGGAGTATTGCTGAGTTTATTAAATTTGATTTGAGTTATTAGTTATTTGAGAGAGTATTTAATTTGAGTTTATAAAATGCCAAATGAGGTTAAATAGACTCTCGTTTTGGTGTGAATACCGAATAAAGTGTTATGATATACTCAAAATGGTTTAGTTTTAATCTTTGGAAATCAATTAAAAGAAGTTCAGGTGTAAAATTTTTAAATGACATGTAACTCAGTTCGGCGTTTTGAAATCCGTTTATAGCGGTCTTCCCAGGCTGGGATATTGTTTAACTTAGGTATAATGCTCAATAAGGATTAGTGATGTAAAAACAGTTAACAGAGCTTCTGTTGTGGTTTTGTCTGATTTGAAGGTGTGTTTATTTTAACTTGCTTGAGCTATTTTTTTTTCTTTGAAAAAGACAGCCAGACCGCGGTTCTGCTTTTAAATCAAAAAAAATTTCAACTTATAAAAAGTGTCATCAACATATATCATCCAACATTAAAAACTTAACAGGATAAATAATATTTCATCAAAATGATGCACATAAATTCACAGGGAATCGATGATAAAGAATATCCCATACTTAAACCATGAGATTGTTTGTAACATCTATTATTAAATTAGAAATTAGTTTGCATTACTCAAATCTACTTTTTCCTAATAGGTCAAAACTAATCATGATAATTTGATTGTCTTGCCTTTCTGGCTTCATTTATGTTCCAAATTAGCTAAAGTTTTAAAACTTTCACCCTTAATGTTGTTTTTAAAACCGTCATTAAACATAAATTCTTTAATACTAAGTCTCATCTTTCTCATCTTCAAAAATGGAGAGCCTATTAGGCTTTTTGCAATTGTTGTCATTTATTTTCTATAGGTCAAACAAAAACAAATCTCGAAATCCACTTATAAGAACACTCTCGTTACGTCTTTATCCAAGTAATTGCTAAATTTTCTACAGCCTGTTATTAGTGAAAATCAGGACATAGTTTTAATTTTAAAAATACAAAATTACCTCTTCGGTAATTACACATCCCTAATTGTACTTTCTCGAAAATATCTCGAAAATTTTTTATCTTAATTGTAACTTTATATTTATTAAAAAATCCGATTCAGTTCTCTGCAGCTTCGAAAAACCTATTCAGTTCAATTATATAATCCTATTATATCGTTTTTCATTCATGTATATAATTAATTTGCAATCCCTTTTTATTTACATTTAACTATTTGGAAAATAGTGGTTGTCCTCGGTAGAGATCTGGGAAATCTCAAGTATATCTTAATCTTTTTATTTGTTGAATTCCGCAACTTATTTTTCGTTCTGTGATTGTAGCCACGATGACAAAAAAAAATTAAAAAAAAACTTTTTTAAAAAAATAATAATTTGAAAACAAATTGTGATAAAGATTTGAAACAAATTTCATTTAAAAGTGCTTTTTTTCTCTACGCAATGGTGTAAAAATTTAAAATGTGCGATGATTAGTGGTTTAAAAATTTGCAGTTCCGAAAATTGTAAAAGTGAAATGTCATTTAATTTTTTTTTATGATGGGTCCAGGACTATTAATGTTTAATCCATGTCGTACGTAATATGAGGCGTTGAGAAGTAAGTCTGATCAAATCCATCAAATAAAAATGCACATTTTAAATAGTTGAAGTTGCATGCATATAAACTACTGTTTTTTACTTTCTTCTATCTTTACAAGAAGAAAGTATTGGATTCATGAAAATTTTCGACTTCCGGTTTTCGACGGATTTATACGTTTTAGGAGGTCCTGAACACGTTTTGACTATTTTTAGAAAATGTCTGTCTGTGAGTCTGTCCGTCTGTCTGTCTGTCTGTCTGTCTGTCTGTCTGTGACAAAAAATTTGTGGGCGCTCTATCTCAAGAACTAATGCTCGAAATTTAATAAAATTCTATATTCAGTTAGACCTTGATATGAATTAGTGCCTTTTGTGAAAATTGGCCTGCAGGTGGCGCTGCTATACTACGTTTTTCATGATTTTCAAGATTGCTATATCTCAAGAACTAATGCACAGAATTTCACCAAACTTCAGATTCTGTGACCCCTTGATATACATAGACGCTGATTAAGTTTTGGTGTAAATTGGCCAGCAGGTGGCGCTGCTATGCCACTTTTTCATGATTTTCATGATAGCTATATGTCATGAACTAATGCACAGAATTTCACCAAACTTCAGATTCTGTGACCCCTTGATATACATAGACGCTGATTAAGTTTTGGTGTAAATTGGCCAGCAGGTGGCGCTGCTATGCCACGTTTTTCATGATTTTCATGATAGCTATATCTCAAGAACTAATGCACAGAATTTCACCAAACTTCAGATTCCGCGATACCACGAGATACATAGCCGCTGATAAGGTTTTGGTGTGAACTGCCCTATAGGTGGCGCTGCTATGCTACATTTTGCACGATTTTTGCGATAGCTATATCTCAAGAACTAATGCAAAGAATTTCATCAAATTTTAGATTCTGTTACACTAGAATATATAACATAATTAGACACTGATTACATTTTGGTATTAACCTTGCAACAGATGGTGCAGCTATGCTGCATTTTGACCGATTTTTCCGATAGCTATATCTCAACAACCAACGCACAGAATTTCATCAAACTTCAGATTTTGTTACAAAATGAGATATAACATAGTTACATGATGATTACGTTTTGTTATAAATCCTTCAACTGATGGTGCTTCTGTGCTATATTTTACATGGTTTTTTTAATACTAGCTATATCTCAAGAACTAATGTACAGAATTTCATGAAACTTCAGATTCTTCTACACCATAACATAATTAGGCGCTTTTTTACGTTTTGGCATACATTGTCCAAGATATGGTGTTGCTGTGCTACGTTTTGCAGATTTTTTGTTATATCTCAAGAACTAAAGGACGAAATTCCATCAAATTTCAGTTTCTGTTAGGTCTTGACATAAATAGATGCTTATTAGGTTTTAGTATAAATTACCCAACATGAGGCACTACTAAGCTCATTTTCTCAAAATATTAATTAAATTTTGCGTTTTAGGCTATTCGGATACCAGAATCTCATTAGGCTAGGTCAAATGTTCGAGAAATTCGATAGTGGGTAACTTTGGGGTCACCACGTTTTTTTTTTTTTTTTTTTTTTTTTTTTTTTTTTTTTAAATATTAAAATGTACTTATGAGATAGAAGAAAGTTTTGGGATTGACACATCCAACTAGTTTATCATTGGTCTAGGAATATTAATGTTTAACGCATGGCGTACGCAATATATGACTCGTTGTGATCATCATAAAAATTATGTTTATTATTATTATTAATTTAAATATAGAATTTATTTATAAGTCTTTAAAATTTTAGTTTGTGAAAATATCATATTCCAAATAGTCGTTGTAATTTGTTAAATTATAATTTTCTTGTTGTTTATTTTATTAATTACTTTTATTATTATCCCTATTATTTTAACAGATGTTTTTATTATATTTTATTTATTTATTTTAAACTACATTATTAAATAATTTGATTTCATTTTTTTTCTATTTTCTCATAATACATATTTTGTAGTTTCTAGTAATTTCCTTTGATTTTTCTTAGTCCTTCTCTTCTTTCCAATCCTCCTTCTTTCCTGCTTTTCTATTGGCTGTTTTCGTTAAACTGTCGTATGTCTTTAATTTACTTTGACCTTTGCCTTGCAAGTCTTCTTTGCGTATTTTCAAGAAAGACAAAATTCTTTCGTAAAGACTTGTTCATTTCTTATTTTTATTGTGTTATTGAGGATTTTATTGCCTTTATTTAAAGTTACTTAAAACATTTTTACTACGCAAAAATTGTAGAATTTCTAATTAAAAATAAATGCAATAGTATTTCCATCCAATCAGCAATGCATTTCTGATTATCAAAATCTAGAAATCATATAACAGAATGTGCTATCTGCATTAATAATAAAAACTACTTCTTTTATGTGCAATTTTATATAGTCAAATATTTAGCGTCATATTTGTTCTAATTAAATGTATGTTAGTTTAACTTACATTATAATATCTGATGTCGTTCTGTAATTATTGATTTGGATGAGTATGCCATTCCGATAAATGTATTCAATATTTCCACTTTCCATGTTATTTTTATGTTTTCTACATCATTAATGTATACACAAGTATTTTTGTTGTTTGTTTGTTTATTTACATTGTTATATTTTGTCTTTTATTTGGCGCACCATATCCACATATAAAAATTTTTCACAAGTAAAACCAACCAACCAATCAGCTCTGTCCTAATTTCAGTTTAGTTCGAAAGCATTTTCTACGATTGTTTCTCTGTTAATCAAAACCAGTTTAAGGAAAACGAAGATTGCATTTTTATTTTTATAACAATTTTAATTTAATTGAAATATGTATGCTTTTATAAAGGAAAACAAAGGAAAACCCTTTACAATTTGTAAGCAAGCTTAAAACTTAACGATATCCATACAATATCAATTACTGAACTAAAAGTATACGTATTGCTCGAGATTCACTGGTTAACCCATAGTACTGTTTTAAATTATTAAGCAAATTTTAAATGTTAATTGCAGAAATTTTCAGTATTAGTAAATAATTAATACGAACATTAGAATTTTAAAAACAACAGGCATAAAAATTAATTTTATTTAACCTCTTCAGACCTGACACATTTTAAGCCATCGTAAAAATTATTTAACGCTTTGTTCCATCTATTTATACATATAGAAACATAATTCTGTAATAAAAAGTAAAATTATTATTATTAGTTTATATTTACTAGCAAGTACACATATGTGCACCTCGGATTCATACTGCAAAAAAAAACACTTCATTTTCCAAAAATTTATTTAAACGAGAAATTAGGTGGACAGTTGATACATATAAGCTTATTTTAGGTGTTATTTTCGAAAAAAAAATATTTTTTTTTATATATAGAGATATATATTGCATTTTGTACAAATAACCCTTGTTCTTGATTTGCAGTCTTCATACTTACGTTTTGAAGCAAAATTACTTTTTATAACGAGTAAATTGTTCAATTTTGTCATATCTAATGTAGTAAATTGGCTTTTAAATACCCTTACGTTGTTTTCACTGTGCTTTATTTGCGGAATCGTCTTCAAAATCGTTTTCAGATGAATAAATTTTGCGTGGTCTCCATGGTCGTCGTTCTTCCCTTACTTTGCTCCTATATTTCACCAATACTTATGCAATCTCTAAAAATACCGCAAGAGAGACAATCTGTCTTTTCGAGGAACTTCACCTGTTTTGCAATTTCTTATATACATTGTTCAACAAATGGAAATAACCAAATCTATAAAAATGTATAAAAACTCTTGTTGACTACTTTTTTATGTGAATAGAACAACGGTAGTAAGCTAAACACTTATCCTTTAAATCTGCACCACCCATACACGTTTTGTATTCACAATTGCAGGTTGTGTTACTTTAATTTTACATTTTTGATCTTTAGACCACCTAACACAACTCCTCTCGGGATTGCTATCGATGCAAGTCGAAAGCAAAGTTACACATTTGCTATCTTTCCAGTTTAGTATGCACATATCCTTCCCTACTCTTAGTGTCTCCTCTCACTCTCCGCGTTACAAATCTCGATCATTGATTTTTTTTATCTGTTCCTCCAAGTCTTTTGTTCATAATCATTCCAGTTTGGTAGATATTGTTCCTCAATAAAAAGTCGACACATTTTACATTAGTAATAAAAACTGTCCTAATAAATCACCCGTGTGTTGTCTTTTGGTATAAATTTAAAAAACAATTTGACAAAGCCTCCACCTATACCTAATCATAATTATTTTGAATCATCAGCTGGTACAATTCCTTTTCCATGATATATTTGGCAGTCAAGGGCATTATCATCCCTGGCGGATAAAATAAAGTTTTTTAAACTCAACAGATTAGGTTTTAACGGCACATAATGTCTAGATCCACAACGTCCAGCAATGGGAATCCAGTGATCTCTGTTCATCTAGTGATAAAGGTTTTGGCTTGGGCAGGGACAAACATTTAATTCTTACTGCATTCAAGATTAGATTTATTTTCCATAATTTGTCATCTGCTTAAAGATTACTTGATTTATCTGCAAAATGAAGAAATTTTCTAATTTCAAAAAATCGAACACGTGACATAGTACCTGTAATTCTAAGTACTGACAAGTCTTTTTGCCAATAGAAGCTTGCTTGGAGATATATTAAAGTTCCCATGTGTATGTGTACGCCTGCAACTTTTATAAGTTCATATTTAGATGCATTTATTGAGCGACGGTTTCGTGTTTGAACAGAATATAACGGAATTAGAATTGTTTGAACGGAATTGGTTTCATATGAAACTTTTTCTCAAAAATCTTCATTTAACTAATCTAGAAATGATTCAAAAGGATTTACGATGCTGGAAAATCTGCTTTTAGATAATCCTCTTCAATCAATGATCCTCGAAATACTATTAGAAGAAAAAAAGATTAAATAAATGTTTGCGAAAAGATAAAGTTTTATTCTCAAAATTATTATTCTACTGTGCTGTAACATAAGTTTTAAAAATTTACTTATTTTCAGCTTTCCATAACAAAGGCTCTTTAGGTTAAACTTTATTGTTACGTGGATTCGGGATAGATACTGGAGCAATATCTTCAATAGTTATATCTGTGTTATCTAAATTTTTATTGCCAGAAGACTCCATCACCATTGGCTTCATCAGTTTATTTACTCTTACAAAGATATAATAATTATGATTTTTAAAAATTAATGTTTAATTTAAAACATCAACAAAATGAGTTCTTATTTATAATTAAGTATATTTTTTTAATAATTCCACAACTTTAGCACTGCACCAATTAGATATCATTCAGTACAATTTTTTTGTGTGAGATGACTTCTTTCCAAAAACAAAGAATTGAAATCGGAGGTGCACATATGTGTACTTTACAAATTACAACTAATTTAAACAGATATTATGATCTAGCTAAAAAATTTAAATGATTTATGCAATACTGAAGAGTTTATAAGCATTCTTAAAAATTATTATGAATAAATATTAATTTTCTAATTATAAAAATGTACTTAATTTTTCGACATTATATATTTTTCGCCATTGCTCGTTTTTTTCCTCCAAAATTATATGAATTAAGACTGCTATCGCCATTTCTTGCTGAAACTAGAAAAAGCTAACGTACACAAATAACATCCACTCGTCTCAATAAAAAAATTTCAAATATTAAGTGAGATACGCAGTTGAAATCAGAGGTACACAAATGTGCACCTCAGGTCTGAAGAGGTTAAAATTATCATGATGAAACAATTCAAAGAAATTAAAAAATAGGAATATATAATTTTATGTAAAGACTGTCATATCTGATGTAATACACAATGACATGAGATATAGAATACATTTTTACTATAATCTAATATTTATGAATATTACTATAATTAATTCTATTAGATTAGTATTTCATAAATATAAAATAAACCTAAACTATCTTTATACACTTAAATATTTAAATACGAAAATTCCACGTGAAATTTATTACTAGTGTAGAAATTTCCAAACTGAATAAATGTTTAACACAAATGTAAACATTTCTAAAGCGTAAAAATAAGCGTGATTCAAAATAAATATTATTCAAAACGCTCTATATAAAAAAATTAAATAAAATGAAAAATTTTTGTTATCTATTTTCACAATTATGAAAGTAGATACATAAAATACATTATACATAAAATATTATATATGTTTCTTAACCCATGATGAATGAAAAATGAGAAATTAATATTTTTGATAGACATGGATTCATATTATTTCAGGTATTATATATACTGAAAGTAATGTCTTTTTCGAATTTGTGAAAGATCGAAGGAGAAAACCATTGTTGAAATTAACCCCTTCAAGTTACTAAACCTTTTCGGGTCTTGTGTTCCAATAATAGTATATGTCCTTTCATCGAGTATTATTTTGCTTTAATTATTACTTTGTTACTTTTGTTTTAATTATTTCTGTTTCAGGAGATAGTGTTTTTAATTCATAATTTGGGATGTAAAGGGTTAATGAAAAAAACAGGAAGTCCAATAATTCTGTTCATATTTCAAAAATACATAAAAGAAATAAAATTTTCCTTATCTGAGTTAGGTTTGTATCATATTTGTTAAAATGTCGAATTTTTTCCGCAAAAGAAAATGATTTCTTAATTTTTTTAATTATTTTTAGTTACAAAAAGTTTTATGGAGCAAAATATATACAAGTGTGACAATGTGTTAAATTGTTATGAGCTATAAAATGTAAGCGGAAATATGTTACTTTTAAAAGTTTTTTTTTCTTTTTAACCCTTTCAAATATTATCGACAAAGATTTTATAAATTCGGTTTTTCTGTCTGACTGCCGTCTGTCCGTACTCCAATTCGGCTAAATATATTCGAGTTGAAATGAATTTCTTATATGGTATTAAAATTGACTATAGAATGTTTGGCATTGAAAATGAAGGGTGTGCCTTTATAGTTCGTTCGCAGGGCAACTACGATTCCCGTTACACTGTGTGGAAAAATCTTTTGCTGTGCATTTTATTAAAATTACGATAGTTTAATTTTAAGGAAATTGATATGCATCACCCAGATGGACTACAACGAGTGTAAAATAAGCAACATTTACAGCTAATTTACAGGAACGCACAAAGTAATTCCATTACATTATGATCTATTGGGAGGGGGGACTGTTTTTAGTGCATTTTAAACCAAGAATGACAGCTGGGGCCTCATGAAGTCCATGAGTTTTATTATTTTTTTTTTTGTTTTGCTGTTATTCTTAGAATGATGCATTGGTGATTTCACAAATTCCGATTTTTTGTTGTTGTTGTTGTTGTTTTAAATTCCTAGAATGACGCACTGGGGTCTCGCAAACCCCGAATTTTTATTTTGTCAATTCCTAGAATGATACATTGGGGTCTTTCAAACCCCACAATTTCTGACAACCACTCACACTTTAAGTGAAAAGGATAGCCTTATTATTCCAATGGTTGATTGATTGATTGAATTGGGTTGAATGGCGCAAAATCCCTTAAGGGACATGCTGCGCCAACACAAAGACTAAAAGTATAAATGTAAAAAAGAGAAAATTGTCAAAATATCTGGATGGGGTAGCCCATCCAGATATAGTCAAGCAAATAAGTTTAGAAAAATAAAATATTAAAAATTACAGTAGATCTCATCCGAACGCCATTAAAGGGTATCCAAAATAAGATAGATTATATATAAAAATAAAAACCTGCATGTTTCAAAAAGTTAAAGAGTGCCCCATGAGGTGTTTCCCCAATGAGGTTGTCAAGATTGGTGATGATGAATTAAAATACATTCAGTACAAGTGCCGGAGGCCGGGACAGTCAGTTAGAAGATGATGAATGGTCAGGTGATCAAAATGACAATGAGGACACATGGGTTCATCCTCCCTAAGTAATAGATGTTTATGAGTGATTCTAGAGTGACCTATTCTCAAACGAGTCAGAAGAACATCTGTTTTCCTGGGATAGATTGGAGGCCAGATCATTATTGTTGGTTTGATATGATGCAGTTTATTATTGTATTCTAAATCCCAACTCTCTTGCCACTTATTTTGAATAAAATGGTTAATAATTAGTTTAACGTCTGAGAATGATATTTTATGATGTAATGGATTAAGTGCAAGTTTTGCAGCCTCATCTGCTTTCTCGTTACCAGGTATACCCATGTGTCCAGGTACCCAACAAAATAATATATGATAACCACGTCTTGTCAAATTATTATAAAAGTCTAAGATGGATGAGATATACGGATGCTTTTTAAAAGATTTAATTGCGTCAATAGAACTATTTGAGTCGGTATAGATGATAAAGGATGTGTTATGATGATGAGATATGTGTACCATGGCCCTTTCAATCAGTGGCGTAGCTACATGTTCAGCGCCCTGGAGCAAATTAAGTCTTGGCGCCCTCTTGTCACTTGAAAAAGTTCTGTACAATTTCGGAGCAATAAGATGTCTCCCTTCCCTCATAAATTTTGAGATTTTGTGTTTTCAGTACAATTTACACCCCCCCCCCGGCATCCCACAATGTCCCCTCTCTCTGGAACTGCCGAAATCCCTCCCGGAGAAAAGTTTCTGAATTCAAGATTGGTCTCACTCTTCAAGCAACGCACTTTTCAGCTTCTGTATGGTACTTCGAGATGGAACATGAGTTCCCATTTTCTTATTTAGAGCGTCCCAGACATATGATATAGGTCTGGAGATCTAACTGGCCAATACATCAAGCAAATATCCTCAATTTTCAGAAAATCGTCGACCATATGAGCTCTACTTGGACACGTGCTGTTGTCCATTAAAAGAAGACAAAACTGGATGCAACCCTATGGGAAATATGCGATCTTTAAGGCCTGCGTCCTCGGAAACTACCCGACTGATTTTGATGAAATTTAGAATCCATCTTCATTGAACTATGCTCAAAACTTATAGACTAAAAGGAGGCAGCACAGACAATCACCTCATCGAGTTCATAGCTGAAACTTTAGAATTAGTTAAAACTCAATTCGCATATTAAAACGCAACCGGTCTGCCAAGTCATATCTTGGTTGAAAACACATGAAAACACGATTTTTCTGGTTGACTCATAGGTTTATGATTATGTTTTCCTGCATTGAAAAGTATGAAAACATGGAGGTCTGGGAGCAAGAAAATAATTGTAAACCTACATGTCAATCGCTAAAATCGGGTTTTCAGGTGTTTTCCACCAAGGTATGTTTTGCAGACCGGTTGCGTTTTGATAGGTGAATCGAATTTTAACTAATTCTGAAATTTCAGCCGTGAACTCGATGAGAGGATTGTCTGAGCTGCCATCTCCCTGTCTATTGTGACGGAATGCTTTTTTTCTGTGACTAAAGCTTTCTATTTCAAAGCAATAATAATTTTTAAACTGAATTTTTGTCCTAAAAATCATTATTTATTTTAAAAAATGTTTTTTTTTAATTATTAAATAATATAAGATTGTTCAAATCTAATACTTGTAGCAAATTTAGTAACTATCAGCTTCACTTGTGGGAAGAAACAGCATTACCTGGTTTAGGGCGCACCAACCTCAGGTCCATACCCCGTGAGACTGAATGCGACTTAAATTTGTAAAACCCCATTTTTCTTTAGTTATCTTTAATTTATAGGCCTTTTTCAGCATGGTCAATTGAAAATTTATTGAAAATTATACCATCAGAAAAAAGTTTAAGATTTATAAATGAAAGTACGTTTTCTTTAAAACATGATGTTTGTATCTCCAAACGAATTATTCACTTTTGTATAAAATTAGGAATTATGAAGTTTTTATTAGTTGTTATATGCAGAAATACATGTTTAAAACGCACAGTATTTCTGTAAATTGCCCGGAAAGTTGAGAAGAGTAACTATAGGATTTTTCCCCTATATTATTGGAAAATTCATTGACCTACTAATATGTGCTATTGGATGGTGGTGGTAGAGGGTGAATGGTTGGGAGTGGGGGGTGAAGAGCCGAATTACGGCGTAAGCAAACTCACATTACTATTTTCGAAAAATGTATTTTTATGTTTTGCCTTATATATCCTAAAATTCTCCGATTAAATAAAGTTTAATGCGAAAAAATATTTTTTGAAAAAAGTTGTGTAAATTTGCATAGGCAATAATCTGGTTCTAAAAAACACTAAATTTGATTTTTTTTTTAATAAACAGCTTATTAATTATGCATTTAAGTTGGGATATTTTTAAAATCCCAAAAAAATTAATAGAGGTGTCAAGTATTATGATTTATTCGCAATTATTACAGATACTCAACAATAGTTACAGCGTTACAGGCATCGCATAAAAAATACGGTGAAAAAATGCGATTTTCGACACAGGATTGCAGAAAAAAATATGAATTTCGTCAAAACGTCGTAAAAAAGCCCAAATTTAATCAAAAACTCGCGGAAAAGCGCGATGTTAATCCAAAAGATTGGGAGAAATGCGAATTTCATCCAAGGCTTGCGTAAAAAAAGCAAATTTCGTCAAAGGTTCACGCAAAAGCGAAAGTTTAGTCAAAAAAAAAATCGTGACAAAATGCACAAATTTAGTTAAAAGAACGCAAACAACATGTAAACTTTTTCAAAAGATCGTGGAAAACGCTCAAATTCATTGACAGATCGCAAAAAACACGAATATTCGTCGAGATATCGCGAAAAATGCGGAAATTCATCGAGAGATCGTGAAAAACGCAAACATTCGTCGAGAGATCTCGAAAGCGCGGAAATTCATCGAGAGATTGCAAAGAATGTGCAAATTTTGTCAAAAGATCGCGATAAACGGGCAAATTTCGGCAAAAGATCGCAGAAAAGTCGCTAATTTCGTCAAAAGGGTGCGGAGAAAGTGAATGAACTAACTTTTGAAAATTTGGGTCCGCTTCTCCCCCCACTCCCAACTCTGGTTATTGGTAACTTTTATTGAAATCTTGGCATCTCTGATTTAAGCACAGTATTCGATTTGTTATTTCCTCCTCACTTCTTCCCTACCTCTAAATTTTGTAGCCTTGGACTGATGTGTAATCTCTTATTATTATTTGCTTATTTGTGTTCATGCATGTTTAGTTTTCGTGAAACAAAACAAAAAAAAAGCTTCAAAATTTTTGTTTTTTTTAGGTTTTTGTTTATGAAATAGTCCTTAATTTTCTGCAATTTGTCACACAATTTTTTTTATTGTAAAATAACTAAATAGCTAAGAAATTTCTGCTACATCGTAAATTTAGGTGTTTTCAGCAGTGGGTTTTTTGACTGTACTATTATTTCCGTACGGTAATGAACATGATAAATTTCCAAAACCTTTTTTAATAGAAATGTATCATGAAGATCATTGTTTGAAAACAGTGGTGGTTCTGTAAAAAAGTTTTCATTACTTTAAGATTTGAAAATCCTCAACTTAAAAAAAATCACGTTTGAGAAGTTAGTTACCTTAGGCTGCAATATGGTATGAATTCAAATTTCGCGAATAGAAGTAATTTCTTTTAGCTGTGAACAAAAACTTATTTTAAAACGAAATAGTTGAGGTTAAACACAAGATAAAATATATCATTGAAACATACTGTAACAACATTAATCTTTTTGTAGCTTGACTTTTTTTTCTTTTTTTCTTTTTCTTTTTTTTTTTTTTTTACTTTTGAAAAGTTGTTTTTTTAGTAAATTGGAGCATACTGTTTGTGATCTGATCTTGGGTCAGATCCTTGGGTCTTGTAATATCTGATACAATAAATAAAGTTTAAAAAAAAAAAAAATGCAAATATTTTTACAAATTTTCATTTCTTTCTAATTTTGCGCCCTTAGGATTCGTGCGCTTGGAGCAGTTTGCTCCAACTGCTCCACGGTAGCTACGCCCCTGCTTTCAATAGCAACCAATTCGGCAGTAAATATAGATGTAGAAGGATGAAGTCGATAACTGAGAGTCATACCATCACAATATACACCACAGCCAACTGTATTTCCGTTCTTTGAGCCATCTGTATAAATGTCCAAGTGGTTGCTAAAAATATCACGATGTGCAGCAAATAAGCGTTTAAAAACCACAAGGGCTAGATTCTTTTTTTCATAACCTTTAAAAGGATAAGGGTTGAGATAGCAGGTGGATTCCAAGGAGGGTAGATGTGCAATGGACAAGTGCCCATCTCAATATTATTCAAAGGGCTGTTGTTGATTATGCTTCTCATTCTTACACCAAAAGAAGGCACACAAGATGGACGATTCTGATAAAGAGTATCATTGTCAGAGTTTAAAATATAAGTATGAAGTGGATGACTATGATGTGAAAGGATACGGTAAAACAACTGCAGAGAAAGTTTTTCACGAGTATAATGTAATGAAGGTTCATTACAGTCAACATATAAGCTTAAAACAGGTGATGTACGAAACGCACCAGAGCAAACACGAAGTGCGCTATGGTGCACTGTGTCAAGTTTCTTAAGAACAGACTTACAAGCAGAACCGTAGACCTGGCAGGCATAGTCAATTTTTGCACGGATCATAGCACGATAAATCTTTAGAAGAGAGGTTCTGTCTGCTCCCCATGAAGTATTAGAAAGTACCCAAAGTAAATTTAGCGATTTTTCACATTTTGTCCTTAATTGTAAAACATGAGGTAAAAACGTAAGTTTATTGTCAAAATAGAGGCCAAGATAGCGGACATTGTCTACAACAGGAATTTGGGTTGATCCGATAAAAATTTCAGGGTCTGGATGCAGATCCCTACGTCTACAAAAATGCACACAGGAAGTTTTGTCATGAGAGATAACAAAGCCATTTTTATTAGTCCAAATAAGAATATTTCTAATAGCAATTTGCAATTGTCTTTCGATAAAACGTATATCCTCTCCCAAACACATAATCCGGAAGTCGTCAACATATAAATCTCCCTTCACACAAGGGGGTAGTTGATTGAGAATATCATTTATTTTAATAGCAAAGAGGGTGACACTCAGGACACTGCCCTGGGGAACACCCTCTTCTTGTACATAAAAACTAGAAAGAATTCCCCCTATACGAACTTGGAAAATTCGCATTGCAAGGACGTTTTTGATAAAAATAGGAAGGTTCCCACGCAAGTCCAAGTTAAAAAGGTCGCGGAGTATTCCATAACGCCAAGTTCTGTCATAGGCTTTCGCCATGTCAAAAAATACTGAGACCAAATGCCTGCGTTTAAGAAAAGCTGTTCTTATGTAGTGTTCAAGATGGATTAAATTATCGATAGTAGATCTACCACGTCGGAAACCACTTTGAAAAGCGGCAAGGTAGTTGTTTGTTTCTAAAACATGAATAAGGCGGCAATTGACCATCTTTTCGAGAACTTTGCAAAGGCAGCTAGATAAGGCAATAGGCCTGTAATTATTAGGATCAGTAGCATCTTTTCCTGGTTTAGGAAAAGGAATAACGATGGCTCTGCACCAAGCATTAGGGAAAATGTGTTCTGTCCATATTCTATTAAAAAAAGAAAGCAGATTATTAAGAGAAATTGGAGAAAGGTGCTTGAGCATGACATAAGTGATGCCATCATGTCCAGGAGCAGATAAACGACTGTCATGTAAGCATTTTAAAAGTTCAGATAAAATAAATGGTTTGTTGTATGAAAATGAATTATGACTATTAAAATCAATACTGGTCTTTTCAGTTTTTCTTTTATAAGATAAAAAAGGTTCAGGATATGAATCTGAATTTGAAATAGAAGCTAGGATATTCCCTATTGTCTCAGCTATGTTTTTGGTAGAAGTGATGGTTTGACCGTTCAGTTTTAAAATTGAAATATGGCTTTCAGAATACAGACCCATGCAGTTTTTCACCCTTTTCCAAAGCTCTTTACTGGATGTGTTAGAGTTTATGCTTGAAACATACTTAATCCAGGATTCACGCTGGCTTTTGCGTCTTATTCGTCTAGCCTCTGCCTTTGCTTTTTTAAATGCTATATAATTAGTGTTGTTGGGGTATCTTCGAAATATACCCCAAGCTTTTTGTTGTTTTTTCTTTACTAATTGGCAATCACTATTCCACCAAGATTTTCTGTTTTTATGAACATATGAAGTTTTAGGGATGCTAGCATCAGCAGCATTGATAATACAATGAGTTATATTATCAAGTGCTTTGTCAATGTCACCCTCTATCACGTTATTTGTGATGTTCGCAAGTGCTGTGAAAGTTGGCCAATTGGCTCTGTCATACACATACCTTTTAGTATAATTATTGGAATCCGCACTTGGAGTAGTCAATGAGATAAACGTAGGAAAGTGATCACTGCCGTGTAGATCATTTGAGATCCAAAAGTTCCAAAATGGATAGATTGACGGGGAGCATATAATAAGATCAATTGCATGAAAAGAGCGTGTAGGTTCATGGAAGTAGGTATGATCACCATTATTGAGTAGGCATAAGCCATTGTCAGAAATTAATTTTTCTATTATTTCTCCACGTTGATTGTTATCAGAACTGCCCCAGAGTTGGTTATGAGCATTAAAATCTCCAACGATGATAAAAGGAGTGGGGAGTTGGAGAATGAGATTATCTAGATGTGCTGACTGAATGGACTGGTTTGGTGGTAAGTAAATTGTACATATTGTTATAAGCCGGTTTATATGGACACGGACAGCAACAGCTTGTAAATTAGTATTTAAACTGATAAGCGAATGAGGTAACGTGCGAGAAATGAAGAGAGTCACTCCTCCAGTGGCCCTATCACTACCAGTGAAGTCTTTCCTGTAAGTAGCGTAATTGCGCAATTTTGCTTTGTTATTTGGTTTTAGATTGGTTTCTTGTAGAGCTAAGCAGAGTGGTTGATGGTCAGAGAGAATGTCCCGGATTTCGTCATGTTTATTAAGATAACCACGGCAGTTCCATGATATGATATTATTCATGATTAGGAGAGTTAGGTTTGTGTATTTATGTTATTATAATTACCACAAGCTTTTATAGTGTTAATGAGGCACAAATTCATCAAATACAATATTTTCGTCTACATCCGAGTCATTGCTATAGGGTTCGGATTCCATTTCCTCATCCACGTAATGCTGCAATTGCTTTGGATCTTTGATATTTTTTATAATTGAGCTGATGCCAGAATTTTTCTTCCCCCTCCCCACAGTCTTCCATACTAGAGAGGCTGTAGTTGAGGTTTTTTTAGTTGTTTGTATAGGGGTTTTTTTAGGTTCTGTTTTCTGGGGATATCAGGTTTCTGTGCTATTTTCGTATTCGTGGCAGCTTTAGTCTTAGTTTGGGGTTGAGATGACTTATTGGGTAGAGCTGTCAATTTCTGTTGTTTCTTCTCTAAGTCAACTATTTTTACTGGTTCAGCGGATGGGGTGTTTGTCGATTGCGTTACGGTAGATTTACCTTGTGGTTATGAGACATCAGTTTGTGTAGCCATGTGTCTTACGGCTGTTGATTGTTTCTTCAGTAAGCTGGAGTAGGTAATTCCGACAGATGGGGTTCTATTTTCAACTAGTTTACGGGCATCAGGATAAGATAAATTCTGAGTTATTTTTATAGTAACTATTTCTTTTTCACGGTTCCAGTTAGGGCACTTGCGGAAATATGCTGTATGATTTCCTTTACAGTTAACGCAGCATTCGGATTTTTCACATGAGGTATTGTCGTGGCCGACCTCTGCACAACGTGCACAGGTGAGAGATCCACGACAGTTTGTTTTAGTATGACCGTAACGCTGACATTTAAAACAGCGGGTGGGATTTGGTATATAGGGTCTGACTTTACCGTTTAGATATCCTGCTTTAATTCTAGGTGGTAAAGTAGTGCTATTGAAGGTTAGAATAATATGCTTAGTGGGAATTATCTGCTCGTTTTTACTGATGGTGATACGGCGTACATCTATGACATTTTGGTCTTTTAAATTTTCTAAAAGTTCATCTTTGTTTCAGTATAAAAGATCAGGTTCTGATATTACTCAGCGGCTTGTATTTAAAGTTCTATGTACTTGTACGGAAACAGAAAAAGTGCCTATTGTAGTGCAATTAGAGAGATATTGTGATTGTTTGGTTGTAGAAACCTCAACCAGCAAATCGCCAGATTGTAATTTTTTGAGAGAATAGCCATCTCCCAAGACAGACTGAAAAGTTTTAGAGATAAGAAATGGTGAAGTTTTTTAAAGGAGCAATCAGAGTGACTATCAGTACGTTTCACAATGAAAAAGCGAGTAAATGAGAGAGGCAGTACAGTTTGTTGCTCTCCACTAGGGAGAGAAATAGAAGGAAAAGAAGTGTTTCCATCCATATTTGAAAATAATAAAATTCGGACCCCGGCCGTACCACCCACTCCCGAGCCCTACAAGGGGATGCACATTCGTGCACCCGTGGTAACCAGGGCCCATACGGTCACAAGACAACCCTATGCCAGTCTCCACCCTTAACGAGATGACTAGTAGTTGCTCGATCACTTGATCCCTAAAGCCAGTGACAAAAGCCAGCTGACCAGCCGATTGATGCATACGGGACCAAATGCACCTCCCGTCTTCCTGAAGCAGAGGCCAAAGCAGTGTGTTGGTTTCCCTCAACTGCCAGGATCCCCCTTTCCAGGGACACGGGTCGCCACGCACGGCCAACACGTGGGTGGTTTACAACTCTCCATGAGTCGATATACAGGATGATATCGGCCCATACAGAATTGCTCTCACCTCCGAAGAGGAAACCACAATGAGAGTGAAACAAAGATGAAAGGAAGACAAGAGGAGTAAGAGGAAAAGGAAAAGAGAAAGATCACTCAGGTGCCCCGGGGTTGTGAAGCCCGTGAATACCTAAAGAAGGTATCCCCCTGGGGGAATTATTCCAATGGATTGGCACCTATTCGATACCAACTTCGATATCGTTGCGAATTGCAGCAAAATTTCGAATAGATAGATTCCTTTTGGATCTTTTAGGTCCCAGTCTATCAATTTTTTTTTAATTATATGTGTCATTCTATTTTTTATGTATATATATATTTTTTTTTATCTCTAAAATATTTAGTCAAAAGATATTTAGAGAGTATTTTAGACTCCAGTGCATGAGATTAATTCAAAATTTATATGCGTGTCATTTTAAGGCTAATGATGATATGATTTTAAACATAATGAAATCACAAAAAAAAATTATAGCGTTGTTTTCCATAGAATATAGAGTGCATAACATTTATCGTTTATTTATAGATATACCATTTTTTAAAAATGTTACAGGATTGACCAAGATGGTTAACTTCTGGAAGTGCACTTTCCGCTAAGGTACGCATTTTTATACTTTTATACTTAATTTTTAAAGTATTAGGTGGCGTGGGAAAATTTCTATTCGTCACATACAGAGCTACACAGTAGCTCTCACACACAGTACCGTATATAAACAGCAATTGCTGAAATGTATTTATACCGAGTAATGTGTTTTGTTTGTTTGTTTTTTATTGATTAGTTAGATATCTCATTTCATTGTACGAAAATTGAAGTTTTTCAATAATATTCCATTAATTAGTATTCAGATAGAGCTTGGTGCAATGCAATGGAATACAAAACTATCAACGTTTAAAAGCACCAAATATTGTGTATAAATAGCAGACCGGTTTCGGTAGCATTTAGCGTACCGTCATCAGTGCTCAAATGACGGTACGCTAAATGAGCACTGATGACGGTACGCTAAATGTTACCGAAACCGGTCTGCTATTTATACACAATATTTGGTGCTTTTAAACGTTGATAGTTTTGCATTCCAATATTCCATTACTGTTGTTTCATAATCAATTCCACTCTTACTTTTCTTCGCCTAAACATTTTTTTTTTTTTGACAAGTCTTACGGTACAAATTGAACTCCGGTAAATCAATGTGTATAACATGTAAATCATATTTGAAATCTGAACCTGTTTATGTATTTCTTTAATTTATTTTCTCTTTTCACAAAAAATCCCACTTTGACAAGTAAGCCTTACACTGATACAACAATGTGTTATTTTTATGAATTTTTGAAATATGAGTTTCCTGATATAAATCCTTTAAAATGTATAAAGCAACATTCTAAGCTCTTTTTCTCTTATCATGAATATAAGAGAAGGGAATATACAATTTTCCTAAAAATATACATTACATTCTTATCCTTTCATGTACTACTTTTAAGGAAAATAATGCATTTTCCGAATTAGTGAGATATTCGACATAAACAATATTGTTGAAATAAATCCTTTATAGTTATTGAAATAAATCTAAAAAGGATTTACAATTTTCCTTTTATTTTATATTTGTTATTAAATATATTTTTACCTTTTGAGCATAAATGTAAAAAATGCTTTTTTATTCCCCATCGAAAATTCGTTTAAGCAAAATAAAACATGCTCTTTCACTTAACCCTTTAAGATCGGAGAAAGATTTTTCTGCAGTGGGAAATATATGAATTTTAAAGCAATGTAAATTGATTTTTATATGTTCGATTATTCTTTCATAGCTACATTTTTTATAGTTTGTATTTCTAGGCATTGAAACTGTTTAGGACTGACTAACTTGCCATGAAGTCAAAAAATTCGAAAGCGCATGATCATGTGTATTAAATTTTAAGGGTTTAAATCACAATAAAAATCTCCTTTAATGTGTCTTAATTCAACAATCTATTAGAGTAAAGTCATTAGTAATCAATAGTGTATCAATAAGAAACAGTTTAAGAATTTGAAGAAAATGATATGCTTTTACGTTCTGCTTGAAAATGAATGGTTCTTTTCGTTAATATCGCAAAAACTACGTGATAGGACAAAAGACAGTCTCATCGGTTAATAGAAACTCTTCGCTACAGCATGTTAAATCTAACTAAGTCCGATATCATTTTCATTTTCATTTTTATTTGTTTCTTTTTTTTCTAAAAAGAAAATTTTTCTAAAAAAGAAAAATTTTCTAAAAAAGAAAATTTTTCGAAATTATTACCGGTTTAAAACAGATTTATACGCTTTAAGGGTCAAAAATCCCTTACAACATTTTTTTTTTCTTTGTATAAGTATACTTTTTTACCCTTGAAAAATGCATGAAGTTTTGCATATGAGCCAAAATTCAGATATATGATTTGGCTATGGCCTAGGTGAATATAGGAACATTTTGTTGTAATAGCAATTTTCGTGTCTTTTCATTATTGTGCCATTCATAAGTGCTCAAAGTTACGCATAGACATTAACCAAACTTCATTTATATGTTTTTGGCAACGACCAGCAGGTTATACGTGAATTTGGAAACATTATGCTAGAAGGGACTCTGTAATAGCAATTTTTGTGCCTTTTCATTATTATGTCTTTGAAAAGTACACGAAGTTATGCGTAAAATTGAACCAAACTTCATTTATACGTTTTTGACAATGAATTTCAGGTCCCCGTTGAAAATGGCAATTTTCTCCCAGAAGAAGGACACTGTGCTAGCAATTTTTCATAGTTCTGTGTTCTGTTGTGCTGTTCAAGTACCGACGGGCAATTCGTCTTAATATAACTCGGAGATTCTCAGCCGCTGATGTACAAAAGAATAACGAAAACTATTAATTTTTTTAAATATTATGATAGAGATTGACTCATTTTTTACTCCGACTAGCAAAATGAAGCAGAAATAGAAAAAAGAAATCAAACTTGGTGTATTACTGAAGTAACAAAACTGAAGCATTAACATGTGTAACAACTTTTTGAAATATTAATATGTATGAGAAAGAAGTAAGTTTTAAGATTGGCACATCCAACTAGATATTTTTTTAGAATAAGAATAATCACCACCATTTCAACATGCCATCGGAGATATTTAAACCTCGTGAAATCTGAATATGTGTAAAATTTAAGGTGCTAGGAAATATCGATTACTAAAACAAATCTCTCGTAATGGTTTTTGGCGTTCGTCTTACTGATTTAGACACGTCGTTAATTAATCCACTTTAACCCTTTCAGGAGGAAGGTACTTGTATTCGTAAATTTTGAAATAATTGACTGACACCCGTATTTACAAGAAAATTTATTTGTAAACAAGTAAAAATATATTTTCGCAAACTTAATAAAAGTGAAATTTTCTTTAAAAAATCGGGTGAATGGAATAGTAAGAGATTAAAATTTTGTGATGTCATAGGGACATCACCGCTCTCCAGAGGGTTAAATATGAAAGTTTTCTATCTCATATTGACCAATTAGTTACACACATGTCCATTATATAAAATCTGGAAACGTAATATATGAGCTCAAGAGTATTTTGTAAATAATTGGCAAATGTATTTTCATCCTTGTGGTTGATGAAGAAGAGGATTCCTAATTTTGTTTTAAAAAGAATAACAATTTGCAAAAAAATATACGATTGATAGTTGCCAACTTGCTTTAAAATATTTGTTATATTAACTTCGCATATTCATTAATCTGAACCCGGTATCTAAAACGACAAATACTGTTTCTTTTCATTTTGACAGAGTTCATCAGGAATTAAAAAAACTGATGCAAAAAAAACTTTTTTTTTCACTTTTAATTAATATTTCGAAGTTTCTTGCAATAATTTTACCATGTTATTGCAAGGAAGCAAGTTCTGGTTGGTATGAAAAAAAAAAAAAATCTTCCATTTGAAAAAAATCAGAAATATTAGAGAAAAATAGTAGGATTCAGCGCTTGATCTGGCAAACATTTGAGCATTGACCATAAAGTGTTACATTAAATGCAAATGTCTTTATAAGTCTCTGTATGTGTTTATACGTCTATACGTAAAATATATGTAAATAAAGAATTAATTTTTATATTATTTTGAATTCCTATCCTTTTTGTATCCATTAATTGGTGACATTTTTAGGTAGCTTTCATTACAAAAAGTAAAAAGTAATCTACCTATTGCAGCAGTCCGGAGGAAAGCACTTCCAGAAAATTTTGGTATATTTTCACCGATCATTACCCCCAGACCCCAAAACCACCCTCCTTTCAAATGTTGACATATATCCCGTAACACATGGTGACGTCACTGCAACGTCGTTGTGAAGTTACATTGTGACTTTGTGACCATCGATTGTCGATGTGAAGTCACAGTGAGTAAAATGTGAAGCCGTTATGGCCGTTTTAGAGCTTTTTTGTGACGTCACAATGTGACCAATTTGTGAAAAGTGTGTCATTTGTGACTACTTTGACATTAACGTTGTGACGATTTTCTAAAAATTTTTAAGAAAGTCGCATCTCAGTCACAATGTGACGTCACTGAGTGGTGGCATTTAGGTCACAGATGTAATGTGACCAAAGTGACTCACAGTGACGTTATTGTGACGTCACTGTGACCATGCATGCTATGTGGGATATAACGTAACTAACGTATTTATGAACCGATTTGAATGAAACTTGGTATATACATGGAACATTCAAATGTCTCGACCGAGTTCGTTGGCCAGCATCATCCGTCATCTTGTTTCAAAATGGCGGCCATTTAATTTTTTTTAATTTAAAATTTAAAATTAAATATGAAAAAATTAAAAGGTGAAAAATATTTTTTTTATGTGTTAGAACGTAAAATAACGATTCCAGAACACTTTTTATTTTGTCTATATCTTAAAAAATGATTGAGTCATAGCTCTTTGAATTTTTCTTATGACTGACATGTTGAAACGATTTGATTTTTGTCACATGATAACACATGTATTTATGAATCGATTTGAATGAAACTTGGTATATACATAGTACATACAAATGTCTCAACCGAGTTCGTTAGCCAACATCATCCGCCATCTTGTTTCGAAATGGCGGCCATTTAAATTTTTTTTAATTTAAATTTTTTAATTATATGCGAAAAAACTAAAAGTTGAAAAATATTTTTCTTTATGTATTAGAACTTAAAACAACAATTCTAGAACACTTTTTATTTTGTCTATATCTTAAAAAATGATTGAATTATAGCACTTTGAATTTTTCTTATGGTTGACATTTGAAACGATCTGATTTTTGTGCGTGATAACACGCGTATTTATGAATCGATTTGGATGTAACTTGGTGTGTGCATAGTAAGTAATGAGGCCTGGACCGAGTTCGTTAGCCACTTCCATCCGCCATTTTTTTTTCAAAATCGCAGCTATTTAAATTTCTTTTAAAAATTTAAAATTTAAAATTAGGTACAAAAAAGTGAGAAATTGAAAAAGATTTTTCTTTTGTGCATTTAACCTTGATACAAAGATTCCAGAGCATTTATCGTTTTGTCCGTATCTTAAAAATGGCTGAGTTATAGCACTTTTAATTTCTAGGGTTGCTCACATTTTAAAATGATCTGATTGTCGTCCCGTGATAACACGCGTATTTGAAAACCAATTTGGATGAAATTGGTGCGTACATAGTACATACCGATGTCTGGACCAAGTTCGTTGGCTAATTCGATCCGCCATCTTGTTTCAAAATGGCGGAATATTATTTTTTTAATTAAATTTTAAAATTATGTGCAAAAAAGTAAGAAATTGAAAAATATTTTTCCTTTGCGTGTTTGATCTTGATACAAAGATTCCAGAGCTTTTTGTTGTTTCATCTATATCTTAAAAAATGGATGAGTTATAGCACTTAAATTTGCAGTGTGTTTGACATTTTGAAACGTTCTAAAATTTGTCACGTGACAATACGCATATTTATAAAGTGATTTGGATATAACTCCGTGTTTACATAGTACATACCAATATCTTGACTGAGTTGACAGGCCAACTTTATCCGCCATATTGTTTCAAAATGGCGGCGATTTGAGTTTGTCAAAAATCTTTTAAATGTATAATGATGTACAAACAAAAAATTAGAAATTGAAAAAATGGTTCTTTCTAAAGTGTTTGGTGTTAATAATGAATTCCAGAATACTTTTTGTTTTGTTTTTACCTTAAAAAACGCCTGAGAGATAGCAGTTTGAATTTTTAATGTGGGTGTCATTTTTGTAAAAATTAATTTACTCGCGACAGCACTCGTGTATATTAATCGATTTCGGTATGAGTGTGCATGTGCACATGAATTAAGATTTCGACCAAGCCCTTTGTTTGTTTTATCCATAATGTTGCTTTAAAATGGCATACACTTCATGATATCGTGGAATTTGGCGACTCTCTAAATCGCTGAAAATGAAACCACACTGTAAAAAAGGATCGATCTACTAAAAAAAATTTAGTGATACTTGCAATTACTAAATATTTTTTTTGTAATCTTACTCAGTTCAAGAAAATCTGTAAGAATTACTAGGAAAAAGCTAGCAACGAATAGAGTTGATAGTTTTATATTTTTAATAGCTATTACTAAAACTCACTTGGTGTGGCCGTGATAGCCTAGTGGTCATAGCACCGAACTCCGGGCTGAAAGATCCCGGGTTCGATGCTGGACACCACCAAATACGCACCGAATGTATAGGGTGTAAGTACTCGTTAAATAAAGGGATTATAAAAATCCTCTCGGAGCAGGTAGCAATGTTTGGTGCTGCCATTTATTGCGGCTTTGCTGAAAATCTTCCGCTTCAGAAGTCTGTCTTCTTACCTACTGGATGCAGCTCGAAGGAAGCTGCTGCCTTTCGGGCACACGTAACGGTTACTAAAAATAATTTTGGAGCTATTACTAAAATTTGCTTGGTGGCTCATACTAAAAAGTTTTAAGTTAGTTATACAAAAAATTCTTTTGTTCATTTTACAAAATAAATGTTTGTTTCACTTGCAAAAAATTTTTTGTAATGGTTACTAAAAAATTCTGTGGAATACAAATTTACTAAAAAATTTTTAGTAACCTCTTGAATTTTTTTTACAGTGCAGGTTGAATAAAATATGACTAATTTCTAAATATTACTATTAATATTCAGTTTTGACAAAAACAAGCATTCAACCTTATAAAATTGGGTTCTACTAATTTGAGCTTCGTATGTTTGAATAATATAACTTAATTTTAAATAAATAAATAAATAAATAAAAGCTACTCTTCCTCCCGTCATTGCCGGGAGGACTTTTCTCTTCCAACTATCTACACAAAAAGATAATAATAAACATAACACCTTCTAAACTTTTCTTTTAAAACATCTTCCATTTTAGAAAAAGTAATAAAATCTTTTCATTTTTAATTTAGATCGAACAAATAACTATTCTTGATAATCATTTCTGTCCCTCATCTAAAGAATTTATAAATCTACTTTAAGTCCATCGTTTGTAGTTTGAATTTATCCGAATACTATCTAGATCCACGGCAGCGAACTTTTAAGTCTATTTTTTAGCATTTAATTTTAATATAAATTTTTACTTCATTTAATTTCAGATTTCGATGATAAAAAAAGGCCAAAACTATTGTTGAAGTTGTAAGTAAACAGCGTAAAAATTACCAGGGTTGATCAATAATGTATTCTTATGCAGTGCAAAATAATCCGAATAATTGCATTCATTTTTGTTTTTTCATAGCTGACAAGGCAAAAAAAAAAATCTTGAACTTGATAGCACAAGACATAAATATACAACTAAATAAGCAAAAAATGTTCTTAAAAACAAATAATTACACCACGGGTTACCAGATATAGAATTTCATTTATTAACTCTTCACCCTACTGTCACGGACGACTTTTCATTTTTTTATGTAAAACCGCGGCCAAGTTTTATTCACTATTTTAACAGTTTCGGTTCTGGTATACTATTAATAATACATGCCTTTTAATTGAGCATTATTTTGTTTTAACAAATATTTTTGCTACTGTTTACAAGTAGTAATGTTAGTATGTGTCTATCCATTTACTATATGACTTCATTAATGTTTAAGCATTTAGTAATAATGCTAATAATGATAAATATTTGCTTTATTCTCTTTGCACTGTTTGCGATTTTTTTTAACATATATTTCACTCTTTAAATTTAAAATACAGGTTACTTTCCTGAAAGAATGTGTAATAAAGCGCGAAAAGAATTAGTTACAATATCAGTTAAATCTTGCTGCAATATATTTTCTAAACATTTCCAAAAACTCTTCTTTAGCCTATTCTTATATGAATTGAATAGTACGCAAAAGAAAATTCGTTATGATTCAGACAATGAAATATTCGTTAAACTCTTATTAATCTATACTTAATAAGTAAATTAATCTATAATTTATTAGTGAATTTTTCACACTGTTAGTTCTACGCTTAGTTAGCAAGTTGATAATTCACTTATTAAATATTCAATAATTTCAAGCGCAATTTCACTGCTGAAAATTAAATAAAAAAATTCATTAAAAATTACATTGAATTAATCTATTTGGATAGCTAGTGTTAATATTATTAAAGTAAAAGTAACTTTTTCTAAAAATTGAAAAAAAAATCTGACCCGAAAGTGTAAACAGTTATAAGAATTGTATTAAATGGAAGTTAAAAATGATAAAACTCTAACAAGGACTCTCTGTCTTAAGCTTCAACGATAATCGAATTTTATTCCAAACTAACAAGGAAGGTCTCCATTGGTGGCATACTCAGAATTTTTTGAAAAAAATACGAATTAAACTACTCATGTAGGTAATAAAGGATCAGTGAAAATTAGCAGCGGAATTACATTATTAGATATGTAAAAAATAAAATAGTTTGGAATAATTGGCGTGAAAAGCTGACAGCGACGCGGGATTTGGCGAGCAGTACATTTCCTCGCCAAAAGCAGACGATTTTAACGAATCTGAAAATTGATTTTAATTGACTTCACTGTTAAAAATCTGCAGCATTTACTGCAACGTCACTCCACTACTTTATAGAATATCTCTCTTCTGACCAATGAGAATGCTTCATAGCACGGTGAATTGACCGTTTTCTATAAAAGCGGTGGAGTGACGCTGCAGAAAATAATACAGATTTTTAGCGGTGTTGTAGCTTGTGCAACACTGTTAACCCTTTCAGGGGCAAGGTATTTCTGCTTCGAAAATGTTCAAATAATTGACTCACACCACAATTTAAGAACAGAATTATTTGAAAATAATCAAGAGCTGTTTTTCGTGCATATTATAAAATCGAAATTGTACTAAAATTTTACTGGTGCCAGTTTGAAATTTGAACAGTAATATTAAGTGTTTGCAGACTGCAAACACCGCCCCTGAAAGGGTTAAAAATCTGCTGCATTTTGCTGCAACGCACTCCACCGCTTGTATATAATATCTCTATTCCAACCAATGAGAAAGCTCCATTTCACGGCGAAGTAACCGTTTTCTATACAAGCAAGGGAGTGCGTTGCAACAAAATGCAGTAACGTAAAAATGCAAAACTAAAATTACTTAAACTAAACTTATTTAAATAAATTGAACATAGAAAGTTTTTTCTTTAAAAAGTATTCGAAGTGTAAAAGCGTATTTTTCAAAATTTCGTTTTTTTTGCCAACCGGAGATAAATCGCCAAATAAACGAAATTTTTATTATTTTTTTTACGGACGTTATAAGGAGGTTCCGCCGAAACTTTTTTATAAACATATATAACTATATGAGAAGAACGTTCTGTAATTTTTTCAGATTTTTCTGAGTATGCCCGTATGGAGACCTTCCTTCTAAGTGCAAAGCAGAAATTTTTAGTGATTCGGAGATAGGGGACCATGCGAAATTGTATAGAATATGTGAAATGCGATATGAGCATTGCCCGAAGCTGGATCGTTAACTGACACTTGTGGTGCCATATAGATCCCGTGTTTGTTTATTTTCTACTGGTGTAATTTCTTCACCAATTAGTAAAATCTGTAATTAGTAATACGCTGGTCAATTTCTATAAAATAATCTTGAATCAAATCAAATGTATGTATCAAAGATGAAATTAAAAAATACTTCTTACCTAATCAAATATCCATAATTGCTGTGTTAATCATATAATCTTACCTTATTCAATTCAAAGTGGATGTTTTTAACAAAATAGATCTAAAATTCACGAAACTACATGTTTTTAATTAGTAAGTTATTGATATCTTGAATTTCCCGTGTTTACAAAAAGTTGCCGCTGAGATATTACGGAAAATCCTATAATTTCCGACTCCACCTAAACTCCCTCACGGGGGATTATTCTAAAATTGCTGAAATATATGTTTAACTATTTTTAGTATAGATTTATTTTCTGCAATTTTAATCTCTTACTTAAAACTGCTGCTGAGATATGGCCAAATGTTCTGAAATTTTCAACCGCCCACCCCCCCCCCTTTTAAGCGCCTTAAGAGGGGGGGAGAGATTTCTAAAATTTTTAAAATACTTCTTTAATTATTTTGTTGTAGTTTTTTCGGGAATTTTACCCTCTTGTCTAAAACAGATGCTGAGATATGGCCAGATAGTCTAAAATTTTCAGCCGCCCCTTTAATCACCGTAGGGATGTGGGAATTTTAAAAAATCCTTTCTTAATGCATGCTTATGTCATAAGAAATTTTTCCCCCAATTTTCATGCTTCTAAGTTCATTAGTTAAGGTTAAGCGTTACTTAAGGAGTGAGTAGGACAAGCTCTTTTTGTATAGATAGATAGATCGCTATACTTACTCATTTATTCAACTGACAATCATGTAAAAATATCACTATTTTTTGTAAAAGAAATATTTAATGATAGTTGCTCACCATCAAGTCAGTCGCGCAGATCCTCCCAGGGGGATACCTTCTTTAGGTATTCACGGGCTTCACAACCCCGGGGTACCTGAGTGATCTATCTCTTTTCCTTTTCCTCTTACTCCTCTGGTCTTCCTTTCATCTTTGTTTCACTCTCGTTGTAGTTTCCTTTTCGGAGGTGAGGGCAATTCTGTATTAGCAGATATCATCCTGTATGTCGACTCATAGAGAATTGTAAACCACCCACGTGTTGGCCGTGCGTGGCGACCCGTGTCCCTGGAAAGGGGGATCCTGGCAGTTGAGGGAAACCAACACACTGCTTTGGCCTCTGCTTCAGGTAGACGGGAGGTGCATATTGGTCCCGTATGCATCAATCGGCTGGTCAGCTGACTTTTGTCACTGGCTTTAGGGATCAAGTGATCGAGCAACTACTAGTCATCTCGTTAAGGGTGGAGACTGACATAGGGTTGTCTTGTGACCGTATGGGCCCTGGTCAGCACTGGTGCACGAATGTGCATCCCCTTGTTGGGCTCGGTAGTGGGTGGTGCGGCCGGGGTCTGAATTATTTTTTTCTAATATGGATGGAACTATTTCTATTCATTCTAATCCTCTCCCTTGTGGAGAGCAACAAATAGTACAGACTTCTTCAATTACTCGTTTTTTTGTCATTAAACGTACCGATAGTCTCTCTAATAACTCCTTTAAAAATACTTCACCATTTCTAATTGCAAAAACCTTCCAGTCTGTTTTAGGGGATGGTCATTCTATTAAAAAATTACAATCTGGAGATTTACTAATTGAGATTTCCACAGCTAAACAATCGCAGCTTCTCTCCAATTGCTCTACAATAGGCACTTTTTCCGTCTCTGTACAAATACATAAAACTCTAAATACAAGTCGTGGTGTCATATCTGAACCTGATCTCTTATTCTCTACCAAAGATGAACTGTTAGAAAATTTAAAAAGCCAAAATGTCATAGATGTACGCCGTATTACTATCCGTAGCAATGAACCAGTACTACCTACAAAACATATTATTTTAACATTCAATAGCCCTACTCTACCAACTAAAATTAAAGCTGGCTATTTAAGCTGTCCAGTTCGACCATATATACCAAACCCTCTCCGCTGCTTTAAATGCCAACGTTACGGCCATACTAACGGTACGTGTCGTGGATCTCTTACCTGCGCTCGTTGTGCAGAAGTCGGCCACGACAATAAAACCTGTGAAAAACCCGAACGTTGCCCAAACTGTAAAGGTGATCATACAGCTTATTCTCGCACTTGTCCTAATTAGAGCCGTGAAAAAGAAATAATTACGATAAAAATTACTCAGAATTTGTCTTACTCCGATGCCCGCAAACTTGTTGAATCCAGAACACCATCCATTGGAATTTCCTATTCCAGTTTACTTAAGAACCAATCAATGTCCATAAGACATATAAGCACTCAGACAGAATCATGTAATCTACCCATTACCCCAAAGAAAAAACACGTGATGTCAGCTGTTCAATTGGATGTTCTGCAGGTCCAAAATTGGAGCGCTGGTTGCCTTCTTCAGAGCCTGTTACTATTCTGAAGTCAACTCAACTCCAGGCTAAAAATAAGGCAACTATATCCAATAAAAAAAATCCTGATTCTTCAGCTTCTAATCTCCCAAAACTTGTTACTAATCAAAATACTAATGCAGTTACACCTAATAAAAAAGTTACACCCATTAAAAAACCATTGATCAATCTGCTTCTAATAACCAAAAGACAAATTCTTTTCAGACTGTGAAACCGATCCAAAAGGCAAAGGAGAGGGTTCCCATCCGAGGTTCCCATCAGTGGCAGACTGTTACAAAAAAACACCGCAAGTCACACCAGAACCTGTCTATTACAAATTTTAAAGATCCCAAACTGCTACAAAACTATGGGGAAGATGCTATGGAAGAATCTGACGACTCGAGTACAGAAGAGAATATTGTTTTTGACGAATTCATTCCGAATTAACTTCATTTTTTAAATTCTGACTTGTGCATCATCTCATTTGCTTTTTTTTAAAACAATTACTGCATTATTTTTACTTTTTTTAATTGCACCTTGTGTTTAACACTTGCCGTGTTGTTTTTACCTCTTACTTTTTTAAGTTTTGCGTTCTTTAAAATTGTGTTTATATGATTATTGTGCATCGACTATAATTTAACATATTTTTCTGTATTTTTATGCATTTTTAACAAAGGACTGTAGACTTTTAATTGGTTTTAGTTTGGCATATTTTCACTTGCTCTTAACTTTTTTTCTATTTTGACTTGGTCTTGGCGCAGCATGTCCCTAAAGGGATTTTGCGCCATTAAACCCCATTCAACCAATCAACCAACCAACCGTTCCTTATTGCAAAAACTTTCCAGTCTTATCTGGGAGACTGACATTCTCTCAAAAAATTGCAATCCGGAGACTTACTTGTTGAGGTTTCTTCAGCTAAACAGTCACAGCTCCTCTCGAATTGCTCTACAATAGGTACTTTTTCAGTAAATGTTCAGGTGCATAAAACTCTAAATACAATCCGTGGTGTTATTTCTGAGCCAGATCTTTTATACTCTACTAAAGATGAACTGTTACAGAATTTGAAAGATCAAAATATTATAGATGCACGCCGTATCACAATCCGTCGAAATGGACAGGTCCTTCCTACAAAACATATTATTCCAACATTCAATAGCCCTACTCTACCGACCAGAATTAAAGCTGCTAACCTGAACTGTCCTGTCCGTCCTTACATCCCTAACCCTCTCCGCTGCTTTAAATGCCAGCGTTACGGTCACACCAAAGATACCTGTCGTGGTTCCCTTACCTGTGCACGCTGTGCAGAAGTTGACCATGACAGCAATTCATGTGAAAAATCAGAACGCTGCATAAATTGCAAAGGTAATCATACAGCTTTCTCTCGCTCTTGCCCAAACTGGATCCGTAAAAAAGAAATTTTAACTGTAAAAATAATGCAAAATCTTTCCTACCCAGAAACTCGTAAAATCGTAGAATCCAGAACCCCGTCTGTCGGCGTGTCTTATTCAAGCCTATTGAAACAGCAGTCTAAATCTGTAAGACACATTAGCACCCAGACTGACGTGTCTATGTCATCAAAAAATTCAGAAAAAACACAACCAACAAAAACACCCCAATCAAAGAATCCGGTGATATCTGTTTATCTTCGTCAGAACCTGTTACTATTTTACACACACCTACTCAGACACAAAAATCTTCTGCTCAACTTAAAAAGGCAACTGAAATCCAAACTAAAAATAAGGCAACTATATCTAATAATAATAATCCTGATCCTTCTGTTTCTAATCTCCCGAAACCTGTTACTAATCAAAAGACTAAGGCATCTAAACCTGGCGTTCAGAAAGAAGGGACCAAGGCTGGGACCCAAACTGTTACTAGTTCAAAAACATTACAGAAATCATATAAAAAACGAACAGAAACCATAAAAACCCCAACTCCGGCATCCCCACGGCGGAAGACTGCCGTTAAAAGATTGAAAAATGCATCGCTAAGCCCATGTGTAAGAAATTTTAAAGATCGCAGGCAACTTCAGCCCTATGTTCAAGAAGATATGGAATCCGAGACTTACAGTGGCTCGGATTCCGAGGAAAACACTATGTTTGAGGAGTATGTGCCTAGTTGAATTAATTTTTTATTGGTCATTGTTTTAGTTATACTTTAGGTTTTCTGTAGTACTTTTCCAATTTGGTTTTCTTTTCATTATCTTATTGTGTTAGAGTTTTAATTAGTTTTTGAATTTTATCTTTTTACACTTTTAAGTATCTTTGTCTGGTTTTAATGTCATGTATCACCGCACTGCCTTTATCCACTTAACTCATCTCCACAACAAGTCTTTAATGTAACTTTCACTTTTACATTTTATATTAAATTTTAACTTTTATTCCTATCTTATTCTTGGCGCAGCATGTCCCACAGGGGACCTTGCGCCATAAAACTCCATTCAACCAACCAACCAACCAGTCGCGCAGATAAAGACTTCGATGTTAGTTAAGGGTTAATCTTATAAACATGAAATATGAAACTTTTATTAACTAAAAATATTTAATAAAAACCCTAACTCGTATTTATGAAAATAATAATTTTATCATATATGTTTGAGCTGACTTTTGTGTATAATAAAGATACAGAAATGCATATTAAGAAAACAAAATGTTATTTTCACAATTCCAATATTGGAGATTTACAGTATACAAGAATATAACCAATATGGCCAATAAACACATTTGAAGTTGTTTCTCATTACTTTGTATCACGTTATTTTATTCAAAGAAAGATGTTAGTCACTAAACTGTTAATAACTAAAACGAAAAATCTCATTTAATGCGTTTGTGTTAAAAAATATTAGAATCTTTTGAAGCGTTAAAGGAAGTGCAGAAGTTTTAATTAGTGTCGTATTATTTAGGTTAAAAAATATATTTAAACAAAGAATATATTTTTATATTCGGAATTCTATCCTCCGGAAATCCATTAGTCGAGACGATATTTTTCTTTCAAAGGCCACTTACACGAAAACAAAATGGAAACCTAGCAACTTATATTTTCTTTATATTCATTCAAAACTTCTTTTACTTTAGAAAAATGGAATAAAATACTTTCCATTCTCTCTTTATTTATTTGAACTGACTTTTATGTAGAATAAATATAGTGGCTTATAAAGTATAAAAACAAATGTATTCGAGGTACAGTCAAATCCGGTGAAGACGCTCGTAGTTTATACACGATCCCCCTTAATAAGCGCATTTTTTCCAGTACTTTGAATATCACCATTAGACTTATGTAAAAAATATCATGTTTAATACTCGAACGGTTGGTACACGATTCTGTTTAATACGCTATACATACGATTGTGTTTGTGGTTTTCTTTAATGTTTCAGTGTTTGTTTACTTTTTCCTCCACTAATAATATTTTTTACGGGCCTCCGTGGCTGAGTGGTTAAGACATCACCCGCTAATCGTGAGGTTGTGGGTTCGAATCCCACTGGCTCCACTGCACACACTCTTTGTGTAGAGCTCCTGGTTGTACTTCTCTTGTGTTGTAATATTTCCTTGTGAGCTATCTCGTCCTTGTATACTGACGATGGCTTATAAGCAGGCTTCATGTCGAGCACACAAGTCAGATGTATGTTGTTCAATAAACAAACAAACAATATTTTTTACACAAAAATAAATAAGGATAGTTTATCTTATTATATTAAGAATTAAGGATTGATTATAAGTGTAGTCATTATTACAAGTACTAAATAATATTTTAATAACTGGAATGTGCTTCAAAGATTTAATATTTTTTATTTGTGTTAAAAAAATTTAGGCCATGCCATCGAGAACATTTATTTTTCTTTATAATTTATTCCATTACTTTTTAATTACAACGTATTAATAGACAATAAAGCCATACTTGAATCATTATTTATTTTCAGTTATCATTCCATTTGGTCCTGTAAAAACAAACAATGAGTACAGTAAAATTGTCGTCTAAATATAGGTATAGAAACACAATTCTCGATGGTAGACATGAAAGCAACAACAATGAAAGCTCTAAAGTTCATTTAGGTGATTAGATGTGCAAATAAGCTTAATTCCAAAAACATTATACAATTCACGTTTAATATGCGATCCCACTTAATACGCGACTTTTGTATAGTCAACTGAAATGTGGCTTAACCGGGTTCTATTATCTTTACAACATAATATACAATATTTAACCATTCTTGGAAGATCATATTTAATAAATATGTCGCTAAACTTTGCAGGGGAGATTAACCGTTAAAGCTAGGGGCAACTCAATACCATTTTGGAGCTCCTTTTTATCAATGTTTCCTTAATTCTGTATACATGAAAATTCACCGATGCTACAAGTATTCCAGTGAGTGACTTAGCTAAGTCTTCATACATTTTATTAAATAACATTTTATTAATGATCTTTATATATATTATAATATACTGGTAATACATACATGCTTGTTGCACGTTCGCCTACCAGTATAGTTTTAACTACCACAGCAGGATGCTATATCATTAAATAACAGTCTATTGATGACCTTCAAATTTCCCAGTTATGCATATTTCCGGCAGTAGTGTCTTTTTTTTTTTCAATAGTAATAATAGTAATAAAATGTAAAAAATAAAAATGGTAATTAGAGGCGCCATTTTAGAGTCATTTGGCCGGTCCCTTTCTAAGAAGAAAGCCTCGTGAATGCTTTACGTTGTCTTTTTGATAATAAGGTCCTAATACAGCTGGAAGATATGTTAAAACGGTGTTTTTTGTAATTTTCTATCCAAGTATTTTCATACGAAAACAAAAGAATTTTAATTTAAATGAAAAATTAAAGCTTGTTTAATGTGCCTATTAAACGAACATTCAGAAATCTTTTAAAGGAAGAATCGTCACCCCTTGCCAATGGGTCGCATTTCAACCCAGTAATTTCTTTCTATGCGCCCACTAAGTCCGTAAAAATTTATGTCTATAAAAACACATTTTGCGTTTGCATAAATGTGTTAATAAATAATGTAAGTATGTATAAGGAATGTTATTCGTGACTCAGAAAAAAATCTTCACAATTTGTAAGTTGTTGTTGCTGTTTGTTTCTTTTAAGCAAAAAAAAAAGTTTACCTTCAAAAGAAAGTAATAGTAGATACGTTTACATTGAATTTTTTTCAGCTTATTTCAATATTTTATACTCCAAGTAACTGTATGTAAAGAGAATGTGTTGCACATGATACTTGAACAATTTAGCAAATATCCACATTTTACCTTCCAATATGTGTGTAGTGCATACGCAAAATTTGAATTGGATTAATATGAGCATTTCGATTAAATCGAACTAATCATAATAAGATTTTTTTAAATTTTTAAAAATATCGATATATTTTTAGGTAGCTTTCATTACAAAAAGTAAAAAGCTACCTATTGCAGCCGTCCGGAGGAAAGCAGTTCCGGAAAATTTTGTTATATTTTCACCGATCATGACCCCCAGACCCCAAAACCACCCTCCGTTCAAATGTTGACATATATATATATATATATATATATAACCATATATATATATATATATATATATATCTGATTTTTGTCATGCGATAACTAACGTATTTATGAACCGATTTGAATGAAACTTGGTATGTACATAGTACATACAAATGTCTCGACCGAGTTCGTTGGTCAGCATCATCCGCCATTTTGTTTCAAAATGGCGGCCATTTTAAATTTTTTAAAAATTTAAAATTTAAAATTAAATGTGAAAAAATTAAAAGTTGAAAAATATTTTCCTTTTACGTGTTAGAACTTAAAACAAAGATTCCAGAACACTTTTTATTTTGTCTATATCTTACAAAATGATTGAGTTATAGCACTTTGAATTTTTCTTATGTCTGACATTTTGAAACGATCTGATTTTTGTCACGTGATAACACGCGTATTTATGAACCGATTTCAATGAAACTTGGGATGTACATAGTAAATACAAATGTCTCGACCGAGTTCGTTGGCCAGCATCATCCACCATTTTGTTTCAAAATGGTGGCCGTTTTAAATTTTTTAAAAAATTTTAAATTTAAAATTAAATGCGAAAAAATTAAAAATTGAAAAATATTTTTCTTTTACGTGTTAGAACGTAAAACAACAATTCCAGAACACTCTTTTTTTTGTCTATATCTTACAAAATGATTGAGTTATAGCACTTTGAATTTTTCTTATGTCTGACATTTTGAAACGATCTGATTTTTGTCACGTGATAATACGCGTATTTATGAACCGATTTCAATGAAACTTGGGATGTACATAGTACATACAAATGTCTCGACCGAGTTCGTTGGCCAGCATCATCCACCATTTTGTTTCAAAATGGTGGCCGTTTTAAATTTTTTAAAAAATTTAAAATTTAAAATTAAATGCGAAAAAATTAAAAATTGAAAAATATTTTTATTTTACGTGTTAGAACTTAAAACAACGATTCCAGAACACTTTTTATTTTGTCTTTATCTTAAAAAATGACTGAGTTATAGCACTTTGAATTTTGCTTATGGCTGACATTTAGAAACGGTCTGATCTGAACGATCCACAATGTTGCTTTAAAATGGCATACACTTTATTATATCGTGGATATTGGTGACTCTCTAAATCGCTTAAAATAAAACCAGGTTGAATAAAAGATGACTAATTTCTAAAAATTCCTATCAATATTCAGTCTTGACAAAAACTAGTTTCAATCTTATAAAATCACTAATTTTATAAGATTATTTCCACTAATTTGAGATTAGTATTTTTGAACAATGTAACTTACCTTAAAATAAATAAATAAATATATAAGTATATGAAAGCTACCTCTTCCTCCCGGCGTTGCCGGAAGGACTTTTATGAATAGATGCTAATCTTACATAAACGAATACACATATTGTATAATATCCACATATTTGTAAGCTTTAGCGATAAATCTTTTCATTTCGCGCATTATATTTCACGGGTGATATCAAATATTTCTGTGATTTTTTTGTTGACCCCCTATTTGTAATCCTGGTCAAAATATATGAAGTTAAACATATTCGTCATAATCCTGAAATTCCAAAAAAGTTCGACAAGTATACATTTGAATATTCGATAAAATGTCTAAAATTGTAAGTAGCTAGTGATTAATGGCTATACAACAGGGTGCAATATTTTATCTATCGACGACCTTTAATTTCTCAACCGTTGGTCGGAAACATATAGTTCCTGATACAAAAACGTTTCAAATTCATGTTGTGACACTTTTCAAAGTAAAAAAATAAATTTTATAAAAATTACGAAATTTAACTTTTTTACGGTCCCGAAGCCCAATAGTTATATTTAGTAAAAGTTTACACATATCATAAAAGATGTAACACAAAAAGTTTGACTTCTGTAATACAAAAATTGACATAGTTATTGAATTTCAAAACTTGACATTTCCGCAAATGATTTTGTCTTTCATTGAGGAGTCAGTTAACCCTTTGAGCTCTGATAGTAGAATTTTCTACCACATAATTTTAATTCCGAAATGTCACATCGACACCAGAAAATTCGACCAAATTTATTTGAAAAAGGTTTAATGCATTTTTTCGTGTATATCGTAAACCGTTTTTTTTTTCTTTTCAAAATACTGGTGTCAATGTGACATTTGGAATTTTGAACACATTTACCCATCAGAGCTCAAAGGATTAAAAAATGAATTAAAGTAATTGCAGATCGAAATCAGAGTGCGATGTCTTTTATACGGCAAAACCACATTCAGCCGGTATCGCCAAATTGGGGTATTACCAAACAGGATTATTTCATCTAAAAGTTTTCTCTAGCTTTTAGGGGTCGTATAAAAAATTAAGAATAAAATATTGGAATTAAATAAAGAAGTAAATATTAATTTATTATAATATCAGAAATTGGTTTACTATAAAAAATGAATACATCAAATGCCGGAATCTACTAGAGGTACTTTTGGAGGTCGAACAAAATTCAAAAGTTAAAATAAATAATATTGGCACCCGCAAAATGAAACATACCCACTAAGAACTATAAAAATGGCAACAGAATGCAAACGACCAGCCGAGCTATAAGGAGCAAGAAAATCGGAATTATGAAAATTATAATAGTAGTGCAACCTCACACGTTCTAGATAAAACGTGAGGAACCTAGTAGTGGACATGCTATTCAGTGCTGAGATCGTGATGGCAAACTACACATACACGGAATATAACGAAATGATATTTATTTATGGCGAATGTCAAAGGAATGTCAGAGCGGTTTCGAAGGTTTATTCAGAACGTTTCCCTAGGGATCAACATCCAGTGCATGAAAATATAACAGTTACGTTTCGCCGTCTTAGGGAGACCGGCTCTGTTGCACCACGACCCAGAACAAGTAGACGAGCAAGGTGTAATATGTTCGAGTGTCACCGGAAGAGGTGCTGGCATTCGCCCATTTAAATCCACATCTGAGCACGGCGGAAATAAACGAGGCAAATGAATACATGCGTCACCATGTTTGGCAGTTACTGCATGCACATGATGTGCATCCACACTATCCGACATTGGTGCAAGCATTGATGCTGGATGACCACACACAAAGAGTTTATTATTGTAATTTCATGTTCAACACCAGATGAAAAATTGTCGTTACTTGGTAGCATTCTGTGGACAGATGAGAGAACGTTTACACGGACTGACATTGTGAATGTGAACAATGCACATTACTGGTCTCTGGAAAACTCCCCCATTACGACACAACATTTTCTGATCTACGAATGCGTCGTGCGGAATATGGAGAACCCAGATTGTTGGACTAATCTCCTATGATAGGACTTAAACAACGATCATTACCTACACCTACTACAAAACATGGTACGTGATTGGTAGGAAGCCTCTTCTAAATGCATGCAGGATGTTGTTTCAACAAAATGGGGCACCCCAGCATAATGCATCAAATGCCTATGCGTATCTAACCACTGAATTTGGTCAACAGATCATTGTATATAATGGTCCGGTAGAGTGGCCACCACGTTCGCCGGACTTGACTCCCATGGTGCTCTACCTCTGTAGTAACATCAAGGCACTGGTCTCTCTATGACTAAGCCGACTTCTGTGATTCGATCTAAAGCAGCGAATCATCATTGCTTTTCGCACAGTTACACTTGCTATTCTCCAATGCGTCGGACGCAGTACTGTCACACATTCAATTGCGCATCACCACCATTGGAGAACAGTTTAAGCAGTATCTCTAGTAGATTCCGGCATTTGATGTATTCATTCTCATAGTATATAGACCGTTTTCTGATATGATAATAAATTGATATTTTTGTTTGTTTGTTTGTTTGTTTAATCTCAATATTTATTCTTCGCTTTGGATGCTATACGCCCCTAAAATTCATCTAAAATAATTGATGAAATAATCCCCTTTCGTGATACCCCGATTTCGTTATACTGGATAAAAGTAGTTTCGCCTTAAAAAGGACATTGCACATTGATTTCGATCTCTAGTTACTTTAATTCATTTTTTAACTGATCCCTAACTGAAAGACGAAATCATTTTCAAAAATGTCAAATTTTGAAATTTAATAACTCTGTCAATTTTTGTAATACAGAAACTTGTTGTGTTGTATCTATTATGATTTGTATAAACATTTACTAAACATAATTAATGACTGGGGGACCGTATAAAAAGTTAGATTTTGTAATTTTATAAAACTTATTTTTTGCTTTAAAAGGTGCCATAACATGAATATTTACCTCATTTGAAACGTTTTTAGAACTGTAACTATATTTCTACAACCATCGGTTGCGAAATTAAAGGTTGGCGATAGATAATTGCAGTCTGTAATATTGTGTATATACAGGAAGCTTTACAGCTATGAAAAAAATAATAACTTTTGAATAAAAATGATTTTTATTTCAAAATTTTAGGATTTACACAACAATACGTAAAAAAACTAAAAGATAAGTTTCACAAAATGTTGACCATCTGATGAGACAAAGAAACGAAGTGTCTTCTCGAATTTCACGATAGCCTGCTTGCGTAGGGCTCTTGGATTTGACCTTAACACACTTGTTATGGCTGTTTTTAGCATTTTTAAGGTATCTGGTTGATCTTTACAGGCTTGATCTTTAACAATGCCCAAACAGAAGTCTAGTTGTGATAAGTCAAACTATAAGGGGGGGATGCTTTTATCACAGGCAAAGCGATTCGAAGGTCTCTTGCATTGACACGTTTGTCATAGTGACTTCTGAGCAAGCCTACGAGGTCTCCTGTTGAATGTGGAGGACCTCCATCCTGCTGAAATTATATAATGGTCATTTCAATTTTACATGAAAATTTACCACTTTCGCAGAAGTAATTTTTTTTCTTCACGTGTTGGTTACAATAAATGCATTTTCAAGTTGCATGAGGTAAAGTATAGCAAAAAACTCTGTTGATTTGAGGGGCTATTGATGATTGTAGTCTTCGTGAAATTTGCTTCAGAATATTTTGAAAAACAAATTTTGCCTCAAACTTACCTCCAACTCTAGCGACTGTAAGTCGCGTAGAGTTGATCTATTAGAAACTGTTGTAATGTGTTTCGTGTTGTCAGCTACGTTTTCCCAATTCCAGTAACACTTATGATTATTTTTCCTTTCACTATAACTAAATTTCCCTTTCTCAATATTTAGTCTGATATTCAGCATTATATCAAGTTAGTTAAACCTGAAGGAATATATATATATATATATATCCTAGTAATCAGAGAATAAATTGTGTATACTTTTTTTAAAATATATTTTTCCAGTTTAAATAATACAGAATACTTAAACAAAAAGTTTTTTTTTTTATATATTTTTAATACTATTCTCCGTATATTCATTAGTTCGGACGATATTTTTCTTTCAAAGAAAACCTTTTTGAAAATAAAATGGGAAACCTGGCGATATTTGATATTTTCTTTTTAGACATCCTTAATTTTAGAAAAAGGGAACAAGATACTTTTCATTTTCTCTTCATATCTGTTTTAATGGACTTTTGCTTACTATAAAGGTAAAGACACAAAAAGAACAAGACAATATTTGCACAATGTTTCTTAAATTACGCTTAATGTTGCGACATAGCAGGAATATTATATTTTTTAAAAGATAGATTATTATACTTTTCTAATGTAAAATCTAAAACTAATGCATCTAATGCTGGTCAAATGTTATTGTAACACTTGGCATATTTATTATAAATCCTTTAATTAGATAAATTTTGATTTAAATTAAAAACAATTTCAATAAAATTTATTAATTATTCGATATTACTATGATAACTATATTTATCAAATTCTGGTGCAGTATTTTTGTAATGCATAAGACATCAGAAAAAATCATTCTTATTAATGGAATTCTAAATATATTTAATAAAAGCCGATATTTCTACAATATTGGGAATCAATTTAAAATTTTCAATCCAAATTAAACGTTCACTATCTTGGTGCTTATCAAAAAATTACAGGGAAAAGTTAAAAATATCTAACAATTTGCCTGTCACCTTTTTTTTTACAGTAATTGTTATTCGTCTATATTCAAGGATCGTACTCTCCTTAAAATTTGACATCACTGTTTTAACACGTTCGCTGCCGCTCACGCGATAGCGCGTGATATTGCGCCAACGTTAAGGGACCACTCACGCGCCAGCGAGTTATGTGGGTGATGTCCAATAGCCAGTCACGCGCCGGCGCGGGAAAATCTTTCCCAGATTCTTTGTTATAAAATGTAAATCGGCTTCTGGGTAAAACCCACTTCTACAGTGAGGCATTAACTATCATCACATCTTCATGCAAGCGGCAGCGAACGTGTTAAATAAAAAAACTTCTATTTAGTATTTAAATTAAAAAATTCGTAATTGTTTTGTTTGATAGCATTTTTTATTGTTTTCCACGATTAAATAAAACTAAAATTTCTATTTAAAAAGTGTTGTAATTCAATACACATCCTGACAATATTTAACCCTTTATCTACCTATGGTACTTATAAGTACCATTGTGGAAATTTAATAAAAACCGTATTTAATAAGTCTACTAATAAAAATTCTTTTTCTTACCACACATTATACTGAACTTGATCTCATTTAGATAAAATAGAAAAAAAGTCGTTTAATTGTTACGTTAACAGACGTTAAATGTTTTAAAAAAGATGTAATTTTCTTAATCATTTTCATAGGTATATATTTTTTTTCTTTGAAAAAAAGTTATAAGAAATATTTTCGACGGTAAAAGACTTTCCATTTACAGGGAGAATCATTTAAATACCGGGTGATCCAAAAATCAGGACGAACTTTAAAAATTAATAATTGAAAACGAGTCAAGATACAAAGATACGGTTTGCACCAAACCGATGTAAAAGTAACCGGGTTTTGTGTGGTAACAAAAAAATAGTTCTGTTGGCGCTGTAGTGATTTAATGCACCAAAAGATGATTTACAAATGAAAAAAAATGTTGACAACTTACAAGTCAGCTTAATTACAGTTAATTAGTCCTACAGTAAATGTTCAATGTACTGGCTATCATTCAGAAGTACAGCTGTGAGACGAGGCACCTCACCGTTCATAGCATAGAGTAGCATTTCTTGCGTATGGCATCTTTCAGTGCTGCTATTGATGTCGGCTGGTCGCGGTACACTTTTACTTCAATAATCCCCACAGCCAAAAGTCCCAGGGTGTCAGAACGGGAGATCTTGGAGGCCATGCGTGATTAAAAGTAGCGTCTGATAATGCGATCCTCCCTAAATATTGAGCGTAGCAGGCGTTACACAGGAAGAGCAATATGAGGTGGTGCTCCAAATTCCATAAAGGTGACTGTGTGTTTGGAGTGCCTGTCGCACTTGCAATTCAGAAATCCGACAGCGCCATCAGTTGGTTGCCAAATGCACTATTTTTCGTAATAAAACCCGGTCTCTTTTCCATCCGTTTGGTGCAAACCGTATTTTTGTATCTTGTTTCGTTTTCGAATTATTCGTTTTTAAAGTTCGTCCTGACTTTTGGATCACCCGGTTCATTGCTTTTATAAGAATTGTAATATTTCCATAAGAGTATTTTTAGTTAATTAATTTGATTATCTTTGTAAATATTTTACAAAAATATTATAAATATCGATATATTTAATCAGTTTTAATGAAAAAAAACGCTTCTAAATTTCACATTATTATTATCTAAATATTCTAATGTATCTTGGTATATTTAAGAAGACAGTTATTGATGTGAAGACATTTCTTGATAAATAATTCGGTAGATAAAGGGTTAAACAGAAAATTCTGTTGATCCTTGCTAATTTTTGTTGAATCAACTGTACTTTGTTCAATTATTGATAATTGAACAAAATTTTGTTGAATTAGATTATATAATTAATGTAATATTATATTACTAACATTATTATAATATGTAATATTACATTAATAATTCTTAGTAAAGAATTACCACAGTTTAAACGTTTTAAAAATTTTGATTTTCAAAAGCCATCTTATGCTTAAATATTTTTAATCTAAATTTATTCAAAAACACAAAACAAAGAATGAAGGCAGTTACATGTCTTATTTCAATAAAAATTTTAAGCGCATATATATCGATATATAAATTACAATACTGTGCGTAAATGTAGCTTTCTAACCACTTAATGAAAAAATATCACATTTTGATTAAACTTTAAATGTAATAATTATCTTTAAAAATAACTAAAATTTAGATATAGTTATTAGAAATTTAGATATTAAATATTGCATATTTAGATATTAAATACTTTAGATATGAAGAAATCAATATTGAACAGTCGACTGAATTAAAGAATGTGAAATTGCCATTAATATTCTGAATCGCTAAGGTGAATTCATGACATTTGGATATCTCTAATTATGTCTACGGGCGCGAGTTCCTTTTTCCTTTTATGAGTTACATTGTTTATCCAAAATATAAATATGTGTTCTCCAATTTTTGTGATACTTATTAAACAAAACAGTAAACAAACAAAAAATCTCCTACTATCAAAATGCTCTGAAAATGACATTTCTTTCATTATATACAAAATATTTAAAAATTTGATTTATTAACTTATTTAACCCTTAACTGCTGTGACAAAAATTGTCAGATAACTACTGTAAGCGGTCTAAAAGACCGCTTAATCTATAGTTGAATAAAATATTATATTAACTCTCAGAACACTATTTATGTATCAAACTTTATGTACAAGACTATTTCAAATAAAATCCAGCTCTTCAAAAGTCTCTAGAGGTAAGTAAGAAGGCTCTAAACGAAACAAAATTTGACCAGTGTCTATAGTTAAATTAAAAATTTCAAGTTAAACTCTAAAACTTGAAAAACTCAGCGATCTCAGAGATCCTAACAGAAGTTAAATGTTTAGTACTTTCCTAAGTTATATGCTTTGAAGAATTTAACTATGAAGATTTCAACAGTTAAAATTTAATCTTCCTTTTTTATGTTAATATAATGTCAACTTTCTGCAGTTTCACTGAGAAAGTAAACAAAGTATTAATATATAAGTCATTTAACTCCGACTGATACAGCCTTGACCTAAAGGTCATCGCCAACTAGTTACTCAATCGTCAAAGCGACTCTTTACAGCATTCATGTTCAGCAGACCTGAATTTCTTTTCTTTATACTTTTTAAAATGTAAGTTGAAACAGTTAAATTGCATAAAGAAATCTGTCGCGCTTTTTTTTTCTAAAAATACAAAGATTATTTTTGCGCGTTTTATAGCATTCAAGTCTGAGTATGTCTTTTTCTTAAATATTCTGTGAATAATTTTTCATTTTTTTCTACCTTTAGCAAAAGAAAGTATTGGATTCGTGAAGATTTTCGAATTCCAGTTTCCGTCGGATTTAGACTCTTTAGGGGTCTCGGAATCCCGAAAAACATGATTTTAAATAATGTCTGTTTGTGAGCCTGTGACTCTGTCGGTTTGTCCGCCAGTATATAACATTCTATCTATGTTTGTTCACTATGTTTGTTGGTGCTCTATCTCAAGAACTAATGAACCGAATTCAATAAAACTTTATATTCCGTTCACCCTTGATATAAACCAGAGCTGATTACTTTTTGGTGTCTATCACCTAACAGGTGGCGCTGTTATGCTGCATTTTTTCAGATTTTCTCAATAGCTGTATCTCAAGAACTACTACACGTATTTTTATAAAACGTCCGATTCCGTTAATCCTTTATGTAGTTTGGTGATGATTAAATTTTTGCATAAATCTTCCTACAGGTGGCGGTGCTATGCGCCATTGTTGATGATTTTTTTAATAGTTCTATCTCGAGAATTAATGCACTAATTTTCATGAAACTTCCGATTCAGTTAGTCCTTGACATACATTAGTGTTGTTTAGTTTTTAGAGAAAATTGCCCAATAGGCGACACTACTATGCAGATTTTTTACGATTTTCGCAATAGTTCTATCTTAAAACTAATACAGGAATTTTCATCAAACTTCAGATTGAGTTAATATTTGACATAAGTTGCTAATTAGTTTTTGTTAGAAATTGTTAAACTGATGGCATTGATATGCTTCGTTTTCCAGTAAGTACAGTCACCGCCAAAAAAATCTTGACACTTTCGATTTTTGATGTTTTGTTAAATATCTAGAAATATCCACAAGGAATCATTCTGAAACTACTGGTGTGTAAACAAAATAGTACACGTCATATATTTTGACAAAGATTTTTCCCCGAAATCTAACAGGGGACCGTCAATAAATTGAAAAAGAACGAAGATCTTTTGGATCACCCTGTCAACACTAATGCAGCAAAACAGTTTAAACTGCAGATAATGATTAAGTGGCTTATTGTGATACGTTGTGTCGATTTTTATGAATATAGCTTGAAAACTCATAGAAAAATTAAAGTTTTTATAAAAACGGTGCAAAATTTTTCCAAGTTTTTGCTTATAATTTTCAGAGCTCTTCATAAAATATAATAATCTTTTCGGAAAATATGACAAAAAACATTGCACATAACACCCTGTAATCAGAATTAAAAAATAATAAAAAATATATGAAAAATGAACGGGTTTACTAAATAATTTTTACTGCGCATGCCTCAACGCTATTAAAATTTCATTTGCATATTATGTTAGTTAAATGTATAGAGCAACTTTTGTGAAAGTCTCAAAAACATAGCTTGAAAACTCTAAAAATTATCGTCAATAGAATACGGTCAAAACCGTTATTTCCAAAATAAAGCAAAAAGATAAGGAGTTGTATCCAAATATAGTAGTACGTGCAATACTATGTAGGTACTAATCAACGAAATATGGATACAGCCCCTCATCTTTTTGCTTCATATTGGGAATAATGGATTTTGACAATATTCTATTAACGACAATTTTCAGAGTTTTCAAGCTATGTTTTTGAGACTTTCACAAAAGTTGCTCTATACATTTAACTAACATAATATGCAAATGAAATTTTAATAGCGTAGACGCATGCGCAGTAAAAAATTATTTAGTAAAACCGTTCATTTTTCATACATTTTTCATTATTTTTTAATTCTGATTACAGGGTGTTATGTGCAATGTTTTTTGTCATATTTTCTGAAAAGATTATTACATTTTATGAAGAGCTCTGAAAATTATAAGCAAAAAACATGGAAAAATTTTGGACCGTTTTTATAAAAACTTTAATTTCTCTACGAGTTTTCAAGCTATATTCATAAAAATCGACACAACTTATCACAATAAGCCACTTAATCATTATCTGCAGTTTAAACTGTTTTGCTTCATTAGTTTTGACAGGGTGATCCAAAAGATCTTCGTTCTTTTTCAATTTATTGACGGTCCCCTGTTAGATTTCGGGGAAAAATCTTTGTCAAAATATATGACGTGTACTATTTTGTTTACACACCAGGAGTTTCAGAATAATTCCTTGTGTATATTTCTAGATATTTAACAAAACATCAAAAATCGAAAGTGTCAAGATTTTTTTGGCGGTGACTGTATTAACATATATACGATAGAAGAAAGTTTTCGAATTGCCAGATCCACCTAGTTCTTGTAAAGATGGGATCTGGATATACATGTTATCACCTAGTATCTCTCTCCAATAAACAGTTTCTAAACCTTCAATTTTACCACGTATGTTTCCTATAGCAAAAAATGTTTTAAATGCTGGTTTTCATCAATTTGGAAGTTACTTAAGTCAAAACAGTTACTTTTGTAGAAACTGTAAATTTAAATTTTTATCCGCCCATTCGGTCCGATTAATTATATTTAGATAAATATATTCCAAGATCTAATAAGAAAAACAAGAAACTGGTCATTATTTTACTGCAAAAAATTTACTTAGTTATGAATGTCTTTGAATTTTATAATATTTTTTAGACAATTTTGTGAATTCGTTTTCGTACAGAGTTTTCTGGCACTAACAGAAAACATCCACCTTCATAAAATTTTACGTAGCAAAACTCTACAAGATTTGACGGAACATAAATTATTTATTTATTTTACTTTTTAGAGCTTAGATAATAGTTTTCTAGACATGAGATTATATAAGACAATGACAATGACAATATAAAAGTTTATATTTCGAATATTTTACTTGAATAACATTATCGCCATCAGTAGCTTGTATATGTTTAAGTATTTTAAGTATTCAGTAAGATTAATGAAAATAAATCTTACCTTAAAAGCTTGGTTGAAATTTCTTTTGTTCCAAAGAACAAGTTCTAATTTTTTGTTAAAGGCAGATATCTGACATGGACAAAATAAGTGTTATTCTATTCTTTGGATTGTTCCTGTTCAGGAACAGAGATCATATTGGTCAAACTCATGGCGCCTAATGAAGATTATAATGCTTTTATGTATATGTCAGACATGGCACGTGGTGCACTGAAGGATTAAATAGTTAAATTCTTTTAATAAATTCATGATAATGTTAAATTCATTAGCTTAATCCTGTCTTATTATTCAAGATATTAGCGGAATAAAATTTCATTTAAACTATTTTATCAGAAATATATAGCAAATTAGTACATACTATTCGTAATATTTAAAATTTCGTAACAGAGAAATATTTCTGTTAAATGAAATAACACGTCGAAAAATCTTTGCCAAAAGGGGAACATAGTTTCAACCAAAGTCAGCAACTACTGCTCTAGTGGATGCATGTGGGTGTAAAAGTTAAGAGACCGGTACCCAATTTTCTGTAAAGTATCACCAAAAAATCGGTCAAGTGCTAATTTTAATTGCGCGTAAATAGTTCCATAGAACAGACCTTGTATAAAGCATAAACTTGGTATTGTGTCAAGCGCGCTTTGAAAAGAGATTGCAGAGTTGAAACGCCGCTGTTTTCTAGATAGGTCTTTAATATCGCAGCTGATTAACATAGAACTACTGGCAATTTAAGTTAAGTTTTATAAAAATATTTCTCACCAGAATTTTTGATTTGAAACAGTTTAACTTTATTATTTAACGTTTTCTTTTTTGTATCTTTTAAATTTATTTCATAACCAAATTTCTCGTGTGAACCGAAACATATTCTTATGGTAACAGTCAAAATGACAGCTCACGGTTGTTCTTTGTGCTAAACAGCTTTTTTTATAATTATCACCAATCCTTGAATGATTCCGCGTCGATATGTATGTCGAGTACCCCTCGAATCCCCCACTGAATGTTGTGTAAGTGAAGTTTGTGTGTTACTGAAAACTTTTTTTTTTTTTTTTCAAAAAATGTAACATAATATTGCCATTATAATTTTTCTGCAAGATTTAAATAAACTCCTATTATACAATTTTTTGAAAACTTTAGTTTCAATAGATTCGGAAATTTAGAAGCTGGGAGCTACATTTTCGCCTATATCTCTGAAAATAATTAAATCAAATATAATTTTGAGTTCACTATTACGAGATCTTTCGTACAATACACATGATTTGTTTTTTTACATATTAAGTAATCAGCCCTTCAAATGTTTCCTAAAAATGTTTGCGAATAGCTAAACAATTTGTAAATATGTTTTTCATTAGCATTTATAAATATGGCAAGTTTAAACTTTCCACGGTCTGTAGTTTTGGGGGGAAATGACTGTGTCAGAAAGAGAGACATACCCACACAAGTGATCTTATAAGGGTTCCAATTTTATTTTTAAGTATACGGGAACCTAAAAATGGATTTTTTTTTTTTTAGAAAATGTTATGTTTTTATTATTTTTATTATTTTTAATTTTTTAAATTTTTTTAAAGCCTATGTACAAAATTTCATACTTAAGGTAATTTAGTTACTAAAAAAAACATTTTTTGATTATTTTAAAGCCTTTAAAATTAGTCTGTTCATTTCTAAGTGCTAAGTTTTATATTTTTTTTTCTGACAAAGTGTTGCCTTTATATTCAAAAAAATGTAAAGGATATTTCTTTCTGGATAAACCAATAAGAAAAACATTTCTAAATCATTCAAAATATAAAAAGTAAAGTTTTGATGGAAAATTGCCATATAATGAGTCATGCAGCAAAACCTGTTAAGGCAGAATATTTATAAAAATAATTGGAAAATTTCAGTTTTTAGGATTGATCTGCCTTTGAAATCATAATTATAAGGTATTACTTCCGTTGGTGCCATGAAATTTTTCCACCTGAGGCAGGATTCACTTTTTGCTGGTTAGGCTGTGTAGCGTTCTATAAAAAGAAATAAGATGGATGGCTCTTTTATGCATGTTGTAATACACGTACAAAAATTTAAAAATGATGGAAAATTATTAAAATTTATGTTTCCTTTTTTTTTTTACAATTGGTGGAAAATTGCATAAAATTCGTGACCTATTGGTGAGGGAAGGTTTTTTTTTACATGAATATGTCTAACAAATATGTGTACATTATAAAACTAAAATCATTGATTATAAACTGTTATGAAAATTTAGCTTTAGCAAATTTATATTTTGATTGCTTTCACGCATGCGCAATGAAACATTATTTAGTAAACCTGCTTATGTTTCGTACATTTTTTTAAAATTCTGATTACAGGATATTGTGGACAATGCTGTATGTCATATTTTCTGAGGCATTTTTTTCATAATTTGTAAACGGTTTCTTATACGGTTTCGGGAGAAAAAATCTTCGTGGATATATATAACCTGTACTCTTCTGTTTAAACACCTAGAGTTTCAAAGTAATTCCTCATGTATTTATCGAGATATTTAGTAAAATGTCTAAAATCGCAAGTGGCCGGACACCTTTGGCCATATAGTGTAGAAGGAATTATCATTTAGCTGTCATATGTTAACATATATTTTCCATTATCCCTAACATGCCGTTTGCATTTTTGCCGATCCCACCGAAGCTAGCATAGGGAAGTAAATACGGGCTCCCGATTGGTTGAATAATTTAAAGAGCAATTGTTGTTTGTAAATCATTCTGAATGTGGATGTACATATTAGGGGCGTATGTGGGTATATATCATGTTAAAAAAAATAATAGGAAGAAATGGCAATTTTTTTTTTAAGCAATATAGAGCAATTAGGTTTGTAAGTATCGCATAATTGACACCATAAAAAGGAAATGTGATAACTGCTGTAAATAAATTGTTCTGAATATGAATGTACGTATTAGGGGCATATATGTGAATATTATGTTAAAATAATTAAGAAGAAATTCCAATTTTATTTTTATTACTTTTTTTAAAGTAATACAGAACGTTTGCGAAACATCATCATTACCTTCTTTAAATCAAAATTCCAGAAAATCTTTCTTTTTATCTATTGATAAATATGTAAAATCAGAAGGACATCAATCAAAATCCCTCTTTTAAAACGTTTTCAAAAAAAAACTGATGATTAAATAACCATAAGCTATAAATTGAACCAAAACAAGATGCTCTTTAAAACATTCAACCAATCAGAAGCCCGTATTTTCTTTCCTATGCTAGCCTCGGTGGGATCGGCAAAAATGCATGGCGTTTAGCTATCTTTGATTCGCAGATCAGAATGGTTTGTACCGGACTGGTTACTAACATTTTTCTCCACTCAGATTTTATTATAAGTAGATTTTATTAAAGACTCCATTCTGAGTCAGAATCTGAATTATCTGATTCTGCATTGCTATAACGCTGTCTGTCTGAATTAAATCTGTGAAAAAGTAAATATAAAAAGTTTTGGTTTAGTTTTATAACGCGGGTCTGAAAAAAAATATTTTTTTTTTCAACTACATGGGATATTTTTGATTAATTGAATGTTTTTTTAGGGTGCAGAATTTAAGAAAGATCGCCATATCACTCCATCACATACAGTATGTTGCAAAACATGGGTAGTTTATATTAGAAAATTACAACTGCCAAGAAAAAAATCCATTTTCTATTACAAATAACTATGTTCAAAATTATACTTTCCCTCTTGATTAAACTTTGAATTTTAGCAATTGTAGGAACCATACACTGTAAAAAAAAAAGGGTCGATCTACTAAAAAAACTTTAGTAATCCTTGTAATTACTAAAAAATGTTTAGTAATCTTAGTCGGTTACTAGAAAATCTGTAAGAATTACTAGAAAAAAGTTAGCAACGAATAGAGTTAATAGTTTTATATTTTTAATAGCTATTACTAAAACTCACTTGGCGTGGCCTCGATGGCAAAGTGGTTATAGTAACGGACTTGGTAACGGTTATAGTAACGGTCCCGGGTTTAAAACTGGACAGCGCCAAGTACGCCCTGAATGTATGTAGTGTAAGTACTCTATAATAAAGGGGTTATGAATTTCCTGTTGGATCTGGTCGCAATGTTTGGTGCTGCCATCTATTGCGTTTTTGCCGAAAATCTATCTCTTCAAAAGTCTGGATGCAGCTCGAAGGAAGCTCCTGCCCTTCGGACGCATGTAATTGTTATTAAAAATAATTTTGGAGCTATTACTAAAATTTGCTTGGTGGCTCATACTAAAAAATTTTAAGTTAGTTATACAAAATATTTTTTTGTTCAGTTTACAAAAGAAATGCTTGTTTAACTTACAAAAAAAAGTTTGTAGTGGTTACTAAAAAATTCTGCGGAATACAAATTTACTAAAAAATTTTTAGTAACCTCTTGAATTTTTTTTTACAGTGTAGTAGAAGCTTATGTCTGTGTAACTGTTCTTTGTTTCTTAAATTCCTCGCATTTTCTGTTTGTTGTGTTGTGTTTTATAGTTCATATCTCTTGGGTGCCACTCTTATAAATATGAAATTTGCATATGTAAACGTTATTGGATATGGTCTTTTACTGAAGAATGGGATACCAGATTTCAGGATAAAAAGAAAAATTTTAAGCTTAATTAAACTAAAAGCATCATTTTTACGTAAAAATCTAATATGATGTAATTTTTAAAAATATATATATATTCCCGGTTTCAGTGAGTAAAAATCTAATAAACAATAAATCCTATGCTGGATTTTGGTTGCAAACCTGAGTAAGCCGAACTAAAACTAAATTTTGTTTGAATTTAGATTATAAAAGTAAATCAAAACTTTTTTGAGTTTAGATTTAAAAGCCGTTTCAAAATTAAATACATTTTTTAAAGAAAATTAATTTATAACAGAAAGAAAGAAAAATGTAATATTGTAAAAATATACATATTTTAATCAATGGAAGATTTGAATATTGATATTTATAAAAATAACAAAACTGCAACAATTTGTTTCTTTAAACTACACTGTAAAAAAAAAATTCAAGAGGTTACTAAAAATTTCTTAGTAAATTTGTATTCCACAGAATTTTTTAGCAACGATTACAAGCTTTTTCTTTGCAAGTGAAACAAACATTTCTTTTGTAAGCTGAACAAAAGAATTTTTTGTATAACTAACTTAAAACTTTTTAGTATGAGCCACCAAGCAAATTTTATTAATAGCTCCAAAATTATTTTTAGTAACCATTACGTGTGCCCAAAGGGCAGGAGCCTCCTTCAAGCGCATCCAGTGGGTAAAAAGACAGACTTCTGAAACGGAAGATTTTCGTCAAAGCCGCAATAGATGGCAGCACCAAACATTCCTACCTACTCTATTTTGACATGTTTCTAAAGGGGACGGAAAATTCAGAGATCATTACCCATGGTAACTGCTACGACAGGATTTTCATAATCTCTTTATTTAACAAGTAATTACATTGCATACATTCGGTGCACATTTGGAACCGGCCAGCATCGAACCCAGGTACTCTCAGCCTGGAGTTCGGTGCTATGACCACTACACTCTAAAAAATAAATGTGTAAATTGGCTGATTTTACCCATGGATATGTGTAAATTTCTAAAATTACACACCTGTAGTAAAATTTACACATTTTTTTCTCTGAAATTTACCTATTTTTATGTGTATTTATCTTATGATAGTAAGTGTGTAATTTGTTATCACTTGAAAAACTCAGACAAGTGTGTAAATGTTGAAAAATGCCATTATTTACACGAATTTGTGAGTTAGTCTAAATTTAACATAATTATATATACACAGATAAGTGTGTAATTTTTTTTAAATGCATACTTGTCATAAAATTTACACATTTTGAACAAAGATTTACCTATTTTTATGTGCATCTAACTTGTGAAATCGAATGTGCAATTTGTTATCTCTTTATAAACTCAAACAAATGTGTAAATGTTGAAAAATGACTGGAACTACGCGTTTTACCTATAATTACAAGTAGAGAACGTTCTAAAATTCGGTTTTGTTTTCATTTTCGGCCCAAAATTGAAGTTTCGTTTAAAATTCGGTTTCATTTTCGCTTTCGTTTTCGGCCCAAAATTAGAGTTTCGCCGAAAATTCGTTATCGGCGAAAATGCTGTTAAAAATTCGGCCGAAGCTATCTGAATTCCAGAAATCTTCTTTCTTCCATTGGAATTTTTTTACTTGACATGTTTATTTGAGCTGTTTCCGCTCAGATGAGAAAACACTATTTAATGCTATGAATGAACTTTATTGTTTACAATTATCGACCATGGCTGATTCATGACGTGAAGTCAAATTAAACAAACATGCTCGCACTTAAGACGCTTTTCACCTGCTTATTAAAAGGTTCAAGCTTAACAGTAACCGCAGGTGTTTCGAATGCTATTTTTCAAAAGTTCTAAGATCCTATGTGGTTCATGAATTAATTACAAATACTTACATTATCTACTTTATTAATTTACAGGGCCACACAAAAATATTCTATTACATAATATTAAAGGGGGAAATATTGTTTGGGGCGCGTTTAAATACTATTAAACTATTTCACATTTTATGAAATTGATATACGTTGTTGATGTTTATTACAAGTTATTTCCTGTATAATAGAAAGCAGATAGTATTTACAGGGACACACGGAAGATTTCGGCCACTATAGTGTATCCGAAATACTATATACAGTACACCAAAATCTGAATATTTTTAATAGCACGAACGCATCTCATTTGCTACGCTTGACGTGCAATTTCCAGCTTGTTATAAAATAGTTATTGACATGAAGAATCAAATATTTTGATGTAAATAAAATGTAATTAATTCATGCACAAAACAGAATGATTTTCTATTATATGAATTTCATATAATTAAACAAGTCGGATGTAACAATTTCTAAATTTTCTTGTGTTTCATGCATGTTAATATTTAAAATTCTCTACCACAGTGCCAAAATTAAATAACAATCTATGATCTTTTTGAGGATTCGAAAGGCATGCAATTCCGTGCATTAGTTCTTAAACTAGGACTATTGTGAATATCAGAAAAATTGCACCATAAAAGCGCCACTTTTTGAACAATTTATACCAAAACATAAACAGCAATAATCAAGCTATAACTGAATCTGAAGTTTGATGAAATAATTCGTGTAATAGTTTTTGAGATAGAGCTATTGCAGAGATAGGGAAAAAATCAGTATAGCAGCGTCACCTGTTGAGCGATTGACACCAAAATTTAAACAGAACTAGTTCATATCATGATTTATTGAATCTGAAGTTTGATCAAAATCCATGCATTAATTCTTGCTATTGTGGATATCGTGAAAAATGCAGCATATAAGTGCCATCTGTTGAGCGATTTACAGCAAAATGTAAAGAACATCAATTCATGTCAAGGATTAACTGAATCTGAAGTTTCACAGAAATCTCTGCAGCGCCACCTATTGAGCGATTTACTCCAAAAACTAATCAGTATCAATCTATATCATGGACCACCTGAATATAATTTTTTATTAAATTCCGTGCATTAGCTCTTCAGATAGAACTATTGCAAAGATCGTGAAAAATGCAGAATAGCAACCCCACTTGATGAGTGATTTGCTCCAAAATGTAAACAGCATCAATTCATGTCTAGGAATAACTGAATCTGATTTTTGATAGAAATCCGTGCGTTAGTTATTGAAATATATAGCTGTTGCGTTATACGTAAAAAATGCAGCATAGCAGCTTCGCTTGTTGAGTGATTTCCAGCAAAAACCTAATCAGTATCAATTTATATCAGATGCTATCTGAATATTTTTTTTAAATCAAATTCCATGCATTAGTTCTTGAGATAGAGCGCCCACAAAATTTATATCACATAGAGACAGACAGACAGAGTCACAGACTTGCAAACAAACATTTTGTAAAAACATGTTTATTTTCTTTTTTTTTTTTTTTTTTTTTTTTTTTTTTTTTTTGTATTTTTGACCTTATAAAACGTGTAAAATCCTTTAAAAACAATTCGAATATTTTCACGAATTTAGTATTTTCGTCTTGTAAAAATAGAAGAGTGTAAAAATGTTTCAGGTATACATATGCCAATTTATGTTTACTGTGATTTCTTGTTAACGATCAGCTGTCTTTAACAAAACGCACTTCTGCGACAATTACATCTGCGGTTTCAAACAGTGTTGCCAGTTTGTCGAAAGTCAATTTCCCCAAAATTTCTGAAATTTTCCCCAAATCAGGGCTTTTTTAAAAAAAAGTCCCCAACGCAAATTTTACTCAAAATGGCAAGTTTTTAATTTTCAGTTTTTCATTATAAATTTTTTTTAACAAATTTAAACTCAACTTTTTTCCCCAAATGAAGCATTTTTTTTTTGAAAAAATTCCCCATTTATGAAAAAAATAAAAATAAAAATTTAATCTCAACAGAATTTTGCATGTATATTCAAAGCTAAAAACAACAACAATAAAAACAAGTTGGAAATTGCACGTGAAGCGTAGCAAATGAGGTGCGTTCGTACGGTAACGAAGTTTTAAAAATGTCACTCTCATAAATCAATCTCATAAAATTTTAACCAAACAATGTTCCTCCTATATCATTATGAAATGGAATACTTTTGTGGGGCCTTGTAAATCAATAACAAATGCTGTTTGCACCACAGATTATGCAAAATATATATTATAATATGCACTTTATAGATGCATATCAATTTTATTATGTTCGAATGAGCGCAACACCATTAAAATGCATTTGAAACATTTTCCCCCATTGACCGTAATACTGTTGATTGTCCCTGTAATTGAACTACGCACCCGATTTTGATAAAATTTGAAATTAGTCGACAAAATTATCTAATAATTATATACTTTAAATTTCAAACGATTCGGCTGGGTAGTTTTTGCGTTGTTATATGCGGACAGACGGACGGACTGAACGACAACTATATGTGCTACGTATTTACATAATTACGAACGCACCTAAAAAAGGTTATAAAATTGTTTTTATTTTTGTTGTATAAATCTGTATTATTAGACGAAATGTATTTCTGTGCTTGTGTTTCTGTTCGGGATGAAAGGAAAATATGATTCACTTATCTGAAAATTCAGACGGGGAAAATACGGAACTATTTCTTTTAATTGCCCAATGAAGATCATGATGAATCTGTAGTACATGTAAACGGTGAGGACGACTACAAGAATGATTTATATGTATTATTTCTATATTTTATTTTCGTTTTCCAAATCAAGTCGAATTCGAGGCAGGTCCAGTATTGGCAAACGTCTGAAAGTAAAAATTGAAATTGTAATAACAATTCCCCAAGTTTTTCCCCAAAAATGTTCATTGTCCCCAAACATGTCCCCTAGCACTGCCTCCTCTACAATGCCTTCTCGCTTGTGACGTAGTGGAGGCCGTTTCCCTGACAACGATAGCGTTTTGAGTTTCGTGGCGATTGTGGAACCAATAAGGTTAGTGATTTCGCCTCCACTTCATGACGTTTCACGTTTGTCGTCTGCTCTGTGAATAGGCATTGTTGAGGGGGCAGTGCCCCAAGATTTACTTGTCCCCAAAAAATTCCCCTAGTGATTCAAAATTCCCCAAAATGGGGACAAAATCCCCAATCTGGCAACACTGGTTTCAAAAGAAAAAAAATCTTAAGCCTGCTGGTTTGATTTTGCAGGTGATAAACTTTCAAAGTTTAGTAATATATGCATTATTTGCTTTATAATTTTACTTGCGCATATGCCATGTGCAATAGGGAAAAATCGCAGACGATTTTTAAATTAAAGACAGTTTAGTTTATTTGTTGATCTTTGGAATACACAGAGAACGAGAACATTTTCTTTGTAAAAATAGCCGTTTATGTACGTAGTCCGTCAAAGTTTAAAAACTTAAGCAAAAAATATTACAAGAGTATCGCAATATTCTGTGTTTTATACGAAATACGTCCAAGAAAGTTTACAAATGCTTTTGGTATGTGTAAAAAATCCATGCCACTGTTTTTGTAATTAATTCTGGAGTATTTGTTTTCTACAAATAATTCTATGGATTACCATAAAAAAAATGAAGAAATATGTAGATGGAAAACAGGTATGAAAAAATACTTTTTCTGTTTGCTTTTCTTTAAATTTCAATCATTTTGTTGAAATAAATAAAAATCTATGAATAACCCATATAATTGAAAGAATGAGGCTAAAATGTTATGATTCTATTGTCTATTTATTTTTTTATTTTAGAAATTTTATTATTTTATTTTGTGAATGATTTTAATGAGAGGAATTTCAAAATATCTATATGATATACACTATCAGAAAATAATATGATTAACCCAACGAAAAAGAAAAGAAAAGAAAAGGTAAACAGTGTAAAAAAATTACAATAATGCATATAACCACAGGTAAAATTCATTAGTTTTTATTCAATATATTTTTTTTTAATTTTTCGAGATTTTTTTCGAATTTAGGTCTAATAAAACAAGTTTACAAACCAATTTCTTAATTTTATCACATTCATTTGGATTTTACTTAGGGTGTCAACTATTTTAACTAGTTGATTTAATTTAGCGATTAAATCGTGATTTTAATTAACAATTAAAAAAATCATTAATTTAATTCAAAATTGATTTAAATCTAAGTGTTTTAAACGATTTAAACGTATTAATCTATGATTAATGTAATTTGGAAAGGTTCTACATGTATTTTTCCTTATAAAGAAATAAAAGCTTTAAATAATTGTTGCTAAGCTTAATTCCTGAGTCCTGCAAAACATTAAATAAAATAAGTTTTTAAAGGCATAAAAACCCTTTCATTTAAGAAATATATTTAAATCTAAATCTAATATAATTTGTGATGTCATAATTTCCTTTAAGTAATTACATTATTCATTCTTTTATATGAAATAAGCATTTCAAGTATGATAAAAGAATAAAGAAGCAGAATATTATTTTTCCATTCTACTTTTGCAATTATGAACTTATACCAAATACTAGAGCTAAAGAAGAATGGAATAATAACAACTGTTCAACAAATGTTGTAAAGAAAATGTGTAACAGAAAAAGAACTAATTGGTATAAAAATGCTAAACACAGCTTAATTAATATAGTAAACACAGTTATTTAAGCACAGCAATGTATCAATAGTGTAATACTGTTGCTAAATATTATAAGGATTTCAGATATAACTCGATATTCATATATTTATTCTGTATGTGTGTATAAATCGTTGTAACTCTTTTTCACACACACACACATACATACAAATATATACTAGCATGCACATACATTGTGTAAGTTATGATTTATGCAGTTGACAGTAATTTTTCTTACTACAAATGCAAAACGAGCTGCCAATAATATTTGTTAGTTATGTTGTTTAAGCCACTAATGAAATTATTTACTTGCAGTTTTTATTAATTCTGTTGATTACTGTTTCATTTTGGCTATTTGTTAAGGTTGCCACACTTGCCCCTTATGAAATTAACAAAGTGCACCCTACCTTTTAAAATATAGTGAAATTTACGTGTAATTGTTGCCAGAATTATTTTTTTGTAATGAATCTCTCCATACCGCAGTACTTCTAAATATGTGTACCCAAGACTTTACAAAAATGATAGAACTTTGTTTCTTGAGAAAAATCAGGATATTGTTAAAACATGTTATTTAAATGTATTTTTCATTTCGTGATTTATAGAAGTATTGAAAATTAATGATTTTTCTATTTATCATACTAAAAAATTATGTACTTATTTTTATTGCTACTAAGCACATTAGTAATATATGTTCTTATGTAATAGTGCTTTTTTTTTTTTTTTTTTTTTTTTTTTTTTTTTTTTGAACAAGCATACTGCCCTTTTTCTTTTTAGAATAAATAGTAAATACTGAATTATCGTTTACTAATTTAAGCATTATAATATGCATTGTATACCTAATTAAAGATTGTAATCAATTTAAAATTAAATGCAGCTACTGATAATTTTAATAAATGTAAAATCATTATTTTTTAATATAGTTTTACATAATTATTGCAAAATATTAATGTATATAACTTTATAGAATTATATTAATTAATGAAATTACTAATTTACAGTTTTTATAATTTTTGTAGTTACTAACTAATAATTAAATTTTATTAATTAAAGTGTAAAAACATAGATTATGTTAGTAAATAAAAGTCTAATTTTTTAGAAACCTAGAATCTATTAATCTTAGAAACCTATAGGCTAAACCTACATCTATTCAATATTTCAATGCTGGAGAAAAAAATCCGATTTAAATAAAAAGAAATATGATTTAAATACAAAAATTCGATTTTTATTATTATTGCTTTTTAAATCATGATTTTTTTACACCCTATTTTTACGGAATTTTAAACTAATTTTTGTTGGCCGATCCGACGGGGGAATTGTCGGGTAGGCGGAGTGTTAAAATAAGTTTTGTTATTTATAACTATCCTCTAATCTTGTAAATAAAATATTAATGATAATATACCAAAGTGTGATTTTATTTTATGTATGGTCTGCAATTTTATACTTCATTCACATAAAAAAAGTGATTAACTGTGTGTTCCTACTTTGTTTTTAGCTGTGTCTGGTAAAAATAAGTACGGTTATATGGATTTCTAACAGACAATTATATGGAAATTTTTTTATCACATTTCATTTAAAGCCACTATAGTAAATTCTTATAAATCCGCTTGTATTATTTTATGACGATATCAGAGTGATATTGGCCCTGGCAACATAGATTCTTGGAAAATTGTGCAAAAACTTTCATATAAGATCTGAAAAATGAGCTTTGTTTTAAAAAATAATAATCATAGATAGCAAGAGTTATTTTTAAATGTACAATTTTATAAATAAAAATGTAATTTTCGCAATGAATTATTAAAATTATTTTTTAATAACTAAATTTTTTTAAGTATGAATTTTGCTTCAGTCAAATCATAATGTAAAGTGAATTACACCTTTGTATCTCCGTGTTACATAACTGCGATATACACTAAAGTCAAAATGACCAGTAAGCATTAAGGGTGCATTCGAAAAATTTTTTTTTTCACTTTCAACAGTTCGAAATTTTCTGATACAATTTCAGACTCACTTTTAGAAGTGAAAACACGAAACTTGCTGATGTGACTTTTAAAGAGATCTATAAGATGTCGTGTGATTTTACTTTTTGTTAAATTCATTAGAATTAGATTTATAAACTATTATTTCCTCAGTATGACCCTTTTTTTTTTTTGTTCCCAGATCTCCCGCTTCGGAAAATTCGGTTCAAAACGTTGACTTTAACAGCATTTTTTTGCAATATTTTCTGCATTTATAAAAAAAATTGACAAGCACGGGACCTAATATACTTTCTAAATAAGAGAATTTGCCAGTTTGATGCGCTTGAGAGCAAAAACGAATTTAAAAATAAATCAGAAAAAAAGGCAATTTGTATTGAAATACACCCTTAATCGGGGGTCTTATTTCTTACTGCTATCATCCATCCTAGCATTTTTGCCACATATTTTCTTAGAATTCTCAACATACGACGATACTGAGTTTGATCAGTTGAGCAGTTTTAGATCATTATTGCTAAAATGAATTTTGTAAAATTAAAACGGCTAGAGATAGCCCAGAACAGTTTTTTTTTCAAATGTAAGTTCATTTATTTTACAATTTAACACTTGAAAATTATAATATGGATGAGAAGTGTGTTATTTTCTGCTTATTACAAATTTGGAAAAAATAATTTATTATTTTTGTGTTTTAAATCATTTCTTCATGTTTAAAACCACATATTCTAACATTAGAGTAAATATTTGCAGTTTTAACATTATATAGCATTTAAAATAATTATTCGGTCTAAATACTATCTATTTCAGCGTGTTTATAATATATTTTGCTATAAAACTTCGAGTTTTCATTATTTTACATGCTATACATTTCTTATTTCATTTTCTACCCATGACAAAAGACAGCTTTTCATAGATTTCAATTCATGGTTTATCGTTTGTGATTTTTAAATTGAAGACTTTTTATAAGCATATTGCATTCAAAAACTACAAGAAAAATAAATAAAAACTCTAAAAAAATGTCATTTGATATCAGAAGAAATAGTTTTTTTTAACCTAGTCCGAAAAATTCAAATGTTTACACCAAATCCAATTACAGACACAGAAGCAATTATAACTTTTTTTCAGATTGAACGTACAGTGATTTTTGATCTTGTTTTCGATTACTTAGACTACAAATCTGTTAAAAGGAAAGAACACAACAAACATACAAGTTTGTCCTTCATGCATTTTTTCTTTTTTTTTTTTTTTTTTTTTTTTTTTTCCGGTAATGAAAACACTTAATTCACATTTTACACTCCAAAGTATAGGATAAAACTATGTACACAAAAATCTGTGTATTTTAAATGCTGCACAAAATTATGTATTTTGCTTGTTACGCAGACATACGTGTAAGAACAGAATATTACACACAAATCTGTGTATTTTTCATGTTACACAACATTATGTGTATTTCCCTAATACACAGAAATATCTGCAAAAACTGAATATTACACAGATATATGTGTAAACGCATCACACAGAAATATGTGCAAAAACTGAATATTACACAGAAATATGTGTAAAAATATTACACAGAAATATGTGTATTTCCCAGCAATTTACTCATTGAAGCGTGTATTTCAGGAGTTATCAGATAATTTTTACACATTTAGACTTATCATCAAATTATACATTAAAATGTGTATTTTGAAATTTACACATTTGGCGTATTTTACACACCAAATTACACACATAGACATGTCGTTTTTGTATCATCGATTTACACATTTTTGAGTGTAAATTTACACATTTTTTTTTTAGAGTGTAGGCTATGACGGCCGCACCAAGTGAGTTTTAGTAATAGCTATTAAAAATATAAAACTATTAACTCTTATTCGTTGCTAGCTTTTTTCTAGTAATTCTTACAGATTCCTTGTAACCGAGTAAGATTACTAAAAATTTTTTAGTAATTACAAGAATTACTAAAATTTTTTTAGTAGATCGACCTTTTTTTTTACAGTGTAGCCTCATTTATATGCTTAAAAACAATATTATGTAAATAGGATAAATAATACATTTGATTGCAAACTGCAGAGGTATTGGCTGATGTTTTTACATTTAGATCAGTTGGTAATTAAACATGTAACTGAAAAATCATTTCAACAGATTTATGACATAATAAAAAATATCGTTAAATAAAGCATGATTGTTAATATAAAAATTCTGAAAACTGAGAAAAAGCTAAACTTTTAAAAGCAGACTTTGCTTCTTTTTTTTTTTTTTTTTTTTATATATATATATATATATATATATATATATAATGTAATCATATAAAGAGAAAATAATTTTCTTTTAGTACAAATAAATAATAAAAAATATGGTATTATTTAATATTCTCTAAGAAAATATAATTTATTCGGAAGAAACATCTCTAAAAAATCAAATTTTCCAACTTTTCTAATTTTTTTGCGAAAAAAATTCGTGAAAATTTACATCTCTAACCATGTGTGGTATGAAATGACCCTTTAATCCTTTGCAATAATGTCTCTGTAATATTGAATTCTCACCGGAATAATCGAAAGATTTTATTTTAGAATAAAGAAGTGCAATTTTTTAACATTTTCCCCTCAAAGTTAAAAATATAAAATTTAACTAATCCGGGGAGAAACTTGTTTAAATTAGGTGGGATATAATATATCCCACCGCCCCTCAAGAGGTAAATATGTTTACCTCTGATGTAACCTCTGCATTCTTATCTTAGGCCAAAGTAATCTGCCCGTTTTTGATAGCTTTCAGAATCTCCCCTTTTTAAAGCCCTAGATCTACGTAATCTGCCTGTTTTCAGGGCCATTCCATGAAAAACAGAAAAAATGTTCTGCGCGTGTCACTTTCATATATACCTATACAGTATACAGTATACGGCCATTAATGTCTGGACACTTTCAACAGACATTTTGTCGAACATTTAAAAATATACTTGTCGGATTCTTCTAAAACTTCAGGATTACAAAGATTATGTTTCACTTCATATTTATCAACGTCTTTTTAATAGGGAGGACAATTAGGGAGCCGACAAAAAAATCAAAGAAAAATAATAATATTTCGGATCACCCTGTACATTAAAATGACGAAATAAACTATCGCTATAAAATACAAATATGTGGGTAGTGTATAACATTCACACTGATTTTTTTTTTTACCACGCTTTTATTAACTTCACCTGTATGTTTGTGAGTTTGTGAGTTTGTAACTGTCCTTATTTTATGTATGTTCACCGATTACTCCGAAACCATGCAACCGATTAACTTTGTTTTGGTGTTAAATGAAAGACGATGCTCTCGAATTTGTACCACTTCAGTTTCATCGAAATTGGTTCAGTACTTTTTTAGTAATTGGGCAAAAACTAATAAAATTAGTGATTTTTCGCTAATTAAAAGTGTTGAATACGTTCACTGAATGGAGTGTAGACAGCATGGCCGAGCGGTCTAAGGCGCCGGATTGAAGCCCCACTCCTGACATTATTTATATCTATGTAAAATTTTTAAAAAAATTCCGTATTACAATTTTTATTTTTAACCGGCTTCAGAAAAGGAAGAGGAAGTTATCAATTCGATGCGTATGTATTTTTTTTTTCTATGTATGTTCACCAATTACTCTGAAACTATCCAACCGATTAATTTGGTTTTTGTATTAAATATAAATATAGTTTAAAAAAACTAAAAACCACGCTTTTAAAGTAATCAAACTAAAAAGTGAAAAATAAATATAGTTAAAAAAAACTAAAAAACATGCTTTTTAAGTATATCAAACTAAAAAGGGAAAAATAATTCGTACTATAAGCTGAAAACGAAAATAGATGGAAAATACTATATTACTATAAAATCATTGTTATTATAGAAATCAATTAATAAGCAATAAATAAAATTATCGTGGAAAAAAAGCGTGGGATGCTTCTTAAGAACTGATAGATGGAGCATGGTAGATGGAGCACCCCACGTTTTTTTCCACGATAATTTTATTTAATGCTTATTAATTGATTTCTATAATAACAATGATTTTATAGTAATATAGTATTTTTCATCTATTTTCGTTTTCAGCTTATAGTACGAATTATTTTTCACTTTTTAGTTTGATATACTTAAAAAGCGTGTTTTTTAGTTTTATTAAACTATATTTATTAAGAATAGCACTTATATTCATGAAGGTATAGCGATTTTAAAGTTAAAGAAATTGGCATGTTTTTAGCTTGTATTATGCAAGATTTTTAACAAAATTTAATGCCTGTTTCAAAAAAATCGGCAAAATGTAGTAAAAATAATCTAGTGCAATTAGAATATAAATATATTAAAATTGTTATGAAAGATTAGTAGTTGCATAAAAAGAATTTTATCTGCGTGTGCGCGAATGATAACGATATTTTACATAATTTACTAATCAACTATATGGAGAAACTCATAAAAAAATTCAATCAAATATCGTGAAAATTCAGAAAGATATAGGCGATACAAGTGAGCTGATTTTTAGTTCTTTTTAAAAATAGGTGAATGGTAAGGGATTTTCCTCAAATTTTCATTTTTTATTAACTGAGTTTTACAAAAAAGTGAGTATTTAATGAATATCAGTGAGAAAATTTTGAACAAATGCTGCGATTTTGATACTTTTTCTTACCATGGAATAGGTTCATTCTGGTAACTATCCAAGAAGAACTAAAGCATCAATAAAGAATTTAGAAAAATGAAAATTAAAGTTGCCAATTTGTGGAAAATCCCTTATTATTCTTCTGCTTTTAGAGAGAACTAAAAATTACCTTATTCCTGTCACCTTTCTGAATTTTCACGATATTGGACTGGATTTTTTTATTTTTTTTATTTTTTTAATGAGTTGATCCATAAAATTTATTATTAAATTATGTAAAAGATCGTTTGCTATCGTTTGCGCTTGCGCAGATAAAAATTATTTTATACAACTACTCATATTTCATAAAACATTTAATATTTTTGTATTCCAATTGCAGTTTGTTGTTTCAAGTACATTTTTTCAATATTTCATAAACTGGCGTTAAATTTGATTGAAAATCTGCATGATATAAGCTAAAAACACGCCAGAATATTTTGAACTTCTCAAAAAAAATATCACTACATTTCCATGAATATACATGCTAGTCTTATAAAAATTAGTGGATATGTTGTACAGGATCCACATATTTGTATTCTGTAGTGATAGATAATTTCGCACATTTTAATACTAGAAGCGCCGAGAGCAGTCAATTTGACTGCTACCACATATAAATAATACGATTTGAACCAGAAATGTCTTTATAAAAAGAATTAAATATGTAAATCCCCCCCCAGGGGAATACCTTCATTAGGTATTCACGGGCTTCACAACCCCGGGCACCTGAGTGATCTTTCTCTTTTCCTTTTCTTCTTACTCCTCTCGTCTTCCTTTCATCTTTGTTTCACTCTCATTGTGGTTTCCTTTTCGGAGGTGAGGGCAATTCTGTATGAGCCGATATCATCCTGTATGTCGACTCATGGAGAATTGTAAACCACCCACGTGTTGGCCGTGCGTGAAAAGGAAATCGTGTCCCTGGAAAGGGAGAACCTGGCAGTTGAGGGAAACCAACACACTGGTTTGGCCTCTGCTTCAGGCAGACGGGAGGTGCATATTGGTCCCGTATGCATCAATCGGCTGGTCAGCTGACCTTTGTCACTGGCTTTAGGGATCAAGTGATCGAGCAACTACTAGTCATCTCGTTAAGGGTGGAGACTGACATAGGGTTGTCTTGTGACCGTATGGGCCCTGGTTAGCACTGGTGCACGAATGTGCATCCCCTTGTTGGGCCCGGTAGTGGGTGGTGCGGCCGGGGTCTGAATTATTTTTTTCTAATATGGATGGAACTACTTCTATTCATTCTAATCCTCTCCCTTGTGGAGAGCAACAAATAGTTCAGACTTCTTCAATTACTCGTTTTTTTGTCATTAAACGTACCGATAGTCTCTCTAATAACTCCTTTAAAAATACTTCACCATTTCTAATTGCAAAAACATTCCAGTCTGTTTTAGGGGATGGTCATTCTATTAAAAAATTACAATCTGGAGATTTACTAATTGAGGTTTCCACAGCTAAACAATCGCAACTTCTCTCCAATTGCTCTACAATAGGTACTTTTTCCGTCTCTGTAGAAAAACATAAAACTCTAAATACAAGTCGTGGTGTCATATCTGAACCTGATCTCTTATTCTCTACCAAAGATGAACTGTTAGAAAATTTAAAAAGCCAAAATGTCATAGATGTACGCCGTATTACTATCAATCGCAATGAACAAGTACTACCTACAAAACATATTATTTTAACATTCAATAGCCCTACTCTACCAATTAAAATTAAAGCTGGCTATTTAAGCTCTCCAGTTCGACCATATATACCAAACCCTCTCCGCTGCTTTAAATGCCAACGTTACGGCCATACTAACGGTACGTGTCGTGGATCTCTTACCTGCGCTCGTTGTGGAGAAGTCGGCCACGACAATAAAACCTGTGAAAAACCGAACGTTGCGCAAACTGTAAAGGTGATCATACAGCTTATTCTCGCACTTGTTCTAATTGGAGCCGTGAAAAAGAAATAATTACGATAAAAATTACTCAGAATTTGTCTTACTCCGATGCCCGCAAACTTGTTGAATCCAGAACACCATCCATTGGAATTTCCTATTCCAGTTTACTTAAGAACCAATCAAAATCCGTAAGACATATAAGCACTCAGACAGAATCATGTAATCTACCCATTACCCCAAAGAAAAAAACACGTGATGTCAGCTGTTCAATTGGATGTTCTGCAGGTCCAAAATTGGAGCGCTGGTTGCCTTCTTCAGAGCCTGTTACTATTCTGAAGTCAACTCAACTCCAGGCTAAAAATAAGGCAACTATATCCAATAAAAAAATCCTGATTCTTCAGCTTCTAATCTCCCGAAACCTGTTACTAATCAAAATACTAATGCAGTTACACCTAATAAAAAAGTTACGCCCATTAAAAAAACCGTTGATCAATCTGCTTCTAATAACCAAAAGACAAATTGTTTTCAGACTGTGAAACCGATCCAAAAGGCAAAGGAGAGGGTTCCCATCAGTGGCAGACTGTTACAAAAAAACACCGCAAGTCACACCAGAACCTGTCTATTACAAATTTTAAAGATCCCAAACTGCTACAAAACTATGTGGAAGATGCTATGGAAGAATCTGACGACTCGAGTACAGAAGAGAATATTGTTTTTGACGAATTCATTCCGAATTAACTTCACATTTTTTAAATTCTGACTTGTGCATCATCTCATTTGCTTTTTTTAAAAACAATTACTGCATTATTTTTACTTTTTTTTAATTGCACCTTGTGTTTAACACTTGCCGTATTGTTTTTACCTCTTACTTTTTTAAGTTTTGTGTTCTTTAAAATTGTGTTTATATGATTATTGTGCATCGTCTATAATTTAACATATTTTTCTGCATTTTTATGCATTTTTAACAAAGGACTGTAGACTTTTAATTGGTTTTAATTACGCATATTCTCACTTGCTCTTAACTTTTCTTTATTTTGACTTGGTCTTGGCGCAGCATATCCCTAAAGGGATTTTGCGCCATTAAACCCCATTCAACCAACCAACCAACCAATCCTATATAACCAACCAACCAACCAATCGTTAGAATTTCCTTTTCCAGCTTACTTAAGCAGCAATCTAAACCTGTAAGACACATTAGTACTCAGACTGACTCCTCTTTTCTACCAAGCTGTTCACCTGAAAAAACAAATAACATTATAAAGAAGACCCGTGATGCCCATGCTTATTCTTTTACCAGAGTTTTGCCAAAATTAGTGCTTTGGAAGCCTTCATCAGAGCCTGTAAAAATTGAATATTGGACAAGCCAATCGCAGAAATCAAGTCAAGTAAAAAATTCAACCAAACTTGAGAATGGAAAAACACCTGCTTCATCTGCATCAAATTCCCAAAAACCCAAAACTAATCTAACTGTAATACCTAATCAGAAAACAAAAGAGAATAAAACTATTAGGAGTTCTTCACGGTGGCAAACTGTGAAGAACAATGAGAGAAAATCTTATAATAGCCCATCTACAGGTAATCTGAAAGACCCAAGGCAAATGAACACATATGTGGAAGAGGCTATGGAGTCGGCATCATACGACTCAAGTGACGAAGAGGAAAATGTCGTATTCGAAGAATATAATCCTCAGTGATGTCACTTTTTTAATATTCTGTGAGCTTGAAACTGTTTTTATGTATTTTTGTGTATCATCCTATACATTGTTCATATTTTAAAAATCATTAATTTGACTTTTAGTTTTTATTTATAACTTGACTTTCTAACCATGGTCTGTGGACTGTTTTAATCGACTTTATTTATATATATCATTGTTTACACTTAGATTGTTTTTATCCATGACTTACTAGTAACTTTTAATTTATACTTTCATTTTTTGTTTCATTTTGATGCTGTATGTTTATTTTTTTACTCTTATTCATAAACATATGTTTTAACTTTGTCTTTGTCTTGGCGCAGCATGTCCCCAAAGGGACCTTGCGCCATAAAACATCTATATAACCAACCAACCAACTAAATATGTAAATCATGCCAGAAATAACCTTTAGAAGATAGTTTAAAATACTTTAAAAGAAAATTCTGGTGTACATCTTTTTTATAAATCATGTGTGAAATTTAAGGCACTTCTAATGTTAATGTACAGGGTAATCCAAAATATTATTATTTTTTATTGATTTTTTGTCGCCCCTAATTGTCCTTCTTATCAAGTGGACGTTGATAAATATGAGGTCAAACATAATATTTATAATCCTGAAGTTTCAGAATAATCCGACAAATATATTTTTAAACATTCCACAAAATGTCTAAAATTAAAAGTGTCCGGTATAGTGTATTTATGAACTTAAAGGTTTTTAAAATATAAACTATACATTAAAAATAACAAAAAACCTTAGATTGTCATATTAGCATGGTTGTTTTAATTTGGGGCTATAACAGCATTCTTAAAACAGTTATATGTAGAAGAGCTGTCCCATACATAACATGCAATGGCCTCTTATAGATGAGTCATCTAGAATGAAGTCATACCAAAACACAAGAAAACAAGGATGATTTTCTACCCTACAGGAAGTTGAAGAGGGAGGAGTGAAATTTAGAAAACAATTACTAATTGCTTTAAAACTTGCTGTATTGCTAAGTTTCTACTTTTTTAAAGTAATATGCGGTTTATTTTTACGATCTAATTGAAGGTGAAGAGCATCCCACAAAATTCCTTATTCATTCTGAAATTATTTTAGTGATATTTTTGAAAATTACTGTCACCATAGATTCTGGATAGCCTAACATTTTTTAAATCAATTTTTCAAAGATGTACTCAAGTTTAAAATTCGGATTTATAAAAAACCTCATATAATATTATGAATATTTTGTAGTTTTTTGTCCAGCAAATTATTTCTATTCAACCGTGCAACAGAAGAGGTATGTGGGGGGGGGGGGGTCGAGTTATGCACATTTTTAATGAATTCAAATAAAAAGTTGATCCGGAAAGAGGGGCGGGAATGTTTCCTATTACTTCTTCGGTTCGAGCATTTTTTTTAATTAGCATCATGAAAGTACCCACGATTGATTTCTTCAAAGAAAAAAAAAGTCACTCAAATAAAATAGCCAGAAGATCGAAAATCGAAATATATTGTTTGATTACAGTAGATAGATTAATTTTTTCAAGATGGTTTCATAACGATGGTTACATTCAGTGCGTATAAACTTGGTTGTAAGTTATTTTGCCTATTTGTCATATTGCGTTATCCAAAAAACAAGAAATTTGAACTCAAGTTTTTTTACTGATTTTGACAATTTCTGATCCACTATCGTCCAAAATCAATATCGTAGCTCAGCGTCGACGGATCTACCATATCGCAAAAACCAAAGCAATATTTCGTAGCTGAATTATCGGTGATTGGTAATGTCTTTAATTTAAGGCTGTTTAGAAGTCCGAAGGGACTACTTTCTGATTTTAAAATTATATAATATATGGAAATCATTTGAAACATCAAACTAACTTAATATTTGCTAAAAGGGATAAAAGTACGTTTACAAGGCAAATAAATACCTTTATTAAGATCAACATATTTCATAGTTCAGATGGCGACATTTACAAGATTGATATTCATACAAATATTTTCGCAAAAATATTTTAATTGAAAAGCTGGTAAACAAAAATCACGCGATCTCGCACATAATAAAATTAACTGCAATATTAGAAATGGATATTTGTGAACGTGCATTATTTTATACTATTCTTTCATTATTGTGCAATAATTTAATTAAAAATCAATAATTATCTAAAATTTAAAAAGCGATTCACTGCAGAATAATGAAGCAGTATAAAATAATTCACATTCACAAATGTCCATTTTCCGCGTATATCCATTCCTGTTAATTTCGCTACGCATGAGATCATGTGACTTTTGCTTCTGAGTTTTTCAAATTAAAAATTTTTTGCGAAAATATTTATCAGAATAAGTCTTTAGAATGTCGGCGTCAGAGTAATGAAAAATTTCCATCTGAATAAATAAATATGTTTATTTGCCTAATGTATTTTTTGTCACTCTTAACAAATATTAAGTTTTGATTTTTTTCGGAAACTCATGACATTGGCAGGTGTTCTTATTTAAAGACTCGTGTAATCGAAAGGCATTTTCCATTTTTCGATAAACGCAAAGCATCCTTCAGAAAAATTCTGCTAAAGTGGTCGTTCTGATCCAAATTTCCAGACATGACAGCTCGAGAATAGAGAAAATGTTGTCGACCCGTAACAAGACTTGCTTATAAGTGTAAGTAATTTATTTGTTTAAAAAAAATGGAATACTCAATCACTTCAATAGTCAGGACTGCCAATTTTGTGTCTTTGACACATTTTCCGATTAATTTTAAACTAACATTCGCTTTTGTTCAGTAGGGCATTTGAAAACACCTCAAAGAAAATCGACGTTAAAATTCGGCGTTAAACTGCAGATGGTATAAAAGCATCCATTATCTTAAGAGGAAATTCGACTTTGTTAGATGTAATATTAAACTATGTATTTTTGCATTTAGGGGAGATCCAGTCCGGGGCAAATTTTTCAACTTTTTACAATTTTATTTTTAAAGCTATTTTGAGATCTACGGGATATCATTGTATTCCCTAGACCTTTTTCTACAAACTAGCATAATGTTTTTTCAAAAAACTAAATATAGTTTTTAATAGAAAATGATTAAATCTAACCATGCCACGTTGGAAAATGTGCCCCGTAGACAAGTTTTTCAGCTTTACTAGAAAGTGTAGGGGTAAATTTTCCAACTAACATTTAAATGGTAAAACATTGGTAATAAAACTTGCTTGTTAATGAACAAGTAATTTTTATTGTAAACTAAATGCACAGTAACATTAAAAAAAACAGTTTTAATATATCTTGCATTTCAAGACTAATGTCCAAAAATCTTTTTAGCTTGGATTGGGAGTTTTTTTCACCTCTTTTATCTGATTATTTCTGAATTTTCCCTTTTTTTAGATTAATTTTTTTTCCAATTTCAGTTTATTTTTAACAGGAGAATCAGTCAGTATAGATGACTTCTTATTTTTCTTTCCAAGCCGTTTTTGTCTCCTCAGTACTGCCTTCACAAAAGGCCTAACTTCTTTTAGTGTATGTAAAGTTTGTTTAAACGTTAGACTTTTTTTCTCCCTTTAACAAAGAATTCATGTGAGTCGTTCTTTTTTCTGTTTTATCAAAATTTGATTGCATGAATTTTTAACAGTTCCATGTGCTTTCGCACCCTTTTATAACTTTTAACATCTTCAAAACAATGAAGCTCTTTCTTTCTTTGCAGATTTTTGATTGGTTTGGCTTATTTACCTTAACATTGTTATGAATAAAAGTTTTAATAAAATTAATGAGGCAGTAAATGAGTTAATAATTTAACATACAACTTTCGTTCCTTTAGAATTTTGCCCCCCAGGGGGATACCTTCTGCAGGTATTCACGGGCTTCACAACCCCGGGGACCTGAGTGAGCTTTCTCCTTTCCTTTTCCTCTTACTCCTCTGGTCTTCCTTTCCTCTTTGTTTCACTCTCATTGTGGTTTCCTCTTCGGAGGTGAGGGCAATTCCGCATGGGCCGATATCATCCTGTATGTCGACCCATGGAAAAATTGTAAACCACCCACGTGTTGGCCGTGCGTGGCGACCCGTGTCCCTGGAAAGGGGGATCCTGGTAGTTGAGGGAAACCAACACACTGCTTTGGCCTCTGCTTCAGGTAGACGAGAGGTGCATATTGGTCCCGTATGTATCAATCGGCTGGTCAGCTGACTTCTGTCACTGGCTTTAGTGATCAAGTTATCGAGCAACTACTAGTCATCTCGTTAAGGGTGGAGACTGACATAGGGTTGTCTTGTGACCGTATGGTCCCTGGTTAGCACTGGTGCACGATTGTGCATCCCCTTGTTGGGCTCGGTAGTGGGTGGTGCCGCCGGGGTCTGAATTTTATTTTTCTTTAATATGGATGGGAAAACTTTTCCTTCTATTTCTCTCCCTAGTGGAGAGCAACAAAGTGTACAGACTTCCTCCTTCACTCGCTTTTTTATCATCAAACGTACTGATAGCCACTCTGATTGCTCCTTTAAAAAAACTTCACCTTTTCTCATTGCTAGAACATTTCAGTCTGTCTTGGGAGATGGTCATTCTCTCAAAAAACTACAATCTGGCGATTTGCTAGTTGAGGTTTCTACAGCAAAACAATCTCAACTTCTCTCTGATTGCTCTACAATTGGCACCTTTTCTGTTGCTGTACAAATTCATAAAACTTTAAATACGAGCCCCGGTGTAATATCCGAACCAGACCTTTTATACTCCACCAAAGATGAACTTCTAGAAAATTTAAAAGACCAAAATATCATTAATGTACGCCGTATCACCATCCGTAGAAATCAGCAGATAATTCCTACTAAACACATCATTTTAACTTTCAATAGTCCAACATTGCCAACTAGAATTAAAGCTGGGTATCTAAACTGCCCAGTCCGACCTTATATACCGAACCCTCTCCGATGCTTTAAATGCCAGCGATATGGCCATACCAATACCAATGGCCAATGTCGTGGAAATGTTATTTGTGCACATTGTACTGACGACGACAGTAAAACTTGTGAAAATTCTCAACGCTGTGCAAATTGCAAGGGTGACCATACATCATACTCTAGCTCCTGTCCTATATGGACCCGTGAAAAAGAAATTCTTACGCTAAAAATTACTCAGAATTTATCTTACCCCGATGCCCGTAAAGTTGTTGGATCGAGAACCCCATCTGTTGTTGTTTCCTATTCAAGTTTACTTAAGCAGCAATTAAAATCCGTAAGACATATAAGAACTCAGACAGAACCATGTAATCTACCCAGTACCCCAAAGAAAAAAACACGCGATTCATGTTTTTCAGTTAAACTTCCTGCAAGCCCAAAATTAGAACGCTGGTTACCTTCTTCAGAACCTGTTATTATTTTACACACACCTACTCCGACACAAAAATCTTCTGCTCGACTTAAGAAGGCAACTGAACTCCAAACTAAAAATAAGGCAACTATATCTAATAATAATAATCCTGATCCTTCTGTTTCTAATCTCCCGAAATCTGTTACTAATCAAAAGACTAAGGCAGTTACACCTAATAAAAAAACTCTTGATCATTCCGCTTCTTATCTACATAAACCCAATACTGTTCAAAAAATGAAACCGATCCAAAAGGCAAAAGAAAGGGTTCCCATCCGAGGTTCCCAGCAGTGGCAGACTGTTACAAAAAAACACCGCAAATCACACCAGAACCTGTCTATTACAAATTTTAAAGATCCCAAACTACTACAAAATTATGTGGCAGACGCTATGGAAGAATCTGACGACTCGAGTACAGAAGAGAATATTGTTTTTGACGAATTCATTCCTGATTAACTTTACATTTTTAAATTTCTGTGTCTGTTAAAATTATTTTTCATATGACTTGTGCATCATCTCATACTTTGTTTTTTTTTAAAAAACAATTGCTGCTTTATTCTTACTTTTTTTAATTGCACCTTATGTTTATCACTTGCCTTATTTATTTTACCTCTTACTTTTTAATTTTTGTGTTCTTTCAAATTGTGTATATATATTTATTTTGGATTGTCTATATTTTAACAAATTTTATCGGTAATTTTATGCATTTTAACTAAGGACTGTAGACTTTTTGATTGGTTTTAATTATGCATTTCATCACTTATTCTTGATTAGTTTCCTATTTTGATTTTGTCTTGGCGCAGCATGTCCCAAAAGGGACTTTGCGCCATGAAACCCCAACCAACCAACCAACCAACCTTTAGAATTTTGGATAGATCAAATACTCTAGAGTTTCTTAATTTGAATTTTCAATTCATGAATAATTCTCGAATACTCAGGAGAAAATAATTGGAGGGATGTAATGAGGAAAAAAATAAAAGTATCGACTTCGGAAAATTCAGATAGAATTCTGCAAAGGTCTGGTGCAACCCGGTATTTGTATTAAAATAAACTTGAAAATTGACCCAAAACGGACAAGAGGGTTCGCACGCATCAAATATGATTTTAGAGTTGTAGTACCACACATTTCGTAAAAGAATAGTCGCTATATCTGAAGATAGAATTTTTTCCCCATTAAAAAAAGCACGTATTATATTAAAAAATTCTCGTATAAGTTAATTGAAAGTTCTTGAAACGTACAAACCCGAGTCCTCACCCCCCCCCCCCAAAAAAAAAAAAACTTTTTAACATGAACTAGATATATTAAAATCCCAAAGTGAAAGAAAATTAATCAATACTTTGATGTAATGACAGAAAATTTGTTTACAGCAATCTCCAATATGAATTTCACCATTTTTTCATGTAAATAAATACATGTACCCACTAAACATCAACTATACATTTTTTCAATTTAAAAAAATTTCTGGATTTTTTTTTTTTTTTTTTTTTTTTTTTTTTTTTTTTTTTGAAAAATCTGTTTAACCCGAACCGCAGCGAAAAAAAAGAGCCTCCTAATAAAAATCTGGTTTCTAGACCCAATGCACTACTGTAATAACTGGCGTAATCTTACAGCAAAGTCAGAGGGCTTTAAATATTTTTGTGGGTTTAATTTGCTAAAAATTACAGATATTTTCTGTAAATTACACGGTTTTAAACTGGCGCCAAAATCGACAGTTTTTTCCTGTCAATTTGAGAATTTTTTTTTCAGTGCCTTAGGTGGGCCGCAACTCATTTTAAAAAATATAATTAAAATTGTACGATAACAAAAATAGCACAATATAACAATATAATAATTTTACATTACCAGCACTCTCGAAAATTCGCCCTAGAAGAAATGTTGCGAAAACATTCCAACGCCACTATTTCCAAACAATAAAGTTTGTTACAGATTTCTACTATAAATGTTGTAGAAATAGATCGCGAAGTTTGTTGTTTGGAAATAGTGTGTAAAATTTTTGTGTGCAAATCTTTTTCACGACAAAAAAATCACGACACTATTTTCAACCATAAAACCTAGTATCAGTAATATAATTAGTGTAAACGTTATAATATAAAAATGCAGAATTTCTAAGTTCTAAAGATAAAATATCGCGAGATTTTCGCTAATTATACACTCTTGGTGGGAAAACTTCATCATTATGTTTTTTTATTGTAGAAATATATAGAGCAAACTTACAAGGAAGGTCTCCATACGGCCATACTCAGAAAAATCTGAAAAAATTACAGAATGTTCTTCTCATAAAGTTATATATGTTTATAAAAAAAAAATTGGCGGAACCTCCTTATAACGTTCGTAAAAAAATAATAAAAATTTCGTTTATTTGGCGATTTATCTCCGGTTGGCGAAAAAACGAAATTTTGAAAAATACGCTTTTATGCTTCGAATACTTTTTAAAGAAAAAACTTTCTATGTTCAATTTATTTAAATAAGCTTAGTTTAAGTAATTTTATTTTTGCATTTTTACTTTACCTTAAGTAAAATTTTGTCATGTACGTTCATATGTACTTATAACAAAATGAAATTAATATATTTTATCATTTAAAACACAATTTAAATTGATTAAAATTGTTCCAAATTGAAAAATACACTGTCAAAAATCTGCTGCATTTTGTTGCAACGCACTCCCTTGCTTGTATAGAAAACGGTTACTTGGCCATAAAATGGAGCTTTCTCATTGGTTGGAATAGAGATATTATATACAAGCGGTGGAGTGCGTTGCAGCAAAATGCAGCAGATTTTTAACATTGATGCACAAGCTACAACACCGCTAAAAATCTGTACCATTTTCTGCAGCGTCACTCCACCGCTTTTATAGAAAACGGTCAATTCACCGTGCTATGGAGCATTCTCATTGGTCAGAAGAGAGATATTCTATAAAAGTAGTGGATTCACGTTGCAGTAAATGCTGCAGATTTTTAACAGTGAAGTCAATTAAAATCAATTTTCAGATTCGTTAAAATCGTCTGTTTTTGGCGAGGAAATGCACTGCTCGCCAAATCCCGCGTCGCTTTCAGCTTTTCACGCCAGTTATTCCAAACGATTTTATTTTTTTACATATCTAATAATGTAATTCCGCCGCTAATTTTCACTGATCCTTTATTACCTACATGAGTAGTTTAATTCGTATTTTTTTTTCAAAAAATTCTGAGTATGCCCCCAATGGAGACCTTCCTTGTTAGTTTGGAATAAAATTCGATTATCGTTGAAGCTTAAGACATATAAACACAACACTGTAGTACAAATAAAAACTGCAAGTAAAAATACTTTTTGAATAAGAAAACAGCATTTATGATGTTATACTATAATTAAAATTAATCACATATAACAGGACATATTTTGTCTTCCCATGAAAATATAGAAATTAACAGTAAAAGTCTTAAATATTTTTCATGCACATCCCAAGCAAATTTTAAACGATAAATTAATGACTATGTGCCTCGGGCCGCAGGTTAAGTATGAGTATGGCTGGTTTCGTGTCTTGAAAAAAGGAAGGTTGGCAGCTATATATTATTTTTATTATTAAAAGTTGTGAACTAGTAAAACTAGCGGGTGTTCAGCCAGATTTGCCTCCATCTGGTTATGGGCCTGAAAAGATGGCGAATTTTGAAATGAGTAAAAATGCACTAAAAACGACTTTTTCTTCGTCTCAAAGCATGTCATTATTTTATAACAGTTCATTTTGGTTTCGTGCAAGTTCAATAACTGTGTTGAATTGAAAATCAGATGCTAAAATTTTTATAATTATTTTTTTAATTAAGACAATGATTAAAAGAATATAAAAATTAAATATACTACAATTCATCAGACATACAAATAAAACATTACATAAATAAAATATACAGTTAAAAATGCATATGTTTCGGGCTAAGTTTTAGCCCCTTGTCAGTGCAATAACATTAAGAAAACAGAAAATTACCTATCATGTTTACAGTTAATAATTAGTAACAGTTAGATCCATGAAAGTATAAAGAACTATATCAAAGCAATGCTGTGTATTCAAGTGGAACCTCACATGATTCACTGCACAGAATTGCTTTGATATGGTTCTTTATGATTTCGTTGATTTTACTGTTAGTAATTATTAACTGTAAACATGATAGGTAGTTCTCTGGTTATTTGAATGTTATTGCACTGATGAGGGCTATAACTTAGGCCGAAACATCTGCATTTTTATTTGTACTTATGTAATTTTTTACTTCTATGTCTGATGAATCGTAGTACATTTTTTAATTTTTATATTTTGTTTATCAGATGTTAAACAGAGTTTAGTTATTTTAAGATGAAGAGAATAGTTAGAAAATTCGTAGGGTATTTTAAAAGTTTAAAATAGCTTTAAATTTTCAGTAATTTTTTTCAGTATTTAATGAATTTATGATACAAAACAATTAAAGAATTTTTTCTTGTTGGAATATAGCATTTACGATAAAAAAGAAATTTTAATGGCCGCCATCCTCTTAAAATTTAAAGTAATATTTTAAATTCTTTAGCTTTTTTAACACTAGTCAAAACACAAATTATTTTTTATAAAAATTAATTGTGCAATGGAGGTATAAATTTATTTTACACTATTCGGTTGACTAGAAAAATAACGCTACAAATATTATAGGACATTCTCTTTAACCCCTTAGCGACGAGAAAATTTTACTAAATTTTTAATGTTTTGTGACCGGTTTTTTAAAATAGATACTTGTGCCTTATTAAATCGAGAAAATTAAATTGCTTTAAATTTACTTTTGCAAATGCATTTGCTTCTAATTTAACACAACGAACTGGAACGATGGGAATTTTTTTTTCTTTTTTTTTACCTCTGTCGAATTTTTTAATAAAATCCAACTTTTAAAATTTATCCTTTTTTTTTTTTTTTTACTCATTGAAAACGGCTTCCTTTTTAATTAAAGCACAATTTTTCTCAAACTTTTTAATACTTTAAATTTTATTGCGAAGTTTAATTTCCCGTAGTTAAATTTGACACTTTTATCAAAACTCCTGAAATACATATATAGTTCCAATAAATGTATTCATATATATGTCATTCATATCAATTCTTTTTTTACGGTTACTTACAATTTTCTTAATCTTTAATCTTCCCAAATTATTTCTCAAACTCGTATTCATATTTTTATGGCGGAATATCTGAAGAAAATGTTCGGAAATTTTCACCGAGCGATTGGATCTCATTCTAAGCTGTGGGGGGGGGGGGGGGGGGAAACTCAGTGAAGAATATTTTACTCTGCTCTTCTCTCTATTTCTCAGTTACGCATGATCACTAATAGATGGCGCCACAGCATAATTGAAAATTTTCTTATGAGTTTTCTGATCCGTTGTAATACAAAGTATTGTATACTTGCGCTTTCTTAGCAGTTTAAAATTAGTATGTTGAAAATAAATTTTATTATACTCTTTTCATTCAGGAAATAGCTTCACTTTCATTAATTTCTTCTTTAAATGAAGCAATTCTCAAGAAAAGTCGAGTAAATAATTTTAAGCTTTCGAACTACATTTCAGCGCATTGATCGCTGAAAAGGAGAAGGAAATAGGTCTCATGTACATAGCAGAGAAACATCATTCGTGAATCGGTATCCGTAGAAGTTATCGTTCTTCGGCGAGCTTGATATCTTTCTGCGACAGTTTCCCGTTTTTCGCGGCGCGGTGTTTCGGAAATGAGCGCCGCAGATGTTTTGATTCCGCAGGAGAAACTGAAGTGTGACACTTCAGTGCCATCTCCCCAGTCCGCTGTTGCTGAGATTGTCAGTGAGGAAGAGGAACCTTCGAGCAGTTTTGTTTTGGAGAGGGAGAAGAAAGTGGAATTTAATTTAAAAGTGGATTCCGATAATCCGTGTGATAGTTCCGAAAATCATGTGCCTCGCAGGAAAAAGAATAAAAACCGGAAAAAGCGCAAATGGAGGCCTTATTGTAAACTTAACTGGAAAGAGAGACTTGAACTGGAAGAGCGAAATTCCAGGAGAGCGCATAGAATTCGCGAAAAGTTGATGACAAATGGACATTCACTCGCACCTTATAACACTACGCAATTTTTAATGGAGGACCATAATTTAAAAGAGCCAGACTACGACCACATTCCAAATGGACATAAAAATAAAGAAAACAACAACAGTTTTGACTCATCCGATGAATATTACAGTTCTCCTGAGGATGAGGAAGAGTTTTTACAACAGCAATTTGTTGAGACTTACGAAAATGTTCACAATGAAATTCTCCACAGTATGTCTAAATCTGAACTTGTGCAGGAGCTTGTTAATATGGAAGATAAAATAGAACTGTTAGAAAAATCGCTTGAAGAAGCGAGACTGCAAAGCGAGTTGAAACGGAAACAAAAAGAAACACAGCCAAATATCTTGGACCCCGAAGCAGAACTCGAAAAAGTTCGTGTGTTTCAATCCGAAATTGACAAATTAATACAAGAGAATATGTTCCTGACGAGAGAAAACGAAAAACTTCGGAAATGTATTTCGCACAAAACGTGAAGAGCTTTTTATTAATTCCTCTACATCCAATCATTGTTAATTTATCATTTTTTATTATTTTTCCCCCCTTCGGTGATAACATATCGATTAGTCTCATTTAATGCTGGCGTTCGCAAATTTCATTGAAGTACGCTCTTCTCTGCTCGCTGTAAATACGCTTTTATAGGCATAAATGTGCTTGGAAGTAAAAAAAAAAAAAAAAAAATCGCTATTGTGTTGCGGCGTGTTTTTTATTAGTTTCTTTGTGTTATTTCTTCTGGTGCGTTTTGGGAATTGAGGTAAGTGAAAATTTATGGTGACACATTGCGAAGATTTTTTTTTTTTATTAACATCAAGAAATGGATTATGGGGTATTTAATGATATAGTCTTAATTAATGGTAATCAGCTCATTATTTTGATAAAATTTAATCCTGATATTGGTGGTACATTGGTTAAGTTTTAATTTAAGGAAAAACTTTAGCTCTCATTCTTTCAACTAGTGTAACTACGTAAATCGTAATTTAACAGCCTATTGTAGTCACAGGAAGAAACGCTCAAGGTAATGTTAATCCTATGGGAGTGCTTTTTTTTGCTCGCATTTTAATATTACTAATGTTTTTTGTCTTACTATTGTACGTGTGTTCTTTTCCGTTTTTTTTTTTTTTTTTTTTTTTTTTTTTTTTTTTATACAGATCTTTATTTTTGGAACCGGTTCTGAAAACGAAAGTATTATCGTATTAAAAGAACTGTAACCAAAATTTGAAAAGTCGAAGCACACAACAATGGATATAGACCTCAGTTATCCTATGTTAAAAAAAAAAAAAAAAAAAAAACAGGTTTTTGGGCCTATATTTTAATATTTAGAGTTTTCTCCCGTAGGATTAACATTAGCGTTTCAGTTTTTTCCCGAGATTTATGTAGGCTCTTGACTGGTGCCTTGAATTACGCTTGCACTAATTTATCGGGATTAAAATGTATTACTACTCAATTAGTTAAATGAAGTGCACATAATATTTTATCAGAATTATTACTGAAGTAAAAAAAAAATGTGCAGTTATAAGTTTCCTTAATTATATCCCGATGGCATTTTTAATATTCAATTTTATAACTTTTTAGAAACAAACTGATTTTAAACTGTTTCTCACTATTGTCTCAAATTTAATAGTCATTTAACGAAAATTTGTTTTACTTGTAAAAGAATTTTTAATTTAATATTTTTATAAGAATCAAAGTGAATTTATATAGAGCGGTAAAAGAATTTTTTATTTAATATTTTTATAAGAATCAAAATGAATTTATGTAGAGCGGATAAGTTTATTCGAGTGCATTTGTATATTTTAATATCATATTTGTCAATTCTCGTAATTTTAATGCAAAACATTCCTTTTATTGACAGTAAATAGTTACATTTTAATTTAAGGAAAGTTTTTACTTGCGTTGTTTATTACAAGTTGCGTTATTATTACAAGTATATAACTACCTAAATCCAAATTTATGATTTTGTGTTACGTAAATGCTAGTATATCGGGATTAAATTGTATATTACTTCCGGATTACGTAAGGAAAGTGCGCATAAATTTTATCCAAAGTATTAGAACGTGGAATTTTTTTTATTTGTATAATCATCTACGTGTTCGTAATTTATTTTTTGTATTATTCATTTATAGAATTTTAACAAATAGTTTTAAACTTTTCGCAAAGAAATTTTAATTAAATTTTTTATCAATAGAATTTATTTCGGCAATTTCTTTTCAATTTAAAATATATTCGTGCAGGCATTTATGTTTAAAATATGCATTTTTAAGTATTTTTATTTATGATTCAGTAACTGGGATTTGCAAGGAAGATTATATTAAGATTACCTGAATTTGGGGAATCTATTTTTTTTCTTTGCGGTTGTTGTCTAAGGCATTAGGGGATTTTGCTTAGTTCTCGGAATCTCTTAATTAATAATATAATAATATGCATGGATGTGCGAAATAGTAAACCGTAAATGTTAATAATGTAATATAAAGAAATCTGTTAATATTCATTTTAAATATTTAAATAGATTATTATTGTGTTTTTTAAGAAAAATATTGTTTTAAAGAAATATACTTCACGACAAAAATCACGTATACACGGGGCTCAAAATGGACCAGAACAATGTCCCGTTTCGTGAAATGATAACAAATATTCTTCCAGTTCGTAAAATTATGGTAAATATCGTTCCGGTTCGTGTAATTATTAGAACAAAATAACATTGTTAGCTATACATGTATAGCTAACTGTGATCTCTGTTATTTATTATTATTATTATTTAAAATCTTGGATGCATTTTTCAAATTGTTTTATAATGATTATATATATATAAAATTTCCTATAATTAAAAAAAAAGGTTGGGAATAATTTTGAAACAGCGTTCCGATTGGTTAATTTTCATTTCGAGCCCTGCGTATACAAAATGTACAGGGTACTCGGAGTCTTTGATAATTCATATCGGTAAATTTTGTATTACTTAATTATAGCATACGTGTGACTGATTTAGACAAAAATTTCTGTTTTAACCCTTTGAGCTTTGATGGTAGAATTTTTTACCACGTAATTTTAATTCCGAAATGTCACAACGGCACCAGAAAATTCGACCAAATTTATTTTTAAAAAGTTAAATGCACTTTTCCGTGTATATTGTTAACCGGTTTTTTTCTTTTCAAAATACTGGTGCCAATGTGATATTTGGAATTTTGGAGAAATTTACCTATCAGAGCTCAAAGGGTTAAAATGCTGGTGAGGAAAGATGATTTTTGTAAAGGACGCTCATCGCGGTGGGGTTAACCTAATTCTGAGGGCATATTAAATGTGCACGTCTTTTAATTATTGCAATACATCGTTTTACATATATATATATATATTTCGATAACTCTTACTTATGTAATGTGGGTGTTGTACTATTCAAGCTTCAGAATTAATGGCATTGTACGGTGAGATACTATTTGGGGAAGGGGTAGTACAGTCGACTTTCTCAAGGAGTTTTGAATTTCTGAATATATCGAACATCACACACAGATCAGACATAATAAAAAAGGGAATTTTTTTAAGGTTTTTTTTTTTTTTTTTTTTTTTTAAGTTAAAACAGGTTAAGCTTTGATTAAGAGTACAGTTTATTTTTCAACGATTTTGTATATTCTAAAAAATATGGTTCATATGGTGAATTCAGCACATTTCAATGTTGATGTACATTTTTAAAAAACTTGACTGCATATTTAGTTAAAAAATATTTTAATTAAAAAATATTTTAATTAAAAAATATTTTTTTATCTTTACTTTTTTAATTGATGTTTGAATTTTTTACGTATATTACACAAGACTGCGCGTGGACATATTACATTTTATATAATTTTTTTTACTGATACATATAGTGTGAAATCTAACAGAACTTCATATAATTTTATTTAAAAAAATAAACCTGAAGGCTAATTTTATGCGAATATTTATTACATATATGATAAAGAACATATACAAAAAGTTTAATTCTCTATCGCAAATACAAAAAACACTTAAGATTTTGAAAACATGAAAGTGAAAAAAATATGAACATGGAGAAAAAGTCACTTAAAGTTTTAATTTGTGTGGATAATTGCGCTAAATGTATTAACAAATTTTATAATATCTCCTGATATAATTATCGTGTGGTTAAAAATGAGGAGACAAAATATTCGCAATTAAACAGGCTTTTATTTAATATTAAAGAAAAATCTATTTGTGGACAAAGTTAAACCCCTTCGGGTCCGATTGTATTATTATTATTATTATTCTGTTTTTAGAAAAAAAAATACTTTTACGTTAATAACATTAACACTAGCTATCGAAATAGATTAGTGTTCAACGCATATTTCATTGTCTGAAAAATAATGAATGCTTTTGTTTTGGGTAAAATTCAATTAATATTCATATAACAATAGCCTAAGGAAGAATTTTTGGAGATGTTTAGAAAATGTCGTATTACAGTAAGATTTAACTTATGTTATAACTTTCTAATATTTTTTGCGCATTATTACACATAATTCCTCCAGGAAAGCAACTAGCAACTATTAATTTAAATTTAAAGAGTGAAATATATGTTTGAAATAAAAGAATAGCAAAGGGCGCAAAAAGAATGAAGAAAATAATAATAATTATTATTATTAAGTGCTTAAACATAAGTGAAGTCATATGGTAAATGCATAGACGTATATAACATTACTACATATAAATAGTAGCAAAAGTATTTCTTAAAACAAAATAATACTATATTAAAATACATGTACTATTAATAGAACATCATACCTGAAAGGATTAAGTAAAACTGTCCACTTAACATTGAAATAGCAGAATAATCTACTTTAAGCTGAGAAATGGCAATAATATTTCCCAAAGTCTTGCAATTAAAACAATCTCAATTGGACAGATTTATCATTAATGAGCACTTTTACTAATTTTTCAAACACAGATGGGAATAGAAGTACATATATTCCTTCCCACCTGCTGTGCACAAGATCAAAAGCAGTTTTTGCTCCCTCCCCAAAATTTTGAAATGGCTTGGCATCCCTGAGTGTATATTTAACTACAACAATATTAGACACTCTTTCTTGAATTAAAAGAAAATAAATTAATTTCTGATTCAAATTTACTCTTTCTTGATCCGCATTTTTGTAGAGTTTGCTAATACATTTTTGTGTTTCGTTTGAAATAAATTAAAATTATTTGAAATAAATGATAAAATACTGAATAAGTACCTGAAAAGTAAATGATTTAAAAAATGAAATGAGAATATTTTGGAGTTTAATGAATGAAAAATGAAATGAGTATATTTTGGACTTTAATGAATTAAAAAAATATATATGAATTGTAAATGGAAGTAGAACTTTTTGTGTTTGTTTCCTTTAAAATAACTAAATTAAGTTGTAAGTACTGAATAACTACCTGAAAAGTAAATGAATGAAAAAATGAAATGAAAATATTTTGGAGTAAGAATTAAAATTTTTTAATGAACTGTAAATGGAAAGAGAATCTTTGAGTTTGTTTCGTTTGAAAAAATTGAATTAAATTATCATAAGTACTGAGTAAATATCTGAAAAGTAAATGAATGAAAAAAGAAAATGAAAGTATTTTAAAAATTAAAAATTTTAAAGATTTTTTTTTTCTTTTGCGTATTTGTCCATTTTAGTAAGCTGTTTTGTGCGATTTTTGATTTCGTGATTGTCAATTTTTTGGTTGAATAGGAAACAAAAATTGGAGATGTTTTTATGGTTTTGATTTGAGTTCTAAAGTTCAACATTGAAACATTTTACAATTAAACAATGTAATTTATCTGTAAACTTGCCATCCTTTCGTTTATGGTAGTATGTATGCTACCAACAGTGTATCAAATTTAATGGATTTTTTAATTTGGACATTCTAAAGTCATACCAAAAGTTTTAAATAGAAATATTTGCTTTATTTAAAAACACATGTTTAAATAAAGCGAAATTTACTATTGAAATTTTCTGGTGTGATTAAAGATTCGCTTAGGTAAGGGATTTCAAGAACGCATTCTATCGTAGGAATTAGAAAGTTAAGAGGAGACAGTACCTTGAAATTGGTCAAAATAATCGAGTTTGTTTCGTAATATTAACTGAAAGCTTCTTTAATTTGAGTATTTTGACACCTCATTTTTACCTATACGACTATTGTATCGCGAGATATTGTAAATTAGCGCAATTACCCATTCAAATGAAAATTTTAAACAGATTTTTCTCCCTCTTCATATTTTTACATCTTGCTTCTTCGAAAAATACTAAGGTTTTTTTGCTAATTTAGATAGAGGTTTGATTTTTTTTTCTTGTTCTCCCTGCTATATTTAATATTTTTGTGCATGGGTTTAACATTCAAGTCTATAGCTACTTTTTTTAAAAAAATATTTAAATTGAGAGTTTGGTGAATTTCTTCAATTTTTAATATACACGAGCGAAAAAGAAAATCATTAAGAGTAAAATCCCGCACATCTAAAAATTGATGCTCACTTTTATGTGGTACTATATTCAAATGAATGTGAAAAAATTTAAGCAAAAATATTAATATTTAAAAAAGTAGTAAAAATTTTTTAAAAAAATATTTTTTTTAAATTAAATTTTAATAAAACATTCTGTTCTACAAGAATTTTTTTAAATTTTACTTAATTTTTTGTATTAAGTATTGTGATACTACATATATTACAGTATTATTCAAAATCGAAGACATGGTTTCAATGGTATTGTGTCCCTTTAACTCAAGCAAAGTTTTCCCGGTAGTTATAAATTATTTTATGAATTGATTCAGAACTGAAATTATTATTTAGCTGAAATTTGTTTTCAGTACTATATCAGTATATTATGTTTGTATATTTATAGTAATTCAATTAAAAACTTTGTGTGCTTTGATAACCCGATAAAATTACTTTCGAGTGATTTGAAATTGGCTAAATAGTTACTCATAAAATTTCAGAATTGAATTCTTTATAATTAGTTGTTTGCATTCGTAAAAAAAAGTTGGTTTGCGTATGAAAAAAATCCCTTTAAAAAAAATAAAAATCCATATTTTTTATTTTATAAATTTATCCATACTTTGTGATAATTTAATGTTTGACGCCCTCACATATATGTATGTATAAAGCGCATTTTTAAATTCAATATTTCCAGTACATTTTATTGAAATTTAATTTCAACTATTACAACTGCAATTTATGTTGGAGTATTTTTTCCCCTACCGAGCAGCAGTAATTGGCCGGATTTCTAATACAATATATAGATAATACGTGCCAGGAAAGTGTGTACTACTATACACATAGTAGAAAAATATAAGTTTACTAAAAAAATTCCTGTTTTATTTTTTTATTTTTTTTTTTTTAAGGATTTCAGTCGTTAAAATTGCGGTTACTTTTATGATTTTTTTTCCTCACTTGATAACACGAAGATTTAATTAATTACAGAAAATGCATATGAAATATTATCGTATATTCTTTAAATAAGCTGAATCATTTTAAATATAGTTAGAGATTTTTAGAAGTATTGTATATATTTTTTAATTTTACATGAATCTAACTTGTTTATTGTGAAAAAAAATTAAATTGCTCTTTTACTCATGCGAAAAATATTATTTCAAAATATCGAGCCATCTGTTACATATATATATATGTATATATATATTAAATCTATGTAAAATAAATTTAATTTTGTTGACGGTTTATTTTTCTTTATTCGATATTGCTAGTTCCAAAAATTCCTGTGCGAAAAAGTTAAAGGAATATATCAGACTTTTTTTAACCGTCAATCTGCAGCTATTTGATTACAAAAGCGTTAATTCTTGTTTTGCTGTTTTTTTAGTAACGAATGTCCTTCAACCCTATTCAGTTTAAGTAGTATCTGTTTCCTTGTGATGTATTTGAAACCATTAGCGAAAATAGCGTACATCCGCACTTGAAAGGGAACGTGAGATGTTTGGAAATTTTTCAACAGGAATTGTTATTGATCGCGAAAATGTTTTATTAAGTTTCGCGTAGAGTTTGAACTCAACTTAATTTGTAAAGATATCATTGTGTGATGCATTGGCACTTATTAAAATACATGTATTAAGACTGTTTCGTTCATGATGCATTTATCTTATTTTATTTATTTGTGAAATCCGTCCTTCTGCATTATATTTCCTATACATAAAATTTTATTCGATTTAATTTCGGAAAATACATTTAAAAAGAGTCTGCGAAGTTACGAATGATCAAATAATATATCTAAAAAAGAAATTAAGTCAATTCCTACTTTGTCAACAAAGAAATTTTTTATTTTAGTTACTTTTTATAAAATAGTTACAATTGATATAAATATGTATTACATATGATAGAATCCCAATATTAAGTGACAAAATAGAAAACGAATTCCTTGCAATTTTCCGTTTTCCTTTCTGTATATGGTGTTGGACTATTATTTTTATTTGTTACTCTACTTGTTTGTATTCTCTTTCTTTCTTTCTTTTTCTTTTTTTTTTTTTTTTTTTTTTTTTTACGTTTCTAATTTATGCAACTGATAGTGGTCTATAATTTCTTATTCTATCCCATTTCTTGTAATGATTCATATAAAACTTAAAATAATTAATTAAATTTAATTAATGAATTAATATTTGAAAAAACTGTATTAACATCAAATGTCATCCAATACAAGTTTTAAAAAAAAGTATTTAAAATTGAGAGGAGGGGAAAAATATTTTATTAACGATTGAAATTTTGAACAAGCTATATAAATATATACATTGAGAGTGTGAACTAATACACTATATTGCCATTGATTATGGGACACTTGCGATTTTAGATATTTTACTAAATATCTAGAAAAATACATGAGGAATCATCTCGAAATTCTTAGAGTATAAATATAATAGTATACGTCATACATCTCTGTGAAGATTTTTTACCGAAACTCTATAGGGGACCGTCAACAAATTAAGAAAGAATGAATATCTTTTGAATAACCCTGTCAAAACTAATGTAGCAAAAGCGCTCAAACTCTAGATTATGATTGAATGCCTTATTGTAATACACTGTGTTCATTTTTATGCAAATAGCATGCATACTCGCAGAGTAATTAAGGTTTTTATAAAAATGGCCCCAAATTTTTCCAAGTTTTTTCCTTATAATTTTCAGAGTTCTTAATATAAAATATTATTTTTTTCAGAAAATATGACAAACAACATTGCACATAGTACCCTGTAATCAGAATTAAAAAATAATGAAAATTGTATGAATAATGAGTAGGTTTACTAAATAATTTTTTACTGCGCATGCGTTAAAGATATCAAAATTTCATTTGCATATTATGTTAGCTAAATGTATAGAGCAACTTTTGTAAAAGTCTCAAAATTATAGCTTGAAAATTCTGAAAGTAATCGTCTATAGAAAAAGGACAAAATCCGTTGTTTCCAAAATGAAGCAAAAAAATGAGGGGTTTTATCCAAAAGTAGTCGTAACATCCCGTATTATGTATTCTATATTGACACTAATCAATGAATATATGGATACAACCCCTCTTGTTTTTGCTTCATTTTGAGAATAACGGATTTTCAACTTATTCAATTGACGATTATTTTCAGAATTTTCAAGTTATGATTTTGTGACTTTCACAAAAGTTGCTCTATACATTTAGCTAACATAATATGCAAATGAAATTTTGATATCGTTGACGCATGCGCAGTAAAAAATTATTTAGTAAACCAACTCATTTTGTATACAATTTTCATTATTTTTTAATTCTGATTACAGGGTACTGTGTGCAATGTTGTTTGTCATATTTTCTGAAAAAAATATTATTTTATATTAATAACTGAAAATTATAAGGGAAAAACTTAGAAAAATTTGGGGCCATTTTTATAAAAACCTTAATTACTCTGCGAGTATGCATGCTATTTGCATAAAAATGAACACAGTGTATTACAATAAGGCATTCAATCATAATCTAGAGTTTGAGCGCTTTTGCTACATTAGTTTTGACAGGGTTATTCAAAAGATATTCATTCTTTCTTAATTTGTTGACGGTCCCCTATAGAGTTTCGGTAAAAAATCTTCACGGAGATGTATGACGTATACTATTATATTTATACACTAAGAGTTTCGAGATGATTCCTCATGTAATTTTCTAGATATTTAATAAAATGTCTAAAATCGCAACTGTCCAATAATCAATGGCAATATAGTGTAGTAGGAATTGAAAAAATGCTTCATATTTTCTTAATATACTTTGTTCCTTTAATGAATGTGATAGCGCATAGATGCTCTAAAAACAATTTGGAGTTTTTAAGCAGTTATCACTCGTACTAAGTACACAAAATGAATATGTTTTCTGTTTATGCGACTAAAATTATTGGACATGATGCGTTAAGAAAAAATACAAAGAAGAGTATTCGTACATGTTCAAGCTCGTAAGGAAATTTTTTTGTGCGTGAAAATTTCAAAGCGCCACACTTATTTTGGAAACTTTTTTTTAGATTGAGTTACACGTTATTTAATCTTCAGTCGTGTGCAGCTGGCATGAACTATTTCCCCCCCTTATTTTCGGGGTAATAGATGAAGTTGTTTTAATAAGATTTCAAATATTCTCTTTTTATGGTCGTATAAAAATATTACATTAAAAGCACTAAAGATGAGTTAATTAAGTAGTAATGACTATTTTCTAACGGACGCATTGCGTTCGAACCCGGAAGTCCCAGAGATGCGCCCAACGGAGGATTAATATTTTTTTTTTTTTTTTTTTTTTTTTTTTTTTTTTTTTTTCAGAAAGTTTCTATTATTTATCAGTTGAATGCAATGTGTCTTACTATGAGAATAGTCTTAACAATGCTGTAATAATTTAATACATTTAATACTCTCATTCGCGAAAACTATTCTAATCACTCTTTCAATTAGTATAATCAAATTACTCTTAAATATTACATAAAAAAATCAGTGTTTCAAAAACTTATTTTGTATCGATTATGTAAAAAATTAGTGGTCGGAAAACTTAATTTGTGTCTAGGTTCAACTATTTCATCGAAAATATAGTCAGCGGCAACAACTTTTTTGAAATATAGCGATTACAAACTACTTATCAAAAGTATACACAAAATGTTCTGTGTTCCAAAATGTTAGTTTATCTTTCAAGGTAAAAAAAAAAAACTGATTTTTTTATGATAAAAATAATCGTATTATTTTTTTTTTTTTTACTTAAATTGTTTTTTTTTTTTTTTTTTCAGCATTAAAATATTGTAAATACCAAGAGTTTTATGTTTCCAGACCAATTAAACTAATTATTAACATAATCTACAGTTTTACACTTTAATTAATAACATTTAATTATAACTTAGAAATTTATTATAGAAATTATAAAAATTGCAAATTAATAGTTTCATTAGTTAGTAGAATATAATAAAGTTATACACATTAATCTTTTGTAATAAATATGAAAGACTATATAAAATACTAATGATATTTACACTTATCAAAATGATCAGTAACAGCATTTAATATTAAATTGTTAACACTACTAAAAATTACTAATTATTAAATAAATAATCTTTAATTAGGTATGTAATATCCATTTTTCAGGTTTGGCAAGTTTCTTCCAAAGTGAAAAAAAAAAAACGAACGTAAGAAGTAATTTCTTCCAAGTGGTAGAAATGGAAGAAACTTATTCTTTAAGACTTTATCATATAAGTTCACCTTTTTAACCCCTTCGCGACGGCAGACTTTTACAAAATATTTAATGTTTAATAACCGGTTTTCATAATAAGAAATTTGTGCTTTCTTAAATCGATAAAATGTTCCAATTAAAAATGGCAAATTTTACAGTAAAATTTTACTGGTGGGGGTAAACAAGGATTCTTAAGCCTTTTTGCGGCACGTATACGTGTCGCCCGTCCCCAAGGGGTTAAGATACAATAAATATACAATTTTTATAACCGTGATTAATTCCATTAAACCCATTCAAATTGAATTATATATGCTAAATTGATAATTTCATCTGTTTTTTTAAGCCAAGATTACACACGACACCTGTCTAAAGCTTTCCAACTAATGGCTAAATGAAGAAAAGAAATTTTATACAAAAAATCAATTCAATGCTATCCATTTTAATTTAACCAGCATATTTTTTAATTAAACTTTTGAAACTAATGGTAAATAGTACTATATAGTAGTAAATAATAGATAATTTATCAATGTATGAATAAAACTTATTTGAGTAGAAGACATGCTTTTAATTGTAAATGTTTAAATAACAATGCTTTTAATTTATATCAATTTTATTAAAGTATTATATAATAATCACTGTATTAAAAAATATCATTAAATTCCTCACTTTCCTTACTACAATTCAGCATGATATAACAAAGATTTTTAGCAGTAGGATGTTCTAATAAGTTTCTAAGCTTAGAATGGATGATTACAAAAAATGAAAAAAAAATTTCAAGTCCTACAGAACTTTAGGAGAGTTTTGAAAGTATTTTGATGCACCCATAGATATTTTTAAAACATTAGTCTTTTAAAATCAGCATTGAGATATGCATTTAAATGCTAATATAAATAATTGCAAATTTGTTCATTTACTGCGTTGCACAGTTTAAAATAATGCATTTTTATATGAAAAATAAAGAATTTGTAGGTTGTGTTTCCTCTTTTTACAAAAATGGCATAATTAATAATTATACAAAAAAAAAGTCCCTCAACCTCTAAAGTTGTAAAACCCACCACCTGCAAATCTCTACTGCACTTGAAGTCATATTAAAAAAATAATTTATTTTTTCAAAAATAATATTTTTAATATTAACTAAAATTTCCAATTTATATTTCATACAATTATACTTTCATATTAAATCTTTTAATAATTAATGTAGTTTAATTTCGAACATTTCTTGGTTTCTTCCATTTCTTTCAGTTTCTTTAGTTTTTTGCCGTTTCTTTCGCTGTCCTGGAAGAAACCCAATCCTGACTTTTTAAGCTTTAATTACTAAAGTGATAATTTATAATTTGGTATTCATTTTAGAAGGAAAAAAGACCAGCTAAGGTTAGCTAAAAAAAGGGCACTATTTCATAAGAAACTATATTAATAATGTATTTAATAACAATAAGGCGGGGAATACATAATTTTTTAATATAATAAATATAAAAAAACATTAATTGTTAAAAAAAATTATAATTTACAAATTGAAAAACAATGTTAAATAACATGATTTAGTTACATCCTGTTTTTCCCCAAAAAATAAAGTTCTATCATTTTTGTAAGGTCATGGACACATGTAATTAAAAAAGCTGTAGTATAGAGAAGTTTAACTATTTTTGAAAAAAGGGCTGGATACATTTTGTCAATTTTAAGAGTCCTTAAAAAAAGGCTTAGAAGGAACGATTAATTACAGAATTAATAAAAACTGCTTGCAAGTAACACATAGCACAAATAACAGAGCTAAAAATATTATTGGCCGCTGATTTTGCTTTGTACTAAGAAAAATTTATGTTAACGACTCAACTGATCAATATTTTTGAAAAAAAAAAACTTTCAAATAATGTCTATATACATATATTTTCATGTCTTTTACAGAATGTTCAATCTTTTATCATCGGTTTTTCAAAACGAAACTTTTTGCCTATTTGAATCAGAAAAGTGCTCCAATTAAATAATGTAAAATTTACAATAAAAATTTAATGGTGAAAATAGTAAATTATGATTGGAATATGCATGCCCGTACGTCAAATGAACAAATCATGATTCGCAAAAACGCACTGCCCGTATGACGTACGGGCAAATCAGGGAAGCGGTTAATCGCCTAAATCTCAACTTACAGGATATACCGGGTGTCCCAAAAAGGACTGATGGATCTTAAAATTCAATAACTTGCAAACAGTGACAGCTATTTAAAAAATTTTTGCAGGAGGGTTATGTATAATGTCAGGAGTTTTTTTACCATAATTTTGTATTTTAGTTCGCATCTCAAACAATAGGTGGCGCTGACGGCGATTGAAGGCCAGGTCGACGCTTCACTCAGCATTGATCATCTGGCCTTCAATCGCCGTCAGCGCCACCTATTGTTTGAGATGCAAACTAAAATAAAAAATCTCCTGACATTATACATAACCCTCTTGCAAAAAATTTTTAAATAGCTGTCACCGTTTGCAAGTTATTGAATTTTAAAATCCATCAGTCATTTTTGGGACACCCGGTATATATGTGCTACCCATGATCTCTTGCTATGCTTAGCATTTTTATACCAATTATTTTTTTTCTCTCTTGTACATTCTTTTACAACAGCTCTTGGATAGAAGTTATTCTTCCATTCTTCTTTAGCTCCAATATTTAGTATAAATTTATTATCGCAAAAGTAGAATGAGAAAATAAGATTATGGTTGTTTACTCTCTTACTTTGCAGATATCTGTTATACTTGCCATACTTATTTTATATAAAAAATGAAAAATTTTATTACTTAAAAGAAATTATGGCGTCATAAATTACATTAAAATGAAATGTTTGAATGAAATGCTTTTTATGAATTTACAAACTTACTGTACTTAATGTTTTACAGTTATTATGAATTAAGTTTAGAAACAATTTTTTAAAGCTTTTTTTTTTTCATTTATTCATAAAGCAAAATACCTGTAGAAAAAATTCAAATTAATCTTAGATTTTAATACTTTTATGTCACTTTAAACATTTATATATATATATATATATATAAAAAAAATTGATTTTAATTAATGATTTTTCAAAAGCAATTGGTTGATTTAAATTGCGATTTAATCGCTGATTTAAATCAACTGATTAAAATCGTTGATACCCTAGTTTATACACACATTACAATTTTCTTAGCAAAGCTAAGAGATAAAGTGAGATGGGGGTAAAATAAAGCTTTTTCAGAGAAAGTTCTAAAACCAGATTATTAAATTTATTTTAATGAAACTTTGATTCATTTTATATACTTTGGATTCATATAGATTAAACATGAAGGATAACTTTCAATTCTGATAGATTGTTTTCTCACAGTGATGCATTTAAAAGAGCATGTTTTGATACCCTCACTTTACCACATGGTGGGTTTAAGAGGATAGTTCTAAAATTAGTGTATATTCAAATAAGAATATTTAAATATTGCTTTTTAAACAAGAGTACACTAAAATAAATGTATCTTAATTATATTTAAAAGTATAAATGCACATTTTTCACACATATTATTTAATTAAACAAATAATGCCCATTGCTATCAAAATTACGTTCACTTAGTATTGCTGAACTTTACTAAATCTTCATCATCAATAGCAAAAAAAGTCTAATAGTTCCCCAATGGTGACTTTAGTCAAATACTTTGTGACAGATCTCATTAATTTCTATCACTTGGCTGATGAATTTAGCAGATTTTGCTTTTTAACCAGTATTTAATTTCTATCCATGAACATTGCTTTTTTTTTTTTCTTTAAAGTCTACCTTTATTTTATCTGTTTTTACTTTTTATGATTACGCTGCTTTTTGGATATTTGATGTTCTTCCTTTCCTTTTCTTGTTATACTTGTTTTCTTATGGTAAATTTCTTCTGAGGTTTTTACGTTTGTTATTATTGCTTATAACTTTTCTATAATTCTTCTCTATAAGCTACATTTATTAAATAAATATAAAATGAAATATTTTTTCAATGTTAAATTACTTCGTAGGGCTATAAATAAAGAAGTAAAATACATTTTAGTCATTTTATAACAACATACAGCATTAGACATTTCATAAATTAAACACAGAGATTAAAAAAAAAAAAAAAAAAAAAAAAATCTGTATCATACAATATTTAGCTAAGCATAACCACACTACCAAATTATCCCACCTCAGAAAGTAATCCAATGTAAATATATTTTCAAAAAAAATTCTTTCTCTCTATTGTAGATACGTTCCTTAAATGTTCCTCTGCAAGTCTGAACTAAAATTAATAGTTTTTACTAGTTAATAATCATTTTAGAAGAAATTTCATCAGTAGTTTGAACTAACATACCATATGCAATGAGCAGAATTAAATAAATTTATACAGGACAATTGCACCATACAATTTAACTAATAAGAATGTATTTATTAAAATACAACACATTGCTCAGTGGTGCACAAAACAGGAATTTTAATATACATTTGTACAATTAAAATAAAATAAAACAATCACCGTTTCGCGCCGTCTTTTAATAAATACATTCTTATTAGCAGAATTAAATAGTTTACAAACATAAAACTTGTTGTCAGTTTCTAAAACTAAAAACAAAATATTTGCATTATCTGTGTTTATGTCTCTAATAAAAGAATTAACTGAATATGTTAATTTAACGATTTCAGGGGCAAGGTACTTCTATTCGAAAAATGCTGAAATAAGTGAGTGACACCAGAAACAAATTTACTTCAAAATAAACAAAAACTTTTGTTCACGTACTTAATAAAAAAAAATTCATTCCACTATTCTAGTGTCAATGTAACATTTAGGAATTAAAATTAGGTGGTCCAAAATTGAACCACCGCCCTCAAAAGGGTTAAAAGGTGAAAATAGATGAGTTTTCAATATACCTTTTACTCTACTTTACACAATAGACTCACTTTCTGCCATCTGACTCTACGTAGTGTAATGAACATTTATAATATCTATTACTGTTTCATTAAAGAGCCTCTTTCAATTAGTATAATCAAATTACTATTAAAGATTATGTAAAAGATCAGTTCTCGAAAAATTTATTGTGTATCGAGGTACCAACTACTTTATCGAAATAGTAAACTACAACAACTTGTTTTGAAAAATAGCTGCTACAAACTTTTTTTCAAAGATGGTCTCCAACTTAAGAGATATGTAATATAATAAACATTTATAATATCTATTACTGCAGCATAAAAATGCTATTAAACTACAGCTTATTTATTTTTAAGGAGACAATAAAATAGAGCTATATATGTGAACAAGCGATATAATGAGATTACCATTGCACATAACATATTTATGCATGACTATCTATTGCATAAATATTATTTGCTATTCTTACAATGATTTGTCTCTGTCATTCGCGCGTTGAGTTTCGCCATTTATAGCGCGCCACTTCCGATCACTGTAAAAATAGGTATATCTTAATGTCAAAACATCATATACGAATATGAGTACTAGAAGTTTGAAATACCGATGTAAACAAAATTTAGTCTGAAATTGATATGGCAACACTGCATTTATGTTAGGAGTCTCATATGATGGTCAGGTAAGCAACAATGTAAATAAAAACGGACGATTTTATGGAAATTGTACTGGTAAACGGAACGCCAGTACAAATAATTGTTTTTTTAACGAAAATTTTCCGTAAATTCCAGAATTTTTTTCGGTTTTTTTGGGGGGGGGGTTTCTTTTTTTGGAATTTAGGGAAATTTTTCATTAAAAAGAAGTAAATTGTACTGGCATCTCGATTACCAGTACAATTTCCATAAAATCGTCCGTTTTTTACAGTGAAGCGCTTTAAAGATTATGTATTCACCAGTGGACTATTAGGAAGCTTTCGCAGTGCAATCTTTGTGATTATTTTCCAATATGTTTTAGATTATTTTTTTTAGTAATTACAATCTTAAACCAAAGAACGTGTTTTAATTAGAAGTCGGACGTTTATCTCTCAAAACTGGTAGATGGGAGTTGTTGTGTTTGAACTCAATCGCGCCTGACGACATAATCGTTCGGAATTTTCTGTGGTTTCCTCCAAACCTTGCATAAATATGTGCTTGGTTCCCTTAAAAAACATTCAAGAAGACAAAACTTCTCCTACGTGCCTATATCCCTATTGTAGATAATAGACCATCATAAGAAACATAACTTAATGTCGACATACCATACATGTCAGAAGCTTATTCAAAAACCATTCGTATGTGATGCCGAAATCTACGCTGTACGTTTTGTGCAAAATGTGTACACATAGAGAGAAAAATTGACATGTTGACATCAAGACTAATGATTATGCTGTCCGATTTTAAACCGTTTTATTTGAAACCTGTGGTACAAAATCAAGAGTGCAAGCTCTGACCAGACTGCTAGTAGATTTGGTGCCTTTTATTATAATAAATATATATACACATACATATATATATATATATATATATATATATATATATATATATATATATATATATATATATATATATATTGATGTTGATTTGTTGTATTATCTAATGGATATATACAGGATGATTCCAAATTTTTTTTTACAATAAAAGAGTGGTGATAGTACACATCAAGACAAACAATATTAAATAGGAGACCAAGGGTCCAAAACGTTTTTCTAAGGAAATAGCCGCCATTAAAGTTTAGGGAGCAAAATTTCAAATAAACATAAAAAACGGAAAAATCGGTCGATTGATTTGCGGTTTTCACTAAAATTATTCTTTGTGTCGGCATTTTCTTGAAATTAAATTATAAAGATAAATTTCAAAAAATGCCGATAGAGGGCGCTTTAGACTTTGGAGTAACGAACAACTATTTTTTGCCGGTATGTTTTGCATCTCATTAAATGTTTTCGTAAGCTTAGACTCAAAGTTAAATTTTGAGCTCAAAATCTGTAGTTGGGAGTGGTTAAGTAACACAAACTGAGCTGTGTTCAGAGGGTTCAAATTTCAATTGATTATAAAAAACGGAAAAATTGGTCGATTGATTTGCGGTTTTCACTAAAACTATTCTTTATTTAGGTATTTTCGTGAAAATAAATTATAAAGATAAATTTCAAAAATGCCGATAGAGGGCGCTTTAGACTTTGGAGTAACGAAATACTCTTTTTTGGTGTTATTTTTTGCATCTTATTAAATGCTTTCGTAAGCTTAGACTTGAACTTAAAATTTGAGCTCAAAATCTGAATAGCTGTGAGTCGTTAAGTAGACAAACTTAGCTGTGTTCAGAGGATTCAAATTTCAAATAATTGTAAAAAACGGAAAAAAATGGTCGATTCGTTTGCGGTTTTTGCTAAAACTAATTTTTAAATCAGCAGTTTTCTTGATCAATCAGTGCTTTCTTGAAAATGATTTTTAAAGATAAATTTCAAAATATGCCGATAGAGGGATCCTTAGACTTTGGAGTAGCGTACAACTATTTTTAACTGTTATTTTTAAAATCTCATTAAATGCTTTCAAATGCATAGACTTAAATTTTGGGCTGAAATTTTGAATCGTTGGGAGTGTTTAAGTAGCGAAAAATTGAATTGTGTTCGAGGAGGAAAGAGGGTTAAATTTCAACTCCTGAACACACTTCAGTTTGCGCTTCTTAACTCCTCATAACGATTCAGGATTTGAGCTCAAAATTTAAGTTTAAATCTAAGCTTCCGAGAACATTTAAAATGCTTTTGCAAGTATTTAATAAGAACCAAAAAATAATGGTTAAAATGAATTGTTGGTTACTCTGAAGTTTAAGGCGCCCTCTGACGGAATTTTTTGAGATTTATCTTTAAAAATATTTTCAAGAAGATACTGACTTAAAGAATAGTTTTATTTTAAACCGCAAACGGATCGACCAATTTTTCCCTTTTCTATAATTACTTTAAATTTGAACCTCCCCCTCCCCCTTGAACACAGTTCAGTTTGTGCTACTTAACCACTCCCTACGATTCAGATTTTAAGCTCAAAATTCAAGTTTAAGTCTAAGCTTCCGAAATCATTTAAATAGATGCAAACAATTCGGCAAAAAATAGTTGTTCGTTACTCCAAAGTCTAAAGCGCCCTCTATCGACATTTTTTGAAATTTATCTTTATAATTTATTTTCACGAAAATACCTAAATAAAGAATAGTTTTAGTGAAAACCGCAAGTCAATCGACCAATTTTTCCGTTTTTTTTATCATTTGAAATTTGAACCCTCTGAACGCAGCTCAGTTTGTGTTACTTAACCACTCCCAACTACAGATTTTGAGCTCAAAATTTAAGTTTGAGTCTAAGCTTACGAAAACATTTAATGAGATGCAAAACATACCGGCCAAAAATAGTTGTTCGTTACTCCAAAGTCTAAAGCGCCCTCTATCGGCATTTTTTGAAATTTATCTTTATAATTTAATTTCAAGAAAATGCCGACATAAAGAATAATTTTAGTGAAAACCGCAAATCAATCGACCGATTTTTTCGTTTTTTATGATTATTTGAAATTTTGGTCCCTAAACTTTAATGGCGGCTATCTCCTTAAGAAAACGTTTTGGACCCTTGGTCTCCTATTTAATATTGTTTGTCTTGATGTGTACTATCACTCCCCTTTTATTGTAAAAAAAATTTGGAATCACCCTGTATATATATATATATATATATATATATATATATATATATATATATATATATATATATATATATATATATACCAAAGCATTTGGGGCCTGACGAATCTGCTTTGGTTCTACAAATTTCATTTGTATTCATTTTATTTATTTATTTAGATTTCCTCGTTTCAATTTATTTTTTATTTTTATTACATTCAAAATATTCGGTATGTTTTATTGATAAAATCAATTGGTGAATATTGTCTACTTTTAATGGTATTATATATATATATATATATTCTTTCTCGTAAATTTAACTTGTAATACTTTAAATAATATTTAAGATTAACTGTTGTAATTTTCATGTACTCCAAAACGAATGCTCATTTTTTATGTAAATGCACAACAGTTATTTTAACAGTTGCGTGCATGATTACACGAAAACAATTATCCAAATTTTCATGAAATTTTCAAAATCTTGTAGTAAATGACTAAATGAAATGACCTAAAAGGAACGATTCAATAATATTGTGAAAGTAACACTGTTCAATTATAAAAATAATTTTTTTCTAATTCGTTTTTAGCTCACAGGCTATCATAGCCTGAGAGCTTATGTGCCCGTCCGTTCTGTATGTATGTACGTAACGCGATAACTCATGATAAAAATATCGGATCCACTTAAAATTTTGTATATAGGTATATCCTGATAAGGCGCTTCCCTGATTAGTTTTTGGAGTTCATTCGATATGTATAAGAGGGGGAACGGGGGCTCATGCCCCTCCCCTTAATGGATATAAATGGGTTTTTCATGCAGAATTAACAGTTTTTATCCAAAATTTAGATATAGGATCATTCTGATGAGGCGATTCCGTGACTGTTATTATGTATTCATTGAAAAAGTATAAACAGGGGGAACGGGGGGCTCATGCCCCCCCCCTTAATTGATATAAACGGGATTTTCATGCAGAATTAATAGTTTTTATCCAAAATTTAGATATAGGATCATTCTGATGAGGCGATACCGTGGCTGTTATTGGGTGTTCATTGAATAAGTATAAACAGGGGGAACGGGGGGCTCATGCCCCTCCCCTTAATTGATATAAACGGGGTTTTCATGCAGAATTAACAGTTTTTGTCTAAAATTTAGATATAGGATAATTCGGATGAGGCGATTCCGTGACTGTTATTATGTGTTCATTGAATAAGTATAAACAGGGGGAACGGGGGGCTCATGCCCCCCCCTTAATTGATATAAACGGGATTTTCATGCAGAATTAACAGTTTTCGTTCAAAATTTAGATATAGGATCATTCTGATGAGGCGAGTCCGTGGCTATTATTAGGTGTTCATTGAATAAGTATAAACAGGGGGAACGGGGGGCTCACGCCCCTCCCCTTAATTGATATAAACGGGAATTTTCATGCAGAATTAACAGTTTTCGTTCAAAATTTAGATATAGGATCATTTTGATGAGGCGAGTCCGTGTCTGTTATTAGGTGTTCATTGAATAAGTATAAACAGGGGGAACGGGGGTTCTAATGCCCCTCCCCTTAACTTGCATAAATGGATTTTTCAATCAGAATTGTCAGATTTCGTTCAAATCTCTGAATAGTTTTGGAAGTTTAATGGTTAAGTATAAAAGAGGGGAATAACTCCTCTTAAATTATATAACTGCTAAATGGGTTTTTATTAAGAATTATCCGATTTGCTCTGAATTTTGGATATAGATTTTTTAATATGATAAAGCATGTACTTGATAGTTTAGGAAGTTCAATGATTAAGTATAAAAAAGGAGAAAGGGGAGAGCTGTTTCCCCTTCTTAATTTTTTTTTCGAACGGAATTAACGAAAATACAAGGCTGTAATGTACAATTAGTATGCGTAGCCTGTGAGCTCAATGCCATCAGTTTAACTGGGCAATATTCTTTTTATTTATTTATTTAATGGGTTTATATGTATTGAATTGCATGCAATTAGGTTCACTAAAATTATCAAACACATTGTTTTTGAAGCCAAACTTATAGATTTTTTTTAAATTTTTATGCTAATTTCTTTTAATTATGGCATAAGCATAAGTGAACCAAATATAGAAACTACACAATTTTGTTATTATTATTATTATTTCTCTTTTTTGAGCACTGTATGCTTGGGCTAATGAGCTATATTTTATGTTGCTACACTAACACCAATTGGCTTGGTAGACCATAGACTTGATGTTTAGAATATGACATTATGGTTACTTTTAAAATGTAAAATCTTGCAAAGAGGTTTTACTTAAAAAATTGAAACATCAAATGAGAACTGTAATGAGCATTAAAGCTTAAAGATACTTTCAAAATTATTATTTGCATACAATTAATTTTGAATATTCTTATTGATTTTGAATATTCTTATCATCGATCAATATTGTCTTTAGAGAGAATTTAAGTGAAAAGCATGATGAAATTTGACAATTTCTCAGGACGTCCTTTCCTTAAGTTCTTCATTACAGTTATTGATATTTGAGACAAAATTTATAGCATGTAATAAAGAACCAAATTTATTTTTCTATTTATAAAAGTAGCAATTAAATAACACCGAATTTTTTTTTCTCTTAGAAAATATTCCAGAACTGCAGCATACAATGAGTCATCAAATTTATTTATTAAACGATAAATGATGTATGTTCCATTATTCTTTCTAAATATAGTATATTGAATTATCTTTTAAAATTAATTTAAGTTTAATTAACTATAAAATTTCCAGTAAACGCATTAGAAATACACTGTAAAAAAAAATTCAAGAGGTTACTAAAAATTTCTTAGTAAATTTGTATTCCACAGAATTTTTTAGTAACGTTTACAAGCTTTTTTTTTTTTTTTTTTTTTTTTTGCAAGTGAAACAAACATTTCTTTTGTAAACTGAACAAAAGAATTTTTTGTATAACTAACTTAAAACTTTTTAGTATGAGCCACCAAGCAAATTTTAGTAATAGCTCCAAAATTATTTTTAGTAACCATTACGTGTGCCCAAAGGTCAGGAGCCTCCTTCAAGCGCATCCAGTGGGTAAAAAGACAGACTTCTGAAACGGAAGATTTTCGTCAAAGCCGCAATAGATGGCAGCACCAAACATTCCTACCTACTCTATTTTGACATGTTTCTAAAAGGGAGGGAAAATTCAGAGATCATTACCCATGGTAACTGCCACGACAGGATTTTCATAATCCCTTTATTTAAGAAGTAAATACATTGCATACAGTCGGTGCAAATTTGGAGCCGGCCAGCATCGAACCCAGGTACTCTCAGCCTGGAGTTCGGTGCTATGACCACTAGGCTAGGCCGGCCACACCAAATGAGTTTTAGTAATAGCTATTAAAAATGTAAAACTATTAACTCTTATTCGTTGCTAGCTTTTTTCTAGTAATTCTTACAGATTCCTTGTAACCGAGTAAGATTACTAAAAAATTTTTAGTAATTACAAAGATTACTAAATTTTTTTTAGTAGATCGACCCTTTTTTTACAGTGTACGCGTCACTATAATTTTAAAGTAATATCGCTCTAACAAATTCAATCAATTAAATTCTGAGTATTACAGGCCTTATATTGTGAATTTCATAAATTAAAATTGCTTCTATTTCATTATGAAATAATTAATAAATTGGTGAACGAGGCTTCAATTTTGATATAAATTAATTTAAATGCATCTAGAATTGATAAAATTACATGTAAAAAATGTTAATAAATTTGTGCGTATTAGAAGCATCGATACATAGACTTATGTATTTTTATAGATGTTTTAAAATAATTTTTAACTGGATTTTCTAATGGTACGTAAAATTTGTCTCGGGATTGAGTAGTATACTGAGAATTTTTGCTAAGAAATAGAAGTAAGTGACTTCCTTAAAAGGACACACTATACCTTTGAAACCATGTCTTCAATTTTGAATAATTCTGTAATAATATGTAGTGGCACAATACTTAATATTAGAAATTAAATAAAATTTTAAAAACAATCTTGTAGAACAGCCTATTTTACTAAAATTTAATTTTTTAAAAAATAACCTTTTTTTAATTCCTACTATTTTTATAAATAAGAATATTTTTGCCTAATTTTTTTTCCACATTCATTATATTATGCTATAGGAAACTGTACATGGATTTTTAGATGTATGGGATTTAACATTTAATATGATTTTTTTTCTCTCGTGTACATTAAAAAATGATGGCAATTCAACAAACTCTCAATTTAAATATTTAAAAAGAAATAATTATAAACTGGAATGTTAAATCCATAGAGAAAAATATTGAATACACCATGGAAAACGTAAACTTGAATGTTAAATCCATGCACAAAAATATTAATTACACCATGGAAAACAAGTAAAAAGAAAAATAAAATCAAACCTCTATCCAAATTAACAAGAAAGGACTTATTTCCTTCGTATGGGTAATTGCGCTGGTTTTATGAACAAAATTTATAATATCTCGCGATATAATTTCGTACAGGTAAAAATGATGTGGGGTCAATCCATTTCAAGTGGTCCAGCACTGGTCGCTCGGCCACTTTTAAAAAATCTGAAATTTTTCGTACAACAACCTTAACATGATGGAAGTTCAAAATGACCGTTATTTTGATTTTACTATTTTTTGTTTATGCAAGACGACCATCTTTGTTTCATCGTGTGCAGCGATTTTCTCAGATACTAGGATACACAAAATTGTAAATATCTCGTCTTTTATTTTCCTAATTGAAATGGGGTTTGCAGCATTTTGTTCAGAATAAAACAGGCTAAATATATGGTGGTACAGTAATTTTGGAAAATAAAATTTTACAAGTGAAATTTTAGCACAAAATTTAAGATTTTTTCCAAAATCTATCCGTTTTCAAGAGGAAATTTTTCATTCAAGGAAAACTGTCACACTTACACAATTTTTTCTACAAATAGGTCAAAAGTGCGTGTACTCATACACCAAGTCCCAGATCTAGGAGTTGATTTCTCTTTGCGAAAAAAATTCCGAAATTCGTCAAAAATTTCAAAAATCGCACTTTTTAGGCTTTGATATCTCTGGTGGGGCACGAGATAAAAATATGAAATTCTGGCCTTTGATAGTATTATGTAGTAATGTTATGTGCAAAAAATTTCAGGAAGGAGATTTGACTACAAGCGGAGATATGACATGGACAATATGTGAAAACAATCCTGCCAAACTAGTCTAACCTACTACGTAATTGTTCAACAAGACTGTCAACCTTACACAACTTTTTTTTCTACAAATAGGTCAAAAGTGCTTGTACTCATACACCAAGTCCCAGATCTGGGAGTTAATTTCTCTTTGCGAAAAAAGTTCCGAAATTCGTCAAAAATTTCAAAAATCGCACTTTTTAGGCTTTGATATCTCTGGTGGAGCACGAGATAAAAATCTGAAATTCTGACCTTTGATAGTATTGTGTAGTAGTGTTATGTACAAAAAATTTCAAGAAGCATTCATTTTTGATTATAAGCTGAGATACGGTGATTAAAAAATGTTAAGAAATGCTATTATGAGTACATTAGGAGAAATGAGATTAGACTCATTTATTACAATGTTTACACAGAAAATATCGTTTGTTGAAAACAGTTTAATAATAAATGTTTAATTTACTAAGATACTATATATGCTCAAGAAAGAGCTTAACACTATTTACGAGAGATGTTATGAGTTCGACCAGTTACTGTTTTCAATCCATCAGGCTGTTCTTTCCCAAAATTTTATTTGAAGCCACCCAAGTCTTGTCATCCCTTGTTAACTTGAATAAAATTCTCTAGGTTTAATAATTGAAACCATGTCAACTCGATCAGTTGCAACCCATTGTCTGAAATTTACTTTTCCTGAAATGTGTACCGAGTAAAATTGTTGCAATAGCATTTGTAGTAGGTTTATTCCTCTGGACAAATAGTGTATTGGCTTAGCATACATTCTGAATTGTTTAAATCACACAGACGCATTTGAAGAAGATATTTGTAATTAACATTTAACTCTGTACCATAAATAATTAATTTAAAATTTTGGAGGTATGAACAATTACATAGAAGGTTACAATAGTTTGACAGTATTGTTTTCACATATTGTCCATGTCATACCTCAGCTTGTAGTCAAATCTCCCTCTTGAAATTTTTTGTACATAACACTACTACACAATACTATCAAAGGCCAGAATTTCAGATTTTTATCTCGTGCTCCACCAGAGATATCTCCCCCAGGGGAATACCTTCTTTAGGTATTTACGGGTTTCGCGACCCCGGATTCCCGAGCGATCTTTCTCCTTTCCTTTTTTCTTCTCTATTTTAGTTGTCTATTCTTTTCTCTTTGTTTCACACTTTTTAATCTTCTCTTTTCAGTTTGTTATCCCTCTCTGTTCTTGTTTGTGTTTTTACTAACTCTTTGTTCTTGTTTGTTTTCTTACTAACTATTTGTTCTTGTTTGGGGTTTTTAGACTAACTTTTTGTTCACATTGTTCTTTGTTCTACTAACTTTGTTGCTGTTCTCTTGTTTAAAAAAAAAAAAGAAAAAAAAATTAAAAATGACAAAAGACAAAAAAGACACCATTTTTTTAAGCTCCCTCTCGAATAACTCTTTTACAATAGTGGTTTTTTTTATTCACGTGAGACACCCTGGGTGTTGAGGTTTCTTTTAACCTCATCGACTCGTCTCTTCCTTTTTAGGTTGATATCGAGTCCCAGGGTGCAGGGCATCTCTGAACTCTGGTTCCGAGTACGGGGGGCGCCATGCTTGCATGGTGGTGGTTAGGATTAACACCGGAGGACTGGTGCCTTTCGACGTAAGGGCCGGCTGTAGGTTGGACAGAGCTGTAAAGGCTTACCTACGGCTACCCATTCTCCTTGGAAAAGAACCGGAGCTTCGGAGATGCTATCGAGTTTAACCCAATGTTCGAAAAACGTGGGGTCTGTTGAAAATAGTTTTCGCCCTTTTGAGACCTGCACCAGACGTAACGGTAAGAAGGGTCGGTGACCAGGCCCGATGCCTGGCGTTTTATTTAATCTCTCTCTCTATTATGGCGACAAATTTAGGAATTAAGACATGCGATGTGGTAGCCCCACAACCCCATCACTCACTTAAAAATCAGCCTGAAACTGTAATGTCTCAGAGCTCATCAGAGATGGATCTATCTGCTTACGAAGTGGTAGCCCCACAACAAAATAAAGAGGAGAATAAAATGCTGAACTATAGCTCAGAATCTACCTCATGGGCGGAACGGGTTGAACAGTTTTCTTCCAAAATGGAAAGTAAAACAGTCATCTCCGATGCAAACAAAATTAAAGAAAGATATTTTGTAATAAAACGTGTAGAAGGAACATTTGAAAAAACATCACCTTTTTTAATACATAAAGCGATACAAGGTTTGGTTGGTGAGCCCAAAACAGTAAAAAAACTCCGGACAGGTGAACTACTCATAGAAGTCAGCAATAGCCAGCAAGCTTTGAATTTAAAAAAATGTACACATCTTGCTAACATTGCCGTCACCATATCGCCACATAGATCATTAAATACATCTCGCGGAGTAATCTCGGAGTCTGATCTTTTGTATGTCACTGAAGACGAAATATTAGAAAACCTTAAAGACCAAAACGTCATTGAAGTCAAACGAATAAAAATTTACCGTAAAGACGAGCAAACTTCTAATCAAGTCCAAATACCTACGAAGCACATCATTATCACATTTAATACACCCAACTTACCTAAATATATAATGGCTGGATATTTATCATGCTCAGTTAGACCCTACATACCAAACCCACTGCGTTGCATTAAATGTCAACGCTTTGGGCACTCAAAAATCTCTTGGGAAACTCACATGCGGTCGGTGCGGCGTGGCTGACCACGAAAGTATACAATGCCAAGCAACACCTTATTGTGTAAACTGTAAGAAAGACCACCCATCTTACTCAAAATCCTGCGAACAATGGAAGAAAGAAAAAGAAATTCAAACTATACGTACTAAAGATATTATATCATATCCAGAAGCTAGAAAAATTGTTGAATCCAGGACTCCCAAAGTTGGTGTATCATATGCTTCCACCTTATCAAAAACTTCTCACAAAACTTATAAAACTATTGCAACACAAACAGAACTCCCTACTGAAACTAATCGTCAATCAAACCAAAAAGAAAACAGTTTCTCTAATAATTTAAATAAAACTAACAGATCTACACAATCTAGTTCACCTAAATTAGTGAATTCCGTACCTCCTAAACCACCGCAAAATGGGACTTCAAAATCATCTCAATCTCTTTTTCCTAAAGCTCCACTCCATAAAAGAGGCACTCAAAATACAACTAAAATAACACCTTTAAAAACGAATCGTAAATCCGACAGAGATAAACACAGCCTTCCAATTATTAAAACTATTGTATCATCTGAAAACCTAGTGAAAAAGAAAAAGAATAAAACACAGAAACATCAATTAAATCCAACGCAGGATACCAAAACTTATGTGACCACTGTGCAGGATGATGATGCTCTTGACCTTCATCCTGAACAGGATGCAGAATTGGACGATGGAGATAGTAGCATGTCTACAACCTCCGAACAAAACGACATAGATACTTATATCTAACTCTCCCAATCATGACAAATATTATCTCATGGAACTGCCGTGGCTTTCGTAATAAATATGACGAAATCCGTAATATTCTTTCTGACAATCAACCTTTATGTTTAGCTCTGCAAGAAACGCATCTTAAACCTACTGACAAAGCAAAATTGCGCCATTATTCTACATATAGAAAAGATTTTTCAGGTACTGACAGAGCTACTGGTGGAGTAGCTCTTTTTATCTCAAATAATTTACCTCGTACTTATATCAATTTAAATACTAACTTACAAGCAGTTGCAGTCCGCGTTCATATTAATCACTTAATAACAGTCTGTACCATATACTTGCCACCAAATCTGCCAATACAATCTGCACATCTAGATAATCTTATTCTTCAACTCCCCATTCCTTTCATTATTCTCGGAGACTTTAATGCCCACAGTCAAATGTGGGGTAACCATGACTCTAATCAACGTGGTAGTATGATTGAGAAAATTATATCTGACAATGGCTTATGCCTGCTCAATAATGGAGATCATACTTACTTTCACGAGCCTACTCGCACCTTCCATGCCATAGACCTCACTATCTGCTCCCCATCCATTTATCCATATTGGAACTTCTGGGTTTCTGATGACTTGCACGGCAGTGATCATTTTCCTACTTTTATATCGCAGACTACTCCCCACATGGATTCTAATAATTGTTTTAAACGCTATGTTTATGACAGAGCCTATTGGCCAACCTTTACAGACCTTGCTAATATTACGAATGATATGATAGAGGGTGACATAGACGATGCACTTGATAATATCACCCAGTGTATTATCAATGCTGCAGATTCTAGCATTCCAAAAACATCATCTACTCATAAACACAGGAAACCTTGGTGGAATAATGATTGCCAAAATGCAAAGAAGAAACAACAAAAGGCTTGGGGCCTCTTTCGGAGGTATCCTAATAATACTAATTACATGGCGTATAAAAAAGCAAAGGCTGAAGCTAGAAGAGTGCGACGCAAGAGCAAACGGGAGTCCTGGACTAACTACGTATCTAGCATAAACTTCAATACCTCAACCAAAGAACTGTGGCAAAAAGTGAAAAAATGTATGGGCCTTTACTCAGAAAATCATATTTCCATTTTAAATTACAACGGTCACACCATTTCATCTCCTAAGAACATAACAGAGACTATAGCTAATACCCTTGCATCCATCTCAAAATCAGACACATATCCTGAACCTTTTCTGTCTTACAAAAGACGAACTGAAATGAACAGGATTAACTTTAATACTCATAATTCACTTTCATACAATCAACCATTCATTATGTCAGAGCTTTTAAAATGTTTGAAAGACAGCCACATATCCGCACCTGGTCATGACGGCATCACATATATCATGCTCAAGCATCTCTCGTCACTCTCCCTTAACAATCTACTCTCTTTTTTTAACAGAATATGGACTGAACAGACTTTTCCTAATGCATGGTGCAGAGCTATTGTTATCCCTTTTCCCAAACCAGGAAAAGATGCTACTAATCCCAATAATTATAGGCCAATTGCACTCTCTAGCTGCCTCTGCAAGCTTCTTGAAAAGATGGTCAATTGTCGGCTCATTCATGTTTTGGAAACAAACAATCGCCTTGCGCTTTTCAAAGTGGTTTTCGACGTGGTAGATCAACTATCGATAACCTAATCCACCTTGAACATTACATTCGTACTGCATTTCTCAAACGCAGCCATTTGGTGTCAGTTTTCTTTGACATGGCGAAAGCCTATGACAGAACATGGCGATATGGGATCCTAAGTGACCTTTTTAATTTAGACTTTCGCGGAAACCTTCCTATTTTTATCAAAAACTTCCTCGCAGTTCGGCTCTTCCAAGTTCGAATTGGAGGAATCCTTTCCAGTTTTTATGTACAAGAGGAGGGTGTACCTCAGGGTAGTGTCCTGAGTGTCACCCTCTTTGCTATAAAAATAAATGATATCCTTAATCAACTTCCACCCTCTGTGAAAGGTGATTTCTACGTGGACGACTTCCGTATTATGTGCATGGGGCAAGATATTCGCTTTATCGAGAGACAATTGCAAATTGCAATTAAAAGTATTCTTAGCTGGACAAATAAAAATGGTTTTGTAATATCTCAGGACAAAACTTCTTGTGTTCACTTCTGTAGACGAAGGAATCTGCATCCAGATCCTGAAATTTTTATCAACTCAACTAAAATTCCTGTTGTAGACAGTGTTCGGTACCTAGGCCTCCATTTTGACAAAAAGCTCACATTTTTACCACACATTTTACAATTAAGGACAAAATGTGAAAAGTCGCTAAACTTGCTGAAAGTACTATCTAACACCTCTTGGGGAGCAGACCGTACTTCTCTAATTAAAATATATAGGGCTGCAATCCGTGCAAAAATTGACTATGCCTGCCAGGTTTATGGTTCTGCCTGAAAATCTGTTTTAGAAAAACTTGACACTGTGCATCATAGCGCACTCCGTGTTTGCTCTGGTGCATTTCGTACTTCTCCAGTTTTAAGCCTTTACGTTGACTGTAATGAACCTTCATTGCATTATACTCGTGAAAAACTTTCACTGGAACTATTTTATCGTGTCCTTTCTCATCCTGGTCATCCACTTCATCCCTATATTTTAAATACTGACAATGATACTCTTTATCAGCATCGCCCTTCTTGCATTCCATCTTTTGGAGTACGAATGAGAAACCTCATTAACAATAGCCCTTTGAATGATATTGAGGTGAGTACATGCTCTTTGCATGTATTCCCTCCTTGGAAGCCGCCTAGCATTACCTCTCTCCATCCTTTTAAAGGATTTGATAAAAATAACACGGCCCCTATTGTTTTTCAACAATTATTCTCTGCTCATCGTACAAATTATAATAACTATACTGACATTTATACAGATGGTTCTAAATGTGGCGACATTGTTGATTGTGGGATTTTTTATGATAACACCTCGTTGAGCTATCAGCTTCACCCTTCCACTTCAATTTTTACAGCTGAATTTATTGCAATAGAAAGAGCCATGTTACACATTTCCCATCATCATAACACATCCTTCATTATTTACACAGACTCAAATAGTTCTATTGATGCTATTAAATCTTTTAATAATCATCCTTATGTGTTAGCCATCCTTAACATTTATAAAGATTTGACAAGGCGCGGCTATAGTATTTTGTTTTGCTGGGTACCTGGACACATGGGTATTCCTGGAAATGAAAAAGCAGACATGGCGGCAAAACTTGCTCGTGACCCCCTTCACCACAAAGTCCCATTCTCAGACGTTAAACTAACTATTAAACGCCTTAGTTATAATAAATGGCAAGAAAGCTGGGACTTGACTTTCAATAATAAACTGCATAGTATAAAACCAACAATCGTGACCTGACTTCCAATTTATCCAAGAAAAAAGGATGTTATTCTAACTCGTCTGAGAATTGGACATTCAAGGATCACACATAAACATCTGTTACTTAGGGAGGATGCACCCATGTGTCCAAAATGTCATTTTGATCACTTGACTATTCACCATATTTTGACTGATTGCCCAGGCCTCCGATTCTTGTACAGGACATTTTTTAACTCATCATCTCCAACCTTGACAAACCTCATTGGGGAATTACCTCATGAGGCACTCTTTACTTTTTTAAAAAGTGCTGGATTTTATTTTGACATATGATCTTTTAATGTTTATTATTTTTTTTATGACTTTGTTTCTCAGTTTGCCCTTTCTATTTATTTACTTTTAATTGTACATCCTAACTTTTTACTTTTCTACCATTGCTTGACTGTATCTGGATGGGATACCCCATCCAGATATTTCTATATTTTGATTTTTTAATCTTTGTTTTGGCGCAGCATGTCCCTGAAGGGATTTTGTGCCATTAAACCTTATACAACCAACCAACCAACCACCAGAGATATCAAAGCCTAAAAAGTGCAATTTTTGAAATTTTTGACGAATTTCGGAATTTTTTTCGCAAAGAGAAATCAACTCCCAGATCTGGGACTTGGTGTATGAGTACACGCACTTTTGACCTATTTGTAAAAAAAATTGTGTAAGGTTGACAGTCTTGTGGAACAATTACAAAGTACGTTACAGTAGTTTGACAATATTATTTTTCACAAATTGTCCATGTCATATCTCAGCTTGTAGTCAAATCTCGTACTTGAAATTTTTTGTACATAACACTACTACACAATGCTATCAAAGGCCAGAAATTCAAATTTTTATCTTGTGCCCCACCAGAAATATCAAAGCCTAAAAAGTGCGATTTTTGAAATTTTTGAAGAATTTCGGAATTTTTTTCGCAAAGAGAAATTAACTCCCAGATCTGGGACTTGATGTATGAGTATACACACTTTTGACCTAATTGTAGAAAAAATTATGTAAGGTTGACAGTTTTCCTTGCATAAAAAAATTTCCTCTTGCAAATGGATAGATTTCGGAAAAAATCTTAAATTTTGTGCTAAAATTTCACCGGTAAAAATTTATTTTTCAAAATTATTCTACCACTGTACATTTAGCCTATTTTATTCTGAACAAAATGGTGCAAACCCCATTTCAATTGGTAAAATAAAAGACGAGATATTTACAATTTTGTGTATCCTAGTATCTGAGAAAATCGCTGAACACGATGAAACAAAGATAGCCGCCATGCACAAACAAAAAACAGTAAAATTAAAATAACGGTCATTTTGAACTTCCATCATGTTAGGGTTGTTGTAAAAAAAATTTCAGATTTTTTAAAAATGGTCGAGCGACCAAAAAAATATTTTCTGGACCACTTTAAATGGATTGACCCTGTGTCAAAATTTTCACAATTACGGAAGCTTTCACTTAATATTAAAAAAAGAAAATCGATATTTTAACCAATTTCAAAGTAGTGTGTCCCCTTAAAATGTCTGAAATTGTTATTTCTATGTTCCTGAAATCCTAAAACCAATTTGCTTCGAGAATGAGCATGGTAATGACATTTTTAACGTTAAGCCTATTTTAGAGCTAAGCTATAAGGAGTGAATGCTTATGGAATACTTATTCTGAACCTAGTCCTAAACCTTCTTTATAATTAATTCCTGAGTTTAAATTATTGAATATGTATTTTTTAGCAATAAAGAGCTTGATAATGATATATATTAAATGCTCTATGCGTAACTTTAGAACAAAAAGCCCAAATTGATATTGAAGTAGCTCTTGGATAGGTAATAAAAATTAGACATTACTTCTCGTAAAAACATATACAGTTATACAATATAAGAACACTTCCATATCAAAACGACGTTAGAGGAGATGAGAATAAGACATTATTGAGTAGCATGGAAATAGCAACTAATGTTAGAGGCAAATTTTAAATAAGAATAATTAATGTAAATATTTTGTCTAAAATATCATATGTATAAAAATATAGAGAAATTAAATTTGCCTGTATGATCATCGCATTTCTTCTAAAATTTTCCAAATATTAACTCTGTGAAAAATGGTCTTATGTTTATGAAGCCACTTAATTTTATTTCTCAAACGCCACAATCGCACCAGAATTTTGATGAAAAATTCTTAGATTTATTATATATGTGAAATATAGCTTTTTCTTATTTACATTTTTTTATTCCGATGTCAATCATTCATTTCAATATTTTAGCAGTGGAAGTGCTTTGCCCCTGAAAAGGTTAAAATAATAGCTTCAATTTAAAAATTATAAAATTGGAACGAGCCATGGTAATGACATATAAAATTTTACATTTTTTAGCTATTGATTTTTTTTCTCATATTTAAATTAAAATGTAGTGCTTGAACAAAAATTTTCACAAAAATTAAACATTCACAGTTAACTTGATTTATTCACATTTTATGGCCAAAGATATAAAATTTCATTTTTTTCTAAGAGTGACCCACAATACAACTGTTATTCTTGGCGCCCTCTATTAGTTCTTGGGAAATACTAACGTATTTTTGATTGAGGAAATATTTTAGCTGCCATGCCGCTTATAATTTTGCTTTTTAAGAAATTATTATTATTTTTTTTTTGGCTAATTTTACAAGTTATGTAAGGTTAAGTAACTTTACATTCTTAACGTTCTAAAAACTAACGTTTGAGATTTTAAAAATACGGGACATCTTAAGACGACATTGTCATTTCCTACATCAAAATGAGTATTGAAACAATAAATGAAGCTGACATTTAACAAAAATATTAATAAAATTTTGGTCTATTCTAAATTATGTGCAAGTAAAATATTTATTTCTCTAAAGCAGACTAATTTAAAGAGAACAGCATTAAATTTATCTGGTTTGTTGTTATTCATTTTAAATATAAAATACCAAAGAGTGCTTGAATCGAGTTTTAAATTTCTGTTAAACGTTTTCGTGCATATAGAAGGGTTTCCTAACATTTCTATTGAAATTTCCTGCGGGAAAAAAATCAATGTTCCTTTCTATTGAGCACAATGTTTCTAGAGTGTGTGTGTATGAGGAGGGGGGGGGGGGCAGTTAGTGCTGCGTGCTTATTACTTTGTTACCTTATTTAGACGAGGAATATAAATCCTTTTGTGTGTGTGTGTGTGTGTGAATCGAAAGCATGTCGGGTGAGTGCTTTTTGAATCGTTAGATCTAATGTAGTAAACTATAAATTAAATAGAATGCGAAATAGTTTATTTCTATTTTTAACATGCGCAGTAACTTTGCAATTTCAATTTGCTGTTTATATAAATAGATACAATTTTTCTGATTTTTTTTTTTTTTTTTTTTTTTTTTTTTTTCATGGGGATCACTTTGAATTTCTTCAAAGGAAAATGTCAAATTGATAATTTGTTTTAAGATTATTTTTATTTTAAAAAATGTACTCTTTGGAGCATTAAATACAGCCGACATTTATCCCCAGCCTCAATAAATTTTCGTTTTGCTTAAAAATATATGCAAGTGAAATGCAGTGAGCGTAAAAAAAGATACACATTTTTTTTCATTTTGTTTTAGTTCAAATATTTCACTGGCTTGTAATGATACACAATTAAATACTTATTAAAGTAGTGTTCAATAATATTATAAACATTAAAAAAAATGCAAAAAGAAATAATTGGACTTTATGCTATTTCTTTATCCAGATTCCTATTTTATGCATTTAAAAACAAATGCACACTGATAACAAAAATAAAATGAAAAGCAGTAACAATTAATTTTTCATCAGCGTTTGCTTTGAGTTTCAATACCGCCTTTAATCATTTAAAAATCGATTCCACCATGTATCTTTTACCATTTTGCAATATTTTTCATAATTTTCTCTTGATATATTTTTTTCAACTATTCCTTATTCGAAATTGTTCTCTCTCGTACTTTATTTAGAAGACGTGCATACAAAATTTTAAATATTTTTAAAGTCTTGATTTTCAAGGACGATTTTTACATGCCCACTATAGTCTTACATGCCCACTATAAGTCTTACATGCCCACTATAGTAACTATTCCTTCACGGTGTTTTATTTACCTTCGGATCATTACGTTAAAAAGTCAGACTTCGTGATTAAATCAACTGCTCAACGCTTATGCAAACATTTTCTTTCAGTACAATTATGTATCCCATTTTGTTCATTTTAGATGAAGTAAATGCTAATTTTCGGATACCTGCTGCCGCTACACATTCCTAGACAGCAACACGCTGTGTTTAATAGATTTAATTATGCATTTTCACTAAATTCTTCATTACTTGATCTCTATATTTTTTTAAACTTCTTCCTTGTACCAAATGTTTTTAATGACTTATTTTAAAAAATTGGTCCCTTTTTTGGTACTTTTTGGCTAATAACACACGCTTTTTCTAATTGACTTTTAACCCTTCGGGAATTACGGACAAAATGTGAAAAAACGCTAAATTTAATTAAGGTACTTTCTAATACTTCTTGGGGAGCAGACCGTACCTCCCTTCTTAAGATCTATCGTGCTGTCATCCGTTCAAAAACTGACTATGCCTGCCAGGTCTATGGCTCTGCACGAAAGTCTGTTCTTAAGAAACTTGACACGGTGCACCATAGCGCACTTCGTGTTTGCTCTGGTGCATTTCGCACATCACCAGTTTTAAGCTTATATGTTGATTGTAACGAACCTTCACTCTACCATATTCGTGAAAAACTTTCGTTAGACTTGTTTTACCGTATCCTTTCACATCCCGACCATCCACTTCATACTCTAATTTTAAATACTGACAAATGATATTCATTACCAGCATCGCCCATCTTGCATCCCACCTTTTGGTGTCAGAATGAGAAGCATAACCAACAATAGCCCTCTGAGTAACATTAAGGTGAGTACTTGTCCACTGCATATTTATCCTCCTTGGCACCCACCTGATATTAAAATCCTTCACCCTTTTAAAAATTACGATAAAAAGAATTTACCTGCTGCTGCTTTTCAACAATTATTTGCTGCACATCGTGCAGATTATAGGAATTTTACCGACATTTATACGGATGGCTCAAAGAGTGGAAATAAAGTTGGTTGTGGCGTTTTTTATAATAATGTTTCAATGAGTTATCAGCTTCATCCCTCTGTTTCTATATTTACAGCTGAATTAATCGCAATAGAGAGAGCCATGGTACACATATCTAATCATCGTAACACATCCTTCATCATTTATACTGACTCAAATAGTTCTATTGACGCACTTAAATCTTTTAAAAGACATGGTTATGTCACTGCCATCCTGGATTTTTATATTAAATTGACTAGACGAGGTTATAATATTTTATTTTGCTGGATACCTGGACATATGGGGATTCCTGGTAATGAAAAAGCAGATGAGGCGGCAAAACTTGCTCTTAATCCATTATGCCATAAAGTACCATTCTCAGACGCTAAACTAATTATAAACCACTTTATTCATAATAACTGGCAAGAAAGTTGGAATCTAGAAATCAATAATAAACTACATTATATCAAACCAATTATCTTGACCTGGCCTCCGAACTATCCAAGAAAAACAGATGTTCTTCTGACTCGTCTGAGAATTGGACACTCTCGGATGACTCATAAACATCTTTTATTAAGGGAGGATGCACCCATGTGTCCACACTGTCATTTTGATTATCTTACCATTCATCATATTTTGACGGACTGTCCGGGTCTCCGGCACCTTTATAGACTCTATTTTAAAACTTCTTCTCCACTATTGACAAACCTCATTGGGGAAGCACCTCATGGGGCACTATTTGTTTTTTTAAAACATGCAGGCTTTTATTTTATGATTTAGGACATCTTTAAACTTTAACTTTGACATTCCGTTTTTGGCAATCTGGATGGAAACCCCATCCAGATGCCTTCCTTGATATTAGCACCTTTACAAAATACTTGTCTTTAATTTTTTAAATATGTTTTTTTTACAGTTTTCCGACTCTATCTGGATGGGATACCCCATCCAGATAGCCTTTTCTATTTTGTTTAACCCCATGTTTCTTTATATTCTTTGTCTTTGTTTGGCGCAGCATGTCCCTAAAGGGATTTTGCGCCATTAAACCCTATACAACCAACCAACCTTTAACCCTTCGGGACCAATCTCTAGCACGTGAGTTTTATTTGGGTTTTTTTTAAGTACCTTAATTTAATTACGTGAATGCTCCAATTAAGTAGTATTAATTTTACACTTCTTTATTGTTAGTTGTTATTCTTGAGAGCGATGTGCAGAAGTCACAACAGTTAATCTTAAGGAAAAATCTGAATGTTGTGCAAACTGTAAAGTTGATCACACAGCATACTCTCGTTCTTGCCAAAACGTATCCAAACTCCATTCTCTTTATTAGTTGATGTACGTTCCACAATACCATTGAGTACTGATAAGTAAAAGGCCGTAATGCAGGACTGCCAATCTCGACTATTTTCTATTCTATTCATCACTATTTACAAAAAATAAATTTTGTAGTACATTTCTCTTGCAAATGCTGTCAATCTGTATGTTAAAAAAATTTTTGTTTTGAGAAAGTGGTCTGTGGTAGAGTTAAAAAATAGTCACCTGTGGCAGCCCTGCGTGTTGCTTGCTCTTTGTGGGTCATTGATATGATCAATTTGAAATTGTTGCAAACTTCATCACAGATAAGTAAAATATAATACAATAATCTCCTAACATTGGCGATGATTAAGTTCCCGGAAATATCCGTGAATGTCAAAATCGCGACCGCAAATCTGCCACAGGCGATTATTTTTATATTTTGCTCGCATTACTATTTTTAAAATATACATTTTGTTTTACGTATTTCTTGCAAATGTTGTCAACGCCCATGTAAAATATTTTCTTTTTAAAAAGTGGTGAGAAATATTCTCGAATGTTGCAATGCTCCACATTTTCCATTTCGCGAGTAATTAAAATTCACGAATGTTAAGGGATTACTGTATTTTAATACTTTGGGACCACCGACCGCTATGCGTGCCGCATAAGCTGTTTAGAATCCTTGATTAGTCTCACCAATAATTTTTATTGTAAATTTTGTTTTATTTAATCCGAACATTTTCAAGATTTCAAATAGACAAAGTTTTTCTGTTTTTTTTTTTTGTCGCAATTGATCTACTTAACGCAACTGTTCTATTCCAGATGAAAAAAAAATAATAATGCATAAAAGTAATGTTTTCTAATACAGAAAAAAGGGAAAGTCGCATGTACAAAAGTACATAATTAATCAGTTCTCTTCACAGTGGAAAACTACGAAGAGGAAAAAAATAAGCATTCACATCTGGGCTCACCTAGTGCTAATGTTAAGGATTCCAAATAACTGCTCCGTTATTCGGAATAGTCCAAGAACCGACATTACAAAAACCTAAGGTATCGAGCATAAGCAAAAAAATCGTTAGTTTATGGAAGAGTAGTAATAGGAGAATCTAATGATTTTTATCTGCCGGAAGTGAATTGGTGTATAAACCATAAATTAATACCTCTAGTGGTTTATTCGTAGGTTTATCATTGTATTTGCCGTACAATCATTCCATACCTTTGATCGTAAGGCAAACACAGTATTAAACCTACGAGTAAACCACTAGTGGTATTAATTTTTGACTTATTTCTGGCAAACATGGATTTAAATTTCCCTATTACTACTTTTCCATAAAATAAATGGGTAATTTTCTTATGATAGATACCTTAGTTTTTTGTGCTGTCGGCTGTTGGACTAGAAGAAGCAATAGATCGAAATCTGATGCAAATAAGAACAAGTCAGAAATTGCACGTCAAGCGTAGCAAATAAGGGGAGTTCGTACTATAACGAAGTTTTAAAAAATATTCAGATCTTGGTGTAATAGTATACAGTACTTTGGATACAGTATAGTAGCCAGTCTTATGTGTGTCCCTGTAAATACTATCTGTTTTCTATTATGCAGGAATTTGAAGTAAAAGCTTTTAAGTATTAACTTGTAGTAAACTTCAGCAACCTATATCAATTTCGTAAAATGGAAAATCATTTAATAGATTAACCCTTGGGACTCCGTTGTCTCCGCTGTGGAGATAGCATCTTTCCTTCCAAAATTTGTTTCTGGCACCAGTAATAAAGGAAAATAAAATTTTCTTTATATAATCAGAGAATTTTTGAAATTGTCTACTTCAAGGAAAAATCTTTTTAAAAAGTGGTGGTAATCGAATAAAATTTGTGTAAGAGGCACCGGAGTCCGTAGGGTTAAAACGCACCTCAAATAATGTTTCCCCTTATACCATTATATAATGAAATACTTCCGTGTGGTCCTTTAAATGGATAACAAATGTTCTTTGCACCACAGATTGTACAGAATATATATTGTAGTACATACTTTATAGATGGATATCAGTTTTATTATGCTCGAAAGAATATAACATCATTAAAATATACTTGAAACAATTTTTTTCCAGTTGGTCGTAATGTTTGAATACGTTTGATTATCCCTGTAGTTAAACTATAGATCCAATTTTCCTAAAATTTGAAATAACTCGACAAAATTATTCAACAATTGTATTTTAAATTAAATTTTATTAAATAATATTTAAATTTTCAAACGATTTGGTTTGATAATTTTCGGTCTGTGATATGCGGACGGACGGACAGAATGAATGACGACTATAGATGCCACCTATTTACATAATTACGAACGCACCTAAAACATACTATTTGTGTAATTTAAGCGCTCGTGATTCCTTGTTTTTTATTTAACAGCCTATCATTAATATCAACCTATTTATCCTACATAATTTTGACTTTCCATGTTTTGTTTTTACACCAATATGATTGTACAGATTTTAACTTTTTTTTATAACATAAGAGTTCATTGTAATAATTTTAACTACATTCTTCACCACAATACATTTTTGTTTGTTTCAACTTACTTTTATGACAAATTTTTAGGATAAATTAAAAAATAATTTGGTTTTTGTTTTAACTCTTTTTGGTGCAGCATGTCCATAAAAGAATTTTGTGTCATTTAACACTTTGAGGGACAAAGCACCTCAATTTTTAAAATACTGAAATGATTGATTGACGCTGGAATTTAAAAACAAATTTATTTAAAAGTATTTAAAAGTTGTCTTACCGTATTGTATATAAGTGAGCAAAATTTCTGTTTCAAAATACTGGTTTTCTGCTTCAAAATACAAAGCACTTCAATTCTTAAAATACTAAAATGATTGATTGACGCCGGAATTTAAAAACAAATTTATTTAAAAATATTTAAAAGCTTGTCTTCACATATTTGATAAAAGTATATTTTCGTTTCAAAATGCTATTCTGTTTCAAAATACAAAGCACTTCAATTTTTAAAGTACTGAAATGATTGATTGACGCCGGAATTTAAAAACAAATTTAATAATAAATATTTAAAAGCTTTTCTTCGCGTATTTGATAAAAGTAAAATTTCTGTTTCAAAATACTGGTGTTCAATCAATGTGGCATTTGCCAATTAAAATTAAGTGGGATATATTTTATCCTGCCGCCCTTCAAGGGGTTAACATACTTACCCGATGGATTATTCCAAGGACAATTCAAGATCAGGAGCTAAAAACACTAAATTGTATTATCATGATGAGCTTTATTATTGCATGTTATTTCAAACATCGGCTGATGGAGCCATTTCGCTATGCTTATTCGGCAAGATCCTTTTCTACTTTCCGAACATGAATGCATTCTTCGAAATAGAGGACGTCTAACTATTAAAAATGCACTAACTTTGATCTTTCTAATGGTAACGCTCCTTTTTGACACCCTATTTGAGTTCCTTAAATGAAGGCAGCTTGGTAAAATGGTGAAGTTATATGCGTTTTGTTAAATATTCATAGTGATAAAAAAAATGCTTTTTTGGGAGGGGGAGGGGACATTCATTTATTTTTAAAGAGTAAAATTAAGATCTTGCTAAGAAAAGCTGTGGATTCATTTAGCTGGTTACATAGCGGAAAAAATAAAAATGAATAATATACATATATTCTTATTTTACAAAAATGGAAAATTAAATAAAATGTTTCCAGTGGCTAACATTGTCTTGGGATACCGAAAGTAACAGGAGGAGGTCTCGTATCGTTAGACAGTCCAAAAGTTGCCTATATGTCCTAAAAGTTGCCTATATAAACCAACGATTGCAATGACTTGTACATAATTTATTGTTGTTTGTTGTATGCATAGTTAAAGCGATCCACAAGCCGCGACGCTGCATGAATATAAGCGATTTTTCAACCTATTTTAAACTAGCGCACTTCTGTCGCGTGACAGTAAAGATGACTGTGAATAATTCGAACTTTCTCTTTCGTTAGCCGCGTTTTACACATAAATTAATGCAGGTCATAGCTATTTAATGTGAATTTGTTAATATTTTTATAATTAGAAACATTTTTAATTCAGAAAAAAGTGATATGCTTGAGTCTATTCATTTTATCTCATCTAAAAAAACAATCTATAAAGATTTTTTTTTTTTTTAAGAAGACATGATCTATATTATTCTGTTTGTGTCGTACTTTCTTGACGTTATTCTGTAAAAATTCTGCTTCATAATATGTGTATTTGGTTTTTAAAACTGGGGATGAGGTTGGCAGTTGTCAGCTATGCACTTTATATGTTTGTATTTTTCTCTTCTATGTTTTATTCAATATATATATATATATATATATATCTACGTCAAGTTTCACTTAAAATGCGACTCAATGTAAATATCTTTTGTTGCAAGCAATTGCTTTAATTTAATTGTTTTTAACTCGCTTTTTTTCTGGCCAAACTTTCCGTTAAATAGAAATATTTTAGTCTGTGCATTTGGGCCAACTAATTTTTAAATATGGAAGTAAGCAATTTCTTTGAAATGAAAGAATTCTCATATTCAATGTGCTTTCTAGTTAATTTTCTAAACATTTATAATAAAAAAAAAAGAAAAGAAAAGAAAAGATGCTAACAAATAAGGATGCAGTTTGAAAAATGTGATACCGTCCAGACAAATATTTTTGATTACAACAGCTGCAAAATTAAAATATTTAATCAAAACTTATAATGAAGTGGCCTTATCTTCACTAAATTAAATCTCGGCAGATTCATTCGGCTTGTTTGAACCACGAAGTATGCAGTAAAGCAATGAAATTCTGTGTTTTCACCATTGTTTTCAACGTATATTGTCTATAATTATAGAGGACTGTATTCATTAAAAATGTTTACCATTTATACTATTCCAAAAAATCTTCATAAAAATTTGCTGCGTCATGAATTTCTTTAAACTAAATTTTAAAGTAAATGTACTAGTTTTATAAAATTGTAATGCTCGATGCATTCAATTTAATAAAAAAAATATATATATTTCTTTCTTCAAAATTATATTATTTAAAAAAATGTGCATGTATTTTTTATCCTATAGCCAGTTATTAAAGAATATTAAATTGATTCTAAACTAAATTTTTAGTGAAAATTCACATTTTAATATAATTTATTACTAACTTGAGGGCCTGGATAAATGTTCCAGAACGAATGCATGAGTGCATCGTTTATAGCGATCGACCGAAAATTTGTTTTAGCTCTAAAATCAGAGTTTACCTGGAGATTCGTTTTCTAACAAAAATTCGGCCGTACTGAAACTATGCATTTTCCATAAATATCGTTTCTACCGATTCGTATACTTAGAATATCATTCTGTGCCGTTGATTAATTACATTTTATTTTATATGAAAGTAAAAAATTTTGGCCTGTAGTGCCAATTTGGGTTCTGGAGATTAAAATTTTCGAACAGGAGCTCTATGTCAAAAATTTCTTACAGAGGGGAAAACGGCAAAGTTTTTCGAGAGGGAGATAGCAAATACTTATTTTGATTTTCTTCACATCTGAAGTAAAAGAAAGACAAATACGTATAAATGTGTTTCTATACATGTATAATTAATAATTATGCATATATTTATTACTTAATTTTTCTTTTACATTTCCATTTTAATTTTCGGCTGAAAATAGAAAGATTGCCAAATTTCGGTTACGGGCTTAAAAATCAAATTCGGTCGATCCTTACTTGTAGGTGCCCTTTTTTTCTTTCTAATCGATGACCTCCCCCAGGGGAATACCTTCTTTAGGTATTTACAGGTTTCGCGACCCCGGGTTCCCGAGCGATCTTTCTCCTTTCCTTTTTTCTTCTTTTTTTTAAGTTGTCTATCCTTTTCTCTTTGTTTCACACTTTTTAATCTTCTTTTTTCAGTTTGTTATCCCTCTTTGTTCTTGTTCATGTTTGATATTTATACTAATTAATTTGTTTTCATTGTTCTTTGTTATACTAACTTTGTTATCATTCTTTTGTTTGAAAAAAAAAAAAGGAAAAAAATTTAAAAATGTTTAAAAGACAAAAAAGACACCATTTTTTTAAGCTCCCTCTTACATTACTTTTTATACAATAGTGGTTTTTTTATACACGTGAGACACTCTGGGTGTTGAGGTTTCTTTTAACCTCATCGCCTCGGATCTTCCTTTTTAGGTTGATCTCGAGTCCCAGGGTGCAGGGCATCTCTGAGCTCTGGTTCCAAGTACGGGGGGCGCCATGCTTGCATGGTGGTTGTTAGGAGTAACACCAGAAGACTGGTGCCTTTCGACGTAAGGGCCGGCTGTAGGTTGGACAGAGCTGTAAAGGCTTACCTACGGCTACCCATTTTCCTTGGAAAAGAACCGGAGCTTCGGAGATGCTATCGAGTTTAATCCAATGTTCGAAAAACGTGGAAGTTTGTTGGGAATAGTTTTCACCCTTTTGAGACCTGCGCCTAAAGTAAGGGTAAGAAGAAGGGTCGGTGACCAGGCCCGATGCCTGGCGTTTTATAAAAATTATCTCTCAATCATGGCGACAAATTTCGGAAATAAAACATGCGATGTGGTAGCCCCACAACCCCTCATCTCTCATTCTGAGACCTTGTCTATTTATAATTCGAACCTTCAGTTTGCTGCTTCGGGCTCAGGCCAGCAAGCAAATATAAACCAGGGCGAAACAGTATCTTGGGCTGACAGAGTTGATGATACCTGCACAGAAAGATTTTTTATAGTTAAAAGGCAAGAAGGCACTTTTGATAAGACCTCTCCATTTCTTATTCACAAGTCCATTCAAGGATTGATTGGTGATCCAAAAATCATTAAAAAGACGCGATCTGGCGAACTTCTTATTGAGGTACACAATAGCACGCAAGCCACAAACTTAAAAAAATGCACCCACTTTGCGAATATACCTGTTTCCATAAATATCCACAGAACCCTGAACACATCTCGTGGAGTGATCTCTGAATCAGATCTCCTACATGTGACTGATGAAGAAATTGTAGAAAATTTAAAAGATCAAGGTGTAATAAATGCAAAACGAATAAAGATTTACCGTCGAGATGAAACAATACCAGCTAATCAAACTCAGATACCCACAAAGCATGTGATACTCACTTTTAACTCTCCCAACATTCCCAAACATATAATAGCTGGATATCTATCATGCTCTGTCAGGCCTTATATCCCGAACCCACTGCGTTGTTTTAAATGCCAACGCTTTGGGCATTCAAAAACAAATTGCCGGGGTAAACTCACTTGTGGTAGGTGCGGTGTTGCTGACCATGAAAGTACTCAATGTAATGCTGCTCCACAATGTGTAAATTGTAAAAAAGACCATCCATCCTACTCAAAATAATGTGAACAGTGGAAAACAAAAAAAGAGATACAGACAATATGCACTAAAGAAAATATTCCTTACCCTGAAGCCAGAAAAATAGTGGCATTCAGGACGCCCAAAGTTGGTATATCGTATGCAGCTGCCTTGTCTAAAACTGTCCTTAAAACATATCAAACTACTGCAACTCAAACAGATTTTACCACTGAAAATAATTCCCAAATAAAGCAAAATGAAAGCAACATGTCTAATAAATCTGATAAATCAAATAAATCATCACAGAGTACTTCTACTTATCTAAATCCTAGTCTTCCTAACACGTCACAAAATGCTTTAAAGCCGTCTCAATCTAATATTCCTAGAGTCCTACTCAGTAAAAGAGGTTCTCGTAATATAAGTATAACACCACATATGAAATCAAATCTTAGAAGACCTGATACTGAAAAGCATACTCCACGTAGTAAATCCACTGTATTACCTGAAAATCCTACCAAAAAGAAAAAAAATAAAACATCTGGCAATGAAATCCACCCAAAAACCAATTCAAAAATGGATGAAACACACATGGATGATGCTCTAGATCTTCATCCTGAACGGGACGAAACACTAGACGATGGAGATAGTAGCATGTCTACTACCTCTGAACAAAATGACATAGACATACATATTTAACCCCACAATCATGACTAATATCATTTCATGGAACTGCCGTGGCTATCTCAATAAACATGACGAAATCCGTAGTATTATTTCTGATCATCAACCTTTGTGCTTAGCATTGCAAGAAACCCACTTAAGACCTGATGACAAAGCAAAACTTCGCAATTATGTTACCTATAGAAAAGACTTTACAGGAAGTGACAGGGCCACTGGTGGAGTGGCTCTCTTTATCTCTCGCAGTCTACCCCATTCACATATCAACTTAAATACTAACTTACAAGCAGTCGCTATACGTGTACATATAAACAGACTTATAACTATCTGCACTATTTATTTACCACCAAATACCTCTATTCAGGCAACCAATCTTGACAATCTCCTTCTGCAACTCCCCACTCCTTACATCATTCTGGGGGATTTTAATGCCCACAGTCAACTGTGGGGTAATCATGACTCTAACCAACGTGGCGATATGATAGAAAAAATCATATCTGACAATGGCTTATGCCTGGTCAATAATGGAGATTATACATACTTTCATGAACCATCACGCACCTTTCATGCTATTGACCTTACCATCTGCTCCCCATCTATTTATCCATATTGGAACTTCTGGGTTTCCAATGATCTTCACGGCAGTGACCATTTTCCAACCTTTATTTCACAGACTACTCCTGACAGGGATTCTAATATGTGTTCTAAGCGTTATATCTACGACAGAGCCAATTGGCCAGCTTTCACAGACCTTGCTAAAATTACAAGTAATATGATTACAGGTAACATAGACGATGCACTTGATAATATCACGCAGCGTATTATCAATGCTGCAGATATCAGCATTCCGAAAACATCATACAACTCACGACATAGGAAGCCTTGGTGGAATAGTGAATGTCAAAAGGCCAAAAAAATGCAACAGAAACCATGGGGTAAATTCCGGAGATATCCTAATGATACTAACTACGTTGCGTATAAAAGAGCAAAGCCAGAGGCTAGAAAAGTGAGGCGTAAAAGCCAACGGGAGTCGTGGATCAACTACATCTCAAGCATTAACTCCAACACCTCAAGTAAAGAACTCTGGAATAAAGTGAAAAAATGTATGGGTCTATATTCTGAGAATTATATCTCTATCTTAAAACAAAATGGGCAAACCATTACATCACCTAAAAACATCACTGAGACAATAGGGAATACTCTAGCATCAATTTCAAGCTCTGATTCTTACTCGGAACCTTTTTTATCTTATAAAAGGCAAACTGAAAGGACTAGGCTTAATTTTAATTCTCATCACTCATATGCTTATAATGAACCATTCATTATATCAGAGTTAATAAATTGTTTGAAGGATAGTCGTCTATCTGCCCCAGGCCATGATGGGATTACTTATATTATGCTCAAGCACCTTTCCTTTTCCTCTCTAAACAATCTCCTATCTTTTTTTAACAGGCTGTGGATTGAGCAGAGTTTTCCAAATGCTTGGTGCAGAGCTATAATTATACCTTTCCCTAAACCAGGGAAAGATGCAACTAATCCCAATAATTACAGGCCTATAGCTCTTTCTAGCTGCCTTTGCAAACTCCTTGAAAAGATGGTCAATTGCCGCCTCATACATGTCTTAGAAACGAACAATTGCCTTGCCGCTTTTCAAAGTGGTTTCCGACGTGGTAGGTCTACTATCGATAATTTAATTCATCTCGAACACTACATTCGGACAGCTTTTCTGAAACGCAGACATTTGGTCTCAGTATTTTTCGACATGGCGAAAGCCTATGATAGAACATGGCGTTATGGTATCCTCCGCGACCTTTTTAATCTGGACTTTCGAGGGAACCTCCCTATCTTTATTAAAAACTTCCTTGCGGTGAGACTGTTCCAAGTTCGCATTGGAGGAACGCTTTCTAGTTATTATGTACAAGAAGAGGGTGTACCCCAGGGCAGTGTCCTGAGTGTCACCCTCTTTGATATTAAAATAAATGGTATTCTCAGTCAACTCCCCCCTTCTGTGAAGGGGGATTTATACGTTGACGATTTCCGAATTATGTGTATGGGGGAAGATATGCTTTTTATCGAAAGACAATTGCAAATTGCTATTAGAAATATTCTTAATTGGTTAGTTTTATATTATTATTATTATAAAAATGGTTTTGTTATCTCTGATGACAAAACTTCTTGTGTGCACTTTTGTAGACGTAGGGATCTGCATCCAGACCCTGAAATTTTCATCCGATCAACACAAGTTCCTGTTGTAGACAACGTCCGCTATCTAGGCCTCTATTTTGACAAACTTACTTTTTTACTTCATGTTTTACAATTACGGACAAAATGTGAAAAATCGCTAAATTTAATTAAGGTACTTTCTAATACCTCTTGGGGAGCTGACCGGACCTCTCTTCTTAAGATTTACCGTGCTGTTATCCGCTCAAAAATTGACTATGCCTGCCAGGTCTATGGCTCTGCACGGAAGTCTGTTCTTAAGAAACTTGACACGGTGCATCATAGCGCACTTCGTGTTTGCTCTGGAGCATTTCGCACATCACCAGTTTTAAGCTTATACGTTGATTGTAATGAACCTTCACTCTACCATATTCGTGAAAAACTTTCGTTAGATTTGTTTTACCGTATCCTTTCACATCCCGGTCATCCACTTCGTACTTTAATTTTAAATACTGACAATGATATTCATTACCAGCATCGCCCATCTTGCATCCCATCATTTAGTGTCAGAATGAGAAGCATAACCAACAATAGCCCTCTGAGTGACATTGATGTGGGTACTTGTCCACTGCATATTTATCCTCCTTGGCACCCGCCTGATGTTAAAACCCTTTCCTTTTTTGAAAATTACGATAGAAAGAATTTACCTGCTGTTGTTTTTCAACAATTGTTTGCTGCACATCGTGCAGATTATAAGAATTTTACCGACATTTATACAGATGGCTCAAAGAGTGGAAATAGAGTTGGTTGTGGCATTTTTTATAATAATGTTTCTTTGAGTTATCAGCTTCATCCCACTATCTCTATATTTACAGCTGAATTAATCGCAATAGAGAGAGCCATGGTACTCATATCTAATCATCATAACACATCCTTCATCATATACACTGACTCAAATAATTCTATTGATGCACTTAAATCTTTTAAAAGACATGCTTATGTCAATGCCATCCTGGATCTTTATATTAAGTTGACTAGACGAGGAAATAATATTTTATTTTGTTGGATACCTGGACACATGGGTATTCCTGGTAATGAAAAAGCAGATGAGGCGGCAAGGATTGCTCTTAACCCTTTGCACCATAAAGTGCCATTCTCAGACACAAAACTAATTATAAATCACTTTATTCGTAATAACTGGCAAGAAAGTTGGAATTTAGAAATCAATAATAAACTACATCATGTCAAACCAACTATCATGACCTGGCCTCCAAACTATCCAAGAAAAACAGATGTTCTATTGACTCGTCTAAGAATTGGGCACTCTAGGATGACTCATAAACATCTTTTATTAAAAGAAGATGCACCCATGTGTCCACACTGTCATTTTGATTATCTTACCATCCATCATATTCTGACGAACTGTCCTGGTCTCCGAAACTTTTATAGATTCTATTTTAATACCTCATCACCACTACTGACAAACCTCATTGAGAAAACACCTCATGGGGCACTCTTTGCTTTTTTAAAACATGCAGGCTTTTATTTTATGATTTAGGATCTCTAAACTTTAACTTTGACACTCCTTTTTGGCATACTGGATGGAAACCCCATCCAGATGCCTTTCTTGATTTTAGCACTTTTACATTTTACTTTACTTTAATTTTATAAATTTGTTTTTATACACTTTTCCGACTACATCTGGATGGGATCCAGATAGCCGTTTCTATCTCTTATTTTAAAAATTTCGTTTGTTTAATTCCATGTTTTTATAAATTTTGTCTTTGTTTGGCGCAGCATGTCCCTAAAGGGATTTTGCGCCATTAAACCCTACACAACCAACCAACCATCTAATCGATGACCAGGCCCCTACCTGCCCATTGGGGATTTTGAGCAAAAATTAAACCTCCTGTTGCATTTTAAATGTGTGCAGAATACAAGAAAAAAAAAGTACGAGAAATAGCGTCTTTTGCAGAGATTCCGATTCTCCGGCTTTTTGCACACAACCATTAACTTAAAGAAAATGTTTTCTTTTAAATCGTCCAAATGTTCCGATTGAATAAAAATTTCTGTGTAAAATTTGTGGTATCCAAAAAACCGAAGACTTGGCAGCTCTGATTTCGAAGATATATATTTATTACTCTCATTTTACAATTTTCTTTAAAATTTTTGAAAAGTTTTTTTTTTTTTTTTAATTTTAAAAGAGAAAACTACAACAATTTGTCCACCGTCTGAATTCAAATTATATTTCTCCTCATTTATTTTTAAAGCACGGATCAACGTAAGTTTAAAGGTTTCTTAAATCAAACAAGCTTAAAAATTATGTGTTGATTTTTTTATGTTAGTAAGGCATAAGTCTTATAATTATTCAAAAAGAAATTAGAATGGCTTTATAAACCTCAAATTTCACGTATAGTTCATGGAACACCGACAGACCGTGAAAATTAACCAGGTGTTGTGAAAAGAATGTAGAAAAACTCTTTCGGTTTTTAACCGCGTCAGTCACGGAGGATATATTAAATGCGAAAATTACCTGAAATAATAACATGTGTCATCTATTTAACTAAATATATAAACACAGTGCCGTACTTTCATTACTTTTGAGTGCGATTTTTGAATAATTCTTTTTTTTACAGATTTTCTTCGCTGTATTTAATAGCAGAAAATTATTTCATATTCTGCGGTTAAATAAGGTAAAGATTCTTATTCAGAAATAATACAAGACTCATTTGAAATAGCAATAAACATGCCAGTCTGTTGAAATAATAAATATTAAAGTGCACTTCTATTTTCGATTGGAATAAAATAGTTCCCGATATAGTTTTTTTTTTTTTTTTTTAAGGGAAATCACTTTTGATATCAAGTAAGATAAGGTCCAAAATTTTGGTAAAAAGTTTTGAATATTACATCACGGCTTGTATTCAAGGTTTGCTATATCTGAATAGAAATAGGAAAGGAACCTATTGTGTAAGTTCACTGAAATAATTATTACTGACTGGCTGAAGAAACCTCAGCCAGCAAATCGCTATACTGCAAACTTTTGAGTGAATGGCCGTCCCCAAAAACAGACTGGAATGTTTTTGCGATAAGTAAAAGGGAAATTCTCTTAAAAGAACTAGCAGACAGACTGTTAGTACATTTGATGACAGAGAAACTTGTGAATGAAATATTCTGTACTGTTTGTTGCTCTCCACCTGGGACAGAAATAGAAGAAAGTGAAGTATTCCCATCCATTGTAGAAATGAACACAATTCAAACTCCGGCCGAAGCAACCACTACTGAGATCAACAACGGTATGTATTTTCGTGCAATAGTGCTAACCAGGGGCTATAGGTTCGCATGACATTCCTACGCCAATGCCCATCTTTGTCGAGATGAGTAATAAATCCTTCCTCACTCGACTAGTGTTAAATCAGCTGACTGATGCATACGGGACAAATATGAAACCCCGTCTATCTGAAGCAAAGGTCAAAGTACCTTGTTGGTGTCCCAGAATTACCAATATATCCCTTCCCAGGGACATGGGTCGCAATGTACGGCAAACACGACAGTGGTTTACGATTATCCACATATAGTATGATATCGGTTCATGCCCTCACCGCCAAAGAATAAACCCCAATGACATTGAAGAAAAGAGGAGAGAAAGGAGTTGAAAAGAAACATATAGCTTTAACTTTTATGCCCCGACGGTAATTTAAAATTGTTATAAAATTCGTGTGATGCATCGATTAGTAATAATACAGTTAAGAACGAGTTACTGATTGTTTAATTTATCTTATTTCAAAAGCATTATTAGTTGAACAAGGCAGAAATATTTTTAAATGGAGGATTTCCCTTTTATTTGCATTTATTTAACTTTCTTGATGTTGTAAGTCTTCATGATGCATCTATGAATCAAGATATCACTGTATCTTCATTTCAAATGCAAGATATGTCACGTTTTGAAGAATCAGGAAACAATTACAGAGCAATCTTTTTCTATATAACAAACCATTTAACTCAATCATAAAACACAAAACTTACAGAAATAAAAGATTAAAATTAAATAAAACTTAGCCTTACATTACATAAATAATCACTTTAATAATATCCGTTTATTTTAATCCTAAAATGGCGGATATCTTTTATCTTGAAAAAAGCATCGTAGTCTGTTTTGACTGGGTGAGGAGTAATACCTAGATATGTCAATCACACTTCAAACGGAGTGCGTTTGAGTAAAGGAGTACGCTCCTGTAGAATTGATCTCTAATGCTAAACTTATGGAAGCGTTCTTTTTAAAATTTCATACTTGCATGTTAATGGTTTTAAATTTTGTTGTTGCTGTTGTTTAGAATAGCTGCGATTGAATTCTAACCAGGTTAGTGTTTATTTTACCGATTTTGGTGCAGATATATTTATATAAATTTACTTTCACTTTCACAAATTTGAAAAGAATACTCCCGTAGGTTTAGAATTTGCTTGCGAGTTCCTTTGTATTTCATATATATATATACATATATTTCTATGAAATGACGAACAAAATCTTCATTTGGCACAGCCCTTTCACCTTTCATTCAGGCGCCAAGCACACATGCCTCCGCCAGGTCAGCTCTCGTCAGCGGATAGTTCATTCTCGTTAACAGATACTTCAATCTTGATAATGGAATGACATTTCCCTATCGACAATGGCGTGAAATATTTCACTCTCGACAATGGGGTGATATATTTCTTTCCTTCCTAGGAAGTGGAAACTTCCAGTCTTTAAGGAATATATTATTTATAGTATTCACTTCAAAAAGTGTGAATAAAGATTATCAATCTTCCAATGAGTGAATTTTTCATTCCTTCCAATTTTAGAGTGCTATTTCAAATCACATGATAGTATGTGCGATTGAAACTTTTAATTAATAACATGTAGTTGCTTTATTAAAGGCAGAAGTGTTTATATTATGCATAACCATATAGTGTGCGATATCATATGAGGACCCCAGAAGTCAAGGTATATAAGTGACAAAACTGAAAAAAATTAACTAACAAGGAAGGTCTCCATACGGGCATACTCAGAAAAATCTGAAAAAATTACAGAATGTTCTTCTCATATAGTTATATATGTTTATAAAAAAATTTCGGCGGAACCTTCTTATAACGTCCGTAAAAAAATAATAAATATTTCGTTTATTTGGCGATTTATCTCCGGTTGGCAAAAAAACGAAATTTTGAAAAATACGCTTTTACGCTTCGGATACTTTTTAAAGAAAAAACTTTCTATGTTCAATTTATTTAAACAAGTTTAGTTTAAGTAATTTTAGTTTTGCATTTTTACTTTACTCTAAGTATAATTTTGTCATATACGTTTATATGTACTTATAACAAAATGAAATTAATATATTTTATCATTTAAAACACAATTTAAATTGATTAAAATTGTTCCAAATTGAAAAATACACTGTTAAAAATCTGCTGCATTTTGTTGCAACGCACTCCCTTGCTTGTATAGAAAACGGTTACTTGGCCGTGAAAAGGAGCTTTCTCATTGGTTGGAATAAAGATATTATATACAAGCGGTGGAGTGCGTTGCAGCAAAATGCAGCAGATTTTTAACAGTGTATGACACGATCAATTCACCGTGCTATGGAGCATTCTCATTGGTCAGAAGAGAGACATACTATAAAAGTAGTGGAGTGACGTTGCAGTAAATGCTGCAGATTTTTAACAGTGAAGTCAACTAAAATCAGTTTTCAGATTCGTTAAAATCGTCTGCTTTTGGCGAGGAAATGCACTGCTCGCCAAATTCCGAGTCGCTTTCAGCTTTTCACGCCAATTATTCCAAACTATTTTATTTTTTTACATATCTAATAATGTAATTCCGCCGCTAATTTTCACGCATCCTTTATTACCTACATGAGTACTTTAATTCGTATTTTTTTTCAAAAAATTCTGAGTATGCCCCCAATGGAGACCTTCCTTGTAAGTGCGCAGACGACTTAGAAATAAACTTCTTTCTTTTCAAGTAATGAAACATGAATGATTTTCTAATTATGTGCTACGTTCTAGAGATCAATCAATTTTGTCGAATAATAATCAATATTTATTAATTATAAATTTAATTGAAATTGGACTCTACTTCTTTCACTTTTATTTCAATAAAGGTGAAAGAAGTAGAGTGCAATTTCAATTAATTAAGAGTTGAAACTCCATAATAAAACAAGCGGCAGTTTCCTATTTCAGTTCAGTCAATAATTAATGATGTTCAAATTTAACGTCAGTTATCTTTTAACTTTACTTCAAATCGATTTTTTGTCACTTATACCCTTGGCTTCTGAACTCCTCATATATTCATCCATATTGCATATTTATTTTACATGATATTTATTCATTATAGTGGGAAAAACAAATTTCTATAAATAAAACTACCATTGTTAATTTTGGTAATCGGGTAATACGGTGATATATCGGGGTGATATAATGGGATATATGTCGGTCTAATAATGCAAAAAATAGTAAAAAAAATAATAAGTTTCAAATTTTAGCTAAAATTTGATATTTGATGGTGTGTACCCAATATATACAATTAGGGTTTTTAAATATTGTATTTCTATATTTTGCAATTAAATAAGCTTAATCTAATTAATTTTATCTGCTTAACACACTGTAACTTTCTTTATATTAATATTTTTAAGCATTCACTAAAAATAATAATAGTAAATTTTGCTTTAATAGCTTAATCGAAAACGTTTATGTTTCCAAAAAACAAATTCTGTTTTTTTTTTTTTTTTTTTTTTTTTTTTTTTTTTTTTTTTTTTTTTTTAATGCAGTCATTTTGACATCAACAAAATAAGTATTATTCCATTCTTTGGCCTTCTCTTAATCAGTTACAGCAATCACAAACACAGTTTTCCAGCAAATGCAAACTAAGATTTCGATATAGCACAAAAAATTGTGTGCAAAGTTTACAACTTTAAAATCCAGCATATTTTTAGGTGTTGCGTATATCGTATAAATTATGTATAGTTTACTTTTCTTTCTCTTTTTAAACAGCCACTTCCGGTTTTAGAGATTTTATTTCCGATTTGTATTTTTGCGCTATAACTTTGCTTCTAATTACCGCTGAATATAAAATAAATCATTTTTGCAATCCTAAATGTTTGAATTTTAATGTAAAATAATAAAAAATCTATATTTTTTTTTCAAATATAACGGTTTGAGGCTACGCACATACTTTAAATTTCTTCATGCGTTCATGCAGCATATTTTTGTTTGATAAAGAAACAAAATACATTTTTGACGGCGGAATGAGAACTCATTAAAGAGCTTATTTGAAAACTTCTTTAATGAGACTATGTTGAGTTTCCTAATCTGTAAATTTGTAGAACAGACAAAGCGGTTAAAGATTTGCGTTCTGGGAAGAAAACATCTGAATAAAGATTATCGTTTTCCTTCAGGCCTGTTTCCTATAATCTGATAAAATTCAGTATTATTTTTCAGTGTATCTGGTAATTCAAAAACAAACATATGAGTGCTGTTTCAATAAGCTAATTTTTCTTATCACTGTTGTTAGATGTTTGACTGCGATGCTAGCACATCTGAATTTGTTATTATCAATTTTAAACAAATATGAGAGACTGGGGTACATGTGAACAGTTAACATATATGTAGTTTTCATGACGGGGTTAATTTCTATAAATAAAAACTACTCAATATCGTAAACCGAAAATTTTTTAGAGATGGTAATGTTTTTTAAATCTTCTTTATAGTTCTTCTTACATTTTTAATAGTTTTATAAATTCAAATAATTGTTCTCATGAGCCCCACCAGAGAGATAGTTGCACATGTGAACACAAGGGAAAAATATCCTTTGACATGCTTTTTATTATGTTATTCATTTGTCTTCATAATCATTAGTTATGTACTTGAATTCACTATAAATAAAAATAGATATTTTAATTTCTGGGTGGTATGTTTAAGAACAAATGGAAATAAGTAGATGGGGGGGGGGGGCGAGGCTTAAATGATTCGTTAAATATTGTTGCAATAAAATAAAAAATAAAAAAATAAAGGTGAAAAAGAGTAAAATTTTTAAATTTTGCTTAGAGATTTTTGTTTAGGGGAATTTTAGGGAGAGGGAATTTAAGTAACATTTATCGAAAAATTGCCGAAATACGAAAGATTCTCGCCTCTTTATTTCCCTTATTTACTTCAAAATAAATGATAAAGAAGGGTTTTTTCTAATGATTAAAAAATATATTTAATTTACTTCCCTCCCCACCTCCTCTCCAAATTTAGCTCCTTTTGCTTTTGAAAGAGGAAGGAGGCTTGCAATCTGGATTTTACGGTAGTTATCACTTTAAAAATTTTAATTTCTTAAGATATTATCCATTTCTATCTCCATTGAAAGCATCATATACATAATTATTTTAGAGATGAAAGTAAGCCATCATGTTTAAAGCAAATGAAACAGAAAAATTTACAAAATTGTTTGACGTAATACTTTTTGTGTTAACCATGCATGAAAAAATATTACATTACATTATTATCGCATTTTAGAGAACATTAAATTTATTTAAATTACAATTGAACGCAAACGAGCTTGTTGCTCTTGTATTTGTTGACGGATGTTTTTGTGGAAAGTTCAATATAAAATCAAATGTTTTATGATGAAAATTCTTCTATTTCGGAAAAATTATATATATTAGAGGTTATATTATTTCTCATGAAGTTAACTGAAAGAAATGGAATCAGAGAATGAGTATTGGGGCACTTATGAATTGTTCATATCTGCCCCAATTAGTATATTCACAAGTGCCCCACATGGCCACTTCAGTTAAATTGACAAATCATTAACGCTTCTCAATTTTAGAAGAAAACTTTTTTCATTAAAAATATTTATTAGTATTCATAATGTATAATAAAATATTAAAATTCAAATGAATAAATAAATAAAAGTGATTGCTTATCAAGTTGAAACTGAGATCTTACATTTGAGATCTATAAACAGTATTTTTACTACTGAGCACAAACAAAATGTCGCAAAACTTCAAAAAAAAAAAAATCCATATGTATGCAGTTGCTGCCACCTGTGTTTTTTTTTTTTTTTTCAAATTAAAACTCATATAATAACTAGTGAAAATTTACATCCTTTTCATTTTATATTTACCCCCACTATCTCCTACATTATTATTATTTTTAACGAATTCTCATCTGAATTTTTTATATATTTTATTTTGATAATCGAATAAAAATTACGAATACCGAGCGAAAGCAACCATTTAAAAATACAATAATCAAATTTTCAATAGTTTTTTTCTATCTTTCATTAGATCTTTGACTCATTTTTAAAAAAAATATTGTCTATTAAATCAAAGTTTAAATTATTTTTTTCTCAAATTTACTATTGTCATTTAACATCTGGAAAAACTGGGACAATTGTACCCCTTGTTATTAAACTGGCTAGATTGTCTTTTGTAATCAATATACAGAAATAGGATCAATATGTAAAGGAAGTGCGGATATTTCGCAACAAAATATTAAATTCATGTTTTTGTAAAGTAATAAACAAATGTGCTGCTCATGATTTTTTTTTAAGTTTGAAAATGGATCTAGTTTCCCTTGTAATTTGTAATAAGTGACCAATAATATGACCATACAAGACAAAGCCTAGTGAAAATGCTATAGAAAGGAAATCTAAAATACTTTATTTCAAAAACTAAAATTTTGTTTAGATCAAAACGGACGTAGCGCAGTTTCGTCGATATTCAACTTCTTTACAATATCTCTATGACAATCTAGACAAGATAAGGTACCCTGGGGTAATAACGCCACGTTAAGCTTCTACCAATTTTCACGGCTCAGTTTTAGTTTGTATTTTTCAAACAAATATATGATTTGATACCGCAACTCATTGACAATCTATATAAAAAAAAAATTTAACAGATATGTATTCATAAAATATAATGGCGTAATTTTTTGACCAATGCTATTTGGCGTTATTACCCACCTATATGGGTAATAACGCCATGCAAACAAAACTATGAAATAAGATGGAATAATTGCATGTAGATTTCCCAATTCTAAAAATACAAACTCTACAAACTTAGAAATTGACAAATTGCATTCTAAGCTATTGAAAATGTTCGATTTTTTGTGAAAGTGTAAGAAAAATAAAGGTGTGGTGTGGGAGGGAGGATGAGGCAAAAGAATATCAGATTGTGAGCTTCATTTTGCTTAAGAAGGACAGCTAAAATATAATTATTAGAAACATTTCACAGTTTTAACTGTGTCGTTTTGAATCAGTATTTAGGATGTAGCTCGGCCACTGTAGGGAATTAACCGGGGTATTAATGCCAAAGATTGGCGTTATTACCCCGTTATAGTTATTGCGCTGTACATTTTAAATTACAAATTATCTCGAGAAGATATCCGAAATCTTCAACAACATTTTGAAAGTCCATGAAATGTACTACAAATTTATGTAATTAACAAAGTATTTCCGGATAAAAAAAAAAATAGTCTTCACATCACAAAACGTATCACGCAAATTTTAGAGCAAGCGTTAATTTTAGTTGCTTGTAAAAACAATAAGACCTAAAAATGAAACAAATTAACTTGAAGCTGTTTTTTGCGATTTATATGACCCAAAACCCTTCTGCGCAGAGCACATGGGTGTCATTTACCAGATTATTTCATAATTATGCAAAATATTAGCACTTGGCGTTATTACCCCGCCTGGCGTTATTATACCAGACCACCTTATTTCAAATCTTCTAATGTGTAGAAAATTGTTTGTTTTGTAGAATTCTTTCTTCTTATTACTTTATCTTTGTTTTATATCGGAAAAGTATTATTATTATTATTATTATTGTCTCAAAGCAAATAAATGTAAAGTTCCCGTTATGGAAATTGCTATAACGTACTACAATGTTGAAACACTATTCAAAATTTCCTTCACAATTTTTCAAATGTCCCCTCCGATACTGCTTAAACTTTGTATTTCAGTGTTCCATTACATGGAATACCCAACTTGATTCCCAAATGCCACATCCCCCAGGGGAATACCTTCTATAGGTATTTACGGGTTTCGCGACCCCGGGTTCCCGAGCGATCTTTCTCCTTTCCTTTTTTCTTCTCTTTTTTAGTTGTCTATCCTTTTTTCTTTGTTTCACACTTTTTAATCTCCTCTTTTCAGTTTATTATCCCTCTGTGTTCTTGTTTGGTTTTTTTACTAACTTTTTGTTTACATAGTTCTTTGTTCAACTAACTTTGTCGTTTTCACTAACTTGTTTGTTTACATAGTTCTCTGTTTTTACTCACTTTGTTTTCGTTCTTTTGTTGTAAAAAAAAAAAAAAAAAAAAAAAAAAAAAAAAAAATTAAAAAAGACAAAAATATACAGGTTTTTTTTAAGCTACCCCCCCCCCTAATTACTTTTTTATATACAATAGTGGTTTTTTTTAAACCTCGTCGACTCGTTTCCTCCTTTTTAGGAGGACCTCGAGTCCCAGAGTGCAGGGCATCTCCGAACTCTGGTTCCGAGTACGGGGGGCGCCATGCTTGCATGGTGGTTGTTAGGAGGGGCTATTGCTACCAGAAGACTGGTTCCTTTCGACGTAAGGGCCGGCTGTAGGTTGGACAGAGCTGTAAAAGCTTACCTACGGCTACCCATTCTCCTTGGAAAAGCACCGGAGCTTTGGAGATGCTATCAAGTTTAACCCAATGTTCGAAAAACGTGGGGGTCTGTTGAAAACAGTTTTCGCCCTTTTGAGACCTGCACCAGACGTAACGGTAAGAAGAAGGGTCGGTGACCAGGCCCGATGCCTGGCGTTTTTATTATTCTCTCTCTCAAATATGGCTGCAATTTTAGGAAATCAAATATGCGAAGTGGAGGCCCCACACCAAAAGGAGAATAATAATCTACTGATCTGTGAATCAAATCAAAGTAATAATGAGGAGCACATAAAATCATGGGCAGATAGAGTTGAGGACTTTACTTCCAATAAGGAATGTAAAAATATAAACTCTAATGCAAGCACAATTCATGAAAGGTTTTTTGTGGTAAAAACGTCAAGAAGGGACATTTGACAAAACTTCCCCCTTTTTAATTACTAAAGCTATCCAAGGACTGATTGGTGAGCCGAAAATGATAAAAAAAACCCGTACTGGTGAACTGTTAATCGAAGTAAACAATAATCAACAAGCAATGAACTTAAAAAAATGTACACACTTTGCCAACATTGCTGTCACCGTATCACCACATAGAACTTTGAATACATGCCGTGGAGTTATCTCAGAATCAGATCTTTTATATGTCACTGAAGCTGAACTATTAGAAAACCTGAAAGAACAAAACGTTATTGAAGCTAAAGGAATAAAAATTTTCCGCCGAGATGAACAGATACCTTCTAATCAACCCATATACCTACCAAACACATTATACTAACCTTTAAAACAACCACACTACCCAAATACATAAAGGCTGGATATTTGTCATGTTCTGTCCGACCATACATCCCAAACCCATTGCGTTGTTTTAAATGTCAACGCTTTGGGCACTCTAAAATCTCATGCCGAGGTCAACTCACATGTGGTCGGTGTGGCACGGTTGGCCATGAAAGTGTACAATGCACTGAACAACCCTCCTGTGTAAACTGCAAAAAAGACCACCCATCCTATGCTAAATCCTGTGAACAATGGAGAAAGGAAAAAGAAATACAGACAATACGTACGAAAGAAAATATACCATACCTTTAAGCAAGGAAAATAGTAGACTCTAGAACACCCAAAGTTGGTGTATCATATTCCGCTGCTGTATCTAAAACAACAAATAAAACTTATCAAACAGTTGCAACTCAGACTGATCTTTCTACAGATACCAAATCCCAAACAAAGCAAAAAGAAACCATCCTCTCTAATAATTCTGGAAAATCTTCAAAATCAACACAATCGCCTTCAACTAAAATATTAAATCCTGTTGCTTCCAATTCACTACAACATGCCTCTCAAAAGGCATGGCATACCCTTATTCCTAAACCACCACTTCATAAAAGAACCACTCAAAATATATCAAGATCAGCACCCTCAAAACCAAACAATAGATCTGAAGCTCCTGAAAATAAAGCAAAAAAGAAAAAAAACTATAACACCTAAAAAGGAAAATCATCAAAAACAGACAAATAAGATAGATGAAACATGCATGGATGATGATGCTATAACCATTCATCCTGAACGAGATGCAGAATTAGACGATGGAGATAGTAGCATGTCTACTACCTCCGAACAAAATGACATAGATACATATATCTAATACCCTCATTTATGACTAATATTGTCTCATGGAACTGCCGTGGCTTTCATAATAAATACGACGAAATCCGAAACATTCTTCATGACAATCAACCCATATGTTTAGCTTTACAGGAGACCCATCTTAAGCCTACTGACAAAGCAAAATTGCGCACTTACACTATATATAGAAAAGATTTTTCTGGCAGTGATAGAGCTACTGGTGGAGTGGCTCTTATCATCTCCAATAATTTACCTCAAACCCATATCAGTCTAAATACAAATTTGCAAGCTGTTGCAGTCCGTATACATTCAAACCTTCTAATAACAATATGTACACTCTACTTACCACCAAGTCAATCTATTCAGTCTTCAGACCTTGACAATCTCCTTCTCCAACTCCCCACTCTGTATATCATTCTGGGAGATTTCAATGGACATAGCCAGATTTAGGGCAGCCAAGACTCTAATCACCGTGGCGAAATAATCGAAAAACTGATCTCTGACAATGGTCTATGCCTGCTCAATAATGGCGACCATACTTATTTAATGAACCTACCCGTACTTTCTATGCTATTGACCTTATAATCTGCTCCCCATCTATCTACCCTCATTGGAACTTTTGGGTATCAAACGCTTTGCACGGCAGTGACCATTTTCCTACTTTCATCACACAGACTACTCCTAACATGAACTCTAATAATTACTCTAAACGTTATATTTATGACAGAGCCAACTGGTCAACTTTCACGGACCTTGCTAAAATAACAAATGATATGATAGATGGTGACATTGACAATGCGCTTAATAATATGGCCCAGTGTATTATCAATGCTGCAGACATTAGTATTCCAAATTCTTTTTCTATACCACGACACAGGAAACCATGGTGGAATGAAAAATGCAAAAAGGCAAAGAAAAATCAACAGAAAGCTTGGCGCATTTTCAGACGTTACCCTACTAACAATAATTATATTGCTTTCAAAAAAGCAAGGGCGGACGCTAGAAGGGTGCGACGTAAGAGCCAGCGTGAATCCTGGATGCAGTATGTCTCCAAAATTGACTCCAATACACCAAGTAAAGTGCTTTGGAAAAAAGTGAAAAACTATATGGGACTGTATTCAGAAAACCACATCCCAATCCTAAATACAAATGGACAATCTATAGCATCTCCCAAAAATATTGCTGAAACAATAGCGAGTACATTGGCATCCAACTCTAACTCAGGCTCATACCCTGAACCCTTCTTATCTTATAAAAGACATATGGAATCTACCAGCATAAATTTTAACTCACGACATTCCTATGACTATAATCTACCATTCACTAAACCAGAGCTTTTAAGATGTTTGCAAAATAGCCGTTTATCTGCTCCAGGACACGATGGCATTACTTACACCATGATAAAATACCTTTATACTACCTCTCTCAATAATTTACTCACTTTCTACAATAGAATCTAGACTGAGCATACTTTCCCTAAAGCCTGGTGTAAAGCTATTTTCATTCCTTTCCCGAAACCAGGTAAAGATTCCAGTGACCCAAATAACTACAGACCTATCGCACTCTCTAGCAGTGTTTGTGAACTCTTGGAAAAAATGGTTAATTGCCGCCTGGTGCATGTTCTCGAATCAAATAATTGCCTTGCTGCATTTCAAAGCGGATTTCGTCGGGGTAGATCTACTATTGATAACCTCATTCTTTTAGAAACTCATATACGGACTGCTTTTCTAAAGCGCAACCATCTGGTGACAGTATTTTTCGATATGATGAAAGCTTATGATAAAACCTGGAGGTATGGCATCCTTCGTGATCTTTTTAACTTAGACTTTCGTGGTAATCTACCCATTTTTATTAAGAATTTCCTTGCGGTTCGAATTTTTCAAGTTCGAATTGGGGGGATTCTCTCCAGCTTTTATGTACAAGAAGAGGGTGTACCCCAGGGCAGTGTCCTGAGTGTCACCCTCTTCGCTATCAAGATTAATGACATACTGAACCAATTGTCCCCAAGTGTTCAGGGTACACTTTATGTTGACGATTTTAAAATTTCATGTAAAGGACAAGATATGCGTTTTATCGAGAGACAATTACAAATTGCTATCAACCGTATTATTCAATGGACAAACAGAAATGGCTTTATTATATCCCAAGACAAAACCTCTTGTGTGCACTTCTATAGACGCAGGGATCTGCATCCTGATCCTGAGATTTTTATTGGAACTTATCAAATAGCTGTTGTTGACAGTGTCCGCTTTTTGGGCCTACATTTTGACAAAAAACTCACTTTCCTGCCTCATGTTTTGCAGTTACGCAAAAAGTGTGAGCGATCACTTAATTTAATAAAGGTGCTCTCTAACACATCTTGGGGAGCAGACCGTACCTCTCTCCTGAAAATTTATCGATCTATAATCCTCTCTAAAATTGACTATGCCTGTCAGATCTATGGTTCTGCACGTAATTTTGTTCTTAAAAAATTAGACACTGTCCACCATAGCGCACTCCGCTTTTGTTCTGGTGCATTTCGTACATCTCCAGTTTTAAGCCTATATGTTGAGTGTAATGAACCAGCATTACACCATATTCGCGAAAAGATTTCATTGGACCTGTACTATCGTATTCTTTCACATTATGGCCATCCACTTCATGCGTACATCTTAAATTCTGACAATGATATTCTTTATCAACATCGACCATCTTGCATCCCTTCATTTGGTGTCAGAATAAGGAGCACTGTTAGAAATAGCCATTTAAACAATATCGAGGTAAGCTCATGTTCGTTACACAAGTTCCCTCCTTGGATAATTTCTAGCATTACCACCCTCCATCCCTTTAAAGGGTATGACAAAAAGAATCTAGCACCTGTTATCTTTCAAAATTTGTTTGCTGCACATCGATCCAGTTTCAGAAATCATACACTGATGATTCTAAGAGTAGTAGTGTTGTTGGATGTGGTGTTTTCTTTGATAACACCAGTTTCAGCTACCGGCTTCATCCTTCAACTTCGGTATTTACAGCCGAGTTGATTGCGATCGAGAGAGTCATGTTGCACATATCTCACCATCATAAGACTTCATTCATCATTTATAGACTCAAATAGTGCTATTGACGCAATAAAATCATTTAATAAACATCCTTATGTCTCAGCAATCTTGGAACTTTATAATAATTTGACAAATCGAGGTTATAGTATCTTATTTTGCTGGGTACCTGGACACGTGGGTATCTTTGGAAATGAAAAAGCGGACAAGGCAGCAAAACTTGCCCTCAGCCCTTTAAATCATAAGATTCCATTCTCAGACGTTAAACTAATTATAACACACTACATTCATAATAAATGGCAGGAAAATTGGAATTTAGAATACAATAATAAACTGCACCACATCAAACCAACGATCATAACCTGGCCTCCTAATTTCCGAAGAAAAACAGGTGTTCTTCTGACCCGTCTGAGAATTGGACATTCTAGGATCACTCATAAGCATTTGTTATATAGGGAGGATGCACCCATGTGTCCTCAATTATGTCATTTTGATTGCCTAACCATCCATCATCTTTTAACTGACTGTCCGGGCCTCCGGCACTTGTATAGAATATATTTTAACTCATCATCACCTATTTTGACAAATCTCATTGGAGAAATACCTCATGGGGCACTTTTTACTTTTTTAAAACATGCTGGATTTTATTTTGAAATATGAATTTTTTATTTCTATTTCTGTTCCTATGACTTGACCTTGTTTCTATGACTTTGAAGTGTTAACGACATTTGGATAGGAACTGTGATGGAAATCTTGGATGATTATTGTGTCTAGTAGATTTAATATTGTTTATTACGAATTACCATCAATGCCGTGAAAAGGAGATCGACAAAAAGACAAGTATGCAGCCAGGTTCTTTAGAGTAAAGTTTTATTTTCGCCCTTTCGAGAGAGTAGGGCGCTCAGCGTGATTATTGGCAAATTACAGCATAGCCAGCCAAGTGAGAAAGTAACCGTTCTTTTAGTCAGAACCAAGATAACATGAGTTGTCAGATATCGCCAAAGGTTACAATGTTTGGCATGTATATGATATTTGGCCAAAATATACGTGCAATATTTTTTCTTCTGAGAGAGAGATTTTGTACTTAGCATATTAACTAGGTAATCGCTAATTGGCGACAAAAGAGTTTAAACTTTGATATTGGAATTTGAAAAGGCAAAGGAATTTTGTGGGATAGGCCTTGGGGCTCATGAAGCGGTCTAAAATTCGCGAAAAGATACCATATAAGGAACGGTAGCATGAGAAGGAGATATATTCGAATAAGAAAACCACATTCGGTTTTCATGACCATATAAGGTATGGAAAAAGTGAAATACATGTGCTGGGATTTCGGTGACCGTTACATTAAGGGATTGGTTTAAGTATTACTAAAATGAGAAAAGGGGCGATATATTTATAACTTCCACTGTAATGTAGATCCTGTTGTGATCATGATTTTTTAGTTACTTTCAAAGAAAGGATTTTTTCTTTTTTTTTTTTTTTTTTTTTTTTTTTTTAATGGAGGACAAGATAAGTTTATCAATTTGTTACCTAACATCGTCATATTCAATGATATATGATATATTGATATCATATATCTCCCCCGCTGGTTTGGGTTTGAAAAATTTTGGACCAGGTACGAAAATGTCTCTCTCAGAATTACATACAAAAGTGTAGGATTATGCTGGTTAAATATTATGAATTGATTACATATATATATTTGAATTTATGCAGTTATACATTATGTCGACATATGATTATACATCTTCAGAGTCTCTCTCTTTTTTTTTTAATGCTCATTTATTTTGATGTTGTTCCGGAACAAATTGGCCTTTTATTGCTTAGAGTTCAGGCCTTATTTGTGCTTTTTGTAGCACTTTGCACACAACAAGACATTCTTCCTGTTTTTTTCTAGGTATACCATATATTGTTCCAAAGGTTATCTTTTTTTTTTAATCAAAGATAAGGCGCCAAATGCAAGGAAGATGTTTAATATGTAAAATAGTCATGAAGTTCGTACCATCAATTGTTTATAATATATATGTTTATGAAGAATGTTAGCTATATGTCACGAATAATATAAAAACATAGGTTATGGATAAAATGAAATCTCGAATAAAATATGAAGAATAAATATGAAGTATCGCATAAAAATATGAATTATGTGGTACAGACATGAAAATATCTACTAAAAATACGAAATGGATAGTAAAAATATGAAATGTAGAGTAAAAATATGAAATGGAGGTTGCAACCATGTAAGTGTATCATAATAATATGAAAAATAATGAAATGTTATGGATGAAGTGTATTTTGTGACTAATACGTATGTTTAAAAAAAAAATGAAAAAAAAATTCGTGTATCCACACAGGACAAGCAAAAAAAAGGAAAGCGACACGCGATCCATAAAAAAGGTGCTGCCCTAAATCTTGTCAAATGACAAGGTGATGGCATCGGCTTATGGCCTAGCCCTATGGGAAGTGGGAATAATGGCGAGAGCCCACATTACATGGACCCTCTGCTCCTCCCGAAATCTTTTGCTTTCTCAGAGGAGCGCACGTCGCATTATATAAAAAAACAGGGAGTTTAGGTAAAATTGGTGTGAACTGCACCAATCCGAAATTTGTTTCTCACCACAATGAAGTTACAGGTCCTTTGGGCGACTTTTGAACGGGCCTTCACTTCGAAGGGGCATAATTAAAAATAAAAAATAAAAAATCTGATACATATGGTATTTATATATCTGAAAGGGAATGTCAATCCTAGAGTAGTGAGAAACATCTTCGTCATAATCGGTTAGAGATTTATTGTGCATCATGATTATGTTTGATATGACTAAAATTTAATGTATGTGCAATGTGATATGTTATTTTTATTATTACTATTATTATTATTATTATTACGTATGAACAATAAAACTACCGAAAGGGAAAAGTAACAATATTGGCGACAACCCAGCAATTAAGGGACACAACTGTTATGTGGAAGCCCCCTGTGATGGAGAACCTGGACCAGCCATGAACTCCCTCAAAGGAAACTCCAACACAACATGTGTATCAGTGTGATGTACTGCATTTACTGTAAATCTATGTTAACCTACTATTGTGATGGGCTATGTTAAAAACGAGATCTTAGGTTGTATTTTATGGAGCTGTTTCCTGGGTGACTTATATTTTCCTCATGACGCACAAATAAATGATCATTTCTAGGGGGGGCTATAATTAGCCTGTCAATGTATACTCTGAATGCCGATTCATCGGGCGAGTGTAAACGCTTAATGGAAACAGAAACTGGCGAATATTTATGTACCACAATAAAAGGTCCGGTGTATTTTGGTTTAAATTTATCCACGGATTTGAGGTACACTATATCCTTTTCTAAGATTACTCTTACAAGGAAGGTCTCCATACGGGCATACTCAGAAAAATCTGAAAAAATTACAGAATGTTCTTCTCATATAGTTATATATGTTTATAAAAAAAATTTCGGCGGAATCTCCTTATAACGTCCGTAAAAAAATAATAAAGATTTCGTTTATTTGGCGATTTATCTCCGGTTGGCGAAAAAACGAAATTTTGAAAAATACGCTTTTACGCTTCGAATACTTTTTAAAGAAAAAACTTTCTATGTTCAATTTATTTAAATAAGTTTAGTTTAAGTAATTTTAGTTTTGCATTTTTACTTTACTTTAAGTGTAATTTTGTCATATACGTTTATATGTACTTATAACAAAATGAAATTAATATATTTTATCATTTAAAACACAATTTAAATTGATTAAAATTGTTCCAAATTGAAAAATACACTGTTAAAAATCTGCTGCATTTTGTTGCAACGCACTCCCTTGCTTGTATAGAAAAAGGTTACTCGGCCGTGAAATGGAGCTTTCTCATTGGTTGGAATAGAGATATTATATACAAGCGGTGGATTGCGTTGCAACAAAGTGCAGCAGATTTTTAACAGTGTATGACACGGTCAATACACCGTGCTATGGAGCATTCTCATTGGTCAGAAGAGAGATATTCTATAAAGGTAGTGGAGTGACGTTGCAGTAAATGCTGCAGATTTTTAACAGGCGAGATTCTAAAAGATAGTCACGTTTTAGCATTATTGGCTTTAGCTGAGCTCTCATTGGTTGTTATCGATCGCGCATCATAGATGTTGTTGTCGTCTTGTTACTTACCCATCATACGTAAATTAGCAGCATATTTAAATGTTTTTTAGTGTTTAAATTTTTTGTATATACATTTTATTTATTTTTAAAAATGTATTAACGTCTGTCATAATTTATATTATTCAATCTTTTAATAGTTTTTTTAAATTCAGATGTTAAAGGGGGTATGAGTATTGCAAATATAAAAATATTAACTTATTCTTTCGTGGTCTGGTGATAGAATAAAAAAAAGATTTATTGCGAAATCGGGTACGAAAGTTCATAAAACCTGTATCAGTTCTACATTGCACTCAGTTTATATTACTTACCCATCATACGTAGTATAGGTATAAGTCTTGCAATCGTTTTGAAAATTGAAAAAAAAATTTTGACGGATTTACACGTTTCAGATACTGGAGATTCCGAAAAACATATTTTTAGAAAAAAATTTTTGCCGTCCGTCCGTCTGTGTGTCTGTCTGACTGTCTGTCTGTAACCGCACTATCTCCCGAACAAATTGAGATAGAGACTTGAAATTTTGTATGTACTTAGTATGTAAGAATGGGACGAAGCCTATTTAATATCAGTAACCTCGATTATCCGGAACTGTTTTTTCCGGACTCTCGAAAAATTCGTTCTGATGAAAGGTATATAAAAATTTTCGAATTTTTTTATTTTAAGGACTGGACGTAAAAGACAATAAAATAACACAAATTTTGCATAAAAAAAACGAAGTCGATCGGATTATTAGTTGTCGAGATATGTGTAATCCTGTTTTTCAAATTCTTCGATTTTTCATGACCCTGCATTTCATTCAAATTTCAATTCACAGGTGCATTTTTATTGGAAATGAGACGCTTAATCCAACACAGTAAATTTTTAGTTAATATGATTATTATTTTTTGAGTTATAAGGATGTTTCTTTTACGCAATCCGGTACTACTCGAGTATTTTGGCGTTTTATATAATTAGTCAAAATTGGCTCATCAGCAATTCATTAATGGAGCATTATTGTATGTTAAAATTATTTATTTATGCGTTTAAATTTTATTTTGGAGTTGCCATAGACACGCGTTTTACTTGCATATTTTATATTATGATGGGTAAGTATTACGATGGCCCCCCAACGACTAGTTGTGTTTAGATTTGGTGCACTTCTCACTCAGTCGGTGTTCGAAAGTCTGTTTTGTGTAACTAATTTAAATATTGTTAATAGATTAATGCAATATTAAAGAAACAGGAATATAATAATTTTAACTATTGATTAAAGAATAGTTTTTAAAGAAATTTCTAAAGGTGTCCATTACAGGTACTTCACTCTATAAGTATTTTTGCATAAAAATGAATAATTTATTAATGTTCTAAAAGTAAAGTATTATTTATTTATTATTATACATTAACATTATTATGGAGCACTCATTTTACAATATGACATGAAAAGGAAACATTAAACATTTATTATTATTTTATTTTTATTTTATTTTTTTTTTGCAAGTCGTTATACATTGAAAATATGGAAACGATCGTAATATTTTGCAAAAAAATTGTTTATAAAATTTACTAATTTCTATGGAAAACAAAAGCATGATTTAATATTAAATTTATTAAAATAATTAATTAACATTTACCTTTAGTCGATGTTTATTTGCCCTTATAAAAATGAAACAGAAACCATATTTGCATTGTAAATTGTTCAATTTTTCAACAATTTCCGCAATGTCTAGAAGTGCGCCAAACCTAACGCACCAAGATGACTACAGTTTCTAAGATGCGTGACTGATAACAGCCAATGAGAACGCAGCTAAAGTCAATAATGTTAAAACGTGACTATCTTTTAGAATCTCGCTTTTAACAGTGAAGTCAATTAAAATTAATTCTCAGATTTGTTAAAATCGTCTGCTTTTGGCGAGGAAATGCACTGCTCGCCAAATCCCGCGTCGCTTTCAGTTTTTCACGCCAATTATTCCAAACTATTTTATTTTTTTACATATCTAATAATGTAATTCCGCCGCTAATTTTCACTGATCCTTTATTACCTACATGAGTAGTTTAATTCGTATTTTTTTTCAAAAAAATCTGAGTATGCCCCCAATGGAGACCTTCCTTGTTAGTTTCGCTCGTTTCTGGAAGTGTTGATTTCTCTTTTCTTGTGAATTTTTGATGTTAGTGTATGCTTTTTTGTAAATTGAATTCAAATCATTTAGCAACTGGTAAGTTTCTATGCCCTTATCAAGGATTGGCTGATTAATAGTTTGATCAAAAGTATCAAATAATAAAGATAGTTCTCTTCCAAAGTGTAATAAGTTGGGGGAATATTTAGTGGAAGAATGTGTGGAACCGTTGTATAGTGATTTATGTATACGTAATGCATTTTCAAAAGAATGGCCTTCTTCAAGTAACGTGGTAATTGAATATTTTATTGATTTATTTACTCTCTCTGAAATTGCATTACTTTGGGGGTGACATACTGAGGAATGGAGTATTTTTATGCCCAATGTATCGTTGAATCTGTTGTACATGTCAGAAGTCAGTTGCTTACCTAAATCGCTGAGAATAGTGGCGGGTCTGCCAAAGGTAGTTATGTAATCAAATAAACATTTAGCAATTTTCTCAGTTGTTGTTGTATGCAAAGCAAATAGTTCGAGGTGCCGGGAAAAATGATCTGTTACCGTTAAAACTGATTGTCCGTTTTTAAATGGTCCTAGTAAGTCAATCCCAATGGTATGTCCTGGGTGGGTTGGTGTGTAAGTGGGCTGAAGCGGAGCAGGTGGTGTTATGTGATGTTTTGTTTGAATACACTTAGTACAAGATGCCACAAAGTTTAACGTGTCGGTATACATTCCTTTCCAAAAATATCTAGCTATTACAAATGCATACGTTTTAGTTAACCCAAAGTGTGACAGATGACAAATTGTTAAAACTTTAGCCTTAAGTGAGTCAGGTACAATAATATGGTACGAAAATGTGTTATTATATACGTTTTCTTTTTTTGTCATGAGAACCTTACTGTCAGGATGGATGAAGTACATCGGAAATTTTTTTGATGATCCATTTTTTAAAATATCATTGTAAACTTCGGCCAATTTTGGGTCCTTTCTTTGCTCACTGACAAATGTGTCGTTTGAAATTTCAAGTAATGGATCCTTGTTTGTATCTCTGCCTGAAATTTAATAATTTACTGAGTTGGGTTTGTTGTTATTGGATTCTTCGATATTGTCCGAAGTGTCATTATCTACAATTGGTAAAGCATGAGGGTCATTAAGAAGTTCAGGATTTGATTTAAGATCTTGGGTATTGTTTTCAAATGTACACCTTGATAGATAATCAGCAAGTACATTGGATGATCCCAGTATATGTTCGAAGGAAAAGGTGTATTCAGAAAGTTCAGTTAACCAACGTGTAGTTAAATCCGCAGGGTTACATGTGTTCTTGTATTTTTTTAAGGGAGCACTATCCGACAAAATTACAAATTTCCTGTTGTATAAATAGTATTTAAATGCGATTACTGATTTATAAATGGCCATTAATTCAAGTTTTAAAGTCGGGTAACGTTTTTCTGCGTGTTTAAGAGATTTAGAAAAATATGCAATAGGAAGTAATTGTCCTTCATGTTCCTGTAATAATGCACCAGCTATCGCTACTTTAGATGCGTCAGTGTTAACGTAAAAGGTTTTTGACCAATCTGGTAAGCGAACCATAGGTGAACTAAAGAACACTTGTTGCATTTTTTTGAATAATTCTTGGTGTTTTTGTGTCCATTTAAATGTAGCTTTAGGAGTGGTCAAATCAATGAGAGGTTGAATAATTTCCGAAAATGATGGCACCAATGATTTATAAAATGTTACTAAACCAATAAATTTTTTTAATTGTCTCTTAGTTTTTGGTGTGGGAAACGAGTTAATTTTAACAATGTTTGCATGAATAGGTGCAATAGAATGGTTTTCAATATGGAACCCTAAGTAGTCAACTGCTGATGTATGAAATGTACATTTGTTTGGAGTCAATGTTAAATTATACTTAGTTAAGATTTTAAGTATTTTATCTAACTTTGAACAAGTTTCCTCAAATGAGTTTGACCCAAATATTAGATCATCTTGATATGAATATACTCCATCAATTTGCAATTCATCAATTAAAGAATCCATTAAATGTTGAAAGAATCCACTTGATGACTTTAGACCAAATACTAGGCGTTTATATTTAAAAGTCCCATAGATACATGTAAAGGTTAGTGGGTCTTGAAATTGTTCCGGAAGGTCTATTTGATGATACGCCATTTTAAAGTCTAGTGAAGTGAAAAATTTGTACGCGGATAAATTTGAAATTATGGTTTGTATTTTTGGTAGGGGGTATGATGAGCCTTGTAACACGGAATTTAAGATACGTAAGTCTAGAGCGAGTCTGTATTTCTGTTTTCCAGACTGATCAGTCTTCTTTTTTACAAGCAAAATGGGACATGCCCACTCAGAACAATTTCGTTCTATAATATCTGCTTCAAGAAGTTGATGAATTAGCTCTTTCATTTCGTTATGTAATGATTGTGGGAGGGGAAATGGTAATGTTTTTATGGGATAGTCATTTATAAACTTTAAATTTGGGACTACCTTGTCTGTGTGGCCTAGTGTCTTTATGGACTTGGAAAATGATGCATAATTATCAAGCAATAATTTTCTAACCTTTTTGCATTCTCTTCCTGTAAATGATTTAAATTAAAGTCACTAATTTTTAGTTCTTCTTTACGTTGATTTAATGTTTCATTTGATGCCTGAATATAATTACAAATGTAATCCTTTAAGTTATCCTGAGATTTAAGATTAAAATTCGAAACATTTTCACATGAATTCATAATTTGATGAAAATTTGTGTTTTGTGACGGGTCCATAATGTCCATTGTTTCAAATAAAGTTCCTATTCGTGCATTTTTGTTTATGTGTACAGGTTTAGTAGATGGATTTTGTATAAAAACATAAAACTGGAATTTTTGTGGGGATCTAGTTGTGTTTTGAGTTCCTTCCTTGTCTGATTCATAACTTTGACCACCTACAATACTATCGTAAGAAATTATATTCTTTTTTGTTTCACATTGAAAATAGTAATGTTTTCTTGGGTCAATTGAATCAGTTTTTATGGAGATCCACCTCTTCTCCTGTGGTTCTAGTTTAAGTTTATTCTCCAATCGAATTTCTTTTGGGAATTTTTCCGATTGATGTATTTCATGTGTTTCAAGATGATGTGTTTCATTCTCACATAAGGCAGAATCAAGTAATGGTATGCTAAATTCATTTGTTGACATTTTATTCTTATGAATATCTATCACAATTCTGTTTTTGTGAATAAAATCAAAGCCTAAAATTCCCTGGAAGTTAGCGGAATTCGATATGTCAACAATGTAGAAATTATGCGAGAATGACTTTTGGTGTATGCGAATAGAAGTTTTAATGCATGCAGTGAACTGAACATCTGAATTAACTGTTTTAATAGTGACGCCTGTTCCTAATCTTTTATATTTTAGTTTGTCTTTAATTTTTTCAAACAAATCTTGTGATATAATTGAAATGGATGAACCAGTATCCAGCAAAAAGTTAGTTTTATGTCTTGCAATGGAGGCCTTTATGAGGGGGAGTGTTGGGGATGAATTATTTACATTGCAAATAACTGCAACTTTGTCATCACATATGTTAACAGTTTGTGAAGCTACTTCATTATTGTTTTCGACTGTCTGTGATGCAGAATTTTTGGACAATTTAACTTCACATTTTGTTTGGGAAGCAACGGATTTAACCCTTCTGTCTGGACAGAGTGTAGGCAGTGTTGGGTCATGAGTCCATGGAAATTCGTCTGACGTTGCTGATGTGTTATACTTCTTTTGAGATGTAAAGCCATCAGCTGAAGTACATCTCATTAGTAGTTTAAATTACCATTTCTGTTATCATTTCTTCTATAGTTATTGTCGTATTTATAATTATGTTTATTTCTATTTGAATTTGCTCTACGCCATTTAAAACAATGTTTTGCTGTGTGGCCACGCTTCGCACATAGCTGGCAAGCGGGTGGTGATGTAGATTTATTTTTACGTGTGTTATGTTTAGGTGAAACAGTATGCTTCCTTTTAAAGTCCTTGTTCGCATACTGTTCACGCTGTTCTGAATTTTGTGGGGTTATACTGTGAATTGCGTCTATGTTTTGTTCATTTGGAATGCTTGTTAGTGTTAATGCATTGACTCTTTCAGTTAAAATTTTTAACTGATTAGCAATAGAGTCTGCTACAGGATTTGTTGTGTTACATGTTTGTAGCACATTCTCATTTTGCATTATATCCTGCAACATTTGTGCCCTATCTACAGCAGTGTCATAATCGAGAATGTCTTCCTCTTGTAATTTAATTCTCAGTGGGGGTGGGATGCACGAGATTAATTTCGTGTATTTAATATTGTCTAAGGCTTCTTTATCTTTTATGTTATCATGTACTCGAGTAGTTAGAATATTTATTCGGTGTGCAAGGTTTCTAATCGTTTCTTGAGGCAGCATTATTAAATTGTTAAATTCCACGAGCGCTGTTGTTTTACTAGGGGGGGCAAAGAATTTTTTGAATTCTTTTTCTACAAATTTTAATTTGTCAGCTTTATAAATAGATGGGTTCTGAGTAAAGAAAGTAAGCGCAGGTCCGGATAACTTACTACCTAGAAATTGGATGGTGTCCTGATCCTTCCATCCGTGTGCTTTGGCTAATGTTTTGATTTGGTTGAAGAAAAAGTCAACCAAATTAGCATCGCCATCAAAAGTGATGGTTTTGAAAGTAATCTTAGAATTAGCCATATCAGTTAAATATGTAACTGATCTAATGAAACAAATACTACAAAAGGTTTAACTATTTGTAAATGTTAATTGGTAGGTGTAGGGCTACTATTTAATTGCACACGTATTCCTTTGACTAAATTCTAAAGATTTCAAAGGCACTCACAATCATTTAAAGTCAAATAAAATAATAATAAAAAACACAAAATATCACTTAAATAATAAAAATAGATACCATAATAAAAATTGTTAAAGCACTTAGTTAAAAATATCTAGTTCGTAAATGAGATAGTATTATAAATGTCTTACTCTTATATTTTTTTTTATCTATTACTCAAAACATCTATTTGTTCTCTCATTACTCTCAACAAAATATCACTTTGAAAATTACTTACTTTGTATCAAAAAAAAATTTTTATGAAAAAAAATCACTTTTTTTTTAGATTAAAGAGTAAGAAAATGTATGTATGCATAATAAAAATATAAAGGGTATCTTATTAATGCTTGGATACAAGATTATAATTGAGATGTTTTAATACCGTAAGACAAAGTTTAATCAAATAAGTATTAAAAAAGCATTATTACTATTTTTTTTTTTGAAATGCTCAGAACAAGAAAGTGTTATTTAAATAATCATGTATCCAAATAAAACAATAACAATAATAATAGCAAAACATAAATCTAAGTATTGTGGCATTATTGATGTAACAAAATTTCGCTTGAGCACAAATTTAATTAATTTTTTTTTTGTGTGTGTATGTTGTTGTTTTAGCACCCCTGTCAACAGGGATCACAAGCATATTTCACATTCAAAACTTGTGTGCGTACCATTGATAATCATTTCGGAAAGCACTCAAGGAATAAAGATAATTGGCACACACTTTTTTTAATATTTTGCGTATTTCTCAATGAAAAAAAATTCTGTATGTGAGATTGATGACTTATTTATCACAAACACTTCATTGCCTATTTCACTAATTCTTTTTGTGCTCGACTTGTTGTCACATTAATCGCCATTAATTTTTTTGGATTTATTATTTTATGTGTAGTTGAAAATTCTGCTGAGACAATAACAATAAAAATAACTTTCGTTTGTATCACATTTTTTGGATATCTTCACACACATTTATAACACGCATTGCAGCTGATACACGCAAATGACAACACTGAGATGACCGGAGCATATTTCACACATGAAGAATTCTGTATGTACGATTGATAATTTCACACAAAAATGTCACCTGCATTTTCACAAACTTTTCTATGTGCACTGCCGCCGATAACGCTGCGTCACACCGAATTCTTCAGCACGGCGAGATAACGAAACTAATGCTGCATGTTGAACAGCGGACGGAGCGATCAGGGTCGAAAAAAACTTTTGATTTTGACATCACTTTTCCAGCTGGCTAAGGCTTGAGTAACTGTCATACTGGGAGCGACGAGCCCCTTTTGCCGCATCCAACACCCTGCGACCCACAGAAGAAGGAATAAGTCTCGAATCCTGCGATGCACAGACGGAGCAATAAATCTTGAGTTGTTCGAAAACACCGCATGCCATGCAGAGAAGATGCGAAACCGCTAGAGACAGCAGCGATTTCTCCGGATTTTATGAGCGCCCATACTCCTCTAATCGGGCTAAGTACGGTCTTATAGCACCAAAGTTTGTGATGGAAATCTTGGATGATTATTGTGTCTAGTAGATTTAATATTGTTTATTACGAATTACCATCAATGCCGTGAAAAGGAGATCGACAAAAAGACAAGTATGCAGCCAGGTTCTTTAGAGTAAAGTTTTATTTTCGCCCTTTCGAGAGAGTAGGGCGCTCAGCGTGATTATTGGCAAATTACAGCATAGCCAGCCAAGCGAGAAAGTAACCGTTCTTTTAGTCAGAACCAAGATAACATGAGTTGTCAGATATCGCCAAAGGTTACAATGTTTGGCATGTATATGATATTTGGCCAAAATATACGTGCAATATTTTTTCTTCTGAGAGAGAGATTTTGTACTTAGCATATTAACTAGGTAATCGCTAATTGGCGACAAAAGAGTTTAAACTTTGATATTGGAATTTGAAAAGGCAAAGCAATTTTGTGGGATAGACCTTGGGGCTCATGAAGCGGTCTAAAATTCGCGAATAGATACCATATAAGGAACGGTAGCATGAGAAGGAGATATATTCGAATATGTACGACGCGCAAAACATCTTATGCAGCATTTTTATTGTAGAGCAGCTGGTATAAGAAAACCACATTCGGTTTTCATGACCATATAAGGTATGGAAAAAGTGAAATACATGTGCTGGGATTTCGGTGACCGTTACATTAAGGGATTGGTTTAAGTATTACTAAAATGAGAAAAGGGGCGATATATTTATAACTTCCACTGTAATGTAGATCCTGTTGTGATCATGATTTTTTAGTTACTTTCAAAGAAAGGATTTTTTTCTTTTTTTTTTTTTTAATGGAGGACAAGATAAGTTTATCAATTTGTTACCTAACATCGTCATATTCAATGATATATAATATATTGATATCATAGGAACCCTATCCAAATGAGTCTTCTACTGATTTAATTTTACCTTTTATATTATGCTGTAATATTATTTTAAATTTTAAACTTTTTACTCTATATCTGGATGGGGTGCCCCATCCAGACATCCTGATCTTGTTCCTTTTAGATTTTTTTTTTTTTTTTTTTTTTGGCGCAGCATGTCCCTCAAGGGATTTTGTGCCACTAAACCCTATACAACCAACCAACCCAAATGCCACAATAACAGCAGAATTCTGGTATAAATACGAGGAGGAGTCGGAAAATAAGTTTACCCAGTCGACTAGGGTCAGAGTTGTGTATGAAAGTCAAAAAATAGAATGGAACATTAAAGATAAGACGTATCTTTATTTTTCTACATAATTAACAACCATACTGACAAGGGCACCACCAAACATGGTGCACACAGATTTTGATGATTTCAAAGTATGTGGTAGGGGTCATACCACTAATTATTCAGCTGAAAGGATTCTTTCAAATGGGCCTTAGTTTTTGAGAAATTGGGGGTCAAAGTTCAGCGTATATTTCAAATACTTATTAGTACGAGCGCCGCATGTGAATCGGTGGCGTCGTGGTAACGAACGAGCCTGCAAGTCGAAAGGTTGCAGGTTCGAATCAGTCCTCGGCCTTTTACTTATTTTTATGTTTTTTTACACTTCGCAAATTATAAGCAGAATTGAAAATTCTACAGCTTTGAACCTTTTGATATTTTCTGAAGAGGACAGTTTACTTTGTCAACATTTTTTTATTATTATTTTTTCAAAATATGGTGAACTGACTGCACTTCAGGGTTCAACTAAAAGTACATTTTGCAACAAATAAATAAATAAAAATTTGTATTTAATTAAAATTTTGAAAAAGTATAAGAAAATTTCAATATTTAAAAATCTCCACTCCACTACTTTAAATATTAATATTTTTAGATTCATCAGTCACTTTTTTTTCTTTTCAAATGTGTATTACACAATATTGTGCTTGGATTTTTAGATAATTTAATACCGAATTTAATATAATTTATATTACTAAAATACTCAATTCGTGATAAATATGTTTAAAAATATATTAAAAGTAAAAAAAAAAAAAAAAAAAAGGTTTAATCATCATTTGTAAAAGTGAAAAAATAAGACCAATAAAAAGAAATCTTCATTTATTCTGATAATTACGGAGGAAAGCAGACGATTAAAAAAAAGTATTTTTATATGTATTATAAATTTTATCTCATTAAACAGAATATAAAAAAGTTACGCGCTTCTGCTAGGGAAAATTTTTTTGATATGGAAATTTGAATATTCTGTGAAAATCTAATATTTATACATTTTTCATAACACAGACACGCGTTTGACATCCTATCTGTTTGTAAGCAATTATATTATTTTTTATAATTTCTCGTTTCAAAATCTACAAAGGATTTAAACCTATATTAGCTCAGAATTAATATCTTTTTAGACACAATATAAAATAAAAAGGCACGTAATGTGATTCAAAAGTTGTTTTGTTGTATTTTTGTTTCTTTTTAATGGATTTTGGTGGCGCCATCTAGTGCCGATTCTAAAAATGGTTGCAAAGTGGTTAAAAGATATAGTTCCGAATATATTTCTGTATTTTATAGTAATGTGCAAGTTTCAATGTGGGAACATTGCTATTTTCGATAAAATATGGATGTTAAAATATTTTAACAACAAATTTACGTAGTCCTATGAGATGGCAAACGGAATCTCATTTTTAAGCATATTTTGAGACTTCGTCCCATCGTCTATTTCGTACTTCAGTTGAATTACGGAAAGTGTTTTGATTTGATAAAAAAATAGATGTAATCTGTCATTTCTTATTTGTGCAAACGATAACTTATGTTTATGTTGAACTTTGGAGATAAATGTATTTACAGAAAATTGTAAAATTGAAAACTTGGATAACTGGCAACAACTTGCATTTTAACATTACTGCATTAATATTTTATTATTTTTTCGAAAATACGCATTACTTGAATAATCTAATCCTAAGCACATTTAAAAAATTGCACCCGAAAATTATTTTGTATTATGTATACATATACAAAAAAAAGGCAAGTTTTCATTTAGAATGCTATAAAATAAAAAAGCGATAGGAAAAAAAAAAATCATTATTTCAGGATTGTGCTTAAAATAAAAAAAAGTTCTAGGCGTAAACTAGTTTTGTAGTTTTGTCAATAGAAATATTCGTTTAAAAATTGCAGAAAAATAATAAATTTTCATGAAAAAATTTAAAAATGTAAATGTAATTTATTAAGAAAATATCAAAAGCTGCAGAAATTTTGTAATAAAAATACTTAAAATATGTAACGTGTAAAAATACAAAAATAAATAAATAAAAGCCGATGACTGATTCGAACCTGCAACCTTTCGAATTGCAGGCTCATTCGTTACCACGACGCCACCGATTCACATGCGGCGCTCGTACTAATAAGTATTTAAAATATATGCTGAACTTTGACCCCCAATTTCTCAAAAACTAAGGCCCATTTGAAAGAATTCTTTCAGCTGAATAATTAGTGGTATGACCCCTACAACATACTTAGAAATCATCAAAATCTGTGTGCACCATGTTTGGTGGTGCCCTTGTGAGACATTTGTCATATCGCTTGATGAGCTTCAAAAGTTCCTTCAGGAAAAACTCGGGGTTTTGCATACTGAAGAAGCATTTAACGGTTTATCCATATGCAAAGCCCTGATGTTTTTCTGAAGGGTTTTTTGCAGCTTATCAAGCGGTATGACAAATGTCTCAACGAGCTTATAGTATTTATGTTGACAAATAATGTTGTATCGTACCTTTCATGTCTCATTATATTATTTGACTTTCATACACACCTTTGTCCACAGACGCCAGAGGAAATTTATTTTCCAACTCCCCCTCGTATTTTCCGTTATAATCTATGAGAAAAATATTTTTTTTCCAAATACATTTGTACGCAAATTCCAGTTTCTTTCAGTCATTTCAACATTATCGCAATTAAAGTGTCCTGCGTCGGAAAAGGTCTTAAGAGTTTTTGTTTTATTTAATAAAAAGTAAAATACAATCCATAAAACTATTGATAAGGCATGAAAAGATAGAATTGAAAAATATTTTTAAAAAATACATTTTACATTCAAATTCAAAATTTAAATGAATGACAAGCAAACTGTAAACGTTTACATCGAACACGCAAAACATATTTCAATTGATTTAACTTAAACATCATTGCAGAACCAAGTTTTGGTATAGACGAGGTTTGTGAGTTTGTAATGGACGTTTTGAATTAACCATCATTTAATAAGCACCGAATCAGAAAAGTATGTTTATGGTGTTTCATGTCTCCTTTTTCATCAAGTGTCTTGGCGTGAAAATTTTTGACTTCCGATTTTCAACGGGTTTAAATATTTTAGGAATCAGGGATACAAAAAAAATGTCATTATAAAATGTCTGTCTGTGAGTCTGTGGTTGGTTGGTTGGTTGGTTGGTTGGTTGGTTGGTTGAATGGGGTTTTCTGGCGCAAGGTCCCCTGTGGGACATGCTGCGCCATGAACATGGTAGGAATAACATAAGGTTAAATTTTAAAATAAAATGTAAAAAGTGAAAGTTGCATTAAAAATCTGTTGTAGATGTGAGTTAAGTTGATAACGGCAATGCGGTGATACATGAAATTAAAAACCAGTTAAAACCAGACAAACATATTTAAAATTGTAAAAAGATAAAATTCTAAAACTAGTTAAAATTCTAAAACAGTAAGATAATGACACGATAACCAAATTGGAAAAGTACTACAGAAAAGTCAAAATACAACTTAAACAACGACCAATAAAAAAATTAATTTAACTAGGCACATACTCTTCAAACATAGTATTTTCCTCGGAATCCGAGCCACTGCCGTAAGACTCGGATTCCATAGCTTCTTGGACATAGTGCTGCAGTTGCCTGGGATCTTTAAAATTTCTTTTGCATGGGCTGAGCGATGAATTTTGCAATCTTTTAACGACAGTCTTCCGCCGTGGAGTTGCTGGAGTTGGGGGTTTTATGGTTTCTGTTTGTTTTTTAAGCATATGTGATTTCTGTAATGTTTTTGATTTTGTAGCAGTTTGGATCCCAGCCTTGGTCTCTTCTTTCTGAACACCAGTTTTCACTATTTGACTAGATTTGGGTTTTTTCGAGTTTAATGCAGATGAGTTCGGGTTATTTTTTGGTGAGGTAACGGCCTTAGTTTCATTTAGAGGTTTGGATAATCCCTTAGATTGAGCTTGAGATTTCTGACTTTTAAGTTGAGCAGAAGATTTTTGTTTCTGAGTAGGTGTGTGTAAAATAGTAACAGGTTCTGACGAAGGTAAACAGATATCACGGGATTCTTTGATTGGGGTGTTTATTGATTGTGTTTTGGCTGACTTTTTTGATGACATAGACACGTCAGTCTGGGTGCTAATATGTCTTACAGATTTAGACTGCTGTTTCAATAGGCTTGAATAAAATACGCCGACAGACGGGGTTCTGGCTTCTACAATTTTACGAGCTTCTGGGTAGGAAAGATTTTGCATTATTTTTACAGTTAGAATTTCTTTTTCACGGATCCAGTTTGGGCTAGAGCGAGAGAAAGCTGTATGATTACCCTTGCAAATTTATGCAGCGTTCTGATTTTTCACATGAATTGCTGTCGTGGTCAACTTCTGCACAGCGTGCACAGGTAAGGGAACCGCGACAGTTAGTTTTAGTGTGGCCGTATCGCTGACATTTAAAACAACGTAGAGGATTAGGAATGTATGGTCTGACAGGACAATTCAGGTAAGCAGCTTTAATTCTTGTAGGTAGAGTACGGCTATTGAAAGTGATAATGACATGCTTTGTAGGAAGGACTTGGCCATTCCGACGGATCGTGATACGACGTGCATCTATAATATTTTGTTCTTTTAGGTTTTCTAAAAGTTCATCTTTCGTAGAGAATAAAAGGTCTGGTTCAGAAATAACACCTCGGCTTGTATTTAGAGTTTTATGCACCTGAGCAGAAGACGAAAAAGGGCCTATTGTAGAGCTATTAGAAAGAAGCTGTGATTGTTTAGTTGTAGAAACCTCAACTAGTAAATCTCCAGATTTTAATTTTTTTAGAGTATGACCATTCCCTAAGGCAGACTGGAAAGTTTTAGCTATGAGAAATGGTAACGTTTTACCAAAGGAACTATCAGAGTGGCTATCAGTACGTTTAACGATAAAAAAGCGTGTGAAGGAAGAAGTCTGTACAGTTTGTTGCTCTCCACTGGGGAGAGACATAGAAGGAAATGAAGTTTTCCCATCCATGTTAAAAGTAATAAAATTCAGACCCCAGTCGCACCACCCACTACCGAGCCCAACAAGGGGATGCACATTCGCGCACCAGTGCTAACCAGGGCCCATACGGTCACAAGACAACCCTATGTCAGTCTCCACCCTTAACGAGATGACTAGTAGTTGCTCGATCACTTGATCCCTAACAAAAGTCAGCTGACCAGCCGACTGATGCACATGGGACCAATATGCACCTCCCGCCTACCTGAAGCAGAGGCCAAAGCAGTGTGTTGGTTTCCCTCAACTGCCAGGATCCCCATTTCCAGGGACACGGGTCGCCACGCACGGCCAACACGTGGGTGGTTTACAATTCTCCATGAGTCTACATACAGGATGATATCGGCTCATACAGAATTGCCCTCACCTCCGAAAAGGAAACCACAATGAGAGTGAAACAAAGATGAGAGGAAGACCAGAGGAGTAAGAGGAAAAGGAAAAGAGATAGATCACTCAGGTGCCCCGGGGTTGTGAAGCCCGTGAGTACCTAAAGAAGGTATCACCCCCCACATAGCATGCATGGTCACAGTGACGTCACTGTGACGTCACTGCCAGTCACTGTGGTCACATCACATCTGTGACCAAAATGCCACCACTCTGTGACGTCGCATTGTGACTTAGATGTGAACTTCTTAGAAAACTTAAAATAATTACGAAAATTCTTTAAAACATGATGTTTCCTGTAAAATTATGTTTTGTTTTGACAAGTAAATAATAATAAAAAAAATACGTCACTGTAATATCATTTCGCATAACGTTCGTCACAAATATATGACCACCACATTTTAAAATCGCAATGTGACATAAATATGAACTTGAAAAACTTTTGAATCAATTCTTGAATCAATTTTTAAATGATATGTCAAGCAAAAAATGTTTTCCAGAGAATTATTGTGGCGCTGATTTGGTGAAAATGATTCCAGTCTATGAAAACTTTATTTCAAGGTGCCTCTGTGCCTCTGACCAAAACTTTTTAATTTCATATAACATAATCTTTAAACATTTTAAAAAATTTAAACTATGTTTTATCTAATAAACTCTAATTGTTAATATTATTTACAAAAATAAATAAATAAATAAATAAAAATAAAAATAAAAATAAAAAGAACTTATGAGTCATTTTTAACTCCAATTGTTTTGAAACTGGGAAAAATAAAAGATAGATTAAATTACTAAATTCATCAAATAAAAAAGATTAGCTAGAGACACTCCTATAAAATTATTGTGTATTCAATTTCCAAATCTGTTGTATGCGAAATGAAATTAACGGTCATGCGCATTAAACAATTTATGACTGTTTGCAGACGATTTTTTAACGAAGAATAAACACAGAGATCTAAGGTGCCAGAAATAAGTTCACTGGAGGCATATAGCAGTTATGTACGCATATTGAAACCGATTTAAAAATTTAAACAAGAAAAACCTCAAGAGCTCCTCATTTTTAGCTGAGATATTAAGCAAAAAATAAGTTCAAGAGAGTTATTGTGGCGCTGGCTTGGTGAAAATGATTCCAGTCTGTGCCACAATAATTAATATTGAACTTAACTTACACGGCCAAAAGCAATTTGGATAGAAAAATGTCAACAAAAAATAGGTATGATTTTTTTTCTTTTTCCTGTTTGCTTTATCATTATTATTAGAAAACTTTTAGTTAGCTTTTTTAAAACATGTTAAAATTCTAAATGTTTCATAAATTTAATAGTGTAATACATTATTTATTACAAACTTTGATGTAAAATTACCCCTTCTAAATATCTGCAATATGCCCAAAAGTCAATTACTTTTACAGTGAGCTTAAAAATAAGATTTTATTTATTTTTACTACCTTCCAACATAGTAATTGTTTCCAAAATATAATTTTGAGAATTCTCAACATATTTATATTATTGGTACGAGTTATATTTGTTTTCATACCGAAGTTACGTTTATCAATGGACTAGTTTCAGATCGTTGTTACAGTAAAATGTAAATTTAAGCTTTGTAAATTTTGTAAAATTAAAAAGCTAGAGATAGCTAGGAATAGATAGTTGCAAAAGTAAGTTTGTATATTTTATAATTTTTTATTTGTATATTGATAATATTGATGAGAAATACGTCATTTTCTGCTTATCACAAGTATACCAAATATCCATAATTTATTATTTTTATGTTTGAATTTATTTTTTTAGTATCTAAAACAACATTCGATCATTTGCAGTTTCAAAATTAAATTGCCTTTAAAATAGTTGTTTGATTTAAAAACTGTGTCAACATATTTATCATATATGTTTCTACACTTTTTAAGATTCTTGACCGTGTTTTTCAGTCACATAATTATAGAATTTAAGGCGCAACGCTAGTCAGAGAAAAAGACCCGGATGATAATGTAAAGTCTATGGGAGCGCTCCTTTCAAATATCTCGCTCAAATTTTAATACGTTTACATGAATTTTTTTTTTTTTTTTGCATAGGATAGCTGAGGTCGATCCAACAATCAGTCTAGTTTTTACTTTTTCGATTTTCGTTTCAGATTTTAAAAAGAATACTTTAAATTTCAAAACCACTTTAAACCGGTTCTGAAATTGAAACCATCATAATATAAAAAATATATAAGAAAATCAAAAAAGTAAAAACTAGGCCGGTTGTAGATCGTCCTCAGCTATCCTATGAAAAAAAAATTATATAAATATTAAAGTTTGAGCGAGATATTTAAAAAAAAACATACCCATAGACTTAACATTATCATCAGGATCTTTTTGAGTGAGCCTTACGGGCTGATTTAATACAAAATTTATATTAATGTCCTTTTTTTGCATTGAATAAAATAATTACTATTCTGTGACGATAGTGACAAGACTGGGGAGACACTTTGTGACATTTTTGTGAATATTTTGTGATCTGTGATGATTTTGTTACTAACTTTGTGATGGTGGCTACATTGCCAGTGTTGTAATGTTACACTGGGACATAATTATACAGTTATGAACATTGATATATAGTGTAAAATAATTTACATCTTTTACAAAACTTTATTATATTTTGATTATATCTCAATTGAGAGCTGCTATAAAAAGAAAGTTTCTGAATCAAACTGCAATGCCATACAGACTTTATCAAACAAATTATGTTTTGGTTGCTAATATTCTATGAATCATTAAATACTCACGAAAAAATCTGAAGGCCTCTTAAAAAGTTAAACAGAAATGTTTCTTTCATAATTTTAATGCTTTTTAAAAAACAAATAGGTAAATTTAAAATAATTGTGATAGATTGAATATTCAATTGTCCTAAATATTCCCATTTATTGCAGCAGAAAAAAAAATGTAACAAAGATTAAAATCTGTATGGCATTGCAGTTTGATTCAGTAACTTCCTTTTGGTACTCTCAAGTTTGAATTGAGATATATTGCCAAAATATAATAAAGTTTTGTAAAAGATGTAAATGATTTTACACTATATATCAATGCTCATAACTGTATAATTGTGTCCCAGTGTAACATTACAACACTGGCAATATAGCCACCATCACAAATTTAGTAACAAAATCGTCACAGATCATAAAATATTCACAAAAATGTCACAAAGTGTCTTCACAATCTTGTCACTATCGTCACAAAATAGTCACAGTTTCAAAGACAATTTTGTCACAAATGACACATTTTTCACATTTTGGTCACACCGTGACTTCACAAAGAGGTCACAATGTGACGTCACAAACGAGCTCTAAAACGGCCATAACGACTTCACATTTTAGTCACTGTGACTTCACATCGACGTCACGCGACGTCACATCGACGGTCACAAAGTCACAACGTGACTTCACAACGACGTCACTGTGACGTCACCATGTCTTACGGGCCTGGGGGCCTGTGAGTCTGTGACTGTGGCTGCCTGTGAGCGACACAATTATTGTGGGCGCTCTACCTCAAAAAATAATGCACGGAATTTAATAAAAATCTATAGTCAGTTAATCCCTGATATAAATTGGTTCTGATTAGTTTTTTATTGTAAATCTCTCAACAGCACGATTTCCCCAATTACTCTATCTTAAGAACTAATGCATGGACTTTCATCAAATTTCAGATCCAGTTAGTCATTGGAATGAATTGACGTGTTCTTTAATTTCATGTAAATCGCTCAATAAATGGCACTTTTATGCAGCAGTTTTGCTATTTCCGCAATAGCTCAATCTCCAGAACTAATGCACGGATTTTCATCAAACTCCAGTTTCGGGTATTCCTTGACAGGAATTCACGTTTTCTACATTTTGATGTAAATTGCTTGACACATGGCGCTTCTATTCTGCATTCTTAATGATTTCCGTAATAGCTCTATCTCAATGCACGGATTTTCATCAAACTTTAGATTCAGTTAGATGTTGACATAACGTATTGCAAATTAGGTTTCGGTGTAAATCCCCCCAACAAGTGGCGCTGCTATGCTGCATAATTATGTGCCATGATTTACGTGATTATAGATATAGTCAAGAACTAAAGCATGGAATTTCATATCATTAGAATCTCCATGATGAACATAGATTACTATTTAATTCTGGCAACGTGATAATGAATTTTGAAATGTTAACATGTATTAGATAGAAGAAATTTTTGTGATTGCCACATGAGTTTTCATTTTAGTTTTTATTTTAGAGTCAATTTATTCAACACTAGTAAGGCAAGATCACATTCAATGAGGAAGAATCTTTTAAGAATATAAAAAGTAGTATTTTGAGTCATCCGTCTTATTTCTAAAATTAGGTTTTTTTTTTTTTTTTTTTTTTTTTTTTTTTTTTTTTTTTTTTTTTTTTTTTTACAACCCTTCTTAACTTTAAGAAAATGTAAAAAGAAGAACTTGTAAAAATTAATTAATAGATGCCTGTGATACATTATGACCATGATTTCTAGTTTATGATTGTTTAATTTGGCTTAACCACTTAACTGATTTGCCCGTACGTCGTACTGGCAAAATGAATTTGCTTGATCTATCACTTAAAGCTTTTTTACACCGTTATTTTTTTAATTACAATTTCATAGTATTTAATAACAGAAATTTTTAGATTAAATATTACAAATATTTTAGCTCGAAAAAATTGGTGTAAATAACATATTTTCAATTTATTTTACGAAAAAAAAAAATCAGTTAAGTGGTTAATGAGGGTGCCAGTTATTGGCTCCTGCAAATTTCAATTTCACTGGTCTCGTCAGAGGTTTTAATTATTGGAATATTAAAGAAAGTTCAAATCTATTAGTTGAACTGTTTACAAATAATAATAATATCAGTAAATCATATTTATCTTGTAGTAAACACCATTAAAATTTAAATTATTCAATCAGGGCTACTTGTCACTATTCACAAGTCACTTAATAACTATATGTTAGTTACTGGTTCATAAATGTCAGTCATTGAATATCTACATTTCTAATAATTTAAGTCATGTAAAAAGGCACACGTGCATCTCTAAAATCATATAAATAAATAAGTTAAAGTATTTTGTTTTTATAATATAGATTAAGGTAGTTTTAAAGCATAAATTTCCTGAAATGCAAAACTTTTTATCCTTGCATGTGTCAGACGTTGATTCACTTTGTGTCAGTTATTGCTTGTTACTTTCTTTTATCCTTACAAGAAGAAACCATTAGATTCGTGAAAAATTTCAATTTCCAGTTTTCGATGGATTTATACGTTTTAGAAGATCCTAAACACGACTTTAATTGTATTTAGAACATATCTGCCTGAGTCTGCCTGCCTGTATGTAACAAATATTTTATGGGCGCTCTATCTCAATCAATTACTAATGCACATAATTTAAATATATGCACCATTTCAGGATTTTTCATAATTTCCACAATAGCTCCATCTCAAGAACTCATGGATTTTTATTAAATTTCAAATTCGGATATACCTTGATAAATATTGGTTGTGATAATGTTGTGGTGTAAATCGTCCAACAGATGACGCTGCATTATTAATAATTTCCGCAATAGTTCTATCTCAATTATTAATGCACAAATTTTCATCCAACTTCAAATTTAGTTAGACATTGACATAAGTTGTTGCTTATTAGATTTTGATGAAAATCTCCCTACAGGTGGCGCTACAATTCTGCTTTTCGCATGATTTACACGATTTTAGTGATAGTCCCATCTAATGCACGGAGTTTCATACCTTTAGAATCCTCATGATGTGCTTAGATTGCCATTTAATTTTGGTACTGTGCTAGCGAATTTTGAAGTAAGGTACCCTGGGGTAATAACGCCAGGCGGGGTAATAACGCCAAGTGCTTATATTTTGCATAATTATGAAATAATCAGGTAAATGACACCCATGTGCTCTGCGCAGAAGGGTTTTGAGTCATATAAATCGCAAAAACAGCTTCAAGTTAATTTGTTTCATTTTTAGGTCTTATTGTTTTTACAAGCAACTAAAATTAACGCTTGATCTAAAATTTGCGAGATAAGGTTTTTGATCTGAAGACTATATTTTTTAATCCAGAAATACTTTGTTTATTATATAAATTTGTAGTGTATTTCATGGACTTTAAAATTGTTGTAGAAGATTTTGGATATCTTCTCGAGATAATTTGTAGTTTAGGATTTACTGCGCAATAAGTATCCCGGGGTAATAACGCCAGGGATTGGCGTTATTACCCCGGTTGATTCCCAACAGTGGCCGAACTATAACCGAAGGGGGTTTATATATTAATATGGGACAGCATTATCATCATTGTTGAAATGGTAAGATTAAGGGGGCGTGCCCAATACTTAAAAATAATCTCTCTATTTTATTTTTTATTATATTATTTTTTTTTTTTTTTTTTTTTTTTACTAATTTAAAAAATTATTTTTAACTCTTGTAAATAAAACTATATCAAAATGTTTTCGAGATTCAAATTCGAACATCTTCAAAATCAGGTTTCTATTAAATTTCCACTGGATTGTTCAATTGAGTTCGAAATTTTAACTGTCCGCTTTCTCAGCGTTCGGTTTTTCAAAACTTTATAAATTTAACCTTTAACTGATGGGACAGAAATTGTAACGTATGAATGTGATGCGGTTTGTGAGACCACAAAATTGAAAGATGAATAAAAGGCGGGAATAACTCATAGGATTGTGTTTTTGTACTAAACTTTTTATACAAGAGTATTATACTTAATATTCACCTATTTAGTCTCTGGTGATAGTACTAAAATTCCAAATGAAACAAAATTACGGTAGTGTTTGCAGTTAAACTGAAAATTACAAGTTAAACTAAAAAATTAAAAGAAAAATAGTGGTCTACGAGACCGGTAACATTAGTTAAAGATTAAAATTCTTCTATGATTAAAAATCATAGAATACTGTTCCTGCGCTAAACTTTTTGTGCAGAATTAATTCTAGTTAAATTTAATCTATTCAAATATTTCTAACAATATTACAAGAACTCCAAACAAAAGAGAATTTCAGTTGTAACTATAGTTAAACTGGAAAATACAAGTCAAACGCTATTTTTTTGGGGGAGGGGGGGGGGAGGGAGGAGGTACAGTGTCAGATTGCTAACAGCAGTTAAAGGTTAATTTTGATGCTAATATAGAGATAATGATATATAACCATATGAATTATGTATAAAATTGAATAAGATATCTCTTTGAGATAATATTTTTTAATCAAAAATTTTATTCAATTTATTAAAAATTTATTAAGGCATGCTCTTTAAAACGTCGACAACTTAATTGTAGGTTTGGAGAATCCGCATTAGTGTGGAGTTATGGTTTAAAAATTATTTACTAGTTTACTATAATAGTATTAACCCTTAACTGCTGTGACAAAAATTGTCGCATAACTTACTGCGAGCGGCCTGTCAGACCGCTTAATCTAACGATGAATAAAATGTTAAATTAACTTTTAGAATATTATTTTTGTATTGAACCTTATATACAGGACTATTATAAATAAAATTCAGCTATTCAAAAGTTTCTTGAGATAGTAATAGGACTCCAAATTAAATAAAATTTTCCCGATATCTATAGTTAAACTAAAAATTGCAAGTTAAACTCTGAAACTTGAAAAACTAAGCGGTATGTGAGACGCTAACAGCAGTTAAGGTTTAACAAAAATATTTAATACATATAACTCTAGTTATTATAAAACTTCACATGATTAAAATATTATATTATGAATGGTTAAAACCATGCAATGTTTCTTATAATCATATTTAAGCAGGACTTTTTAAGCAAAGAGAGACACAGAGTATTATATTCTGATGAAGCTCCCCCTCACTCCTTTTTCTTTCACTTTCACAAAAAAATCAATATTTTCTATCGCATAGAATGCATACATGGGAATATAAATACTAATTCAAATAATCCGTGCTTTCTAATGTTCTAATAATTATATTTAAATGGTCATTTTTAAACAAAACGTAGCTTAGAATCTGATATTCTTTTGCCTCCTCCCCTCGCCACCACCACAGCTTTCTTTTTCTTTCAGAGTCACAAAAAAAAATTGTACATTTTCAATAGCTCAGATTGCAATTTGTCAATTTCTAGAGCTGTAGAGTTTGTATTTTTAGAATTGGGCAATCTACATGCCATTATTCCATCTTATTTTATAGTTTTGTTCGCATGGCGTTATTACCCATATAGGTGGGTATTAACGCCAAATAGCATTGGTCAAGAAAAAACGCCATTACATTTTATGAATACATATCTGTTAAATTATTTTATTTTATGTAGATAGTCAATGAGTTGCTCTATCAGATCCTATATTTGTTTGAAAAATACAATCTAAAACTAAGCCGTGAAAATTGGTAGAACCTTAACGTGGCGTTATTACCCCAGGGTACCTTATTAACATGTATGAAATAGAAGAAAAGTTTTGGTTTTGTCACATCCGACTAGATCCTAACGGAGTTATTGACCCTATTCATAGGAAAAAAATAATTTTTAATGCAATGTATAATTTTTGTTAATTTTGCCTACAGTAACTTTTAACTCTACTATCCTGCAAAAAAGAAAACTAAATAGAAAATGGATTTAAAGTTTTGTAATAGTGATTCCAACAAGGAAGAATCCTTAACCGCTCCCCTGTTTTGTCCGTACGCTGTACGGGCAACGTCTTTTTTCAAATCTTGATTTGCCCATAGTACGGACGGGCATCCATACTCCACTTATAATTTATTATTCTCACCACCAAAATTTTATTGCAAATTTTGCATTGTTTAATCTGAGCATTTTTCTGATTCAATTAGACAAAAATTTCTGTTTTAAAAAACCGATGATAAAAGATTAAAAATTCTGTAAAAGACATGAAAAAAAGACATTTAAAATTTTTTCCAAAAATATTGATAAGTTAAGTGCTTAACCCCTCGGAGACGAGCGACCTGTATATGTGCCGCAAAAAGTGCCCAGAATCCTTACTTAACCCCACCAGTAAAATTTGTCTTATTTATTCCGAGCATTTTTTTTTTTTTTTTCGGTTTAAAAAGGCACAAATTTCTGTTTTTAAAAACCGGTGACAAAACAGTAAAAATTTCGTAAAAGGCTCTCGTCGCGATGGGGTTAACATGTCCGTTACTGTGGGTTTCATTCATGTCTTAAATTTGTTTATAATGAGAATTCTATATTTTTCACATACGATTTCAGTTAATATTTTGAATTATAATCCATGCGCTTTTTTAAGATTCTTTTTTCAGTACATTTTATATTTTATTCTTAACTCATATATTATTAGGTGCGTTCGTAATTATGGAAGTACCTATAGTTGTCGTTCAATCCGTTCGTATATAACAACGCAAAACTACTTAACCGAATCGTTTGAAATTTAAAATATATAATTATTATATAATTTTGCCGAGTCAAATTTTATGAAAATCGGATGCATAAATCGATTACAGGGACAATCAAAAGTATTCCGTTACATGGGGAAAAAAGTTTCAAGTGCCTTTTAATGGTGTTACACTTTTTCGAACATAATAAAATTGATATGAATCTATGAAGTACATATTATAATATACATTTTGCACAAACTGTGGTGCAAAGAACATTTGTTACTGATTTACAAGGCCACACAAAAGTATTCCATTACATAATAGTATGGAAGAACATTGTTTACAGCGCGTTTTAATTATATTAAACTATTTCACATTTTATGAAAATGTTATACGTTGCTGGGGTGTAATAAGAGTTACTATTCCTGTATATTTACAGGAACACAAAAAAAATTTGGACCACTGCCTGTATCCGAAGTACTGTCTATTATAACAGCAAGATCTGAATAATTTTAAAACTTCGTTATCGTGCGAGCACACCTCATTTGCTACGCTTTCCGTGCAATTTCCAACTTGTTTGAAATAATATTTGTATAAAACTAACGTAAAATATTTTTTATGTAGAAATATTTTTGGTTGGTTTACTTGTTATACACTTTCTGTAAATTTTTCATATCTGTAAATAAATTACTGTGAATAATCTGTGAATAATACTTTTTTTCTTAATACGTTTAACATTATATAAACGTGTATAAATTATTAATCGTTTCATAAGAATTGTTTGTCTGTTCTATTTTAAAAATATAAAATTTTTAAAACAAGTTGGTTTTAAATCTGTTGATATTATTATTCTAAGCCTAACTTTTAAATGAATACTTCAATTAATATGACATGTCTATTTCAAGAAATTGTCTTTTAGCAAATTTAAGTCATTTACTGTCTGTTTTAAAAACGTAAAATTTTTAAACCAAGTTGGTTTAAAATCTGTTAATATTATTATTCTAAACCTGACTTTTAAATGAATACTTCAAATAATATGACATGTCTATTTTAAGAGATTCTCTTTTAGCAAATTTAGTAGTCATTTACTATTTAAAATTAAGTTTGCAGAAAATTATTTAAAAATATTTTTAATGTAGAAATATTTTTTGGTTTGTTTACTTGTTATACACTTGAAATAAATTTTTCATATCTGCGAATAAGTTAAATAATTTGAGTATTTTCGTATATTTTTCTTTTAATATATTTAATATTTTGTAAACATCAATGGTTTCATAAGAAATGTTTGTCTGTTCTGTTTTAAAAACATAAAATTTTTAAACAAAATATGTTTTAAATCTGTTGATAGGATTATTCTAAACCTGTCTTTTAAGGCGCAACACTAGTCATAGAAAAAACCCGGATGATAATGTTCAGTCTATGGGGGCGTTTTTTTTAAGTATCTCGCTCAAATTTTAATATTTTTACATGTTTTTTTTTTTCCTTGCACAGGATAGCTGAGGATCATTTTCAACCTGGCTAATTTTTACTTTTTCGATTTTGGTTATATATTTTTTTATTTTATGATAGTTTTAATTTCACAACCTGTTCTAACCGGTTTCAAAAGTTTTTTTTTTTTTTTTTTTTTTTTTTTTTTTTTTTTTTTTTTTTTTTAAATCTGAAACCAAAATTGAAAAAGTAAAAACTAGCCCGGTTGTAAATCGTCCTCAGCCATCCTACGCAAAAAAAAAGAAAAAAAAAGAAAAAAAATGTATTAAGGTATTAAAGTTTGAGCAAGATATTTGAAAAGAACGCCCCCCATAGGCTTAGCATTATCATTCGGGTCTTTTTCAGTGACTAGTGTGGGGCCTTAAGTGAATATTTCAAATAATATGACATGTCTATTTTAAAAGATTCTTTTTTAGTAAATTTAATAATCATTTACTATTTAAAATTACATTTTCAGAAAATTATTTTAAAAGTATTTTTAGCAAACACTTCCAATTTGTGTCTATCATGTTTTTTATAAATTCTAGATTCTAATCAATGTTTTAATATCATAGCTTATTATGGAATAATCTCTGTTGAATGAAATTCTTACTGCAGTAGAACTTATTGAGGGTGGGCTTTTGATGACTTGAGGGAATCATGGGACCTGCAGCTCCATCTAGAGTTTTTAGTGGTAGGATGTCCAATGTAAATTATTTTAACTACTTTAAAAAAGGTTTAACAGAGCCGAAACTAACAAAGGGCAGAGGGGGCATGTGCCCTAGGTGCCGAACAAAGGAGCGTTAAATGAGGACTTTGTTTGCCGACCATTTTCATGTCTATGTTTGACACAGTGTTATTAAAATTGTTCAGTTTGGGGCACGCTAAAGCTAAAGTATCGAATAATCCGAAAATGATATGGAAAAGAAGAGATATTACTACTCAAAAATCCTGTATAAAACGGATTTTTTTCTTATAAGATTTTAATTAATTAATATTTAGCAAAGTAGATTATGTAGTTCAGCATTACATTTATTGTGATTACATATTTCAAATTTTAAAGTAAGCCAGCTATTAGAAAATTTGTAAAATTCTCTTTGTATGTATACTTTGCAGAGCAAGGAAAGGTCACCAAAATCCATGTTTGCCCCCGGTGCAAAAGAAAAAAAAAAAAAAGAAAGAAAAACTAGTTTTGGCACTGGGTTTAGTGTTATTAGTCTTTAAGAATACTTATAACAAATTTCAAAAACAATTTTTTTCTATATTACCATATATTTTTCTTCATAAAGCGTTTTAATAATTTAAGATAATTTTTGAAAAATATAAGTAAAATTTTTTTTTAGTTTTCTTAACTTATTCCAAAGAAATATGCGTAATCTATCGCTAATGAGTATTAATACAATATTATTGACTATTGATGGATTATTTCTTCTTGAATTTGCTAAATCCAGAACATGATTATTAATTTATTTGGATTGTTTGGAATCTTGGATATCGAAATATGTGATTCTAAGTTTGAAATCGCAATTTCAAATTCTCAAACGTATATGTTTGAGTATCATTAATTAAAAGGTAAAGAAAATAGGTCCACATATGTTAGAGGTTAATAATCAAACGATTAAATTTTTATATTGGTTATGATTTAATTATAATCAAATTTATCAAAGACTATTAATAAATAATGAACAAATGTTAATAATGATATGCATAATTCATAAACTTTTGATAAAATTTTGATTTTACTTGATTACAATCTTTATTTGATTCATAAAGCGTTTTAATAATCTAAGATAATTTTTGAAAAAAGATAAGTGATATTTTTTTTAGCCTTCTTAACTATTTGAAAGAAATATGCCTAATCTCTTCGCTAATGAGTATTAATACAGCATTATTAATTATTACTGAATTATTTCTTCTCCGATTTGCCAAATCCAGAACATGATTATTAATTTTTTGGATTGTTTATAATCTTGGATATCGGAAGATATCATTCTATGATTGAAATTGCAATTAAATTGTAATTTCAAATTCTCAAACGTATATATTTGAGTACCATTAATTAAAAGGCTAAGCATGGAGGTCCACATATGTAAGAGGTTAATAATCAAACGATTAATTAGGATGAGCGAAGCGAATCCTCTACTAGCCCACTCAAATGACATTTTCTCGTACACTTTTCACAAAAACTATACAATATTTTGACTTGAAATTAAACACAAATATAAATTATGATCAGTAGATTTGCAGAATATTATTTTTTTTACAGAAATACTTTTAAAAAAATTATTATTTTAATTAATTTATTTTACATGTTTTTCCCATTACGAACGCATTTTTTTTTTTCAAATAAAAAGTGAAACACGTACGTTTTCAGAAGAAAAACTTAAATCATGGGGTCGGTAATTATTGCTAGAATCATCATTAAATAAATAAATAAAATATATTTTCATTATTCTGGTAAAATATCTCAAAAACTGCTTTCAGATTTTCAAAATATGCTCATTCTTTTTAACTTTTCTAACAATTCCTTTTCCCTTTTTTATGTATAGTTTCATGATTTCTTTTATAAAACTTATAAAATATTTTTTTAGAAAAATTTTAGCATATTTTTAATGAATTAAAATCTGTGAAAATTCTCTTATAAAAGTATTTTTCTGTGTTAGGAATTCAAATACACAATTTATTCTTATTTTGTGAAATCATTTAAGCAGACGATATTTATGAATTAAAAAAAAAAATACATTATTTTTGTGTGTGTGTGAAGTGGCAATAAAACAATTGTAAACAAATAAAATAAATTAATATTTTGTATAATTCTACTTCGAAAATATTTTTATTTATACCAGTCTTATATCATAAATAAACAATCTGAGGAAATTCTTAATTGTTTGGTTGAAATACATTTTTAAATTAAAATGCGCCATTTTTGCTTAATAAAGATGCAAAAGTAATTTTAAAAATATATTATTTCCTTCAAATATTTATCTTATAGCATAATACTTCGCGAATCCAAACAAAGCATGGCTTTTGCTAGTTTTTATAATGATTATGATTTGATCATAATCAAATGTATAAAAGACTATTAATGAATAATGAACAAAAGTTATTAATGATGTGCATAATTCATTAACTTTGATTTTTTTTTTTTTTTTTATAACTTTATTTGATTAATAGTGGTTTGAGTTGCAACTTTATCCATAGAAATGTTTTTCGTTGACCTTATGTAATAATAATTTTAATCTTCTTCTCATTACAAATGTTATTTAAAAATGCTACTACGACAATAAATTATGAGCATCCTGTATATTACCGAAAAAAATTCCTTAATTCATAAGCAACTAATGTTGAGATGATATGTGAATTTTAGGTATGACTGCTGCGGCTTTATCGAAAACCTTTTACTAAGGCAAACAGAAACAGCATCTTCAGATTCATTCTCGTGTTTGAAGCTACAAGCAGTTAAATTTCATAAAATATAGCTAGTGGCGCCATCTTTTGAATTAAACCAGCAGTTATTGTATAGTTACTAAAATGAAAGGTAGATACCGTAATTTCGGGTGTATAAGCCGCGGATCAAACAATTCTTTTTTGACCCAGACATTTTTAAAAAATGAATGTTACTAGTTAGATCACCGTAAATATTTCTGTTCAATCACTAAATAAGATTTTTGGGTCCAAAAAGAATTGTTTGATCCGCGGCTTATACACCCGAAATTACGGTATATAAATACATAGTAAAACAGAGTTGGGACGGAAAAGTATATATTTAAATATACCAATAACCTATATTAGAAAACTATAAAATACAGGAGAATTTTAAGTAAAATTTGCAAAAATATACCTCCGAATAATTCAGATATTTCGGAAAAAACAGTTTTCGGAATTTGTTTTATGCTGATTTTTTACCCCTTAACAATATGTAAAATATCCATTCAAAAATCTGCATTCTTTCTTGAGTTACAATCAACAACAACTTTATAGATGGCGAGAATAATGTAAAATCCGGAGATATTGAAAGTTTAAAACGCCTTTTCTCAGATAAGTAAATTGGAGTTTGTGCGCATTGGCTCTTTAAAACTATGCAAGCAACAGCTTTAAAAAAATAACCAAATATGTGTCTCTTCATAGTCTGTATCAAGGCCCCCTTATCATAATCAGGCCTCGCATTCAGGAGAAAATCTATTGTTGAAATTGTCTCTATAGCTGCCAACATATTAACTGATTTTGTCTCGTATGTAGCGCCATCTGGTGCGTACTACTAGTCATCAAGGCCACTTTCATAATAATAGACTTGGCAATCGCTAAATTTTCGTGGCCCCAGTAAACTTGGCCAGAAACCTCGTGATTTTTCCCGTTGTTAGCGCCCTCTGTTGTAGTAACAAATGTATAAATTTTATAATTTGTTTTCCACCCGGGCCTTGTTTACTATATATGCTTTTCCATTTTCTTTTCGATATGCTGTAAGCTTGTATTTTTCAAATGAGATTTGTTATTTTTCCAATTTTCGAAAGTTCGGCAGTTTTTTGTTATTAATTTTATTTTTTTTTTTTTTGGCATAACTTATTTTACTGTAATTATTTATGAAAAATGGTGAACTGTTGCGTACCACTGTGTATCAAAAGTATTCAACTACATTATGGTCAATTAGGAAAAAGTTTCAAATATATTCTATACGTTTGAAATTTAAAATACATAATTATTACATAATTTTGTCGAGTTATTTCAAATTTTATGAAAATCAGATGCATAGATCAATTACAGGGACAATCAAACGTATTCCGTTACATTACGGTCAATGGGAAAAAATGTTTCAAATGCATTTTAATCGTGTTACACTCATGCGAACTTAATAAAATTTATATGCAACTATAAAGTACATATTATAATATACATCATACATAATTTGTGGTGCAAAGAACATTTGTTATTGATTTACAAGGCCACACAAAAGTATTCCATTACATAATGGTATAGGTGAACATTGTTTGATGAGCGTTTTAATTGTAATTCACTATTTACAATTTTATGAGATTGATATATGAAAGTAATATTTTTTAAACTTCGTTATCGTACGAACGCACCTAATTTGCTACGCTTCACGTGCAATTTCCAACTTGTTTATTACTCTTTTAGCAATTCTCAAGAATTAAAGTTCATTATATGGGATTCTTTTGAGAAGTTGTGTATATGACATATAGATTTTTAAATTAAGCTTAATTTAAACCTCAAATTTAAATTAAGCTTATAATATGTGGCTCTGTAAAAGGATACGAGTATTACATGAACCTTTTATTGTAGGGAAGGTATTATTGTGAATCCCAATAATACATATCAATTTCATTATGCTATATATATAATATCTATTAAAATGTACTAAAAGTATCACTGTCTATAGCAACAATTGTATATAATTTCATTTAGACCGGGAAGCAGGAGCATAAACAATCACCTTATCGAGGTCATGGATGAAAATCTAGGACTAGTTAAATCTTGATTAGCATATTACAACGCAATCGGTCTGCCAAAGAAAATCTGTGTAGAAAATAAAAAACCCAATTTTAGCAGATGACTCATAAGTTTACGATTTTTTTCCTACTCCCAAACTTCCATGATTTTATACTTTTGGGTGCAGGAAAGCACAATGGTAAACTTATGAGTTAACCACTAAAATAGGGTTTTAGGTGTTTTCACCGAGATATAATTTGGCAGACCGATTGCGTCTTAATATGGGAACCGAGATTTAACTAATCCTATGTTTTCCATCTGTGAACTCGATGAGATGATTGTCTGTGCTGCCACCTCCCGGTCTGGTTGTGCGTATACATTCTTCTACCTGACTAATAAACGCTACGCTCAATATTTTCGATTAAAAACATGTTCTCATACCTAAAATTTAAAGTATTCCCCGATCTTATATTTTAATTCTTTTTAGTCTCCCTGTATAGTTAGCTATATGTATAAACCGGATAAAAATCATAAACATTAAAAAAATGAAAGTTATGAGAAATTTATAAATCACTTAAACTAAACACATCTCAAAGTTTATCCTCAAAAATAAATTCTTTTTGTGCTACGCTTGTGGTGTAAATCTTTATTTGGCGCTCCTTTCTTAATTAAACTTACAGCCAATTGGCTCATTAAGCAAGTATAATTGGCGCTAAATAATTTCATTTTTTAACCGTATACTTAATATCGCATTGTTCTAGAATAATGCTTATTTGCAGATAACTTTAAATGCGAAACCGGAACATATTACAGAAAAATAGCCAATACTGAATTATATAATATTAAATCGATACTTTTTCAAAGTACCTTTCTCAAATAGAGAAAATGGTCTTGGCGAGAAAAGGAAATTTGGCAACATATTTTCTGGAATCCTATTTTCTGTTCTCATAGAGAAGAAATGTTTTGCAATAGTTATACAATATATTTCATATAAAATCAGCCAATTTTCTATTTTTATGCAAAAACATAAGTAAATTGTACATAAAAACAATAATAATATTCATATAAATTCTTAAAAGACAAACGAAACATTTTACAAGTTTGTTTTCATTACTGTTTACATTATTTGGCAATAAATCATACTTTCTGAAGCCGAAAATTACGCTAAGCTTTAAATATATATATATATATATATATATATATATATATATATATATAACGCCCATGACTCTACATTAATAAAGTACCATTGATTCTTACTTTTAATTCATCATTTTCAGTGTATTTTTTACGTATATATTTTAGTGGAATTTGAAAAATATTTTTTATAATATTGTGAATAATACAGTTTGATTTTTCCTATGCAATTAGAATATTACTAGTAATATGCACCAGGTGGCGATACTTACGGTATAAATTCGGTTTATGAGTTCGCAACTATCCGGACATTTTCTCCCATACACTTTTTTCTGATTGTAAGGCCTATTATTATGATAAAGTGGCCTTGTTGAACAATATATTTGAGCGACAGAGGGCGCTAACAACGTGAATTTTGATCACGTGTACTGCAGACAAAGGAAACTTAGGGAATGACAAGCCTTGTTATTATGATAAGTTAGCCTTGGTCTGTATACTAAAACCAAAAAAAATCTACATATTTTGGTTATTTAATTTTATACACTTAAAAATTTAGAAAATTTCGATTTATTTTTTATTGTGTATTAAATTTTAAACAAAACTTTTTTGCGTATATTTTGGTTTAATTTAGAAGTAGATGTATTGCGATTACATTTTGTTTAACCCCTTGGAGACGAGCGACACGTATACGTGCCGCAAAAAGGCTTATGAATCCATGTTTATCCCCACCAGTAAAATTTTATTGTAAAATTTGCATTATTTAATAGGAGCATTTTCGCGATTTAATAAGTCACAAATTTCTGTTTTTAAAAACCGATGACAAAACATTAAAAATTACGTAAAAGGCTCCCGTCGCGAAAGGGTTAAGGATTGTTTTCTATATGCAAAATTTAGAGTTTTGTCAGGATTTTAATTCACGTATAAGTGAAATGAATTTTAAAATTCAAATACTAATTTTGTATGCAAAAAATATATGAGGACCCCAGAAGCCAAGGGGTATAAGTGACAAAATTGAAAAAAATAAACTAAATACACAGACGACCTAAAAATATGCTTTTTTCATTTCAGGTAAAGAAACATAAGTGATTTTCTTATTATTTGCTGAGTTATAGAGGCAAACCACTTTTTTCGAAAAAAAACAATATTGATTAATTATACATTTAAAGAAAATTGTACTTTATTTTTTAACAGTTATTGAAATAAGAGTTGAAAGACCAGAATGCAACAAGCAGAAATTTCCTATTTCAATTCACTCAATTGTTATTGATGTTCCAATTTAACATCAATTATCTTTAAACTCAATTTACATAGTTAACACCACGGTAAGTAGAAAACAATATATATATATGTAAACAATATATATATATGTATATATATATGGGAACGCCCAATGTTAATCTTGTGACCAATTCAGCAAATTTCCTCAAATAATCCCAATTATTTTATTTAAAAGCATAATTAAGATAAAAATTGATATAACCAATGAAATACTATTGTAGTCTACTCTCGTAAAATATATCTAATTTAGAACAAAATGCATTTTGCTTGTCTATATAATACAAAATTTTGTTACTCTTGTGACCAGAATATCACAAGATTTAGAAATTAGTTACATTTTATGAGAGTAGACCACAATAGTATTTAACTGGTATATCAATTTTTTTTAAATTATGTTTTAAAATATAATAATTGGAATTATTTATGAAAATTTGCTGAAATTTCACAAAATTTCTGAATGGTTCCCATATACTAATTAATAAATGTATAATACATACATTTGAAAACATGTAACATAATTATAAGCGCATTTATATGAATTTAAGCGAAAGTTTTCCAATTTTTGTCAAAGTATTTTGAATTAAAGTTAAATTATAAAATATTATATTGAAAAGATTGTATCTATTGATGAAATAGAACTGAAAAAAATGGAAAACGTCTTTTTTGCGCAAACGTGTTTAAATAAATTATTAATAACTGTGTCGAAAGTTAATACTTTGAAAAACTAAATGTAAACATAAGACTGACCCTTTAAAAAATTCTAAATAATAAAAACATACAAATATATAACTCTTATTTGAATAGAAATGTTCCGAAATAGTTTAGTAGATGTTCCGAATGTCATTCATCTCAGTAATATGTCATACAGTATTTTAAATAAATGCTTAATATATTTTTTACGAACGGAAAGCTTTCTGCAAAGCAAAAAGTGTGTTACCCATGACTGGAGATGGGTTCCAGTGACGTCATGGGAGAAAACGAAACCTGCGCGTGGGCCCTACCGTGTTTTCTACTTACCGTGGTTAACACGTTGACTGCCAACTACGAGATAACCCGTAGATTGCGTTCTTTTCTAGGATGTCAACTACGAGTTATCTCGTACTGTGTTTACTTGTCATTTTTATCCGGCTATGTTGTTGTTGTTGTTGTTGTTGTTGTTTTTTGTGTGTGTAATGTAATAACTTATATAATATATATATATTTCTATGATTTGCATTATCAGATTTCAAGATTCATTTCTCTTATCTTTAATTTTAATTAGTGAGAAATATAAAACCTCAAAAACATCCGAAATAATTTGAGAGATTATTTAATAATCTACAAAATGAAAACTCACACTTGTTTTGTTTTACTTACGCGATAGCTGTTAATCTGGAAAGTTAATATAAAAGCGTTTTTTAATAATATTATTTTGAAATTTTTCTTTTCGTGAAACTACTGTAAAAGGAAAATTTCAGTTAAGCTATCATCTTTATTGTTATTATCAAAATTTTTTTTAAAAATATTTAAATTAATTATGAAATATTATTGTTTTAGAAATATTTTACTCTAGTACAAGTATTTTATTATTACTTTGAAAGTATTATGCTGGTTCATTTTTGTATGTAAATGAAGTAATTTTATGTGTGCATTCTGAACAGTCCTATTATATATTTGTTTGTATTAGTGCAAAAAAATTTGCTTCCTATTATTTTTCATTTTTCATATTTACAAACAAAATATTCATCTTATGTAAATCTATCTTCACTTGTAATAAATTTTCGCTTCTGAGATGTTATTAATTAGTTGGATAAACAGTTTATTCAGATTAAATTAGTTATTTAAATATGAAACTCATATTTAAATCAGTGGCACTATAGTTGCATACTCTTGTGCGGGTTGGCCGTAAAATGTACGAATTTTATTCTAAGTATACGACTGTACGGTTTCACGCGCGGAAAATACAATCGCGGAGAAATGCAAATTTTGTGAAATTATCGCCGAAAAAGCGCCATTTCGTCAAAGTTTCTCGGAAAAAAAAAAAAAAACTTTTTTTAAAGATCGCTGAAAAATGCGAATTTCGAGAATGGATCTCGGGGAAAATGCCGATTTCGCCAAAAGATCGCAGATAAAACGCTGATTCCGTCTGAAGATCATGTGAAAACGTCGATTTCGTTTAAAGATAGTGGATAAAACACCGATTTTGAAGAAAGATCGCTGATATAACGCCGATTTTATGTAAAGATCTCGGGGGGAAAAACGCCGTTTTTGAGAAAAAATCGCGCAAAAACGCAAATTTTGCCAAAAAAAATCTTTGAAAAATGCTGATTTCATCAAAAGATCGCGGGGAAAACATCAATTTTGTATAAAGATCGGCGTATAAAACGCCGATTTTGTCAAAAAAAATCACGGATAAAACTCCGAATTTGCGAAAAGATCACGCAAAAACACAAATTTCGTGAAATGGTCGAGGAAAAAAGTAAATTTGTTCAGAGGATTGCGGAAAAAAGTAAATTTGTTCAGAGGATTGCGGAAAAAATGCCATTTCATCAGAGGATCGCGGGAAAAACGCAAATATCGTGAAATGATCACGGAAAAACGTACATTGGGCCATTCCATGAAAACAGGTAAATTGATAGTCATTTTTAAAAATTTGTTTAAATAAATATTTTTGGTATTTACTGATTGGCAACATTTCAAATTTTATGTTTTGGGTAAGAATGTAAAGTTTATCTTTTGTGGATTGGCAACACAACAGTTTAAAGATGGCGTCCATGTGCAAGCATGTATGTTGCGTTTTACAATACATTTTGAGTGAGTTTTTTTAATAAAGAAAATCCAGTGAAACTTTTGAAATCAACATTTTAGGTAAGTCTAATATTCATTGTTTATATTTCACTAAACTGAAATATATAAGATAATTTCAAATAATTATTACAGCACACAAAAAGAACTTTGTTTCTGTGTCCCACAACGTGACACAAAACATGAACTTTTTCACTTAGGAGGAAAAAGGAACGCATTTATTTTGTTTAATTGGCATTTCTAAAGCAGTTTAGTGTAGTACACTTATCCTATGCTAGTTAAAAATTTGGGTGAAATTTTTATTTGGAGAAAAATATCAAAACAAAATTGTCCCGCACGTGACACCTTATGAGCAGGACGATGGTTTTTGTTTTCTGAATGTTAAATAGAGATTTATTATAGCATAGTTTTAGCATTTTAATGATTATTTTGTCCTAAGAACTTATTCTATGTAACTAAAACGAAATTAAGATTTTTTTTTAAATTTTTATGATAGTTCCATTTTTTTTTAATGATAGTTCATTTTTTTTTCTTTTTTGTGATGCTAATATTTTTTATTTCCATTTTTTTTATAAATTTATTTTAATAAATTTGAACACTTTGGTGGTTATTTTTTTAAGAACATATTGTTTTCCAGCAAGAATTGGTCTACTTAATTTATAGGGATTTTTTCTATACAATAAGAAGAGTCGTGTGTTTAAGAACTTGTTATTATTTTACAGAAAAAAATAATAAAACTTCTTTTCTATATTCTGTTTTTCTAAGTTTAATTCTATTTTAAGTTCAATTTTTCTATGAAATTAAGTAAATTTAGACAAAAGCGTTTATAATTGATAAAGTTTGTTATTTATTTAGCTGAAATGGAAAGATCTAAGTCTACTAGTGCTAGAAGAATGAAAAGGATGAGAGAGAGAATGTCATTAGAAAATCCTAATTTCCAAAAAGAAGAAAATAAAAGGATCAGAAACAACAGCTTCTTTTAAGATGGGTGAATGGGTAGTTGTAAAATATGACGGCATTAATTATCCTGGTGAAATTACAAGTACCCATCATGATAGTGTTCAAGTGTCTGTCATGATAAAAAGTGGTAAATTCTACAAGTGACCACAGAATCCAGATAAAATTCTATATTCATCTAAAGATGTAGTAAAAAAGATATCAACCCCCACTGTACCTAATAAAAGAGGTTGTTTCAAATTTCTAGAAAATTTTGAGAATTTTTGTTTATACATTTACTTTATTTTATGTTTAAAAATCTCAATTTGAACATTTACTTTGTACAAAAAAAGTTAAAATAAATATTTTTGTATTGAAAAATGTATAACATGCATTTTCTTTTTTGTATTCCTTTATTTTCTGATTTTTGAAAAGGCTACTTGAATGATATTTGCAAATGTCCCACACATGACAACCGTGTCCCGCACGTGACACTATATGTTATATTTTTTTTAGCAATTTAAAAATTCATTTTTCAAATGAGAATGCTTAATTCATGAACATTACACCTTTAGCCTCTAACACATATTTTTTGTTTTGAAATTGCAAAATTAGTAGAGCAGAAATGTTATCTGGATCATACAGCAAATTACAAGTGGTTGACTTCAGATGTCCTGCACGTGACGCATGCAAATTAATTAATAACTAAATCAGTAAACTATTTAGGAAAAATCTGTCCCTGCCTGAGATATTGTTATATCAAATATAAACTTACAAAAATATGTTTCTTCTTATTTCTGAAAAATCTTAAGCTTTTTAACACAATTTTGGTGGAATTATGGTGTCTGATTGTCCCGCACGTGACAGCGGAATGGCCCCATTTCGTCAAAGGATTGCGGAAAAATGTACATTTCATCATACCATTTCACGCGTACCCGGTAAAAAAAATGCATAATTAATGTCGAGCTACTTCTCCCTCCTCATCAGATGTAACTTTTCCGAAAATTTGCTGTAAATTTAATTTCCCTCTGTCTGTTGCAGATCACGCAGAACAGCTTTTCGGAAACATGTTCCCAAAGTATAAAATTGCAAAAACATTTTCTTGTGCAGTCTCATGTTATTATTTTGAAAAAAATATAAATAAATAAATGAATAAATATAAATGTCGCATAGAAAATATTGTTATGAAATGATAATACTTTTTTCATTCCATTATGCGTATGTTAAGAATTTTTAAGCACGTAAGAATACATAGTAAAAATTGTAAGGATTTCAAAATTGGCATGTTGGCAGGTATGTGGCACTGATAAATGATGAAAATGTATTTCTGGGAGAGTAGTTCTCAATGTATATACAAAACTAAAAGAGTATTTATTTAATTTTTTTTACAGAAAATTAAATATATTCATGATGCTATTCATAACTTTTTTTAATCAATGAAATGTTTTACTCACTGAAATTACTGCTTCATTTTAAATTAATAGTTATTGATCACTCTTATTTATTATGGAATCTTAATGAGTTTCTTATAGAAGAAGCTTTTCAAACACTGATATAAAATGAAATTATTTACTGAAAAACAAAGAACATTTTAGTATGGTTGTTATCTAAAAATGTACAGTTAATATAACTTTTTTAATCTAAAATGAACTTAATAATAAAATATTAATTTGAAATGTATAACATACTACAGTTATCACTGAAGATAGGAATCGACATTTGAAAGAAGATGGACTGAGTTATGAAAAAAAGGATGGATGAAAGATATAGTGTAGCATTTTTATTACAGCTGGCTACACTTGCAGGCAGGAGTTTATTTTGATTTTCTGTTTGTGAGTGTAACTTGCTAGTTCTTTTGACAGTTTGATCTTCCCTCCCAACTAACAATATATTTTGAGTTTGTTTCGAAGCCGTGCTTCCTGTTGCGGTAAGCCTAGATGTTGTCTACACCACTCTTGCTCAGGCCCGTAACCAGACGGGGGGCAGGTGGGGCTGAGCCCCCCCTAGCGTCCTCTAGAGCCCCCTCTAACGATTTCTTTACTTTCTAACCTTTTTTTTTTTTTTAACAAAATCCATATTTTAACTTTTCTCAAAAAAAAAAAAAAAAAAAAAAAAAAAAAGAGAACTTTTTTAGATTTTTTAACTGCCTTGAATAAAATGGGAACGCGCCAAGAATTTTGTATTCGGAACCTTATTAGATTAGTTGTTTTCTGTTATCTTGCTAGCGGTATAATGCATTTCTCGAAACACATTTTAAAGGAACATTCCTTTCTCCTGAAAAAATTAAGTCCAGATGCACTGACTGGTCACCACATGTGTTAGTACATCGTTATATTTTCAAAGCAACGATCATACGCAGAATGAATGGTAATGGACACATGGTGTTCAAGTTGACCGATAATTAGTCAAGCGATGTTCAAAATCTTGACTAAGACATAGTCATTAAAAACCCATGTTTCTAAATTTTAATGGTTTGCTTGTTGGCAATACGTACTTATCAGTAGATATAGTTAACAATGAAATATTACTTGGAAACTAGAATGTTTGAAAATTAAAAAGATAAAAAATGTCAATTTATACACGTGGAATAAAAAAAGCCAGTAATTGTTTCATGTTATGGGTTACAAGGGTTACATTAGAAAAAAAAAGTTTATTTTATTTTATTTTTAGTTATTTTTTTATTGTATTTTTGTTTGTGTGTTAAATGAAAACATTTTTTTTTTCAATTTGTCATATAACAATAAAAAAAATTACGCAAAAAAAAACATGATTAAGGTTAAGTTTATTATAAGATTACGGCAAAAATATCTGCAATTATTTGATGTATGAAATATTAATAAATAATTAGAGTATTAGAAAATAAAATATTAATAAAATTTAATAAATTACGATTTGCCGTTAGTTAAAGATATTAAAAGTAGGAAATTAAAATAAGAATAATAAATTAAGTTTCATTAAGTATGTAATTTCTACCATGACATATGCAAAAAAACCTGTTAATTTTTAACTAAAAAATAAACTTTTATTTATTTATTTTTTTTTTTTTTTTTTTATCAAAAGGAAAACAGATTTCAAAAACTATTGCAAAGTATTTTTTTCATAATACAGTAGAGTCTCTCTATAACGAAATTCCATACATCGAATTTCTCTATATAACGAATTTTTAGTGGGTACGGTCCCCTTTTGGCATGATTACATTAAAAACCTTCTCTATATAGCGAAATATCTATCTCCATATAACGAATTTTTTCATAAATTGGTCTTAATTTAATCAGTTTTAAAAAGCCTCGAAATCATATGAAATCAATTTTCTATCACTTATTTTTGATTTATCGTCACTGCTGAGTTTTTTTATATATTACTTCTCTCCTTGTTCTTTAAGTCCAACGAATTCATCCCACTTACCACACACCTTTCCACATCCTTCTCAAAATAGAGCCAATTGGATTGATACACATGTAAGAGAGGAATCAATGAGAGACACATAAGAGATTCCATCAAATGGAGGGAAATGTTAACTACAATTTTATATTCCTTGCTAAAATTTGAGCATTTCTTTTTGAGAGCGTAACAACTTTAAAATTGAAACAACAAAAAATTACAGATTTTTTCGTCTGAAATTAATGCAAGTCTTCCTTATTTGATTTTCATTAAATTTTCAAATAAATGTCTGTTCTCTTTTTTGAAACAGCTTAAATAATTAAGAAATAAAATGTTAGGTTAATATTTACTTTTAAACATTTCAAATTCTTAATTCAAAAGATCAAAAATAATATTTTTTCAAATTTCACACATTAAATACGATTTTTAACATCATTCTCTATATGGGTCATTTTCAAAAAACTTGTACATTCTATGTCCCCCAACTTTAAGAATTTTTAATAACTAAAATAAAGTTTTAAAAATAAAATTTAAGCATTTATATTACTTGTCTGACTGTTTAGAGTAAATGTGGGCTAAATATTATCAGAAATTAAAAATAATATTAGTGTAGTTATGGTTTCAATGTGTGAGCTATAGCTAAAATGTTATGTCCCCTCTTCCCTTTTTACTTTTCAACTGCTATAAAATTATAAATCAATTGTCAAAAGTGCTAATTTTTTCAGTTGTGACAATTGTTGTATGTCTTATCTGTAGCATAGACCATATAATATATTTTTTAAAACTTGTTTTTTTTATAAAAATGGAACAATTTATTGTTGTCCCCAGATTTTTTCCCCTCTGTTACTTCCACTTTGTTACCATATTTATTGTAATAAATTATTACTACTAAGTGTTCAACACAAGGTTTTGCAGTTCTTCGAACAGTCTATTTTTAGATGAGGCCACCATTTTTTTAATTATTAAGTTATTTTCACCGTGGTGTTGAACTAAAGCATTTACAAGATAAGGATGTTTTATTCAGTTTCCCCTGTTACCAGCTTATTTATGTGAAATTTATTTTTTTTATACTTTAAAGATATTAAAAAGAATAAAATTTTAACAAATTTTAAAGTATAAAATTTTAACCATAAGATCAAATGGTGCTTCTTAAATAAATAGGCTCAGTTTTTCTTGTTTTTAATTCACTTTGTGCTGATAAAATTATTTGCAGTTTTTCCCCCCTCTGTTACCATTCCCCTCTGTTACCATGCTTATGGTAACAGAGTAAGAAACTACTAAAAAAAAACAAGTTTATTTAAACATTGTTCTTGAAGGCTGCACATTCTCGTTTCATGTTCTTAGAACAGAATTAAAAATATGTATTTTTCTTTTTAAATATAAAATAGTAGTTTTTGTGGTGAGCTAGTTGCCATTAACATTAGGCTTTAATTTTCTCAAACAAAATGCTTCTTTAATTGTAGTCATTTATATTTATGAATCAATACTACTTACTTATGAAAAAATAATGCAGCGTGAAATACCACTATTTTCTAATATTAATTTTTGTAAAAGCCTTTAATTCTTGCTTGGTCTGTTTCAAATTTTAGGATATTTTATAACACATGATAAAAATGTATTAAAGAACAAAATATCATTATTTAAGTAGGAAATAATTTATAAAAAAGATACACCGAGTCAAATACTACTATTTTCAAATAGCAATTTCTGTAAAAATCGTTATTTCTTGGGTTAAAGAGTCATCCAATTGGCATGCGAATTTATTAAAATTTGAAAATCTAAGGCGAGCTGTTAGAAATTGAAACACAGATGATAAAAATTTATAAAAACAATGCCACTTGAAACACCAGTATTTTCGAATAGTAGGTTTTTGCAAATGTCTTAAATTCTGCCTTGATCTGTTTGAAACATTGAAACTTCATGATAGCTTATAACACATAATAAAAAGTTATATTAAAAAATTGCCTGGTCTAATCCCACTATTTTTTAATAGTATTTTTTGCAAAAATCTTAAATTCTTGCTTTAAAGCACCACTACCTTGACTAATATATGATAAGTTTTTTTTTTTTTTTTTTTTTTTTTTTTTTTTTTTTTTTTTAACTAAGCAGTGCGTTTGTCATAGCAATGTTATAAATTTGCAAAAGAGAATGCCCCGCCAAATACCACTATTTTCCAATAGTAATTTTTGTAAAAATCTTTAAATTCTTGCTGGATATGTTTGAAACATTAAGATCGGATACAATACATGATATAAACTTATAAAAAAAATATGTCACATCAAATATCGCTCCACTATCAATCAGCGTTCCCTTCGGTTACTTTTTTTCCACTCTGTTACCGTCAATTTAAGCTGGTTTATTTCACTAAAAATTTTATCAATCATCATTTTGAATAATTAATTGTGTAACTTTAACTAATATTTTATTTATGTAATATTTTTTTTATAATTTAACTGAAAAAATGTGAATGCACATTTAATTAAAACTTATGATTTTTCCAAAAAAGTAACAGAGAGGAAATCTTTTGTATTTTACAAAAATAAAAAATAATCATAACAAAACAACAGTTAGAATTTTTTGAAAGTAGCAATCATGTAATTAAAGGAAATGTGATATTTACTGTTTTAGGTGTTTTATTTTTTTAAATAAAAATTTTTGACTTGGTAACAGAGGGGAAAATTTTACTGTTGCAAGTTCATACTTTATTTTTTATTTGACATTCCAAATCAAAAAGTGAACTGCTGTTTTCAGTTTTATATACAAGAAATGTTTTAGTATCGTCTAATATTTTTATAAAATGCATTTAAAAAAAAATTATTTGTGAAAAATTTCCCAAATGTACAAGTTTTTTGAAAATGACCCATATATCGAATTTCTCTATATAACGAATTTTTTACTGGAACGGTGGATTTCGTTATATAGAGACTCGACTGTAATTAATAAGACATTAAATTAAGAGTATTGTATTTACCATGTGTATTATTAATATTTATGTACATTAATTTGATTTTTTGGAGTCGGCGCCAATCTAACCAAGATAAAGAATAATTGTCCTTAAAAATTATAACAAAATTCAGCAAAAACATTGCGAAAATAAATTTAATTTTAAATCAATCAACTCTAACTTAAAATACCATATTTTAAAATCTGTGTGTTTGGTTGCCCCCCCCCCCCCCCATAATGGCCAGTACAAACGCATTATTTTATACTAACCATAGTTATAGTTGCTAATCTTACTTGAAAATATACATTTAAACACGCGATATAAAATGTTACAAAAATGGTAAGGTTAAAATTTTTAAACTAAATATTAAATCAGAAAAAATTTGATAGATAATTGGATATGCATCTATTGGACACTTATATTGAACTTGGCTGGACTTGCATAGACACCAAAAAGTCAAATTAATGTACACAAAAATAAATATAATAATACGCATGGTAATTACGCATTCTCTTAATTTAATTTCTTATTTAAATATATTGTGTAAAAATAATATTTTAAACCTTACAGTAGTTTTTCAAAAAGGTTTCATTTTTTATTTTTAAAAAAAGTATTTATTTTCCGTTGATCATGAAGTATTTTGCATTTATTAATTTCCTTATAGAAAAATTCCGTTATAGAGAGGTTTTACACTCTATACACTATAGGCAGGTCCATTTTATCAGTTTTTGCTATATTTAGTTTGCTTAAGATATGGATTGTTAAAAAATGTTAGCCCCCCCAGAAAATTTTCAGAGCCCCCCCTGGCATGTCTCGCTGGTTACGGCCCTGCTCTTACTGCTTCCCTGGTTTCATTTATCCTACAGTTTATATATCACCAATTGATCAACATTTACAATAAGTTAATATTATTAAGTTCATTTGGGATTTGCAATATTATTCTACTTGTACATTTTTTGTATAACAGCTCTATAAGACTTCCATATAGTGTATTTTCAGATTATACCTCTATCCGAAAAGTGATATACATTAGAAATTCTAAAATTATTGAGAGTTATTTGTACCAGCTAAATTTAAATGAAGAGACTCATATCAGTTTAATGTTTTCATTGTTTAATAAATAAAGTACTAGGTGTGAATGCAGTAGAACCTCGATTAACCGAAACTCTCCGTTAACCGAAGTCGCTTTCTTCTGTACTTTTTTTTCCTTTTTACTATCATCCAAAATTTTCTCTTAACAAGCATGCATTTTTAACACTAGAACCGCCGGTAATTTTACTCAAGTTTAATAAAAAAAAATTCTCACCAGAATTTTAATTTTAAACTATTTAACTTATTTAATTAGTCTATTTTTCTGCTACATACATTTAACATATTTTATGAAGAAAATTCTGGTTCGAATCGACGATAATCAATTTGGCAGGGGGTCATTTTGACCCCTAATGGCGGTTCTAGTGTTAAGGGGTTTTTTCCTGCACATTCCTTTTGTATGTAAACCGTGCTTTCCAGACTACTAGTGCAGATAAATATTTTGGAATTCCCATTTTTAGAATTCCTATTCGCAAGCTCAATTCTCGGTATGAGTGTACTCTTCCCCCACTTTCCTTGTTTTAAACAAAAACACACCCCATTTCGAAATTTGGAAGGTCATACTGCCGCGTCCCAGAACAAACGAATGTTATTGCACTCGCTAATTGTAAGCAAGTGCAAAAAACCTAACCTCTTTTGTCATCTCAAGAACAGAGAAATTTTTATTGCAGCGGAATTTGAAAATGGGGGAGGAGTCAATTTGCGTCACTTATCCTTTATGGACAATTCTATTCCAGAAAAGGGAAAAGAAGAAACAAAAGAAAAACCCGCTATCTACTCTCTTTCTACCCCTAATAGGACTATCTTTTACTTATGGTCATTTTGTGATCACTCATAATGTGGCGTAATAACATTGCGACTCAATAATCAGAAGGGTATTATAAAAAAATCAATTTAGTATTATTAATTAATTTAGTAAAATTAACTTAGTATTTAACAGTTAAAATAAGTCATAATAACAGTTCAATAACGGTACTACATATTAAATTTGATGATTATTGATGAATTCTCGATTATCTGAAAATTTCGATTATCCGAAGTGGGGACGGTCCCAATTACTTCGGATAATCGAGGTTCTACTGTATTACAAGAAAGTATGTTTTGTAATTTTATCTTTGCTAACTGACTGTATCACTAAATAGCAAATTTTATGCATAAAGCTAGTCACCCTATATTAAAATCTTTAAATTAACCCCCCCCCCCCCCGTTTAAGTCTTCAGAAGGTGATTTTATATTAACACTATTTCTACCTTAAGGTGTCAAAAGACACCTTTAGGATTTTAATTTAAAGTTACTCGCTACGCTTTATCATTTTTCCAGTTTCTATTTACTTCTTTTTTATTTTTCTATTTACTTTTCATTCAATAGATGTTAAATTAATTCAGCAATATAATTTTTCTCCAGCTCATTCTGGATATAAAAATACGCATATGGTATATCTATTTCTACCATGAGGTGTTATTTGATGCCTTAAAAATCATAATTTCTAAGGATTTAATAATTTATAGTTTTAAACAAGTTTACACATAAATATCAACATCATTTTACGGCATCGTATCAATTATAATCAGGTTAAAGAATCCTTATTTCAGTCGTAATTGAAAATCAAGAGTTTCTGCATAACTCTGATATTCGCTTCAACTGATATACAAAATTCAAAGAAGTTTTATGCGGTTGGAGTAGCTCTCAGCTGGGTAGCAGTCTGGTGATAATTTCTATTAATTGCTAAGTTATTATAGAAAAGTATTTCTTTACTACTGTTGCATTAAACTGGTTAATCAATTTTGGATGTAACATACATTCAATGGGATAAAAAGATTAAGATGGTTTCAACGCATTGTGTGCACACACCAGATTTCACACTAGTGACTAGTTTGGTAATAAAAATACTCTAAATACCACAATTTGCTGTATAATACTGAATAAAATGACAATATAACTGAATATGATGGACATAAGCATCAATGTTGAAATAAACATGGTAAACAAGAAAGACTCTCTTCTCATTATTATGAATGCATTTATAACTTCAGAAACAAACTGCAGCTAGAAAATTCTGTCTTTAAATCAGGTGATCAATTTTCAAGAATGATATGTTTCAAAATCTAATAATAGTATATCCTTATATGCAAGTTTATATCCTTAAATATAATAATAGAATATTCTTAAATATAAGTTTCAAAATCTAAAATTGTATTAATTTTATTAAGTTCATCAGTTAAATTTTTAATATTTAAAAGAGAATGCATATCAGCTAATTTAAACGCAGGCCATGATAATTAGAAAGAAATTAAAATCGAACGCGTAAGTATAACGAGTTTGATGACAGTCACGATGTCAATGACAGAATGACATGCAAAAATCGACCAAAGATCAGCCAAGACCGTCTGCTAACTTTTCGCCTTCGCCAAGATTGCCATATTTTGAAGCAGTTGCGTCATCATGGAACGGGCGGGGGAGCGGTCGTGGTATCCCGACTGCCTCTGCCCGCGGCTGAGCTCATCCCATAGCTTGTTATCCTTCTATTTCTTAATACTTCTATAAGGAAAGGGCATGTTTACAAACAAACACTTCTGTCAACCAATCTACCGCTACATTTTTGTCATTGTGATCATTGTAGGAATCATCTTGACGATGTAGCCCAATCATAGCAAGCAGACAACCATGATAAAATTTGTAGACCAATCAGAATGCCTGAATTCATATGTAGAGTGGATGCTATAACGAAGCACGGGCGAAAACAGCTTGCCCACACTAATAATAGGACTCCTATAACTCAGGCTGAATCATCAAGCATCTTGTTTCCCAGTTACCGTTTGTTTCCCATTGATTCCTATGAGGCGAGGAACGTTTGAATGATTTTAAAGCTACAAAATCATTAAAAATGGACGGTTGTTGAGCAGAAAATTATTCTGACATGTTCAGAAATGGCTTTGGAGTATTTAAATTCCATATAAATGAAGAAAAATGGAATAATTTGTCTATAAATGCTTAAAAGAATAAATCTGGATTGGAGAACTTCGCCAAATATCGCGCCAACCTAATCGCTTGTACACAACAAACCGGTTCTTCGAATGTTCTACTCTCATATTTTTCCGTGAAAAAGATTGAGTAACTAAAACTCGCCTCGCTATCTACGCGATAAGGCGCCAAGTCAGGCAACCATTTTGGAAACTTAATGGAGGCATGATTCTGCCCGTATTGTAGGAGCCTTAACTAATAAGATCCCATAGTGACGCCAGCTGCCCTTTCCTTATAGGAGCTCTCGATGGAGCTTCTTTGTTCCATGGCTCCAAAACATTTTGACCGGCATCCGATAGAGGACGCTTTTGTACATGGGAACTAAGGCCGTGTTTGAGATCAACGCGCACTGCACGCGCGAGCTTGGGAGATTTTGCTTGGAGTAGGTTTTATCAAAGAAAGGAATTTTGAAATAATTCACTTATTGCATTATTTTTATTGTTCAAAACAGGTAAAATCAATGACTATATTTCTTTATCTTACCAAAACATGGTTTTCGTAGTAGAAATGCATACTTGTGATCACTCATTTAAATCCAAAAGATTCAGGAAAAGCATCACGTGACCCATTTCATCTAGGCTGGGATTACGGTACCTCACTTAAGAACCGCGTAGAGACTTACGATGTAAACAAAGCGTAAACGGTATGCATATAAGCAACCTTTACATGGATACGGACATCGGAAAATATCCTACGCTGTGATTGGCTAATGTTGTAAAGCAATGTCATGCGTCAGAGCACGCTTTTCGGCGTAATGTAGGAGAGAGAGAGCAACAAAGCCCATGGCTTTATGATGTTCGGTACCATGAACTTCTAATCACAAGATTTTTATTTATACAAATGTGAAATTTCGCAGAAAAAAAAATCAATTTTTGGACGATTATGCATTTTTATTTCATCGTAATATCGTTCGATTAAGCGATTCAAGATAGAATGATCTCCAAAAATCAAACGTTAGTTAGATGAAAATTTCAAATTTTTTATCTACATTTTTACAGTGTAGCTGCAATAATTATTGCTTTACGTTTATACAATTTAATAGTGGTTATAGCAGTAATTTAGTGGTTATAATAACCAATTTAAAATAAAAATAGACATATTAACCATAAATACAAACATATTGCTATCTTCAAGAAATATCATTTTTTTTCTTCTTAGGTAAAATAATTTCGACTGTTTTCTTTTGTATGACTATAACATTTTGTGATTCGTGCAACCATTGCTTATTTGTGCAAAATTATACTGAATGCACACTTTTTTAGACAGATTCATCTGTGAGCCATAAATTTACGTTAAAAAAAATTGTTACATATTTTTAAAGATACATTAAAAACGTTTCCAGCATGCAGTTATACATTACTTAAACATTAGAATTTTAAATATATTGTAACATGTCTGTGTAACTATAAAAATTCTAAAAATTCAAATATGAAAGAATTTTGTTAAATTATTTCTACGACGTAGTCTTATCTATCACACTGATCCGAAGAACAACTTTTCTACGATAAATGTCACTAAAACAAACGCATTTTCATCTCAGTCACCATTTCGCCTTTTCATTGGTTAAAGGGACGAAAGACAACGCCTTTAAAATTCCCGTTTAAGGGAAGACTGAACCGATCAGCAAATCACAGCACAGAATTCTTTCCCATGTCCGTATCCATGTAAAGGTTGCTAATATGCAAACGGTATTACGGTGCCTCGCAATCTTACGACAGCTCGAAAGCTGCCGTAAATTTAAGATCAAGTGAAGGCACACCGCACAGCCACAACAAACGTAACAGTGTCCTCTCATTTCTTGGCTGCAAGATGTCTTACGCCTCCAGCAGGAACACAGATTAAGTATTTACACACAGATACGACAGCGAAGCGAAAAACCGTACCGGTGTGATTCTAGCGCCAGTACTGGGAACAGGCGGGAACTTCAACATAAACAGCAAGTTAAACTGTCACTGTCTCTATCGTGCTATCGTATTGTCAAACATGTTTACCTTCGCGTTTATCTGTTAGAAAATTTTTTAATTGTATTTTATTTTTTTACACACTTTATGTCTAATATGTTATGTTATTATATTAACTTATTACACTTTATGTTAAATTATGTTACATTAAAGCACATTTTATGTTTTAAATAAAAACAAACGTAAACAAATACACCCGTTAGTAACACATAAAAAAAGATAGATACTATACAAAGAGGACAAGTAACAACACCCTGTTGAATTCGCATTCGAGACCTTCGCGGCCCAAAAGAAAGTTGATTTGGTTTTTTTTTTTTTTTTTTTTTTTTTTTTTGGTTGCTTTTTATTAATAAATAAGACATTTTTATTAAAGGTAAATTTTATATTAATAATACTAACGGGTAGTAGCATACGTCTCAGTATTTGCCAAATAACCAACCAATATATTAATAATACAGAAGCACATGTATTTCTATTATAATAATAAAATACTTATTTAAATATAAGTTTTATTTAAAAAGTTTTCTGCGAAAATATCCGTATACGCATAAAATAATTATTAATGTTCTTCTTCCTTTTTTTTTTTTTTTTTTTTTTTTTTTTTTTTTTTTTTTGAAAATTTTAGAAGTAAGTTTTTATTGAGATTAGGATGCAAATATAATACATGCGTGGATGTTTTACGGTGTTAAAATCAAAATGGAAAATATTATAAAAGCAAAATGTAAAAGATATACATTTTTTTAAATTAAGAATATCTGCATACATATATTTTAAAGAGGTGAAATATTTGGAGTTTGCCTTCTAGTTTTGTAATGAATAAAGTATGATTAGAATGTTTATAATTTTTCTATTGAAAGTATAAATAAGTGTTTTGCTTATACTAACATAATTTCGGATGTCGTTTGTTTCTCATATTTTATGACATATTTTGGCCTGTTATCCACACGGTATTAAAATATACAATCATTAAATAAGAAATATATACATACTAAAACTTCTTCTGAAAAATTATCTAACTAACAATGCAAATTCCATTGAAATCAATCCAGTATTGTAGATTACAAATCAATCTTGTAATATGTGGATACAGGGCCATCGCTAAGACTTTTTATTGGTGGGGGAGAAAACCTTAATATTGTCAAGTCAAATTTTTACATTCGCCAACTCGTTTTATAATTTTGCCAAGTTAACGCACTTTGAAAATGTAATACAGTTCTTATTTGTAAAAAAATTAATAATATTCCCAATTAGAGTTGTAACTTTTGCAAATTCTATCAAAAATAGAAACTGTATTGCAGTTTTTATTAAAATTTTAATTAAATTTGACATAAAAGTTTTAAATTTGCAAAGTGTAACAACATTTGTGAATGTTTTGGGAGGGGAGGCTCGCCCCTGTCCCCTCCCCCCTTAGCTAGTCTCCCGTGTGGATATCTCAACCTTGGTTTATCAACAGCATTCTATTTAATACGAAAACTATAAAGCAACTGATAAATGATTTTTAAATAAATAAAAAGAAAATTATTAAAAAATTTAAATTCTATCAGTCAACCTACCAAATTTGTTTACAAACAAAGTGCAACCAATAACAGATAAGCACAAAATGCATAATCACGTGATCAAATCGCCCAGCAGTTTTTTTTGCGTAACGCGCGTCAGCTTTTAGCAGGGTTGGATGTCTTATTTTAAATGCTCATCGGGCTTAATTACATGAAACAGGTCACGTGATACTTTTCCGGAATACTTTTAATTTTATTTGAGTGGTCTCAGGTTATGTATTTCTGTTACGAAAATCATGTTTTGAAAGGATAAAGGGATATGGTATTTGTATTTACCAATTCTGAACCATAAAAATAATACAATAATTGAATAACTTTAAAATTCTCTTCTCCGATAGCACCTACTCCAAGCAGAATCTTCTGAGCGCGCGGGCACAAAAAAGCGTCTTTTGAACACGGCCATAGTCTGTACGTTGTTCAATAAATAAATAACATGGTTGGTTGGTTGGCAGACGTCTTGAGATCAGTGGCGGATCCAAGGGGGGTCATGGGGGTCATGCCCCTCCCCCCTGGAGCTCTTCAAAGAGGGATGTACAGTGTAAGAAAAAAGTGCTAAAACAGGAACGCAAAATAACGTTTAATCGAAAGAATTTGCGCTTTTTTCAAAACTGATCGAGAAAATTCGCGAATTTTCCGCTCCTAATCGACATAATTCACAATTTTCCGCACCCGATCGGTGAAGTTCGCGATTTTTGCAAAGTCGATCCACGAAATTCACAATTTTTCCATGCCTAATCGACGAAATTCACGATTTTTTGGGTGTGATCGACGACATTTGAGATTTTTCCACGAATGGTCTGCGAAATTTGCGATTTTTCTTCACTTGATTGACAAAATTCCCGATTTTTTCCTACCCAATCCACGAAATTAGCACATTTTTCCGTTCTTGTTCGATGAAATACGAATTTTTCCGCACACGAACTATGAAATACGCTTTTCTTAACTGACTGACGAAATCTGCATTTTTTTCCGCCGTAAATTGATGAAATCCGTGATTTTTTTTCTCTCAATTTACGGACGAAACTCACGATTGTTCTGCAGCCGCTCAAAAAATTTTTTAATTTTTCCGCTCATCATCGACAAAATCTTCCATTTTTCCTTGCACTATCAACAAAATTAGCGATTTTTCGCTCTAAAATGATAAAATTAGCGATTTTTTCGTTCCGAATCGACAAAATTCGCGAGTTTTTTTTTTTACTCGATCGCCCGAATTCGTGCTTTTTACGAAGCTGATCGATTTTATTCGCGATAATTTCTTTCCCGATCGATGGAATTTTCAATTTTTGTTCGCCATATCAACGCGTTTTTTTTCATTCCCGATCTACTGTTTTTGCGCTTTTTACGAAACTGATCGATCATATTTGCAACTTTTCCGTTCCCGATCGACAAAAATCGCGCTTTTTTTCGGGATTTTTCCGTGCCCGATTGACGAGATTCGCACCTTTTTTCGTTCTTGGTCCATGAAATACGCATTTTCCCGCACCGAACAATAAAATTCGCGATTCTTAATTGACTGATGAAATCTGCATTCTTTCCCCACCGTAAATTGATGAAATCCGTGATTTTTTTTCTCGCAATTTACGGATGAAATTCACGATTGTTCTGCAGCCGCTCAAAGTTTTTTTAATTTTTCCGCGCATAATCGACAAAATCTTAAATTTTTCCTTTCCCTATCAACAAAATTAGCAATTTTTCGTTCCAAATCGACAAAATTAGCGATTTTTTCGTTCCGAATCGACAAAATTCGCAAGTTTTTTTTTTACTCGATCGCCCGAATTCGTGCTTTTTACGAAGCCGATCGATTATATTCGCGATAATTTCTTTCCCGATAGATGGATTTCTCAATTTTTGTTCGCCATATCAACGCGATTTTTTTCATTCCCGATCGATTGTTTTTGCGCTTTTTACGAAACTGATCGACCATATTTGCGACTTTTTCGTTTCTGATTGACAAAATTCGCGCTTTTTACGGGATTTTTCCGTGCCCAATTGACGAGATTCGCACCTTTTTCCGTTCTTGGTCCATGAAATACGCATTTTCCCGCACCGAACAATAAAATTCGCGATTCTTAATTGACAGATGAAATTTGCATTCTTTCCCCGCCGTAAATTGATGAAATCCGTGATTTTTTTTTCACGCAATTTACGGACGAAATTCACGATTGTTCTGCAGCCGCTCAAAAAAAAATTTCGATTTTTCTGCGCATCATCGACAAATCTCCGATTTTTCCTTGCCCTACCAACGAATAACGATTTTTTCGTTCCGAATCGACAAAATTCGCGTGTTTTTCGTATCCAATCGTCCGAACCGCTCTTTTTAGGAAGACAATGGATTACATTCGCGATATTTTCTTTCCCGATTCACGAAATTGGCAATTTTTGCGTATCATATCAACTTGAAATTCCCGATTTTTTTATTCTCAATCAACAAAATTCGCGTTTTTTCCGTTCCCGATCGAATAAATTCGCGCTTTTTACGAAGCCGATCGACAAAATTGGGGGTTTTCAGTGCTTTATTAACGAAATTTGCGATTTTTTCGTTCCAGATCGACAAAATTCGCGATTTTTTTGTGCTCAATCGACAAAATTCGAGATTTTTCGAAGGCCGATAAACAAAACTCGTGATTTTCCAATGTCCAGTTGATGATATTTTCGATTTTTCCGCACCCGATCTACGAAATTTGCGTTTTTTTCGCGCGGTAAACAAACAAAACAGGCGACTTTTCCGCAACCTATGAACAAAATTTGCAATTTTTTCAAGTATTGTAAAAAAAAATTTAGGTTTTTTTTTCCTTGCCCGATAAACAAAATTTGAGATTTTTCGCATCCAATCGACAAAATTCGTGATATTTTCCGTGCCTAATCAACAAAATTCGCGATTTTTTCTTATGCCCGATCGGCGAAATTTGCTACTTTTTATCGTAATTCCGTTTTCACAAGATTTACTGTATTTTGAAATTGTTTCATTAAATCATATGCCAAAAGTTGTGACCCCCCCCCTGGAGGTTGGGCTGGATCCGCCCTTGCTTGAGATGTCATAGGTGGCTTCGTCCAGTGCTTCGTCTCAACTACTCTACAGATCGAGCTATCGTTCAACGATTGTTTGACCTCCAATGGTCGATTTGTGGTGTCATATGAAACTGCCTTTATATGAATCTTCTAGCAGGAGCGCATATTTACTAGATATTCTATGATAAAAGATAAAATGTAACTGCAAGTAGGTCAGATGGAGAGAGAAGAATAGCCAGATTTCGAAGTGCCCCCAGGTTTAAATAAATAAAACGGAATTATCTCTAGTGTATCTCTCACGTACGCACACCTGCTGGAAAGTTATTTTCAACTAGAGTATAAAGAAAGAATAGAGAAGTATAGTGGCTGGGGGTGACACCAAAAATGTAACCCTAAACCCACTAGAACACAGCCACGATCTTTCGCAAAAAGAAAAAAATATTTAATAATCAATGGTGGATCTAAGGGGGGGGGCGATGGGGCGATCGCCCCCCTTCCTTGAGCCCAATAAAGAGTCTGAAAAACTATATTAGATGCCCACACGGGAAAAGGATTGGACTTAAACTCGAGACCGGCGCTGCCCGACTCGGGCCGCGTCATTTTTAAGTCACGGGACTGGGTCAGGCCTTTACATTTTCAGAACCGCGGCGGGTCGAGTCTTACTTTTTCCTATACAGCGGGATCGAGCCACACTTTTCTTTTCAGGGCGGGCCTGGCGTGGATTTCGTTCTTCCTTGAGATAAACACTCGGTCTGGGATCGAACCAGACTATACACAATAAAAAATTTGACTCTTTTGCTGCATCGTCACTCCATCACTTTTATAGAAAACGATTACTTTAGCCTATCATGGAGCATTCTCATGGGTCAAAAGAGATATATTCTATAAAAGCGGGGGAGTGACGCTGCAGCAAAAAAGTGAATTTTTTTACAGTGTAAGCAGGGAGAAGCAATTGCGGATGTAAAAAGGGGGGGGGCCGAAAGGGCGATCGTCCCCCCCCCTTGGGCCAATAAAAGTTTCCTAAAAAGACATGCATCCTCGCCGGAAATGAATTGAAGCCTAACTCGAGTGCGGCGCGGCCCACCCCGGGCCGCGCCTCTTTAGCTTCGTGAGGTTCGGGCTGGGTCAGGTCTTCTCACTTTCAGAATCGGGCCATATCGTGATCATTATTTTTCTGCAGATTTGGGTCAGGCTCAATAGCAGGTCTGAGAGGGCGATCGTCTTCACTTCTTGGGCTAATAAAATTTCCCACAAATAAATGCATCTTTGCAAGAAATGAGTTAGATCCTAACTAGAATCCGGCGCCCCCCTCCCCTCGGGCCGCGCCTTTTTAAGTTCGCGGGGCTCGGGCTGTGTCTGGTCTTACCGCATTCAGAACTCGGCCGTCATTTATTTCATACTATCATGATCATAATTTTTCTGCAGATTTGGGTTGGGCCCGACTTATTTTTCTTCCAGATCGAGTCTGGCCTGGAGTCATTCTTCTTAGATGTCTGCATTAGAGACGACACAGGTTCAGACTTAGCCCGTGTCCGATACGAGATCGTGTTCTGTTTTTAAGCTGGTCTACTGATTCGGACTCATTTTTTCTGAAATCTGAAAATTTTATTTATCGATGAATAGAAAAATGTAAAAAACTTTTTTCCCCTTAAAAATTAGTGCTTATTCCTTTTCAAATCAACGTCTTGCTATTTTGATAAAAATGAAAGTGAAGCACATTTTTTTTCTATTTTAGTATTTGAATGCTATTAAAAAAAAATAGATTTATGTTCAAGCATTGCCGACGCCGACGTTCCGGCGCCTACGAAAAAAGGCTGGAATAATGAATTTGTCTTTAGTTCGATTTTTGTTAGTGGCAGAGATTATTTTGCAATTGGATCGTTTATTATTATTATTATTTAGACATCTAACGCAAAAAGATTATTTTATTTTGCGGTTACCGAATAATTTAAATTTCTAGTGTATGCAACGTATACAAGTCGTAATCGCTTTTCATATGGAAATAACTGTAGTAATTATCATTTCTTTTGGGGATCTCTGCTAATGCCGTAGCGGTAAGTAAATGTATTTACCATATTCTTGCGATCGAGTAGTGTTTCCTCTGTTCCTAAAAAAGTATTGAACTTTAAAATTTTTAATTTGAGGTTATTTTCTGGGTCATGCCTATAACGAAGGCTTCTTATGAAGAATGAAATGGTTATAGTTAAAAATGTGCATTTTTTACAGAAAATTAAAAAATGTTGTTTGATTTGACAGATAATATTTTCTGACAGACAGTATTTCCTACAGGTTCCATGCATTTATTCATGAAACACACTTCATTAACATATCCATTGTCCATAATATTTTCTTACTGAAACAGAGACAAAATATGAGATGCGTAAGGTATATTTTTATTTTATACCAAACTGTTCTTTTGATAATATCAGGGATGAGATTTCCGCTTTTTTGGGCACTAGTATAATTTTAGAGAAAATGTTGTTCTCTTAAATCAGAAAAATGTTCCGATTAAGTAATATAGCATTTTCTCTAAAATTTTACTGGTGTACAAAAAAGCGGAAATCTCATCCCTGTAATATTAAATTTAATTTTTCGTTTAATAGCCTTTTTTTATATAAAAAATAGCTTTAAAATTATAATTACTTTCGGAACATTTTTTATAAGTGCAATTTTTTCTACTGTATAATTTCATTATCGGGCTTTTGCTCTTGGTGCCGCAAAATGTTTCTGGCTCAGGCGGGACCGGGCTGTGGAATAAGAACTCGAATTTATCTCTAGTCCTCACTGACCAAAATTTCCTTGGTCGGGGTTCGGCTCGGAATGAAAGTTAAATTTCGATCCGTGTCAGACTCAGCCTAGACGTATGCACGTGTCCGGGCCTGGCCGAGTCGGCGAAATGGTTCCGTATGGTTACATATAGCGAATTTTTTAACGGACCAGCAAAATTAGAATAATTTTTCCAACAGGCCGGGCCAATAAACAAAATAAACGGGCCGAGCCGTTAAAAAAATTGAAAGGCCATATGGGCCGAGCCCATAAAAAAAAAAAAAAAAAAAAAAAAAAAAAAAAAAAAAAAAATTAGAGGGCCCACTGTCCCTTTATAAAGATTTAAGCAAGAACGTTAAAATATGAGCTATTTTTAATTATATGGGTTTAATGAGAATAAGTATAAATGTGCGTCACCAGCCGATACTAGTTTGGCAACATCAATACAGAAATGTAACTTTTACAGTGTAGATCTCAGCATCGGAGAATTATATTGTGTGTAATCCGGGTTTAATATTTTTTTTTAGCAAGCTCGTACCGGTCCTAGATCAGGCTTGCATTGTTTTTCTACATATAGACGAGCCGGGCTGGAACTAGACTTAATTGTTCTCAAGATGTGTAGGACAGACAATATGCAGCGCCGTGCGAAAGAGGGGGGGGGGGCGAAGGATGCGGTCGGCCCGGGCGCGAAAATTTAGGGGGCGCCAAATTTATGCTACCAGCTTAATTTTTGGCCTGTTACAAGAAAAATTTGGGTCGGGGAGGGGGGCGCCACATTTTGCTTTGCCCCGGGCGCAGTTTTCTCTTCGCACGCATATGATTGCAGATTTTTCTACCTTCTCATGCTTTCGCTTCTAGAAATTCTATTCAAAACGATAATTTTCACAGTATTTTCTTAAACTGCTTATCAAAAAATGGATAACGCCATAGTTTCTGAATAAAAACACCTGCTAATCCTGCTAATGCGATCCACAACATAAACATTAGTTAACCCGACCAGCAGCAAAAAAAGGAAGTCAACCGGACCCAAACCCGACCCACAGCAAAAACTAGAAGTCAACCGGACCCAGACCCGACCCGCAGAAAAAAATAAAAGCACCATGACCCGCAGTGAAAAAATTAACCCCGACCCACACATTCAAGTCGAGTCTCCAAATTTCTAAAATCGCCCCCCCTCCCTCCTTGAGGACTCTCCAGATCCGCCCTTGCTAATAATACAGTTTTTATTAATTCATAATATAATGAAATGTTACTTTAGAATGCTTAAATATAAGCAGATCATTTTCATTAAGAGAATAAATGCAAGGCTGATGTCAAAAAAATTCAGCACATAATTTTTGTTTGGGCGGAATGAAGGCATTTAAATGCGCATCACATTTCAAGCCGATTTTACGGCATACTGCACCTCCTTCTATCTTTTACCTCCACGGCTACAGAACGAAAAGAAAAGAAAGGGAATAGGGAATACAAGGGAGAAATGGGGGAACTTTACGTGCTTCCTTTTAACACTGAGATTTGTTTGACATGGGGAAGTTATGACAAATAGCGATTTTAAATTGACTTTCGAAAAAATTGTTAGGAGGTTCTGTGTTTTATTAAAATGACAGCTTGTTAAATCGGCTAATGTCTGTTTCTGATACACCTCTGACACATTTTCCAGCGTTTGATAAAAACAGTAATTCTCCTGCTGAACCTATTGATTCTCAAGTTCCAGATGTGACGTTTGTTCCTGCAGCTCCTGCTTCACTTGTTCCTTTAAATACGCGTGAAAATCAACCTCTTTTGCAGAGGATGGATTCTGAACCTTGTGCTACATTTAATAATTTCCCTGATGATCCTCAGTTTACCAATATTATTCGAGATGCAGAACTAGCAATTCTAAATGACGTTCTACCTGAGCGAATATATCAGGGATCTAGTGGTAGTTATTTTGTAAAGAGTGTAGATGGTGTTGTAAGTATGTTAGATGATAAATTTAACTCAATATGTTTATGTTGTTTTATTTCTTTGATGTTATGATAAATGTCACTTTTTAATATAGAGGAGAGTGGGGTACAGTGGACCTAAATGCACAGTGAACCACACCTTATAATTTATTTATTTTTAAAGTTTTTCTTTTAGAATATTTGAATTCATTACTTGCAGTTGTCAAAATATGTTGTTAGCTCATAATGATCCATTTTTTCCTGGCTGGTTGTTTTGAACTAAAAGTAAAATTTTTTTATCATGGTACTTTTCTTTATTATTAATTAAAAGTTATAGGTAAATAAGAAAAAACAGCTTTTTTGCAAAGGTAAGGTACTTGTTTTTATTTAATATTAAAGTTAATATGCTTAAAAGAAAGCTTTAAATAACAATTTTATGAGAATGTATTGAACTTCAACATGGAGCACAGTAGACCATCCATTGTTGGGGTATAGTGCTCTGCAATCCACTCTTAGTCCAAGAGCCGACTGCACAAAACCCAAAGTCATCGAGCACAAGAAAAAATCCTTTATGTTATGGAAGAGTATCCTTTATATAAGGGAATCTAATGAGCCATGTCTGCCGGCAGTGAAGTAGTGCATAAGCCAAAATTTGATACCACTAGTGGTTGACTCATAGACATAGCATTATGTTTTCTTCTATTTAAATGTTCTGTTTATTCTTTAATGATTTCCAGTTATAAACATATTTATGTTTTCTTAGTCCATATTAACCGTTTGACTGCTACGCGGCGCAAAAGCGCTGCGATAGTTTATCTCGAAAACCGCGGCGCAGCGCTTTTGCGCTGCGAGTTCTTTATAATACAAAAAGAATTATTAAAATTGATTGATATTTGTCTAAATAACAGTGTTTTATATGACAACATTATTTTTTCCTTTAAAGAAATCAAAATATGTACCGCAATTTTCGTGCATTCTTGCAAAAATTGCTTAGCACTAAAACGGTTAATATATTTGTTAGGTAGTATTTTAATTTATGAAAGTAAAATTTAGTTGGCCAAAAAAAGTGGATAAGTTTTACTGTAATAATCACCAATTTTTTTCATCAATTTTTAAAATCATTATGCACATTGCATAATGTTTGGGAAAAAGTAAAAACAAAATAACAGTTATTGAATAACTTATATACAAGTAACACAATTTCTGTTAGGGATGTACTGAATATTCGGTATCTATTCGGTATTCGGCCATGTTACCGAATATTCGGTTAGGCCAAATATCAAACTATTCGGTTAAGCTGAATATTCGGCTTGGCCGAATATCAAAGTATTCGGCCGAATCGAATGCTTAATAAAGCCTTTTAAAACACATTTTTAAAAACTTTTAACAATTTCTGCTTTTAACTGTCAATTTATAAATATATTTAAAATAATTAGAAATAAAATCATATTTAAATAAAATAGAATGTTTTTACATTATTTATTTGCTGTTTGTAAAGTTTAACTTAAGAAAACTTGTGTTTTCATTTGTTGCATTAACAATAAAGAAGATACCATAACTATATTTTCAACTCGCATGCTTTGATTTCTGTAAAATATGATATGATGAGAAGGATGGAAAATGCCACCATTCATAAGTAAAGAACAATGAGCTAGGCATTCCTTTATTTAGAATTAAGTTGAAAGTATTTATACTTTTTATTGAAAAAAATCTGCCTTAAGTTATTTAAAAAGAACAAATATGAGACTGTACAGTTTTTCTTCAACTATTTTTTCATTATTTCTCTTTGATTTCAAAATGTTTGTTTTAATTCGTAGAAGAAATCATGATATTTAAGATTTTATTAATTGAAAAAGTCTCATAATTATGCTTCTTAAATAAAAAAAGGAAGAATTTTTTCAATAGTGAATGTTCTTATAAAAAGTTCTTGTTTATCAAAATATGTCTCTTTTATTAAATATTATGTAAAATTGTTTTAAAAAGTAACATTTTAATACTTTTAAACTTTGAAATATAAAAAGTATTTGGAAAGCCGAATATTCGGTTATTCGGCTGAATAGTTACTATTCGGCCCAACCATTACTATTCGGCTAGCCAAATATTCGGTATTCAGCTCAGCTGTTGGCCGAATATTCGGCATTCGGTATTTGGCCAAAATCACTATTCCCCCCAAGGGGATACCTTCTTTAGGTATTCACGGGCTTCACAACCCCGGGGCACCTGAGTGATCTTTCTCCTTTCCTTTTCCTCTTACTCCTCTGGTCTTCCTTTCCTCTTTGTTTCACTCTCATTGTGGTTTCCTCTTCGGAGGTGAGGGCAATTCTGCATGGGCCGATACATCCTGTATATCGACTCATGGAGAATTGTAAACCACCCACGTGTTGGCCGTGCGTGGCGACCCGTGTCCCTGGAAAGGGGGATCCTGGTAGTTGAGGGAAACCAACACACTGCTTTGGCCTCTGCTTCAGGTAGACGGGAGGTGCATATTGGTCCCGTATGCATCAATCGGCTGGTCAGCTGACTTTTGTCACTGGCTTTAGGGATCAAGTGAGCGAGCAATTACTAGTCATCTCGTTAAGGGTGGAGACTGACATAGGATTGTCTTGTGACCGTATAGACCCTGGTTAGCACTGGTGCACGAATGTGCATCCCCTTGTTGGGCTCGGGAGTGGGTGGTGCGGCCGGGGTCCGAATTCCTTTTTCACTTAATATGGATGGAAAAACTTCTCTTTCATCTATCTCTCTCCCATGTGGAGAGCAACAAATGTCAAAGAATTCCTCTTTTACTCGATTTTTCGTAATTAAACGCAATGATAGCCTCTCTGATAGCTCTTTCAAAAAAACTTCACCATTTGTTATAGCTAAAACCTTTCAATCTGTTCTTGGTGATGGCCATTCCCTCAAAAAATTACAGTCTGGGGATTTACTGGTTGAAGTTTCTACAGCCAACCAGTCACAATTTTTGTCCAATAGTAATACAATAGGCACCTTTTCTGTATCTGTTAAAGCACATCCAACCTTAAATTCTTGTCGTGGTGTAATATCTGAACCAGATCTGTTATTTTCCCCAAAAGAAGAACTTCTAACTAACTTAAAGGATCAAAATGTCGTAGATGTCCGCCGTATCACTATCCGTAGAAATGGTCAGATAATTCCTACTAAACATATAATATTAACCTTCAATAGCCATATTTTACCTACTAGAATTAAAGCAGGCTATTTAAATTGTCCAGTCCGACCTTATATCCCTAATCCGATCCGTTGTTTTAAATGCCAGCGTTATGGCCATACCAATACTAATGGCCAATGTCGTGGCACTGTTACCTGTGCACATTGTGCAGAAGTTGGCCACGACAGTAAAACTTGTGAAAAACAGGAACGCTGCGCAAATTGCAAAGGTGATCATACATCATATTCTCGCTCCTGTCCTATTTGGAACCGTGAAAAAGAGATCATTACTATAAAAATAACCCAAAACCTTCCTTACCCTGAAGCTCGTAAAATTGTAGAATCGAGAACCCCATCTGTTGGAGTTTCTTTCTCTAGCTTACTTAAGCAACAAACAAAACCTGTAAGACACATTAGTACCCAGACTGAAGCTCCTTTTAAGAACAGTTCTCCTGAAAAAACATCTACTCCTATAAAGAAAAAGACCCGTGATGCCCACGCTACTGCTGTTACCAGAGTGTTGCCAAAATTAGTGCTTTGGAAACCGTCATCAGAAACTGTGAAAATTGAATATTGGACTAGTCAAGCACAGAAATCAAGCCAATCAAAAAATATAATCAAACCTGAGAATGGAAAAACACCTGATTCATCTGCATCAAATTCCCACAAACCCAAAACTAATCTAACTGTAAAACCTACCCAGAAAACAAAAGAGAATAAAACTATTTGGGGTTCTTCACAGTGGCAAACTGTGAAGAATAAACAGAGAAAATCATGTCATAGCCCATCTACAGCTAATCTCAAAGATCCAAGGCAGATGAATCAGTACGTGGAGGAGGCTATGGAGTCGGCATCTTACGACTCGAGTGATGATGATGAAAATGTTACTTTTGAAGAATATAGACCTCAGTGATTTTACCCTTTTAAATTGTTTTTATATATTTTTGTGCTTCTTTTTAGACATTGTTTGATTTTAACTTTGACATTTGGAGACAGATTTTAATCCTAACTTGACTTTCCAATTATGACAAATACTAGGACAGCCTTTTAATGCTATTTTTACATTTTAACTTTTACATTTTAAGCTGTATTACGTTTTTTTTAACTTTTTGTTCTCACCTTGTTCTTGGCGCAGCATGTCCCTAAAGGGATTTTGCGCCATAAAACCCTAATCAACCAACCAATCAAAATCACTATTCGGTGCATCCCTAATTCCTATGCAGCCTGACTTAAAAAGGTGTGGGTATATTAGTGTATAATTTTACAAATAATTTTGTATAGCTGTGTTAAAACATTTATTGATCTATTTATGCAACTAAAAAGAGGGCATCTAATTAGTTTTTATCACAGTTTTTATTAACGAAAAATAATTTTTGTCTTATTTATGCATGTGTTCACATGTGCTCCAGGTATGTTCACAACTACATTTTTACCGGGATGCATGTGAACAAATTTTGACTATTTTTGATGATATAAGTTAGAAATTCTTGATAAAAGCATTCAAAAATTTCACCAAAAGAACAAACAAAGTGTAAATATTCATATAAATTCATTTTTGTTTCAATAGCTCATAATTTTGTGAAATAGTCAAAATGTAAAAATTGTTGACGTGTGACTCCCTCTCCCTTATATAGACACATATATAATCAATTTATTCTTATTTTTTTTTTACACACGTCTAAAATATCAATTTCATTTATCATTCATATTTTTATGCTTCTTTACAGTTTTTTTTTTAAATTTATCATGAACATTGCTTATCTATATATATTCGTATATTTTTGTCTTTTCAGAAAATAGGAGTATTCAAGCCAAAAGATGAAGAGCCTTATGGTCGATTGAATCCAAAGTGGACCAAATGGATGCATAAACTGTGTTGTCCTTGTTGCTTTGGGAGAAGTTGCTTAGTTCCAAACCAAGGCTATTTATCAGAGGCCGGAGCATCTCTAGTTGATCAGAAATTGCAACTTAATATTGTGCCAAAAACTAAGGTTTGAGTGAATGAATTTACTTGTGTATTTTTTTATATTAGTTTTATTCTTGAATATAATTTTTAATGAAGTGAAAATAATCTGATATTTTTTGAAGGAAGAAATGCAACTTTTATAGTTTTATTATTCATTATAATTAGCACTTAAGAAAATCTTTTTAAATACATGTGTTTTTAGTTAAAACAGGAAACTAAACTAAGAATTCAAATGAATTTTTAATGGAATTTTGATTAACTTTTCAAATTTAGTCAATTTTTAACAAAGAGTTGTATTTATGCTGAACCTTTTACAAGGTCGCAATTTTAAATGATTAAAATTGATTTTGACCAGGACACTGGTTAAAAATGGTTTAAACCGTCCAAAAGTGGTCAGAAATTTTCAAAATTTTTAAAAATCTTAATGATTAATTTTTCTTTGCTATTAAAAATAACTTAATAAGTAATAAAAGTAACTGTGAAGTTAAAAAACAAAAAATACACACATTAGATAATGAGGTTCATTAGTAAAATATGCTTATGCAATATAATAAGAAAGATAGAAATTCAAAAATGGACCCTGCAATTGTAAAAATATAAACCAATTGCATAAAAACATAAAATATGTGTTTCAGTTAAATATACAAGTTGTGGGAATACAGAATTAACTTATGAGTAACATAAATAACTATAAATGTTGTGGAATACACAAAGAAATAGTCTGGAGCTTTTATGAACAGTTAAATGAAAATTCTACCAGTATAAAGTAGTAATGTACAATCTTTTTGCCTGAAAATTGTTTGCCACCAGAGTATTTTAAAAGTGACGTTTGTTTTATTTATTAGCAAAATTTCTGTCATTATTATAAAGAAAATTATTCTACATAAAAATAGTGGTATATCTTTGTGACTCGTGGGCTGCAGTTGTACACCCCATTTAAAGATTTCAAGTTAGAAATGGAACCATCCATAAATGATGTAACACATTTTTCCAGTATTTTTTACCCCCCTCCCCCTTTGTCACAAAGTGTTACACTTCATTATACCCCCTCACCCATCCTGTTGTCACATGTCATTTTATATTACATAAACATATAAACAAAGCACTATGTATTTCAAATTTTATTTTTAAACTTTAACTATCTGTTTTAACAACATCTGTGAGCATAACAAAAAAATGATAAAGTTGTAAAAGTCCAAGACTGGTACATTTTATATTTGAAGACGCTGTTGTAAGCCCATTCATTATTATTGTGACCATTAGAGTAAATTTTCAGAAATACTTTCAATTATTTTATTATCAAGGTAAAAATTTATATGATTAATTAAATGTTCCACTCATGAAATAAATCTAATTGTAACATAAAGTAGGGATGGGACGAATATTCGGCCACTATTCGGTATTCGGCCCTTTTGCTGAATATTGAAGGCTTGTTGACCGAATACTTCAGCCGAATACCTGTAGCCGAATATTGCTAAAATCTGGCCGAATAGTGAAAGATATTTTGCTAAATAAATTTAGGATTTAATGAATTTCATTTTTTGCAATTTTTTTTCTCTAATCCAAATTGGCTACTTCATTTATGAAGTCATTCTCATTCTTACCTTTCAAAGTATACAGTTATTTGATTACTAAAAATTGTAGAGCCTTTTTGTATTTCCTATAAAAGTTAGTGATATTTTAGAAAATGTTGCCCAAGTTGGAGATTTAATTGTACGGGAAATGTCTTCATTAGAGAATGATATGACATATTACAATTCAAGATATAAAAACATTTATAGAAAAAAAAAAGATAAACACTGCCTTATTCTAAAACGCCTGAATATTTATTAATGTCTGCAAATTCCATTATGAAGATGGTTTTATAAATATTTAAACATAAATTCTAAATACTGAATAAAATAATTTTTTTATTCTATATTTTTCACTTTTAAATAATTATTTACATAATTACTGACTTAAATATATAATATTATTATGTATATATTTTTAATTTATATCTTCCTTCATTCATGTTGTTATCAATTTCTGTTTATCCTTTTAATGCTTGTTGAATAAATGGAATATTGAAGTTGAAAATTGTATGTGCCGATTCAAATGTCAAAGATTTTGTTAACATATGTATTCTACTATAAGCATAACCTTTTGCTTTAATGCAATTTGTAATTTAAAGCATGGCAACTGTTTTCAGAACAGTCTCATTCTTATGAATTTGCTTATCATTAGGGCAGGGTTGGCAAGTTTCTTCCACAGTGGAAAAAACCGGCCGGAAGAAATAGGTTTCTTCCAAGTGGAAGAAATGGAAGAAACTGTTGTTCTTCTAGAATTTACCATATGTTTCCAATTTTGTAAGATATAATAAATACCTTCTTCCTATAATCTTATATGAATTATATCCATTCGACCAAAACAAATTAAATACAGTAGACTCCCTCAAATCCACACTCCTAAAATCCGCAACTCTCTAAAATCCGCACATATTTTATGGATGTAAACAATGAAACATTTAGTTCAGATGTAGGTGCAAAATTTCAGTTTTTTAGTTTTGTATCAATTCCATATATTTTTTAATTTGTAATTTTTGTTAATGTTATTGAATTCATGTTTTTTCATGAAGAAATAATAATTTATTTCTGAAAAAATAAAGATATTGGTGATATCATTGGTAATCACAATCTTACCAAATATATTTATGTATTAATCAAGCTTTTTTATTTATTTAGTCTGGCTAAACCCTAAATAAAGCTTCATTATTTTATGATCTTGATGTGAATTAGTAATGTACTTTTATGAGGCAAGTTTCATTGAATAATTTAAGAAAAACACATTTCATCTTTATAATGAATATTTAATTGTACATTATTGATTATTAATTTGACCTTTGCTTTTAGCATTTTTAGCATTTTAAAAACTATCTACATTTTTATTATTTTAGTTTATTACTTATTTTAATATTTTAGCATATTGTAAGCATTCATTATACTTTTGATTTCATTATTAATTACATTCAAATTACTTTTAAAAAAATGTAAACAAAGCAATGACCAGAAATCTGCAAAATTCTAAAATCCGCAAAACCTCTGGTCCCAAGCTGTGCAGATTTGAGGGAGTCTACTGTATATATGTTAAATTAATAATTACATCAGTTTTTTAGCCAAGATCACACGCAACCCCTATCTAAAGATCTTCAACCATTGGCTAAAAGTGAAAAGAAATTTTATCCAAAATTAAAATACACAAAATTAATTAAATGTTATTCATTTCAATTTAACTAACATATTTTTTTATTATTTAAATTTCTGAGACTAGTAGTAAATAGTAGGGATTCTTTACCAATGGAGAATGAAAGCCATTTAAATAAAAACTTTTAATTTACATCAATTTTATTAATGTAAGTAATACACAATAATTACTGTAATATTAAAAGTTTAATATTAAATTTTTAATATTACTGTATTAAACAGAGATTGATCAAAAGTATGGTTTCATTTTCGGCCCAAAATCAGAGTTTTGCCAAAAATGTGGCTGAAGATTCACCTTGACTGAAATTCTCAGTATTCCAAAATTCTTGTTTCTTCCTTCAGAAATTTTCAACATTATTCATTGATTTGAACTATATAAGTTTTAATGAGTGTATTGCAATGAACTTCGTTGTTTATAATTATCAGTCATGAATTAGCAATCGTCTTATTGAAAATTTTTAGTTTAAACTGCATTAGTGTTTCAAATATTCTTTGAGAAAGTTCTAGAATAATAAATGATCATTTACAAAAATTATTATAGGAGAAAAATCAAGATGTGTATATTTAAAACTAAAATATTTTTTAATTAAATGAAATTCCTATAATTAGAAAATCTTCCTGTGTCATGGATGAATTAATTATGTATTATTGTATATGAAAATAATTTTTTTTGGATAATTAACAATTGTGCATAATTAATAAGTACTATACATATAATTAATTTACATTTATGTATGCGTATGTATTAATAACTTTAAAACATACAATTTAATTATTTTTTTTTTATGTTTTCATTTTTGGCTGAAACTTTGAATTTTCTGAAAATTGGTTTTGGCCTTAAAAACCTGTATTTGTCTATCCTAGTATTAAAAAAAAATCATTAAAATTCAAATTTTTCTTAGTACAATGCCACATACTAAGCAAAAAAGTTTTTTAGCAGTAGGATGCTGCAATCAGTTTCTCAGCTTAAATTTGATGAATGCAAAAAATGATTTTTTTTTCCCCCAAGTTCTACACTTCAAAATAGTTTAAAAGCATTTTTACATACCCATAGATATTTTTAGAACACTACAGCATTGAGATATTCATGCTAGATGTTAGTATAAATAATTACAAATTTATTTACTGTGCTGCACAATTTAAAATAAGACATTTTTATACATAAATAATGTATTTTTATATGAAAAATAAACAATTTGTAGTGGTTTTTTTCCTCTCTTTTTACATAAATAGTGTAATTAATAATAAAAAAACATCCTTCTACCTCTAGAGTAGTAAAAATCCATCACCTGAAAATGTCTCCTGAATCTGAAGTTTGTTATAAAAAAAATAAATTATCTTTGCAAAAAAAAATTAATAATTAAATTTTCCAATTTAGATTTTATGTAATTATACTTTAATATCTAAATTTTCCAATTTAGATTTCATGTAATTATACTTTAATTCTTTTATATAGATAATATATTTTAACTTTGAGCATTTGTTTTGGTTTCTGGTAGTTTCTTCCATTTCTTCCAGTTTCTTCCGGTTTTTTCCAGTTTCTTCCACTGTCCTGGAAGAAATAGGTTTCTTCCGGAAGAAACCCAACCCTGCATTAGGGACACAAACTCTAAATGATCAAATTTACTTCATTAACAGTTATTTCAGAAAATCTTGTAAGTTCTGAGAGAAAGAGATTAAGAATATTATTAATTTTGAATGCAAGAAAGGGTAGAAGTATCATTTGATAGTAAAAGTGAAGTACATTCTTCATGTTTTAATGGAAATATCTTATCATCCTGACTTACAGAAAATCAATTTGATGTTTGTGCATATGATATCTTAATGTACATTAAGATAAAAGAATATAATGCAATTTCATTATTTTTTTGTGTTAAAATAAGTGTTTCAAATTCAAAAATACATTTAAAAGCAAATTTAAGAGTAATAATTATTAATGAGCTTCTATTTTTAAAATTATATGTAATCAGAATTTATTTTCTTTATTGGAAAAAAAAGTTGGTATTCGGTCTAAAATTTGGCCGAATATTCGGTATTCGGCTATTCGGCCAAATCACTATTCGTGCCATCCCTAACATAAAGCATTTTATTTGTTTATATAATAACATAACACTATTATATAATAACAATAAATCAAAATTTTGTTACAAATTGGACATATTATATGCCAGTGGAACACAATTGTATCTAATCAGTTATATCAATTTTATCCTTTTGTATTTTATAATAAAATAATTGGAAGGTTTTCTGAAAATTTGTTCTAACAGTAACAAGAATTACATTTGACGTTACCATAGATTATAGAAACATTAATTGAACCATCATTTAATAATCCAGGCTATTATGTTTTTGGAAAATAGACTTTTAACATTTATATTGTAAAAGGGGTGAGAATGAGAGTTGAAAAAAATGGAGCCTAAAAATACCTTCATTTACACCTAAGCTTGATTCATTGTTGAAATTCTCAATTATTTATTAATTTACATTTTATGTTAAAAAAAAAAAAAGACATTTTTTTATGACTTACATAATTTTGTTTTCCATAGTACTTCATTACCTATTTATCTATTAAGCAAATTTTTGGTTATTAAGACTGGCTGAACTTGAAGTAAAATTCCCTTACTTTATGATTTTTTATCTAAATTAATAGAGCATCTTTATGAGGAAAATTTCATTGAATAAATTAATTAATTAATTTCATTCATTAAATTTTTTATCTTTATTATGCATATTTAATTATATATTATTAATTATTTATATGTCCTTTATTTTTAATAATTGAATTATTTTTGAAATTACCATATTTTTTATTAGTTTAGTATTTTACTTAAACTTTTTAATATTTTACTATATTGCAAGCATTCATCAAAATTTTGTTTGCAGTATTACATTAAAATTAAAATTCAAAAAATCTAAACAAAGGGATGACCAAAAAAACTGCAAAACGTCTGGTCCCAAGCTGTGCAGATTTGAGGGAGTTTACTGTATATATGTATCAAGACTTATTGCTGTAGCATATTATTTGTCAATTACAATATTAAATAAGATAAAATTCTCTACAACTTTCATACTTACAACTGTTTTATACACTCAGTAGTAAGCACAGTACATCATTTGAAAAATAAGACAATTGCTTAATTTTTTTAAAAACCATGAAATATGTATTTCGGCCCCAATTATTTAAATGTTTCCCACAGATTTAATTGTGAGTTATATATTGCTAGCGGTAAATTATATATTATCTGGGCCGAAACTAGCAAATTTGCATCCAGGACATTTATGGATTTTGCCGCTTCTCCTCCCTGTCAAATATTGATTTATTAAAACATTGAAAACTGAAAGGAACTGAATTATATTCCACTTTAAACAGGTTTCTATCTTAGCAAGTATAATTGTTGACATTCTTTCTTTTGAAAATATATAACTTTTTCTTTAAAGACTGGATTCTGTATAAACAGATTTCATTCTAAAAAAATTACAGTAGTTTTGTATTAAAATTGAGGTGTTTAAAGTCACAGTGACATAAATCATGAGAGTAAATTAGTCACACAGACATTCACAAGGTAATATTAAACCTATGGGAGCATTCTTTACATATGGTCACCTGAGAATAAGATGGTTCTATCTGGCCAAAAATGAATTTCGAGTTAGAAGACTTTGAAAATCAGCATGCTGTGTACATACAGCTATTAAAGTTTGCAAAAATTTTTTTGCATTAATAGGTTCATATGTAGGTATAGACAGTAATTTTACAAAATCAAAATTTTTAAATAACATTTTCATGGATTTTTTTGCATTTAAAAAAAATGATAGAACCATATTATTTTCAAACGTCGTATTATCCTGAGAATAAGATGGTTCTATCATGAAAAAAGCATATTTTTCTTAATTGGTGTAATTTTTTGTAGTTTATCAAAGTGAAATTTCGTTGATTTATTCGAATAAACTTCAGAGGATAGTAAAATATTTATTACTATCTATATTGTAGCACAATAACAGCAAATTGCCTCTTCCACATATTCATACCAATTAAACCATCTTCACAAAACTGACGAATATACCTAAGTTAAATATATTATTTAACTGTACATAAACTAGCTTAAATACTTAATTTTATTAAATAGGAACCCAGCAGTTTTTCTTTTTTAGCGTGCTATTTCAGTGGAGGTGTATCAAAATTAATACAAAAAATTGTGATTATGCAGTTGAAACCTTGAAAATCCGGGACCGCGGCGATTCCAGATTTTCCGGATTTTGGAGATTTATTAAAAAATCTTTTTTTATGGCTATATAATAACAAACAAAAAATTCAATTTTTTCTCCCAGTGCAAACAAATAACGATTCTTCCGATACTACATTTTTTAAAGTTTTAGTGACTTTTATTTTTATTTACTTATTTGAAATTTTACTATATCATTTCATAAATAAGCCACGGTAATATATATATATACCGTAAAATACCGTTAATCCGTCCCCCCTCCCAAACGTGATGAAAAATCGTACAATAGTTAGAGGCAGGCGCTTACACGGGATTTTTCCACGATCGTTCAAGAATGAGTCAGATTACAGGAGATTACAGCAGATTACAGGAATGAGTCATGATGAAATGAATGAATCATGAATTTTGATACTTGAAAAAATTTGGGTTTAAAAAAAACGTAAATTTTGTTGAAAAAACGCAGACAAAAGGAGAAATTTGTAAAAAAAAGCCAAAACAAGCATGAAATTAATTAAAAAATCTCAAAATCGCACATTTCATCAAAGATTCATGATTCATTCATTTCAGCATGATTCATCCGTTTTCAGCGATTTTTTTTTTTTTTTTTGAGAAGAAGGGCGTTTTCTCGGGATTTTTTGAAAATTTCAAATTTTTTATAAAGTGGGGAGGGGGCATTTGATCAGGAAGGACGGATTAACGGGATTTTACGGTAGTTATCAGAATTTAACTGCAATTGATGAAAATTACAGCTATGTCTTATTTTAAAAATTAATAAAACTGAAATCGGAAAAATGTCCGGATTTTAGAGATTTCCGGAATTTGGAGGTCCGGATTTTCGAGGTTCAACTGTATTGCTAAATGAAATTGAAATGTATTATAAATGAAATTTTTTGTATTACAGTCAGGTATACTCTTGATCTAAAGAAAAGACTTTGCATGTCTAAGGAAAAAACTTTCTTGTTCTTTTTAAAACAACAAAATCAGTTCGATACTTTTTTATTAGTCGAAATTTGGAATATTCCATAAACCATGGTTTATTTTATATTACAGTTATGTTAATTTCATATTTTGAAAATATAACCTTTCATCTCTTGTAAACTACTTTGGCATGGCTCTGCAGGTATTTTATTTCATCTTTGTTAATACAATCCTTCTTTCTGTGTGCTACTTTAGTTTTTGGTAAAGTCCTTTGTGGATATGATGTTGATACTCCTAGTCGTTTGTAGGGGCTCCTTTGCAAATTCACCACTGTGAAATTCTGTTCACAACAGTTGCTTGTCTTAAACTCAATATTATAAAGAAGTTTTGTGAATTAAATTGTATCACCTTGGTCTAAGGAACAAGATTATAGGCAAATTTTTGTTGCCGAGTGGAAATCTAAAAACTGTTATGATTTCACTCTATTGTTGTAAATGAATTACTGCAATTTATTTTCAGCAACAGACGTATAAATGAAGGTGGCGAAAAATATTCTGCTACATTCATTGCTATTTCTATTTGGCTCTTAATATTATTTACTTCTTGCACACATGAAGGTGTACAATATCTTAGAGTAATATCCATAATATGTGGATGCGATTGTATCAGTATTGCAATTGTATAAGATATCATTTGGTTTCTATTCTGATGAACACAACTGTCACAGCATAAAATTAAATATTAGCATGTGGATAGTCTGTCAGTATCTTCCGGACAGTCATTGATACAGTTGAGCTTATGTCACTCCCATCTATGACTGACATGTCGTCTGTCCACAGACAACAATACGTTTTCTTTTCTTTCTTCCATGTTCCATGAGCTGTAATTTTATACAAGTTAAATTTCTTTATAGAAAAAGTTGCTGACATCACTTTTGGGACATATTATAACTTTTCTAATACGAAGCAAATGCTTATCAGGAGAATTTCTGTCATCATTTCTGACATTTTTGGTGAATTCAACTTCTTTTTTGTGCAGAACATATTTAAATTGCATGTCAATATTAATTTCTCCCTGGGTTTCAGCATATTTATACTCCTCACAGTAAACACACTTATCTTTCTTTGTTTTATCGAATTCTATGTTGAACAGCATATCAAATATGTACCTATACATGAAGGTTTCACTGGCTCTACATTGCTTTGTCTGCATTTCTGAAAGTACAAGTCATACATTTTCTATAAGTTAAGCCCTGGTTCTAAGTACGTTTTTTTAGTGTTTGCTCTCTTGTAGTGTAACTCAACCTTGGGAAAACTTTCAATATGAGCTTTAATTTGTTCTTGATATTATTTGAGATTATTCTGCTTGGAAATTTACCTCGGGTATTTTGTTCGCGGCTGGAGACAAGGTATTGCCAATAGGATGTACATAACGGCACTTATAACTTTCGAAAAACCTATTGTCCTTCTATCAATTGGATTTGTAGGAATTATTTTTACTGATTTTTTTAAAATTGTTTGAGCATCAAGGATATCTAGAGTTGGTGCTTCATATAAACTGCCATCCATTCTTCCCACAGGATTTTCTAAATCTAAATGAATTAGGATTAGTCCTTCATCCTTGCTTGGATCAGGTCCATTAATAAAATTAAACACAATCCGTTTTGCATATTGACATACTAAAAAACATATTTAAAAGGATTTTTACTTATAAAAATTTCCTCTATATTTTACCGAAAAATGATTTAATTATCGAAATAATATATTCTTCCATACAAGAAATAAAAGATTGCCAGTTTTCATTATATAATTGTAAAATAGAATAATAATATCTTATATGCTGTCTGCGATTACTTTGCAATAGAACTCTCTTATTCTGACTGCTTTCAACAATTTCTGATGGAACTATATTATTTTGTTTTGCAAGCAGATGTAAATTATATATATTGAAATTTTAATGCAGAAATGCATTCATTTGTACAAATAGAACATTCCTATGCCAAAAAGTCAATTTTTTTCAAAAAGTCAGTTAGAACCTTATTATTCTCAGGTGACGATATATCTTGCTTACATTTTATTACTTTAATTTTTTGTCATGGGATTTCCGAGATTAATATCCAATGTTGTGCTTTTGTATTTTTTTCTTTTTTGGTCATATTGCTTACTTCATTGTGTAGAAAAAGTGGAGTTGAATGAAATGGGTGGTCAATGTTAAAACAAAAATGTTTATCTGGTCTACAATCCTAAATTGGTATTTCATTTGATAAATGGTATCACTGTGATCATTAAACAAATTTAGTTTCAAAATAATATATATTATAGAGGATTGGAATATTTCACAATGTGCATTTTTCAATAACCAAAGTCAGTTTTCTGTTTGAGCTTTAAAGCAATTAATAGATAATCTCAAAGTTTTATTTGTTTTTGCATGCTAAAATGATGTATCTTCAGCGGTAGAATTGACATAAAGAAGTCATTGGTCCCAAAGACCAGTAAGCATAAGAATTTAGTAGCTCACAGTCATCCTCACTGGCCCACTACATAAAATTCTGTTCAGTCCCTTTAACCCTTCGATTACCCCCCCCCCCCCCTATCCCTTGTAGAATATAAACCAAATTTCCTTTGAAGTTATCCCAAATTTTCAGCATAATAAACTGTACAGTTATAATTTGCTAAAAATTACAGTACATAAAAAACTATAAAAGTATTAAATATTATTTCAACTAACTAGGGCTTAATGCAATTTTATTTTATTTTTTAAATAAAATAAAACTATGTGATTTATGTTTGGTTATGGGTTTTTTCAAGGATGGGAAAGTTTAGGTTTGCCTGTCCGAAAAGGGGGTAGGGCAAAGTTACTGGTCCTGCAGACCACTAAATTTTTCAAGTTAGTTGTCCGGTTGAATTTTTTGTGGTCTCGGACCAGCAGACCACCAAGGATTTCGAATGCTGATCTTGCTATATTTATTGATACAAGTCGCAAACATACTGACAAAATTTATTAAAATTAATCTGAAAATGGTAATTTCAATGTTATTGACAGAATTTTTTAACAAGAGATTATACATAGCCTTAATTCATAAAACAATCTATTATCTTTTTTAGCTATTTCATAAGATAAAAGTATTTCTTACATAAAATATATTTGAATCCCCTCTTTTATATTAAAATACAATGCAATGTTCACTATTCTTAAAGCAGTAAAACATTAAAACATGTGTTATCAATAATTGGTAAATAAAATATACCATTGTTGTGGGGAATAAAATGTTTTTTGTAAATTTCCATACTTATCCAATTGATCCCTGGAAAAATATGTATGCATTATAGTAAGTTACTAAATATTGAAGTACTCTTTTAAACAATGTCTTAAAATTAACATTATATACCCTTAAAATTACTGTCTAAATATAAAAATTGTCTTATTCAACTATACTCTGTCTTACTTGTGAAACTGTATAAATCTATTGAATATAAAATGTCTGCTGATATAAGGCATGGGTATACAAATAATAGATAATTTACTGCTGCTAACTTTTAGAAGTTGATATGTATTATTAAATCCATGGAGAGCATTCAAATAATTGAGACAAAGCTACATTTTTCATTTTTTTAAAAAAAAATTGGAAAAAAAAAAAGTCTTAAATGACATATTGCAGTTGCTATTGAGTGTAATAAAAAGAGAATTTTGCCCTCTTTAGGATTGTAATTGACAAATAATATGCTATGACAACAAATCTTGATAAAGTTAAAAAAGGTCCCAAAATTTTGTATGTTTTTTGGCCATAAATTTTTTTTTTCTTTGAGATATTTTGTCGGAAAACTTTGTCTTTCCATACTGGTATTAGCATAAATAAGTTTTAAAAATTAAATCTTCTACCTGATCTTTTGCAAGGTAAAATGTACATTTTTTCTGGACTATATTACCACCGCACTATTTTTTCAGGGTTTGAAATTGCAGTGTGGGTAAAAAATATTCTTAGGCTATATTGGTAGAATCAGAGACTAGATATCTGTATTGAGATGTATTGTCAGAATGAATGCTTGAATATTTTTATTATAATAATTAAAAAATATCAGTATTTGGTGCTATATTGATAAATAATCCATCCGTAATTGTTGCTTATGTAATTTGCCAAAATTTAGCATTGCATAGCATTTTTGAATTTTATACTGTTTTGTCAATTTTTTATGGTTTAATTTTTTGTTTTTTTAGGTTGTGAGATTAACCAGTGAGACATTTAATTACTCTGCTATAGACAGAGCAAAATCAAGAACAAAAAGAAATATGGTTCAAAGATTTCCTAGATTTCCACTACATTTTAACAGAATCAGCTTACCTCCTAAGGTATATTTTATTTCTAAGAGGAGTTTATTAATTCAACCAATTAACAGCTCTGGGTATAATCATATGGATACTATTAATAGGTATAGAAAAGCATCAGTAGATGGTACTATTTACATCATATGTTAACATGTTCATTGACATGCTGAAAGTTCGAATTGGTCATCCCAACAAAATTATATCCCTTCCATATTGGCCAATATAAATATTACATGCCATTTCACTGTGGCTGCTATACTATTCTACTTAGAAACTTGATAGTGAGATACATGCAATAATGCGTGATTGGCCATTTGGTAAGAACTTTCATCATGCAATGTCATGTGACTGGCAATTAACATGTTAAAGGAGTGGTTCATTTAAAAATATACTAATTTTTAATTTTAGGTATATTAAATCTTTTTGCTGCCTCCCTTTCCCTAACAGCACTTTTGTGTTAAGAAATAAATTTTATGAAATTTTCTTGTTTGACTCTTTTTACTGAAATTTTAATTGCTTTATCAGGGTTGCTGAACTGTTCATACATTATTAAAAGTCTTATTAATATCTTTGTGCCACTTATATAAGGAAGATGTGATACAATAGTTTGTAATTTATTTTATGTTTTTGCTGTAAGGTGACAGCAGTAGAAAACGTTGCTCTTTAATTTCATTATTTTCATCAGGATTATAGTTTTTTTATTTCACACTGCAAAAAAGTTAACATGTTAACACACTTTTTGACATTATATCTAAAATGTAGAAACAACTAGGTAGACATTGTTTGCAAGCAGCATAATAGAGATCATAAAGAATGTCATTTTACTCAGGTAGTATATTTTCTATGAATTATCACATCTTAGAGTAGAATTACAAAGGATTTTGATAGTTCTATGATAATTATTTTAGCAGATAGTAGATTGTGTTTAACTTTGATAACAATAATAGCAGTGTTATCTGGATTAAAATTAGCTCTAAGTAAACAATTGCAAAATGGTGTGAAACCACAACAGAAAGGGCTAGGAAGGAATAAAATAAACTATAAAAATTTTGAAGAGTAATTAATGGATAATTCCTAGTTGCTATTTAAGTTTTGATTTATAATATTTTTAAATGTTGTATTATTTTGTCAAACTATTAGAAAAAATTGATTTTTTTAATACAATTGTAATCTTTTTTTTTTGGGGGGGGGGGATGATTAATATAAAATCATAAAATTTATTTCATAAAATTTTTTTAAAGAAAATATTTTAAATTTAATGTGCAGACTTGAGTCATGTAATTTTGTATTTATATTGTCTGAAACTATAAGAGAGAATTTATTTTTTATACTATTACTATTACAGTAGAACCCCGATAATCCGGATCGGGTTTTTCGCTTTTTTTTCAAGTTTGAGAAGCAATTGGCTAATTTCTTTAACATTAACTTGTTGAATAGTCGTATTCTGAATAATAAAACAAAAACTTTTTCGCCAATCACTTCTCAAAGTTGAAAAAAAATGAAAAAACCAATCCGGATTATCGGGGTTCTACTGTATTTTTTTATGCATATATTTTGGTTGTTGTTAAATATTTAATATTTTCCTATTAATATGCAATTATAAAATTTATTCCACAAAACTTTTAAAAGGAATCTTTAAAAAAATTAATGTTCATACTTTGGACATCAATAGAAACAAAATGTCTTTTGTACTGGTCAAGGCTGTGTCAGTTTTAACTTCTAGCAAAAAATTGTTAGCCATGGTATTCTCATCAAAATATATCTATAATATGCATGTAAAGTATATAAATGTTGAAGACAGTTTTCTTTTTATTATTTCATATCACTGTGCCAGTGCAATGGCTAAATTAAAGTTGTAAATTTATTTATTTATTTATTCCACAATTGGTATTTTATTATTTCTTTATTCTCCAATTGCACAATTTTTTATATAATTCCATTTTTTTTTTTTTTTTTTTTTTTTTTTTTTTTTCTCATTTCAATTTCTATTTAACAAATAATTTTTAGTCATATGTTTTAACATAATGTGAGTATGCTACGTCAAAAGCCTATTCAAATCTTTTTATTAATATTTCTTTCATTGTGTGTTTCATATGTGGATGAAAAGGATGTTTTCAACAAAAATAATATCCATGACTATATTTTAAAAAATATATAATATTCTTGGAAGTCATTGACTGGAGAGAAGATAAAACGTGTTTGTCAAATTCTTTTATTATTGTCACTTGTTACAAAGTGACAGAAATTCTACATCTGTCTCAGTTCGGTAATATATCCCATATTTTGCCCTATAACCAGGCTGGGTCAACAAAATGAGCACAAACTTTCAAATGGGCTGATAGAATCTAAAATTGTAAGGACTAAAATTATGAAAACATTTGAAATTGTCGTATTAGTAAAGTTTTGTTTTAATCAACTGAGACATATAAACAGTGCACAAAGAAGCTAGATATGACAAAAGTTAAGCAGTATCAGAAGTTTAAGTTACAAGAAAGGGTCATTTACTCACTTGCAAGGTGCAAGCTTTTATAAGGCATTTAAACATTCTATTTCAAGATAATCTTTGTTTAAGGGTGTTCTCAACTGCTCTGCTCAACAAGCGCAAAATGTTTTGACACATTTACAAATTCATTTTTAAACAGAAAGATATAAAATTGAAAGGCCTCACTATGGAAGAGATTGCAAATGATAATTAAATTATCTACCTAGTTATAAGCTGTTTTGATCACGTGATCACCCATTTCTCTCCTGCTTTTCAACTGGTTTTTCTGCTTTCATCAGGAAATGTGTTCAAAAACGTCAATTTTGAAGGCTTGTTTTTGAAAGATCTTTTGTGTTTGTAAAAACAGAAAACTGAGTGTAATTAGACAGTTTCTGAATAACAACACCTGCTAGTTTCATGCATTTCTGAACAAAAAGTAAATTAAAAGTTATGTCACAAAATTGCCCTTTTTGCTTTAAGAACACCCTTAAAACTTTAAATGTATTTTTCTGCATGATGGGTTTTTTGCCATTTCTCATCTTTAAATTGTTGAATGTCAAGAATCATTAAAATTAATAGCTCAAACTTCAAACCTGTCTTTTTTTATTATTTTACATTAACTTTTTTTTTTATACTGAAACAAAATTGAAACATCTTTTTTTCTTTAATTGAATGAATTTTACTTTTAAATTCAACAAATCATATTTCGAGCTATGATGATTTTAAATTAACACCCACTTTAAAATAAATAGATACTTAAGCTTTGAAAAATTTTAGGATATGATTCTATTTTCAAATTGTGTATGGTAAACCACCACATAAAAATTAAAAATTTGTACCCAATAAATAAAAAAAATACTTAAATGTTTCTGAGGCTCTTTAAATTATTTTTTTAAATAAATTTACACACATTTAAATTTGTCTAATCCCTTAAAACCTGATGAATTATTTAAAGGGCATATGTCAAGTTTTGCTGATATCAAGATGGAATTTTTTGTGTTTTATTCAGGAAGGGATAAGAAAAACTTTACTAATTGGAAATTTTACCCTATGGAGACTGTATAAAAATTTAATTTTTGTATTGTCACAAATAGACCCCTCCCATAGAATTGCAACTTATGTCATCACCTTTTGTACCTTTTTTATGAAACTTTGCAATTATAAGTATGTATCTAGGGGCAATATTTAAGAAAATAGGCTACTGTTTTAATCAATCTTTATGAATCACACTGTATTTAAAATTAAAACAAATTCACGCATGTAAAAATAAACGGAAAAGATAATACAAAGATTAAGCACAGGAAATTGGAAATGCAGAAATAGGAAACTTAATGCCCTTTGAATTCACCAGAGCAGCTTTAGAAGCATAATTCATAGTAAAGGTATGTTATTACATATAATCTTGCTAGCATTTTAAGCTTTAAAATACTAATATTAAGCTCCTTTTAATATATTGGGATGGGGGAGTGGGGGGGGGGGAAACACCCCTAAATTAAGGTATCCAAAAAGAAAAAAAGGAATTAATACATTTGTTACAGATTTTAAAAAAAAATAGCAGTCCCATCTCACCAGGAAATTAAATTTGGAAAAAATCAAGCTAGATGTTAAATGTAGAGCCATGTGCCAGCAATAGCTGTAAGTAATTCTGATCCAAGGCAACAGAGAATAATACTATTAAAAAACGAACATATTGGCCTGCCATCTATTTTTTTTTTTAAGCTATGTTGTCATCTAGCTTTGAAAGAAAGAACGGTAATAAACTAAAATTAAGTTACCATAGAACTATTGCTGAAAATCTAGACAGAAATTCATAAATATGAAAATTAAATGTTAATTATTTGTTGCAATATTACAGGTGGGTTCCTTCCAATTATTTGTCGATGGATATCGAGATGCAGATTATTGGCTTAAAAAATGGGAATCTGATCCTTTACCAGAAGATCTGCAAAGACAATTCCAACTTCAGTTTGAAAGGCTGGTTGTGCTAGATTATATTATTCGAAATACAGGTTGGGTTTTTTCATTCATTTTTTTTTTCTCTCTTCTCCAATTTCTTATTGAAATGTCATCTTAACCTTTCATTTATTTTCCCTTTTTAGATCGGGGAAATGACAATTGGTTAATTAAATATGAGAAACCAGATAGTTTATCAAAATTAGATAATGTAAGTTACTTTTTAATATTTTGATTCTATGTCTTTTCAACTTTTAATGTATTTCCTTGAATTATTCACATTTTAGATAATTTGTACACTAAATGCCAGTAATTTGTCCAAAACATTAAATTATCAGAAAGAAGTGTGCAAAAGAAAGATTTTTTTTTTTTTTACTTTATCAATTAAAATTATTGTTTTCTAATAAATAAGTCAAAATATCTTTTGTGTCAAAAATAGCTGCTCAATACCATTTCTACCTTGTTGACTCCTGATTTTGTTTCTTATAAAAACAGATATGATAATAATTAAGACAGTATGCATATTTGTCTGCAGTTTTCTGAAGGTACCTGCTTGTCTAAAATTATGCACTATGAATGAAGTTTTTGAATTTATTTTTTTTCATTTTTAATTTAAGGTTTTAGGGTGTTATAGCAGTTTTTAGGTGTGTTCATAATTATGTAAATATGTAACACCTACAGTTGTCGTTCAGCCCATCCGTCCGCATATAACAACTCAAAAACTACCCAACTGAATCGTTTGTAATTTAAAATATATAATTATTAGATAATTTTGTTGAGTCATTTCAAAGTTTATGGAAATCAGATGCATAGTTTAATTACAGGGACAATCAAAAGGATTCTGATACAGTCAATGGGGGGGAAAGTTTCAAGTGTATTTTAATGGTCTTAGACTCTTTTGAACATAATAAAGTTGATATTCATCTATAAAGTATATACTATAATATACATTCTGTTCAATCTGTAGTGCAAGGAATATTTTTATTGATTTACAGGCCACACAAAACTATTCCATTGCATAATTATATATTGTGATATTGTTTGGTATGCATTTTAATTGTATTAAATTATTTAATATTTTATGAAATTGATATGTGTTGCACATGATTACACAAAGTTATAGTCATTGTTCAGTCTGTTCACATATAATAGAGCAAAAGCTACCCAACCAAATCGTTTGAGATTTAAAATGTTAATTTTTGCATAATTTTGTCGAGCGAATTAAAATTTTATGAAAATCAGATATATAGTTATATTACAGGGACAATCAAAAGTACTCCATTGCATTATGGTCAATAGCAAAAAAATAGTTGCAAGTACATTTCAATGATGTTACTCTTTCAAATATAATAAAATTTACATGAATCTATGAAGCAGATAATAAAATATACATTCTGTACAATTTATGATACAAAGAATATTATTATTTTACAGGACTACTCAAAAGTATAACTGCATTATGGTATACAGGAAATATTGTTTGGGGCTTGTTTTAATTACATTAAACTATTTCATATTTTATGAAACTGATATACCTTGCTACAGTTTAATGCAAGTTACTTCCTGTTTAGCAGATAGTATTTACAAGAACACACAAAGATTTTGAACACTATACTGTATCCGAAGTACTATATACTATAACCCCAAGATCTGAATATTTTAAAATTTTGTTAAAGTACAAATGCACCTCATTTGCTAGGCTTCACATGCAATTTCCAACTTGTTTTCCTTACTTTCTGCAGTGATTTCCCCTCCCCCCCCCCACACACACACAGAGAGAAACAGAATCCCCTTTAAAATACTTTAGCACATTTTGTCCTCTTTCCAAAAAAATTTATTCAAAATTCATACAGCATTTAAAAATAAATTGCAAATATTGATACTTTTTTGTGAGATAGTATTTTTTTTTTCATGTTTTGCGACAATTTTTGACATTGGTAAAATAAATCAATCAGATTTCAATCTTTTAGCTCAATTTAGTATATTTTGCCTCGTTTTAATAAAGTTTATTTAGTACAGCATTTTAAAAATTTTCCATGATTCTTTTTAAATCTCTTTTCTGAGAAAAATACCCCTCCCCCCTCAAAAAAAGGCAATTTTTATTAAAACAGAAAGAAATCAACTGCAAAATTTGCTTTTCCCATGATTAAATACAAATTGGAAGAATACCAATTCTATTACTATTGCAGTGCTGAAAATTTGAATTAATTTTAAATCCGTTGATATGACAAAGCAATTTACATCTTTTTAAAGATGAATAAATGACCATCCTATGTATGCTGTCAAAGGTATTGGAGACCCATCATACCTAGGTTCGTTAGATAAGATTTTTATGGAGAAAAAATATACCACAGCAGTTGTAACATTCCTGAGTATTATACTGCTGAAAGTTTTTACTTGTGTGGCTTTAAACCAAGGTTTGTTTGAACCTTCTAGGAATTGAAAAAACATCCTGGAAAGAAGGCGAAGCTTCACTAATTCTATTAAAAAAAAAATTGATAAAAGTGACTCCGCTTATCAATTCAACAAGATATAGCAATACAATAGTTTATATTTTTATAAAATTCGTTATAAGTATGCATGTTTTCTTACAAATTTTTTTTGTTGTACGTAAATATTATTTTATGTAGAGTAGTAAGTTAATTATTTAGTGATATTTAAAAACCTTTTTTAACATAATTCATAAATTAAAAAGTGAAATATGCTTTATACTTAAGTGAATTTTAGAATTTTTTGCTATTTAAAGCCTGTTGATTTAACATTTTTAAAACTCACAATTTTGTTATTTACTCTTTCTGATAATCCTGTCATTTAAAAATACCAACATTTTTTTTCAGCAACAAAAGCTTTCGTTTATCAAAAATGAACAACTATTATTTTTATAATCTGAAAAAAAAACTGTTTAGAGTTGTGTGCTTTGTTTTCATCTATAAAAATCTGTAATGCTATGTTAAGAATAAAAAATTTCTTCTTTGCCAACTATTAGTATTTATTAAAAAGTTTTAATGTTTTGCATAAGTGAAGCCATTAAGAATGATTCTTCCATCTTATAAATGTGTATAAAGTGAATTATATTTGTATGCATTATGAGATTCTGATTATAAATTAAAAAAATATCTTGAATGTAATAAAATGATTAAATCTGGATGTTTTCTATACATGGCTTTTACTTGATATATACATTTTATTCTTAAATATATTAAGAGGTTAAATTTAGAATATGTTTCTCTCCTTCTTCTCTCTTTAATGGTTGAAATGAGGAACAAGAATTATTTTTTCTTTATTTTCTGTGAAATTTCTAATAATTAAAAAAAAGAAGACAAAGAAAGAAGAGCAGCATAATTGAAATCAATGAAAAATTGTCAGATGTATATTTGATACTCAGTGGCAATCCCTCAAGTGAAGTAGGTGAAGTACCTCTTCATTTATTATTTTACTAACATTTTGTTTAATGATATTCTATTTGTTTCTCTTTTTTTTTATTTATTTCATATGTATACCAAATTTTTAATAAATAACTATCACAAAGCAATTGGCACAATAAAACATATGTTTTCTTCAGAGCTGATTTGAATAAAACAGATTTGGAAGAGCCAAGTAAAAATACTCAAAAACTGCAACAGGTTCGCCAATTGCCATGACAATTATGACGTCAAAGTTGGATTTTCTAAAAGTTCTGCAGAATGAAATGAAGAGCTAGAATCAGATGTACAGCACTTCAATAGAGCTGTCATGGCTCAAAGAAGATGTGAGTTAATGCTCAAATGACATTTTTTTTCCTATTTTCATTTATTTGCTGTAACCTGTCAAAACAATATTTATTTTATGTATTTTATAAATTGGAAACTTTAATATATATTTTTCAATTAACATTGAATTTAATTTATTTTAAATAACGTTAATTGCTGAAGAGATGAAGATAGAGATGCACTTTGTCATAATAGAATAGACCCAATAACAACAGTAATTAACAAAGAAGTAGAAAAGTGATAAATCTTATAATGTTAATTTTAAAATCTCAATACGAATTATTTTCTACAATGTTAGTTTAAGAAATATATATCATCAAAGACTTTGGGTGAGATTAACCAAAATAGAAATGTATATGCAAATTAGTTTTGATCTTTTTATTACTTCCATATTCAAATAATGGAAAAGAAAAGGAAAGAAAAGAAACTTCCATATTCATTGAAATAAAGATATTTATCTTGTAAAAAAAGATAAAGGAATTCAGTCATAAAACATCACAAGAAAGGCCTTCTTTAATAAATATTTTAATCACAAATGATGTTTCATTAGTACTGATTAAATAAAGTTATTTTATCATGTCATAAACCTGATTTTTGTACATTTATAAGGTGGAAGAATTAATAACTTGAGAGATTTCATAGTAACTTTTATGAGACCTTGTAATTCTTAAGACCTTTTTCCTACCAATGTTATTTTTTTTTCTTTATCTGCTTTTCCAACAACAAGCCACCATTGTTTGATACATCAAAGTATTATAATCCAAGTTACAAGTACAGATATCAGTTAGAAAGCAAAATGGAATATCTACAAGATATAATACCAAAAGTCTTAAATCAAAATTTAAATAAATATAAGCACATAGTTCTTAGAGCTGTTAGTCTTGTCTTGATAATAGGTAAAGCATGAAAGGAAAGTTATATTATGTACACACAACTTGTTATTTTTATATCATCTGCCCAGTTATTTAAGTTCTTGTATATCTTAATTGCTTTACAATCTCAACAGGTTTATTACCAATGTTGTAGTCTTAAAAATAACAAAGTATATGCTATAGGCAGAGGGTATATGTTAAAGCTTCATTTGAGAAACAATGGGTATATTGAGTTTCTTAAAAATATGCAGAATATATATATATTTGTGTATGCCCTCCTTTACACCCCTGTTTATTGCAAAAGAATTTTTCCTTAACTATTATAATTCTTTTTAATGTTTCAACAGAAACAGTTACTTTTGATTATGCATATTTTTTAATATTAAAAAAAGTATTACCATAAAGTATCAAAAATAAGCTCCCCATTAACAGAGAGAAAATTCTAATAATTTTAAGGGGGTATTTTAATTAGGACTTTCATGATAAGGATAAGAAAATTGAGAGGGTGGAAGGGGGGTTATATTTCGCATTAATCAAATTTCACCAAATTTATATAATTTGCAAAATAAGATCAAATTATTATATATATATTTTTAATCCACTTTTATAGAACCTAAGTAATTTCTATTATTAAAAACAATAAATTAATGAAACAAATTTACATAAAATTAATTTACATTAATTTAGATATGCAAGAAATATGAACAAAAATTATAAAACTTAAACTCAGTATAAATATTTAATAAATCTTAGTTCATAAAAGTCAAGGAAAACATAATATCGATAGCATATGCCATTCTAATACAATGATATGTAAAGAGATTAGATCAAAATAAATTTCATAATATATATTCATTTAAGTGATATAGAAACTAAAAACTTTTTTGGAAAAAATAGAAAGATTGGAAGTGCCAGAAAATAAAACTTGGAGGAGAGGGCTTAAAACTGGTACTTTTTCAAAAAGGGACAAATTCATATATATGAGGGAAAGGGGGGGGGTGTCAAAATTCCTCTTACTTTTGATTCTTTATGGTAGCTATGTAATTGTAATATTTCTAATATATATTTTTTAATTAACATGTCATTATATTATTCTTTATTATCTTATCTTCAGTTTAGTGGAGTTAAAGCAGAAGTTAAGATAGCAGCAATTGACAACGGTCTGGCTTTTCCTTTCAAGCATCCAGATTCATGGCGGGCATGTATGCTATTCATCAGTGTTTTTCCTTTCATTGTCTCATATCCAAGACAGTTCATTAACTCAATGTCTTTTTTTATTATAAAAATATGTATTAGGATATGAAAAAATATATACACAATATAAGTCTTAGTTACTTTAACTTCATTTTATGAATGATATGTATTATTTGAATGTGTAATTGGTTTAATACTTGGTCTTCAACTAACCCATTCGGGATGAGCGACATGTATGTACACATGACACATAAAGTATTCAGAATCCTTGATTACTCAGTTATTTTTATTGTAAATTTTGCTATATTTAATTGGCATTTTCTTGACTCAGCAAAAAATTTCTGCTTACAAAAGTTGGTAATTAAAGATTTAAAATTCTGTAAAAAACACTAGTCTTGAAGTGATTAAAGTGTAGCCAGAATTGAAAAAAATAGCAAAAGATATTTATTTTTGTACTGTGGCTCTGGTCTTGGTCATGGAAATGTAGTAGTACACTGCGTGTCAAAAGTTTAAGCACAACAGAAAATTTCAAAATAAAATTTTATTAATCAGTGAAAGTTACTTTCCTTTTCACATAACTTACAAATTGTAGTTTTTAAAAGATAGTTAACAGATTTATGTTTTAAAATTTATCTTAAATAATAAAATTTATCAAAACAACAAAAATGAGTGTGTCAAAAGTTTAAGCACAGTAGTTTTTAGGGATGGGACAAATAGTGATTTGGCCGAATAGCCGAATACCGAATATTCGGCCAAATTTTAGGCCGAATACCGAATAGTAAATTTTTTTTTCTAATAAAGAAAATAAATTTTGATTATATGTAATTTAAAAAATAAGAGCTCATTAATAATTATTACTCTTAATGTGCTTTTAAATGTATTTTTAAGTTTGAAAAACTTATTTTAACACAAAAAAATTGTGAAATTGCATTATATCCTTTATTCTAATGTACATCAAATTGATTTTCAGTAAGTCAAGATGGGAAAATATTTCCATTAAAATATGAAGAATGTATTTCACTTTTACTATCAATTGATACTTCTTGCATCCAAAATCAATAATATTCTTAATCTCTCTCAGAACTCACAAGGACATATTTTCTGAAATAACCTTTAATGAAGTAAATTTGATCATTTAGAGTTTGTGTCCCTAGTGATAAGCAAATTTGTAAGAATGAGAGACTGTTCTGAAATCAGATGCCAAGCTTTAAATTACAAATTACGTTAAAGCAAAAGGTTATGCTTAAAGCAGAATGAATATGTTAACAAAATCTTTGACATTTGAATCGACACATACAATATTCAACTTATTCAACAAGTATTAAAAGGATAAACAGAAATTGATAACAACATGAAGGAAGAAAGATTAAATTAAAAATATATACATAATAATATTGCATATTTAAGTCAGTAATTATGCAAATAATTATTTAAAAGTAAAAATTATAGAATGAAAAAATTATTTTGTTGAGTATTTAGAATTTATATTAAAATATTTATAAAAACCATCTTCATAAAGCAAGTTGTGTCATCTAATGTGTATCGAGTTTGATACCAGTTCTGCTTTCAGATGTACCTTTGTATTTGGAATGGTGATATTATATTTAATTTTGAAAATGAATCTTCGTTAACACACCTAGTGAATAAATTTTTTCATTTCTTACTTTATAGAAAATAAGTTATGAATTTCATAAGAGCCTTTTTTATATGTGCATAGAATTTGCAGACATTAATAAATATTCGAGCGTTTTAGAATAAGGTAGTGTTTTTATATCTTGAATTGTAATACAGTTGAATCTCAAAAATCCGGAACCGTCAGGACCGCTGCGATTCTGGATTTTCGAATTTTCCGGATTTTGGAGGTTTATTAAAAAATCTTTTTTATGGCTGCCATAAAATACAGTTAATCCATTCTCCCCCCAAACGTGACGAAAAATCGTATAATAATTAGAGGGGGGCACTTAAACGTGATTTTTCCGCGACCTTTTCCCAAAATTTGCAGGGAAGAATCATGATAAAATGAATGAATCCTGAATTTTGATACTTGAAGCAATACTTGAAATAAATTGCGTTTTTTTTTTTTTTTTTTTTTTTTTTTTTTTTTTTTTTTTTTTTTAAAAAAAAGGTAAATTCTGTCGAAAAAAGCATAAAAAAGGAGAAATTTGTAAAAAAAAAAAGCATGAAATCACTTAAAAAATTTCGAAGAAACACACATTTCATCAAAGATTCATGATTCATTCATTTCATTATGATTCAACCTTTCTCAAACGATCAGTTTTCAGCGATTTTTTTTTTTTTGAGAGGGAGAGCGTTTTCTCGGGATTTTTTGAAAATTTTAAAACTTTTATAAAGTGGGGAGGGGGCGGATTAACGGGATTTTAGGGTAGTTATCAGAATTTAACTGCAATTGATGAAAATTACAAATATGTGTTATTTTAAAAATTAATAAAACTGAAATCGGAAAAATGTCTGGATTTTAGAGATTTCCGGAATTTGGAGGTCCGGATTTTCGAGGTTCAACTGTATATCATTCTCTAATGATGACATTCCCGTACAATTAAATCTCCAACTTGGGCAGCATTTTCTAGAATATCACTAACTTTTATAGGAAATACAGAAAGGCTGTATATTTTTAGTATCTGAATAACTCTATATTTTGTAAGTAAGAGTGAGAATGACTTCATAAATGAAGTAGCCAATTTGGATTAGAGAAAAAAAAATTGCAAGAATGAAATTCTTTAAATCCGAAATTTATTTGGCAAGATATCTTTCACTATTCTGCGAGATTTTAGCAATATTCGGCAAGATATCTCTAAATATTCGGCTACAGGTATTGGGCCGAAGTATTCGGTCAACAAGGCTTCAATATTTGGTCAACCGAATATTCGGCAAAAGGGCCGAATAGGCCGAATACCGAATAGTGGCCGAATATTCGTCCCATCCCTAGTAGTTTTTTAGTCTTTACCAGAACAAGAATAATTAAAAAAAATACTTGATTATTGCTCCTTTCTGCTGAATTACTTTAAATATACGGTCTTCCATCGATAAAATGAGGTTCTGTATTGTTTCTGGTTCAATTTTAAACCAAGCGTTCTCAATGGCATCTTTCAAATCTTTAACTGAAAAATACTGCTTTCCATTTGAATAAACTGCATGAGTGAGAATACCCTATATATTTTCTATAGAGTTTAAATCAGGACTAGTTGCCGGCCATTTCTAAACAGATACATTTTACGACTTAAGCCACGATGAAGTTGAGTTTGAGGTAAGAATCTAAGCATTACCATGTTGAAATAACCATTTTTCTCTTCCCAAAACCTCGGCAGCAGGAAGAAAATGATTGGCAAGTGTCTCTTGTTAATTTTCAGAGTTTTCACGACCACTGATGAATGCTACAGATGTCTGATCATTGAAAGATATAGCCCCCATACCATTACAGAACCACCGTTATGTTGTCGGCTAAATAAACACCTAAGTTCTTGGCTGAGATCATGTCAATAGTACCTAAACCCATCAGGGCCATCGAGATTTCATTTTTTTTATCACTGAATATGATATTCAGCCACTTTTCACCAATTGACATATGCTCTTTGGCCCATTGTAATCTAGCTTTTTTATGGTGTCGTTTGAGACACAATAATTGAGCCATTTTATGGTATTTGATGTATTTGGATTCCAAAACTCTTCTATGAACAGTTTTTTTCGATATTTGTCCTCCAACTGCATGTTTTATTTGCGAAAGGGAGAAATTGCCAGTTGAAGCCAAATTTCTGATGTAGCTATCTTCTCGAAAACTAATCACTCGCGGCCTTCCTGAACAAAATTTTCATTTGAAATCATTACCATGAGCCAAAATTTCATGAATAACCCATTTTCATCTTTTTAATGCACTTGCAATTTGAGAAACAGACTTGCATTTTGCTCTCATACTCAAGATTTTTATCACTTCCTCCTCTGAAAATTCTTTCGACTTAGGCATTTTGTACTACCTCAAAAACAACAACTGACTGCTTCTTATACACCCAGAAATTGTTTGTGTGCGCAACCGCTTACATCAGATTGTAAAATTTGCATAAAAACGATTTAGTGCTTAAACTTTTGACATGGTTATTTTTGTTCTATTTTTAAACTCCATGGTTTGAAATAAAATTTAAAAGCTAATTTTAGAGAATATGGTGTTAAAATACATATTTTTAACATATACAAGACAGATATTGAAATAAAGTGAATATTTAAAGTTTTATTTTATTTTAAAATTGCTATTGTGCTTAAACTTTCGACACGCACTGTACCTTTTAGATAAAAAACAAGATATTTTATATATGTTTTAAATTCTATTGACAGATTTGCCCCCCCCCCCCCTTCAAATAATTATTTCTGTATAAAATCTGAACTAATTGGGTTAAAATGATAGTTTGATAAGCGGTGTTTTGTTGCACTCCCAACTGATGATTTTATTTATATTTAGTGTTGAAAGGGTTTTATGGAAAACAGCTGACACAATCATAGTAAGGCTGCATTATTTATCATCATATTGATCAAATTTTGATATTTTTTAACACCACAAAATTCTATATCTGATTGTGCAAATAAACTGGAATGTGAATTTTCTGGTAAAAGACAGATTTGCATTTTTTTTAAATCAAATCTACAATTCCTGTAGAATTTCACCCATAATTCTGCATTATTTACCACTGGTTTTCTTTTTTCTACTATCATAATTTGAAAAAAGAAAAAAAAAGCAAAGCAATAAACATAGATGCCACTTTTCTTTAAATCTGCAAACTTCTGGTTTTTTATGTAAAAAAAAAAAAAAGTGTGGAATCTGGGAAAATTACACTGATGAATGTTGCGAATAAAGGCAGTGTAATCATTGTAGAAAATTCCATTTTTGAAACAGAATAATTTTGAATCTTACTCATTAAATTTGTAGGCATTAAATTTCAGATATTTTCTTATGTGCAGACACAAGGTATGGAAATGCAATTCTTCCATACTGATGAATGCTGTAAATGAAGGCGGGATAATCATTGTACAAAAAGCTATTCTTGAAACAGAATTATTGTGAGTTCAACTCATTAAATTTGTAGTTTTGGGATTATTCAGAGGTTTCTTATGGGCAGACATTAGATATGGAAATGTGATCCTTCCACAAATTAATGGAACTCCTCAAATTATTATTTTTTCATTTTTGCCGATTTCCACAAAATCAATTTGTTATGAGAAGAAATCATTAGTAATTTGTGTGGGAAATATGTAAACTTCTCCAATTGCCGACCAAATATAATCAAGAGCTTCATTAATCGCTCACAAAATAGGAAAAGGTAACAAATTTAGTTGATTTGGTTGCAACCCCCCCCCCCCCCCTCAAATTTCATCAATTGGTCGCAGAATAAAGCATGAATTTCATCAATCTATCATAAAAAAATTTGCAAAATTTCATCAATGGATGTTCCAGGGAAAAAAATCACAAATTTCATCAATTTGTCATGAAAGAATTTCTGAATTTTTTGTCAAGGGGTCTCAGAGAAAAAAAATCTGGAATTAATTACAAAATTCATATTTTTCCATTACACTAAAAAAAAAATCATTAATTATTTTATGCCAACAAATGTGGCTATGAGGTTTATAGTGTTTGATCTTTTCTATCCACAATTTGAATGTCAGAATTCGTTGAATTCTGACATTCAAAATCAAAAATATAGTAAAACTTCTCCATTTTTCTTGCCTATATATATCTATTTAAGGTTGATTTTTATAAATATTTGTTATGTTAATAACTGGTAAAAATCATCACTGAACCCATTGGATCTTTTTTTGGGTCATCTCAATTGATTTAAAATATTGTAATATAAAATTTTTGATTGACTTTATCAAATTTGTTGCAGAATTACCTCAATTGATATAAAATACTGTAAATTAAGCAACATGTACATTTTTTTGAATATTGACTAGCCATTTTTTATATATATATATACAAACAGAAATAAATTGTACATAAAAAAATATTTAAATAAAATCTTTATTATATTTATAAATGCATATATAAATAAGCATAAAAATTCACTAAGTTTGTTTTTTTAGCTATTTATATCATTAGATGGTAAATCTCAAACTCGGAAGCCTGAATTGCCACAAACTTATCTTAAAAACACCGAGGATTCTGTACTGTAAAACTTTCCTAGGTAGCATTTTTTTATACTTTGACTAGGTTGTTTTAATTTTTTATGCAGGTTTCATACCCTGAAAAGGAATTTTTTCATTGAGAAATATTTACCATAAATTCCCAATTTGTAAGCCCTCACCTGTTTTCTAAAAGCAAAATAAGGTTTAAATTTGGAAGGAGGTTAGAATCAAAAATTTTTAAAAGTCATTAATAACCTTTTTCACCATTAATTTATAAGTAAATAAGGCAAATACATATAGATGAGAATCTTTCCTATTTCAACAAATTTCTGATTTTGTAAAAAAAAAAAAAAAAAAAGATAATTTCTTGTCACACAGATGCTCTTTGAGTTTAAGGAGGCTCAGGGGTTGAAAACTTTTCAAAAAATCGATTTTTTTATGATCTAGTTTGATTATTCAATTAATTCTTAACTCAATGCAAAAAACCGCATAAAAATATTTGCATTTTTAATGGAGTTTTAAGCATTTATGTATGAACACATTCATAGTCGCACCCATAGAATTTCAACTTTAAGTCGCGTTTTCTCAAAACTTTATTTTTAACGTTTAACACCAAGATTTTAAAAAAAAACTTTAATGGAATGGCTTAGTTATTTTTTTTTTTTTTTTTTTCGCATTCATATAACATCATTATCTATAGAATGAATTAAGGATATAACTATCATAAAAAAACATTACAAGTTGAATGTAGATTCTGCCATGCAGAATTCAATTTCGCCTCCGATTAGAAAGAAAGAAAGAAAAAAAATTGACAGGTTTTTTTAGAAGGACGACCCCGTTTAGAATGCAATGAACTAACTTCATTTTTCTTGTGTTTATCGATATAATAGCAAACAGAACGGCGTGAAATACCCAATTGATTAGCAACTTCTTTCTGAAACATTGGAATTGCGGAATAATAAAGAAATACAATTTGATGTGCTACTTCTTCATTGACTAGATTCATTCAAAACAGATTTTTTCTTTAGTTTAAACGCTTTTTTATAGACTCTGAGAAAAAGGAAATGCATTTTAACAATAAAACGAGTGGAATCTCATCAAATTCGACGAATGAAATGTTTATAAGACCCGATCGATTTGGTTAAAAAAAAAAAAGCAAAAGTAATTTCATTATTGAATCAATATATAATAAATATATTTCCAAACTTAATGTCAAGTTTGCCAGTTACAATTTTCATGCAAATATTCGCAGATCTTCAGTTAAAATTGTAATCTGAGTGCCGGCGAAATCCAGAAATTTTATTTTATATGCACTCACAGAAGTTTTATTAAAAAAAAAAAAACTAATTTCATTTTTACTATGACATTTTCACTAACTGAAGTCATCCGAAAGTAAAATCCCAATCTCAGTGTCCATAATGAAAAGAAATACTGAAATATAATATCGTTATGAGTAAAAATCCGATGTTTTAAATAGTGACGTCATTTTCTCTTCAAATATTTTTTTAAAGTTATTGTTATTAGTAATATGAAAAAGGCGTCCGTAATAATATTGTATTTGATTGATATTGTAATTTTATTATCAAGAGAAAAGCTAAACTGAATTGCCACCATTTTGAAGAAATATCGTAAAAAAGCATTTAAAATTAAAAATAAAATATAAAAATGGAAATAAATTAAAAAATAGCTAAAATGGGCACAACTACAAATAAATAGCTTTCATTTAAAAAAATAATTATTAAAATTGGTTGCGTAGAAAATTCAGGGCTGATGACACGACATTTTTAGCTTGTCTGAAAGAAATAGCACCGAAGGCTAAAAAATTCTAAAGTCTTCCCCCTTCTTTCAGAATCTCCTTTAACAAAATACCGTAAGCAAAATTTAAAGACATATATTTTTTCTAAATTTCTTTATTTTATTGAAACAGTATTTAATCATCCTCTAAGCGTCTCTCTTTCCCTGCGTAATTTAACCTATAAAACTCTTAATTTTAAATCCCTTTTCTGACCTATTTTTAATACATTATGAAAACAAATAATTAATACATCATCTAAATTATACCTGCTTCCCAATAATCTTTTTCCCTACACCTGTTCTCTCATCTTCATATCAAGAACATCAACAAATTCCCCCCCCCCTCCCTTCTCCAGTCCTTGTTTTTCAATTATCTGATACAAATACTACGCTGACTGATTATTAGAGCTAAATATTTCTTAGTGAAAGTAAAATATATTGTCTTTTAATATTTTACTTTGAAATAGATTTTTACTTTTTGTTACTCTAATTCATTTTTAGCATTAATTCCCAACATGGGAGGTACTGCCTCCCCCCCCCCTTCCCCCCAGTGGCCACTGGAGACTTCCAGGAGTAGGTAGCTAGTCTAGAGAAAATGGGGGGCAGTCATGGTGTACCTACCTATTTAGGAACTAATGTAATGAAAATAGTTGAACTCCTCTGCATTGCCCGGTCTGTGACAAAAACCTTAACTGCACATTTAAAAGGAAATCTATAAAGACAAACATAGATCTGAGGGCAAAGTGTTGAATTTATTTTACTAATGTCAAAAAATTGCCGTGGAGTATGTAGAAGGGCTAAAATTGTGAAGAACAAAATTTTATTGTATCAGACTAAAAACATTGTAGCTGCAATTCTTTCATGAATGACATAATATCCCAGTGGAACACAAAAAATCGCTATGACTTGCATTAAAAATCATTATGAATTAAAGAATTATGGAGTACAAAATTCACAATAATTGGCTGTCTAAAAGTTTTAAATAGAATAACTTTTTTATTAACCTATATTTCGAAAAATTTGAAAGTATGATGACACATGCTTGAACAGCGATTTTTAAACGAAACCATGATTTGAATCAGTTCAAGAAATTAGTTTATTCTTAATGAAAGTGATAAAAATCATATCTGTAAATTTGTTCAAAAGCAAATTTATTTAAACTGAAATAGGGAAAATTTTATATTTCAGAATATCATAATCGAAGAAGAAATGCCGGCAGTACAGTATTGATATATGGATCTAGGAACTCTCCTACAAAACAGTTGTTACCTATGTGCTAATTTTGCCCAAAAAAAAAAAAAAAAAAAAAAAAAAATTAAATGAAGCCATAAAGTTTTTTAGGCTACTAGAGCATTTGAATAAATGTATGCTGATACAGGCCCTTTTTACCGCATGGGCAAATCGGGACTTTGCCCATGGGCCCCAGACCTTAAGGGGCCCCCAAATCCATGCATTAAATTATAAAATATTTACTTTCTTTTTCCTATTCCAACTCTTCCATATGTTGAAGTTATTAAATTCATCTTAAAGCAATATAACAACTTGATAAAGTTATAAAAAAGGGTTTTGTTCTGCACTAAGGTAAAAAAGGGAGTAATTTTATTAATTATAGTATTTAATTTAGAATTGACGGAGCTAAGAATTTTCTTCTGTTTATATCTAAGGTGCGAAAAATATGTTTATGTCTTACACATACACATATAAATGACCATGAGTCCTATTTAAATAACGTTGCAATGATTCGAAAGGGGCCCCCTAATTTATCTTTGCCCAAGGTGCCAAATTGTCATAATCGGGCCCTGTGCTGATAGAAAAGTCAAAGATACGTCCTATTTTTACTTTCTTCTATCTTAACAAGAAGAAAGTATTGGATTCGTGAAAATTTTCAAATCCCATTTTTTGACGGATTTACACGTTTTACGGGTCAGAGGTTCCTAAAATCATGTTTTTAGAAAATGTCTGTCTATAAATCTGTGTTTATGTGAATCTGTGATTCTATCTGTCTTTATGTGACATACATTTTGTGGGCATTTTATCTCAACAACTAATGCACAGAATTCAATAAAAATTTGTATTCAGGTAATCCCTGATATATTTTGAAGCTGATTAGTTTTTGATGTAAATCGATAAACAGGTGATGCTGCTATGCTGCCTTTTTTGCAGTTTTTGCAATAGCTTTATCTTAGAACTACTGGACAGATTTTCACCAAACTTTAGATTCTGTTACTCCTTGACATGAATGAATGCTGTATACATTTTGTTAAAAATTTCTTAACAGGTGGTGCTGCTATACTGCCTATTTCACGATTTTTGCTACAGCTCTATCTCAAGAACTAACACATACAGGGTTTCACCAAAGGGTCATTCCATGTGAAATCAACCAATTTAAAGAAAACTTTTTGCATCATAGTCACAGATTTTTAAAATTTTTTATCATAGACAGACATAGCAGTGAAACCCTCAAATCTGAAATTTAAAAGTAATATTCGCAATATTGGCTGAGATATAGTCATTTGAAAACTGACCATTTTTACTAAATGGCAGCCATCTTGGAATTTTATCAGTGTCTGAAAGTGCCCATAACTTGACAACTAATGGCTCAAATTTTATATATCTGGCACCAATTTGAAGCTATTTGTACATAGAATGCATATTTTACATTAAAACAGTAGTAAAATTTCATTTATTTACTTTTTATTGTGTGCAAACTGAAAATATCACCCAAAAAAAGGGCTGATTGCAATTGCCCATAAAAAAAATGAATCATCATGAATTTTTTTGAAACTTGGTAAAAACATTGCTCTACGTGTGTGCTTTAAATAATAAAAAAATTGGAGAGGTAAAATCTGTTGTTTAAAAATAAATGATTTTTTGCACTTAAGGTGTCACTAACCAAATAATGATCCTTTTAGAATTTGTAAGTATTCCTAATTTAAGAAATAATGGTAAAAATAAAATTTTCTAACATTTAAATTAATATATTGTGAGTATATTATATAATTCAATAAAGAAATATCAATTTGCAGCTACTTATGCTAAATATTCATATATTAAAATACAAGTAAATTTTCATTTCTACAATATTTTTTATTTCATTTAAAATATGAGAATATAATTCTCAAAGCATATTTACATAAATATTAAATACCTTACTATAATGGACTACATTAAAAAAGGGCCACATAATATTTTCCCCTGAAATATTGGAGAAATACTAGCTGTAAATCACAGTTGAATTCATTCACTTGTGCAATTTAAATAAAATAAAAAAATATATAAATTTGACCACATAAATTTCACTTTTTAAGTGAAAAAAAAGTCTTAAATAGGCTCTATGTATAGGGGAGAGTGGGGAGGAATGGGATACTTTTTACAAAAATTTGAAAATCATTTTTGTTTGACACAAAAACAAAAATTTCGTTTTGAATACAAAATAAAACACTTTTTAATGTTCTTGAGCAATATAACTAAACAATTTTGAAATTAAAGAAATTGTAAATTTCAAAATGTGTCCCATACCTTCCCACTAACAGGCAGGAATGAGACAACTATAAAACAATATATTATACGAAAAAAATTATTCTAGAGTTGGCTATATTTACAATCTAACAAAGATTATAAGTTGATAAAGTCTGTGCTATAACATGAAATTCCAGTATCTTCATCAATGGAAGGATAATTCAGGATTGTAAGAGATTATAATCACTCGTTCAATTTTATATTTTGAAGTAAATGAATATATTTTCGATGCTATAATTAATGTACTACTGTTTAACCCTTTCCGGCGCACTACTCTTTAAAGTTGGAATTTAAAGTAAAAAAACATTAGGCAATCTATTTAGGCCTAGAGGAGCACACAGGTATTGTTTTGTAAAGATTGCACTAACCATTTTAATTATACAGCTGTTGCCAAAGTGGTAACCTCCCATAAGTAAAGCATTGATAAACACAGTGAGAAGAGCATTGCTGTGAAGCGCGTATTACAGTAAAACATTTTACCTATTATTTAAAAACAGTAGAGTTTGATCTCTGTAGTGCTGCCATCTAGAACTCATAAGAAAGATTTAAAGTAGTCATTATGGTGGTTTTCGAAATATTCACGGAGTTTTTGTGTCTCTAAACAGGGGGAACTTAAGGTGCTGCCGACCCGGCAACACTGCGTGTTAAGGGGTTAAAAGTATTTGCATATTAGCAATTTATACTCATCTTATTAAAAATTAAGAATTGGACACGTTCCACCCCCCCCCCCTTTCCTGGCATGTCCCATTATTTTCTACCTTCTTTTATTATAAACAGAAATACTGCTTTTAGGCATCATTTAAATTATAGTTAATATACAATATAATGTTCTATAAATAGAACTATTACATCTATGCATAAACAAATCATTAATATACAGAAAGCAAAAAAGTATATGAAGTAAATTTACTTTTGATCCTTGAAGTAATCTTTTCTTTATACAACTGCAAGCTTACATCAACCAGCTACTTTTTTCAACTGCAGATTGGGATACTATTGCTTCATGTAATGTATGATTGATGAAATTTTCAGAATGATACATAAAGAGAAAAACCTACTGTCCCATTCTACCCCACTCTCCTCTATATGTAACATAAATCCTCAATTATATGTATTGCATTTACAAGTATTTTATAATTATACATTATATTCCTTAATTATTTCCTTATATTTTTCAGTGTAAAAGTTTTTAGAATAGTATACATTTTTTGGGGAGGAGGGTGGGGTTGAGGGATAATTCCTACAAAATTAGTGCAAAAGAATTTTTGAATATACATTTACATTAATTTAGATTTTAGAAAATTTTATTTTAACCATCATTTTTTAAATTAGGAAAACTTACAGATTCTAAAATGATCATTACTATTTGGTTAGTGACACCTTAAGTGTAAAAAATCATTTATTTTTAAACAACAGATTTTACCTCTCCAATTTTTTTATTATTTAAAGCACACACGTAGAGCAATGTTTTTACCAAGTTTAAAAAAAATTCATGATGATTCATTTTTTTTATGGGCAATTACAATCGGCCCTTGTTTTGGGTGATATTTTCAGTTTGCACACAATAAAAAGTAAATAAATTAAATTTTACTATTGTTTTGATGTAAAATATGTATTCTTTGTACAAATAGCTTCAAATTGGTACCAGATATATAAAATTTGAGCCATTAGTTGTCAAGTTATGGGCACTTTTAGACACTGATGAAATTCCAAGATGGCCGCCACTTAGTAAAAATGGTCAGTTTTCAAATGTCTATATCTCAGCCAATATTGCGAATATTACTTTTAAATTTCAAATTTGAGGGTTTCATTATTATGTCTGTCTATGATAAAAAATTAAAACAAATCTGTGACTATGATGCAACACCCATTGGTTGAATTCATGTGGAATGACCCCAAACTTCAGATTTGGTTAGTTTCTAACATTGATATTTATGTATGAATATATCGAGTTTATTTTTAAATCCTTTTGCAAATGCAGATACAGCAGTATCATCGTATTTGGAGAGGGAAATCATGGAACTCTCAACAAATGAGAACTAAAAGTAAATTTCAGAAATGGATATCTAAAATTCTAACTTCAATGCCAATACAGCTCTCTAACCTAGATTGTGAGCTGAAGTACATAAAATTTTAGTTGCTTTTCCTTCATCGGATTTGGGGAGAGGGTTTTCATTCAGTAGCTAATTTACTGTCTAAGAAAAGGAACAGGCATCTTTGAACCTGACAACTTGTGATTGATGTTTAAGAGAATGGAATCTGATATGAATTGCTAAAACTCCATCAACCTCAATAATTTTTCTTCCCAATTTTTAATAAACAATTTTTTGCTACATTTGTTGGTCATTTTAATTAACTTCTACTTTTGATTCTTAGACAGATAAAATAACATTTTGTAAAATTAACTATTATAGGAGAGGGGGGGGGGAGGATTGGAATTTTTTTCTCTTATAAAGAGGGCTGTGGTCTGCAAAAGGTTGGGAACCTATGATTTATAGTAAACATTGATAAACATAGCATTATTCATGCATTAAGAGAACTTGTATCATGTTTTTTTATACATCATTTTTAAATGATTTTATTTTTACTTTATTTAAATTTGTTTGGCTATTGCGTCAGTGTACTCTCTCATAAACTTAAATATTACATATTTCAATTTTTTACAATTTGACAAGTTTATAATCCTACAATATCAGCATATATATTTTGCATGTGTACACACTCTGTAAACCATTTTATTCCCTTTAGCATTTTTTTTTTTTTTTTTTTTTTTTTTTTTTTTTGGTAATTGCTATCAAGCAATTGCAAACTATTTTATATACTATTGCAAATCATTGCAAACTAACATTTAAGCAAAGCATAAACAGAAAAAAAAAATCATGTTGCAATCTAACAATAAGAAAGCATAAACAAAAATCTATCATGCATGCTGCACCCCAAAATGAATCAGCTTTGAGAAGACTGTTTCAAGAGTTAATGAATAGCGAAATAGTTGATTGTTGGAAGGGAATTTTCAAAAACAGTATTTTATATTTTTTAAAACACACCTAGGTAAATCATTTAATTAGTTCAAGACATTATTTAAAATGTACTCATGAAAACATAATTCTGCCTGATTTTAAAATCAGCTGCACATGAATGTATGTCACCATGTAGGGTTATGTTATTCTTGAAACCAATGAGTAATTCCATTACTAGCAAAAGTTATGAAGAAACACTTTTGAATGTTTATAGTTGATCAACAATGTCTAAAAATGAAAGAATGATAGCTAATGCACTTCTGGTATTAAAAATTTGCACAGATTTTGTGTGGATAATGTTTAGACTGTCTTAACCCTTAAAAGAATAATCTAACTTTTAACTGATGTTCATAAGGCTTTAGATTTTGCTGTATTTTTTAAAATAGTTATGGACAAATCATAATACTTGGCACTTCAGTATTATCTCAGCTTACCAGTATGCATTGTTACCAGTGATCAATGTGGATAGAAGCAAGATGGAAATATTCCTGTTGGTGCATCAAACTGCGTCTCTCTCAAAATCCCTCCCCCCCCCCCCCAAACCGCTTTCAAAACTTTAAAAAAAAATTCCAAAGGAAAATGTCTGAATTAAATATGATGTAAGTTATATTGATAAATAATACGAAGGAAAGTGCCATTTCATTTTGTTTAAATGCCCCTTTACTGTGCGAAAAAACCATTTTCAATAAATATGTTCTGCCTTATTTTAATAATTTTATGTCTACAAAAATGTGAATGCTACTTTTATCAATTATTGTTCTAGTAAATTCGACATAATGTTCCAATGTGTTTATAAATGATTTGAATGCAAAAATAAAAATACTAACAAGATTAAAAACAAATTTAAGAATTTTAATTATAACTAATAAGGGGCCATTCCATGTCTTGTCTATTTTTAATGTATAGTTTATATTCTAAAAACTCATAAGTTAATAGATATAGTTATTTATTTAAATGTTACATGCAGAACATTTTGCCTTATCATGGAGTTGCTAAGGCTGAAACATAGGCAAAACTGTTTTAATTATTTTATTGTTGCTTCTGTTATAATTTGAATGTTAAAGCTTGAGTATGTAAAACTTTAGCATGATTTATAATTATTTTAGATCCATACTATTGGGCTTGGCTTCCAGTTGCTAAAATACCATTTTCAACTGAAACACGTGATCTTGTTTTGCCACAACTTTCTGATATGAATTTTGTTCAAGATCTTTGTGATGATTTACATGATTTGTTCAAAGTGAGTTCCCAAATTTGTTGCATCAATGATGTACTTTACCATTAGTGTTTTTATGTAACTAATGACTAATTTTATTAAATATTTTATTTGATATTTTATAGGCAGATAGAGGTTTTGATCGAAACGTATTTGAGAAACAGATGTCTGTCATGAGGGGACAAGTAAGTTTTTATATATGTTGCAACTAAAGCCCAAAGTCAGCCAGTTCCCAAATTGGCATTTTGGCTGTAAATTGACAGACCAATATCAATTTTTTTTTTTTTAATGATTCAGACTTCGTTGGCTAGTTTCCAAAATAGCTTGGGACAATCTGTCAAAATCGAAAGGAAAATCATGAGATATTTTTCAAGATCTATGTACTTTTGTACATCATATTATTATCTATATACTATAAAACTTTCCTGGCATATATTCCAGAATAGTGGACACTTGTATTTAGCAAATACCTTTTTCATTACTGAGCACAAATATTATTTGGTTATTTTTTACCTTTTGAATACCTTTGAACCACCAGATAATAAGGGTTTTTTAAAAACCAGCCTTTTTTTCTCATTTTCTGCCCTAGGATTCCTATTTAACCAATTTTAACATTTGAAAAAAATAACAATTGCTTCATTTGTAAATGAGTCAGAACTTGTTATTTTTTTTTTAAATTTTTTTATTTCATTTTTAATTTAAAAATGTTTAATGAATTTTCTTCAAAATAGTTTGATTTGTTCCATTGTTCCCAAGAAGATGAAATATTGAAGATTATTATTTCTTTGTTAATTTCATTTTCTTTTAGAATAAAGAAAAAATTACTTTCAATTTACAAAAATGGTATTTAAGACCACCAAGTTTTAAGTGCTATAAAAGTGAACTGACATCATTTATCAATAAAAATGTAAAACTGCAACATTTTTCTATAATTGTGCCAAAATGATTTTTTTAGATTTTTTTATTTCACAAGCTCTGAAATTAGATGTCAAAATCATAATGAAAAAAATTGTTTTCACTGTAAAAATATTATTTTTCTACTTATAAATTCTACTGATTACAATCCAATTGATTTAATTTACATTGATTTTTCATCTCTCTTACACCAACATTAGACCCAAAACACCTTCCACTGCAATTTGTGACATGTTCATTCATAACCATGTCCACTTACAGATATGTTTATATTGGCTGATGATGGGTTGTTAAAATTTCCAGTCTGAAAACGTCCTATGTGTTCTTTCAATTTATAGTGATTAATAAAAAGTTTTATTTATTTATACAGCTGTAATGTTCATCACAAAAGTATTGGCCAGATATTTTATAATGGGATTTACAGCCAAAAGTGGATATCAGACATGAGCAATTCTGGCAGTAATGTTACAACTAAAATTTCTACAAAAATAGAGTTAATAATGCTGCAAGCAACATTCACTAAATTGCATCAATTTATTTTGAACCCTACTGGGAATCTTTCTCCATGAATAGGATAACAGTTTACCACGTTAAATAATCAATGCTAAAACTGAATTGGCATCTTTTAATGTCAAGATCTAACAAATTATGCAGTTTGGTGAAATTCTGTGCATTAGCTCTTGAAATATAGCTTTCATAGAAACACAGTGTAGCAGCAGCACCTATTACGTAACATGCATCTAAATCTAATAAGCATGAATTGATGTCAAAGTCTAACTGAATCTGAAGCTTGACTAAATTCCATGCATTAGTTCTTGAAATAGAATGGCCACAAAATTTGCGATACACACAGACTAACATGTATATATATATATATATTTTTTTTATAGTATTCATGAAATTTTAAAATAAATAAATCCATATTAACAAAGGTCAAATTTTCATGATTCTGTTACTTTCTTATGCATATGGAGGAATGAAATTGAATTTTGACCATTAAATGCCAGCTACATAAGGAACTGACCAGTCAAAGTAAGATATACATTGTTAATTTTATATACATCAGGCTTTGACCAAGAACCTGCAAATTTGTAAAAATGCCAATCAATTTAGAAACTGGTCAAACTTTGGGCTTTGACTATAACATAAATACATATTTTTAGCATATTAGAATTCTTTGTTTTAAAAGTGCAAATAAATTATGTAATCAGATTCATATTATTACATTATCCTGCCGCTACAACCCAAGACTGTTAGAAAAGGTGCCCCAATCACCAGTTGTGTCTTTTGATGGTGTATGTATTGAGTTTTGAAAGATGCTTCTTATTATAACCTTTCAGGATTTCTACCAGACAAGTCAAGTGGATCCAACAATAATTGTATATTCAAAAAGATGATAGCAGGGGTGATTCTCGTCCGAAAATTTAAGTCATCCTCTTCTGAAAATTTGAAATTGGGTTATCAGTTCCAAAAATTGACATTCAAAAATAAACAAGTTGGAAATTGCACGTGAAGCGTAGCAAATGAGGTGCGTTCATAAGATAACGAAGTTTTAAAAATCACTCTCATATATCAATCTCAATAAATTATAAATAGTTAATTACAATTAAAATGCACACCAATGTTCTCCCTATACCATTATGTAATGGAATACTTTTGTGTGGCCTTGGAAATCAATAACAAATGTTCTATGCACCACAGATTATGCAAAATGTATATTATAATATGTACTTTATTGATGCATATCAATTTTAATATATTCGAATGAGTGTAACACAATTAAAATGCATTTGAAACATTTTTCCCCATTGACCGTAAGGTAATTGAATAATTTTGGTTGTCCCTGTAATTGAACAATGCATCCGATTTTGATAAAATTGGAAATAACTCGACAAAACAATGTAATAATTATGTATTTCAAATGATTAAAATGCATTTGGAACTTTTCCCCCCTTTGACTGTAATATAATGGAATACTTTTGATTGTCCCTGTAATTGATCTATGCATCCGATTTTCATAAAATTTGAAATGACTTGAAAAAATTATGTTATAATTATATATTTTTAATTTCAATCAATTCTGTTGGGTTGTTATATGCAGACGGACAGACTGAACGACAACTATAGGTGCTACGTATTTACATAATTACGAACGCACCTAAAAAGGCGGAAAGAAAAATCTGGGATGGAAAACAAACTTCTTCTCAATATCAAAACCCATGTTATTGTATATTAACCACGAGTGATGTTTCTGTGAGTATTAATAGTTCAAATTCTCTCACCCAGAATTTTATAGAAAAATAAACAGAAGAGCATTATTGTTCATCGCTAACGCCTTTTGGTGCTTACTTTTATCAAGCTGCATTGATATCACTTGAAGGCTGGAATGGGGTCAACAGGCGCACGCAAGTAAGAGTCAGACTCCTACTTAAAAGAAAACAGGAAGTTGTTGTCATCGCACCCCTCCAACCGTCTAAATAAAAATCTGTCAACACTTTTTTCCGTGGTCGCATAGACCGGGCAGAATTGCATACAAAAAGAAAGAAAAGGATAGAATTCATTAATTTTTTTTAATATAACTGTCTCCAAATTTTATTATTTGAAAAAGGGTATTGTGTAGTCGTAAAAAAAACAAAGTATGACAGAAAATTTTTAACATAAATTTGATTTTAATTAAGAAAGGATAGTAGTCTTAACATAAAATATAGCTTATGTTGGAAGAGAGACCTTTCACTATCAATTTGCCACCATTGCTTTTGAAATTAGTTCAGTAGTTCTGGAAAATACCCCTACAAATGCACACACAAACAATAAATAACGCTATTTTTTTATAATAGCTAGGGGATCGAACATGGGCTCCCCGGGCCACCGTATGAAAACCATTTTTTTTTTTAATTCATTGTATAGATAAGATTATGGAAGTAAAGGGCCTCACAAAATCCTTGCACCGGGCGTTGCTTTAAGCCGTCCTCACTAAGAACTGCTCTGCTTCTGCCTCCATTCTTTCATGACAGATTTTGTTGCACTCAACTAATAATCTCGAAATAAGAATGTAAAATGCATTTTAAAATGTATGTGCCTGAGTGCCTGTATTGTTTTTAATCTTAAAAAATATGCTGAACTAATTTTTGAAAATTTGGGTTAAATTGAACCTTACCTCAAGTGATTCAATAAATTTGTGAGATTAACTCTACATGGAGAAAAAAAAAATGGTGCAAAAATGGGGGATTTCCCGCACTGCCGATTTTCGAAAATGCAATGTAAATTTCCAAAAAAAAAAATTCACCCAGAATCATCCCTGGATGGGAGATTCTATAAATATTTGAAAAAGTTGCATATTTATAGCATTTTTTCCCCCATGAGAAAAATTATTTTGAATGTATCTAATTGGTTCATTACAGCCAGCTTATAGATAAATGGTCAAATTGGTCATCTTAAAATTACTAAACAATAAATTTGGTAGAAATTGTGATTCATCAGTTTAATGCCCCCTGAATTTTAGTTATATTAAAGTTTAGCTAGTCACCATAAAAAATACATTTCTAAAGAGGATTTTACCAGTATGAAATGGAACATATACAATATACATTCATTATGCAATTCTTTTATTTATTTTTTTTTTTTTCACTGTGAAATGAAGTTTACAAGTGTGTATTTCCAGAAATGGGGAGAAATAAAGGAAAATAAAAGATTGTACAGTAAATGCTCAATTTTTAAAATTAATTTTTTTTTAAGCATTATTCATAAATAATTATTTAAAATTATTTTTTTATTGTAACAAAACAACACACTCCAATAGTTACATTGTTTTAGAAGGAAAATTTAATTAAAAAAAATATGAAAGTCATTGGCTATTTCATGGAGGCCAGAATTATTTAATTTTTTTAGAGCTAAAAAACTTTGTAATTCATAGAGAACTTATAACTATCCATAGATTTGAAGATAAAATTCAATTATATAAATAAAATGTCTTAAAATAAACAACCATTGGTGCCATGTAAAAAACATAAATTATAATTATTTTTATCATAGTTTTTACTTTCTTTATACATGAAAATGTGTAATTTATTTATGTTAAGGAACTAGCAATCTAAATTTGTTCAGAATATGAAATTTAAAAAATATAAACAAATTAAATAGACATGAGTAGACATATATCTGCAAAAAGCCTCTCATCCACACAACCGTTGGAACAAAGCTTTGTGGATTAGAGGCTTTCAACTGTATTATGTGTTAAACATTCACTATAATTTTTATTGCATTATTACATTCAAATTATGTTTAGATATTTTAAACATATCAATGACCAGAAACACACAAAATTGTAAAATCCACATAACCTTTGATCCCTGGGCAGTGTCAATTTGAGAGAGACTACTGTAATTCTATTCTTTTATAAATAAATACAGTTTTATTTGGTTATGTGTTAATATGTTTGAGTTCTGTATTGCTTAGTTGCAAATTCACTTTGTTCTAGATTCTAAATCTGACTCAAGCTTTAAAAGATGCAAAATCACCTGTTCAGTTGGTCCAGATGACAGCTGTGATTGTAGAAAGAAGCAAAAGTAGTGCAGCCAGAGGGAGAATTCGTGCCGTAAATGACAGCTTTACTCAAAGATTTCAAAATAAAGCACCTTTTTTTTCATGGTGTTAAAAATAGTCTTTCATATGTAAATCTATATTTCTATCTTCCATTTGAAAAAAGCTAAATGTTAAAGTAACAGATAATCTAGTTAATATTTTTCAAAGATATTTATTATGAAATTACATTTTTTACTGTTGTTTAGAATTAAATTTTAATCTCTTTAAATGCTTTGTCACTAACATTTGAGAAATGGAAGTCTGTTAATGTTATGTATACACAAATGTTTAATACAATTTTTATTTAGATAATGTATTTATTTAGAATTTTATAATTGAATTTCAAAAAAGTGATGACTATATTATGGTAAATTTATAAGCTTTATTATTGTACTAATTGTTTTATGAAATATAATTTTAAAAAATGTTCTATAATTATTTGTAATTATGTTTTTTATTCTGATTTTTTTTTATCAACCCTTTATTTAATGTGCATTATGAGCACAATGTTTTTTTTTCTCTTTCTTATTGTTCTTCCTTTCATCTTGGATGTTCAGTTACCTACTTAAATCCAAATGGAAGCAATAGGAAATATTTGACAGAAATTTAGAATTTGTGTTGAATTTTTACTTAAGCTTGTACAAATCAGTAATAAAATTTGTTATTACCAATAATTACAATTTTGTTCATGAATAAATGAAGAGATTCTTTGTTATAAACAGTTGATGTATTTCTGCACTTTAATGGTGAAAAGTTATTTTAAATGATGATGTTTTTTTATTCTTTTTCTTTTAGTTTTTATTTTAGAATGAATATATATTTTGTTATTTTATTGAGATTATGCTTTTCCAAAAAGTTTATCAGTTTATTAACTGAAAGGTTATGATTTCCTAAATATATCTGTACTCTGAATTTATCCCTGTTTTAAAAACATTCATGATGTATTGAACAGCATAACATTTCTCTATATTTTGAGGTTTCAACTAATAGTTCTATGAAGTCTTTTTATTCATATTTGTTTTCCATCCTTAAAATGTTTAATAGCAAGTTTAAAAACCATCATTCTGAAAGCTAAATATTTCTATTTTTTTTTTTTTTTTTTCATGAAAAATGTTATTGCATGCTGTGACTTAAAATGAGAATGCTTGCATATGAATAAATCTATTAAATAATTTGCTTGACTGCACATATTATGTATTTTATATGTATATGCCGATAAAGGGAAATTTTTCATAATTTTGTGAACTTAATTCTTGGAGCTGTCACTTTTATTACCTACATATTTTGTTTTTGTATGATATTAAATTACTATTTTGCCATTTTACTTGGTTCAAAAAAATTGTATCTATCATTTATTCTTTTTTTCATAGGAGATATTTAACATTGCTAGAAAATTTAATATTAGAGAGAATTTCAATCATGCATATTTTTTATTATGGAAGTCACTGCTTAAAATTGCTTATTCTAAATCATCTTAACAAAGATGAGGGGATGAAAAATGTCTTATGTAGAGAGATTATATGCCAAAAATTCATTTTCAGACCAAAATCTGATTTTTACTGAAATTTTGCTTTCAGAGAAAATGTTGTTGAAAATTCGAATGGACCAAAACTATCTATTTTCCAAAAATCTCCTTTCTACCTTCAAACATTTTCAAATTCTCATCTCATTTAAGCTGTATCAGCTCAAATGAGGCTTTTTATTTATTTCTGTGAACTTCATTGTTTATAATTATCAGTTATTACTAATATTTCCAAATATCCTATGTAAATCAGGACACCAGTATTTTAAAATAATGTTCTTCCCCTTATCTGACGGCAAAATTATCTGCAATTAAAGATTGCAAAATAAACTCAGAAATTAGTGGTATCCAGATCATTTGGAGCTCTTGATTAATGCAGGATGTCTGACAACACTAGTCATGATTGACTCAAGAAGTGAGTGCAAATTATAAAGCAAGCAATGCATATATGACTAAATTTTTAAGACACCTTTCATGTGCTAATTAAAAGGTGCAGACTTAACTGCAAATGTGTTTTGAATGTATACTTTGAAAAAGTTCTTAGTATAACAGAAATTCATTTACAAAAATCATTGTAAAAGATATATGTGCATTGTAAAAGATAGCTAATGTGTATCTAAAATATTTTTGAATTAGATAGAATACGTATAATTAAAAAATCATTCTGTGTTGTAGATGAATTAAATTTTATTTTATATTAAAATTAAAATAAAAACTTTTGGTCAGAGACAGAGAGCCAACTTTATCCACACATATAATTATTTGTATAATTAATCATGTGTATTAATGTACATATTAATTTCACATTTTTTTTAACTGCTTTGTTTTCAGCTGAAAACAAGATTACCAAAATTCAGTTTGTTTTGAAAACCTATTTCTGTGTATGTTTAGTTATGTATGGAAGGAATGAAAATTTTTATGTAAGCTGATTAGATAATATTTCTGTAAAGACTAATGTAAATCTTAAAATCTATGGAGGATTTTTAATTTGCTCTTTATGTTAATATGAAGACAGTCCCTTGACCAATAAATAAATAAATACACTACAAAATATTAAATACAAATCGAAGTTGTAAATTAAATATGAATAAATTAAAGGACAAACATGGATCTTGATGTGTAACATCACACAAATAATAAAAAGATTTATTTAAAGATGCAAAAGGTATATTATAAAGGTGTAAGGTATATTATATACAAAAGATAAAAATTTTCAAATTATCAAGAATAAAATTTTAAAAGTCTAAAAACTGACATATTTCAACCACTGTCTACCATACTAAACATCTTTAAGGAAACCTTTTTATTTTGTGTGTGATGTTACAGTAAATGTTCAGTAACTTTTTACTGTTTATTACTATTTCTACTAATACAACTATAAATATGAACTTTTATAAGCATAAACTATAAAAAGCTACATCAGATGAATAAAAATCTAACATTTTACAAAGCATATTTAATTAGTTTTTTCCAAAAGTTGTGAAATCTACAAACAAATGTTGTGTAGGGCTGCTAGAAAAGTATGCATATCTTCCCCAGCTATGTTCATGTTTCAGATCTGACAATGGTCAAATTGGATAAGCAAAAGTAAGATCTTTTTTACAAGGTTGAACAAAATCTGCACATGTAATATTGTGTTGGGCAAATGACTGTTGTGTGCAGTAGCCATATCCCTACTCCTTATATGCAGCAATTTATAAATTTGATCCTTTAAAAATTATGTAAATTGTTTATATTTCATTTTTAGTAATTTTGAAGAAAAATCTGTATTTTAGGGCTAACTAAAAAAAAGATTAACTACCATATTTTTTTTGTTTAAAGTACCGTAATTTCACACATATCCATCTCACCTCAGATAATTTCATTTTCTACCAGAATTTATTTTAAATAAAATGTGATCTACTTCGTTATAAATAATTTGTAACGATGCATAATGTTATTTTTTTTTTTTTTAATCATCTGAGCCATTTATACCATAGAAATCAATGTAGTAAATACACCAAAATTAAACACAAGCTACTTTTAAACATAAAAATTTTAAAGCTGTGGCACAATTTTAAGTTATTGGGGGGGGGGGGGGGAATATAACAGAATAAATTATCTATTTAAGCATTAACTAATTCTTCTAGCTTGCAATTTTGTCTAGCTACTTTATTTTACAGAAATAAAAATAATCAGCATTTTGGGGGATAGATTAATCTTATAATTTTACCAAAGATTGAGATATATAACATAACATGATTTTAAGTCATTTCTATAGCAATAAAAAAATGGCTAATACTTAAATTGGACCAATTACATATTACCCCTGATCTTGGCAAGATATGGAGGTAAATAAACTTCATAAATGAACTTAAATTTTTGATAAAATAATTCACATTTAAAATTTCATTTCTTTGCATTTAAGAATAAATTAATTTTGAAACCAAACACATGACTATTGAGAACAAATTGGAAGAACACCTTTGTTTAACACCTGTGTACCAAGTGCATTTTGGATAAGACAGTGACTGTCACAGGATCTTTGATTAGTCCCAGTGTATTTAAATGTAAAAAGAAACATAAATCAATACTGAGATGCAATGATCTATATAGGAGATATTTTCTGTTAATTTCCATAACTTATTAGTTTCTAACATCGGCTTATGTCATTAGTAGTATTTCTTGAAATTAATAAATATGCAAAATGGGTGTTCCAGTTTGTCCTTCTAAAGCCATTGACTGCAGATTTCATCTGATAATGGATAAAATAACTGGCAATGGCAAAAAGATGTAGATTTATTTTTTCCTCCAAATAGTGATTAATATTACACCGCTACAGTATAACAAATATTGCTATTCATAAGTTCTGGTAGATATTTGATTGAAAAATTCTCAAATCTGGCAACACTGCCTTGGAAAAATGCATCCCAAAGATCAAAAGATTTTCTAAGTAATAATTTAAAATAAAGTTCCAAAACTAGACATCTCTGTGTCTAAATCTGTTTTGAGTTCTGTAAGTTAGCAGAAAAAAAGTTGATTTTTTTTTAATTTGAGTAGTAGCCAGGGAAGAAGAGGGGGGGGGGGGTATCAGAAATAGAAAGTTAAAACTGTCAAAACTCTTGCAAAAATTTCTATCCCCACATCTTTTCCTCAGAGTGCTAATAATGCTTTGTTAAAAGCAAAAGACAAATTTGATAACTGTTTGCTCAAACATAAGAAAACATTTTAGCTGACATATCTGCTTCAAAGTTTGAATATATTTAATGTCCTAAAATAATCTTAAGTAGCAAGACTTTTTTTTTATGACTATTTCTAATTTGTTATAACTTTATATTAGATTGGATAAAAAAAAAGTAAAAAAACCAAGCACTTTTGGATGACATGCTGAAAAATACTATTCTATATTTACTAAGATAAATCACCCATAAGAATAAGAGATTTCTTGTTTTTTAAATAGCTGTACATCTCTGTTTGTTTGTAAAAATCGTGTAAATTGTCTTCCACTTGCTGTTGCATGTTACTGCATTTGTAGATTTTTTTTCTGCAATAAAAATTGCTTTTTGAACAACTTAAATTCTCATAAGTCACATTAATCATGGCTTTCAGCAACATCCAAATGTTACTTAACATTACTAAAATTTATTTTTAATCCACAATATAATTCTTTGTCTCAACCATTGTCAATCTAGAATGTGTTAAAAAATCATTGAGATGATGAAAAAATTGTGAATTGTGTTAATTCTCTCCCTTTCTCCCTTAAATATGTGTAAGACTACTATATACCAACACTTAAGTTATGTGTTATATTAAGGCCCCAGTCTTTCTATTCTGAATCTGAAGAGAAAAAATCTGGAGTGATTCACTGAGCTTTCTGAATACTGACATACATGTCCAGAAATTAAAAAAAAAAAAAAAGAGTATTTTTTACATTTGACTCTGGACCACCCATTTTGAAGCTGGAGATTTTATCTCTGTGCTACCAATGCTTGATTATATTGCCTCACTATTTATCACTTACACTCTGTCACATTTTTTTTTTTTTTCAATAGAATCAATTGCAAAATGGATTAAATACTTAATTCATTTGTTTGATTTGTATAAAATCTATACAATTTTTGCAGTATCACATGTTTTCCAAATGGGAATCCAAATAGAAGTACTGTTTGAAAAATACAATATTCAATCATATATACAAATCATGATTACAATACTTCCCTTATTCTGTCTTCAGAATGTAATAAAACTTCCATATGATATTTATTGATGAGGCAATTTCAATATTTGTTGATTCAATTGATACTATAACCACTTCAATTATATTGATACTATCAATTTCTTTTATCTATGTCACTTTTGCGTTTTTAGTCTTTGTTTTGGGGGCAGCATGTCCCTGAAGGTATTTTGTGCCTTTGCAACCAACCAACTTTTATCTATGTTTCTAGTCAATAAATTATTATTCTTAAGCAACATCAGTTTGTTTGCTGAAAAAAAAATGTTGTTAAACTATTTTCTCTTTAATGTGACTAATTTTAGATCAACTATTTCATGTATACTCTTGAAGAATTGGAAATTTTGTTTAAGATTTCTAAAGAGCCGAAAGAAGCATAAAAAGTTTAAAGGAAGATTCATTCACTGAATACCCATCAAAAATGGAAACTGAAAATAATTTAAAAGAATACAGCAAGTTCCAGCACTCCCGACAGAGAGAACTAAAATTATGGAGAGGAGGTGTAAATCAATCAAAATTCTCATAGTTTTGTGAGTATCAGATTCATAGAACTTTAGATATCAAATAAAGAAGAAATGTGCACTATTAGTACACAATGGATGAAATTGCAGCTCGCCTGAAGGAAAGAACTTAAATGGGGATTGTGTTGGTGCTAAAGAAACCAAGAAGAATGGTCCAAATTGTGTGAGGACTGGATCCATAGAACCTGCAATATCAAATAAAAAAGAGTATGCTGTGCAGCAAATGTTATAAGAAATCACAATGCCATTAGCAGAGAAAACTAGAATTCTAATGTTTGTGTTATTGGGGGAGGGGGGTGGACAGGAAAAAAACCAAGTGAATGGTCCAAGTTGTGTGAAGATCAGACCAATAGAACTCCAGGTATTGGATAAAAAATAAATCACCTGAATAACAATCATTCATCATTGCACCTGCATCAGCATTGCTGTCAAATAAGACAGCTTTGATTCATAAACATTGATTCAGTGCTAATTTGGATAGAATTGCTCATTTTTATTTAATTCAAATCATCACTGTGGTCAAATTAATACTTCTATACGGGTAGTAGTAGTAGCTTTTCTTTTTTTTTTACCTTTTTTCTTTGATATCATTGTGGATTGTTTATTATTGATCTATATCCGTCATAGTCTGTTAGATGGTCCAGATTGAGCTATTTATTCTTTTGATTATAGTATTTTACTGGCAAAGTTACTGTCAAATTTTATGTAAGGAATTTTTACACTGTTTACTCTTAAATTTAGCATGAGAATGCCATTTTTTTGTGTTTCTTATTTTAGCTTTATCAAACCTTTTGAATATTACAATTTTAATGTTTACTACATTAATTATTAATTACTCTATATTTTATGTTATTTTAACACTCTCCCCAGGAGAGGGGACTTTTCAAAATGATTTTACCCTTATATAACATCTTAAAAAATTGGTCACCTCATAACCTTTCTAAATCTGCTGTTCTTTTGAAAATTCACTTATAATTTTAAGCCCCAGTGTCTAAAATGATTAAAAGAGAGGCACCTAACAGCAGTTATTTTGTATTGTACAGTATCTTCACTGATGCGAAAATTATGAAACATATCAATCTGTGTATAAATTTTAATAAAGAATATTGGCATACATTGCATACATTTAACCTACTGGGGGAAGGGGGCAGTTTATCATTTTCTGACCCCATCATGTCATATTGTTGGAAAGTTTATTATCCTGCATTCATATTTTATTCTGAAATTCATATATGTGTATGAAATTAGTGCTAGAATTATCACTGCTATTATGATTTGCTTCAAATTTCTGCCAAATGATCGCTAAGTTTTGTAATTGCCATTTTTAAGCTTATTTGCGTGATTATCAGTGAATAAATTCTAGAACATCCAGCACTAGAATTTAGAAATTGATTATTATTATTATGATTGATGCTGTTTTATGCAATGTTGGTGTTTGATATTAAATTTTTCTGGAAACACTCATCATTAATATAAACAAAAATAGCTTTTTAAAACTGTTAGTTTTGAAAAATCCCTTGTCTTTTTCTTTTGCAAGAATGATGTGTAAATTTAAAAAGCATCTATCTTTTATTTAATATATATATATATATATATATATATATATATATATATATATATATATATATATATATACAGTAGACTCCCTCAAATCCACACAGCTTGGGACCAGAGGTTGTGCATATTTTAGAATTTTGTGGATTTCTGGTTATTGCTTTGTTTACATTTTTTAAATAGTAATTTGAGTGCAATTAATAATGCATTTGGAACTGTAATAGATGCTTACAATATAATAAAATATTAAAATAAGTAATAAACTAAAATAATAAAAATTTAGATAATTTTTAAAATGATTAAAGTACTAATAGCAAAGGTCAAGCTAATAATCAATAATGTATGATTAAATATTCATTATAAAGATTAAATGTATTTTTCCAAAATTATTCAACAAAACTTGCCTCATAAAAGTACATTCCTAATTCACATCAAAATCATAAAATAACAAAGTCTTATTTCAGGTTTAGCCAGGCTTAATAACCAAAAATTCTTGATTAATGCATAAATATATTTGGTAAGAAGATGTGATTACCAGTAATATCAGCAATATTTTAAATTTTCCCCCCAAAAAAATTATTCTTAATTCATGAAAAAAACATGAATGAAGTATTATTAAGAATAGTACAAATTAAAAATATATGAAATTTATACAAAACTAAAAAAATTAAATTTTGTAGCAATATCCTAATTGAAAGTTTCATTGTTTACATCCATAAAATATGTGCTGATTTTAGAGAGTTGCGGATTTCTGGTTTGCAGATTTGAGGGAGTCTACTGTATTCATTTTTGATAGTCATATTTGAAAAAATATTTGAAATAATAATCCTTCTCTTCTGAAAAATAAAAAACCTCTGAAAAGTTATTCACTTCAACTCAGCCATCGTTTTATATTTTACTACTTGTAATGTAGGCCCTTGTGTTTTCCTTTAATAAAGAACATCAAATATATTGAGGTCCCAACAGTTTTGAACATCATGATGAGTTGATAATGAATTTAGTGAACCAACACTTATGAAATCCGAAAACAGCAAATTTGGCCCAACGATAGTCAGCTTTGTTGAGTGATGCCAATTTGCATATGGTTATTTTTGCATCTTGTGTATTTGCTATTTTTTATGATTTTATTTAGAAGTTTTTTTGTTCCTAATGGTTTACATAAATTTGTTTAATGTTTTAAAATAATACTTTCTACTTGACAGTTAAAAGTATTTTCAATTAATATAATGTCTTAACCTTAACTGTTATTTAAATTCAAGAATTAATGGAGTGGGGATGCTTCACTGTTTCTTTTACTTATAAAAATCAATAAAAACAATCCAAAATGTTTTTTTTTTTGGGGAGGGGGGGGGGTATTAGATAGATTTCGATTATGAAAATATTGAATAATTTTTGAAAATGTTTTTTCAAATATTTAGGGTTTACATATGAGAATGAAAAAAATTGCATGAGTTTCTAAAAATGTTACACGTTTGAAGAAACTATGAAATGAAACTAAAATCTCTTCTCAAAGTTCTTGATAATCTGCTTGAATTGGTTTGTTCAAATTATCATATTTTTTATCATTGTTTTCAGCTCTTTATGTTTTGGATCAATCTCTGTAGACTTTACCTTTATTACAGTCCCTAAAGAAATCAAGTGATGATAATTCTTGATAGATTCCTGATAAGGCCCTTGCTAATACAGCCATCAATATATGCAGGTCACAATATTTCAATCTCACTTTGGCTGAAAAATCCTCCAGATAGGCTGATTTCAAGCAATTGTTGAACTGTCATTGCCAAGTGATCGAGTTAGGTTGAAAATTGTTGGCTTGTCTTTTTTGTTGGCTGTTTTTGCCAAATTAATTCAGACAATATCTTGAGATGACATGATTGTCATGGTGATTTCTGAGCAAGTTCAGGGCATTGTCTGCTGAATGTGGAGCAGTTCTGTATTCCTGAAACAATGCATCTTGTATAGTGTTTGTAAAAAGCTTAAAAAAATGCACCTCTTTACCAAGAACTTATTTCTTGGCAATAAATCTGATCTGTGTTTAAAAGCAATCAACCTCTTCCTGGATGTTTCAGCAGATATCTATTGCCAAAAAATCTCTATTAATAAAAAGTTTGACTTAAAAACAATATCTTTGATTGACTATTGCTCCACTTTGAAACAAAAAGGATTTTTGACATAAAGAATTAAATAGTAAAGATTTTAGTCCCTGCACATGTATACAAAATGTGGCAATACAAGTTCTGTCCATTGGTATGTTATTCTGACAGATTAGTGAGACCTATTGAACCAGCCAATTTGTTTTTGATAAGATATTTTGTGCAAAGGTTAAAAAATCAATTTCTTACTGTGCATTTTTTAAATCAATATTTTGTGTGTTATTTAATAACTTCAAATAAAGGCAAAATATTTTCCTTATCAAATTAATTGGTACTCTTTTGATACTAATATTTACTGCTGCACCAGTATTTTATTTTTCCTCCTGCAAGATATTTTGCTGAAGGTTGAAAGGTAAAATAAAACATGCTTGTTTCACAATCATATTACATACATACCTTTTAGTATTAATTTTTATTTAATTAATGCAGAAGGGAACATGGAAACATTCATTCTACAATTTATATTTAATTTCTTGAAAACTATTTGAGATAAATTACTTTTATAAAATGTTACTATCCATTAAATATTCATGAAAATTTGTTCATAGTATATTTAACTTGTAAATATTTGTAACATTGTGTCATCAAGCATCCCATTCATTTTTCTTTTCTTAAATGTATTGTTTTAGAAGTTACATTTGGGTTAATATCTGGAAATTGGACAACTTGCCAATAATATTTCAGTAATTATTCTAAAAGAAAAAACAAAGAATGTAATGTTGTAACATCTATTAGAACAATTACAATGATAAATCAACATATAATGATGAATAAATAATTAATTTTAACCTTTAAACAAACAAAATATCATTTCAGTCCCTGTCCCCAGGTGCAAATATCCAATATTAAATGTATGCTTTAAAAATTTCTGTAAGTATTAAGTTTTGTTATTATATATTTATACCTATATGTATACAATATGGGAAATATAATTCTCCTTTATTAATATAGTTAGTATTTTACTCCTATATTGTAAAATATTGTAGTAAATATATTTGTCCCTAAGACTGACCATAATTTCAATCCCTCTAAACACACATTTCAGGTTAACAGACACTAGGTGGTGCTGGCAGAATTATTTCCATTTCAGCTACAAGTAAAGTTCAGCTAGCCACCATGGATGAAATTAAATTTTTGTTCTTTCTTTCATATTTAGAAATATTTAGTTTTTGTTTTGAATAGGGGTGAGTATTATTTTATAGCATCATTCATGCCCCCATATTTAACTCAAGAAAAAAGCCTAATTCAACTTTATTTCTATAACATACAAATGTCACATGCCGTATTTAATCATTTGCATGTGTGCAAAATGATTTGACAAACATGCTGTGAAGTTGTTGAAACAAAAACTTCACCTCAGTCTCAATTATTAGAACCTGATTATGATATTAAGACACTTTCTTTCATAATTGTTTATCCACCTACTCATAAAATATTTGATCTCAAAACACCACAGTATTTAAATGACAAAACATGTATCATAGTATTAACTGTAAGTTTTAAATGGTACATTAATTAAAAAAAATAAAAGTTTTGGAACAAAATTTTCCTGGTTTTCAGATATTGACCCTTATAGTATTCACAATTGGTGAATGTTTTTTAAATTTATTTATCATATTAAAAAAAGCATCAATTCTTCACAGTAAATTCTTTGTTCCTTTTAATCAGTATGGGTACCTTATATTATGCTGCAATTCATTTTGTATTTCTGTTTTCATGCTCTTAGACAATGGGAAATGTATTGCAATAAATTCTGATGCATTTCAATTAACTTACCCTGAGCAAAACTATTTTTATTCAATGTAAGCATTATTAAATATTAAAGTCAATACTGTTTAATGCAATACTTATGTTAGGGTGCTTTTATTTTAGAAATGCATACCCAATATTGTCATTCAACAGTTCTGCAAAATTAGACATATGTTAGCGTGAAATTGAAAATTTTTGTAATGGGAGCTAATGCCTTCCAATGCAGATGTGACATTGTGAATTATTACAGTGTATGACAATATTTCTGTAATAGCAGTTTACAGTTTTTTTTTTTTTTTTTTTTTTTTTTTTTTAATGCAATAGAAGTCAAATATGTTTCTGATATGGTTACAGAAAAAAATAATGAAGTATATTACTGTCAGTGCTTTTGATTTGTAGTTGCTATAAATTTAATAACATTTGTTCCAAAGTGAAATTTTTTTTTTTTTTTTTAAGACTTGCATGTATTCATGTTTAAATTAATATTCCTTAATGCTTTTATTTTTTTTTTTTTTTGGTTTCTATATGATTAATACATTCCAATCATATGTACATTTTCTAATATTGTAACCTGTAATAAAATAATTATTCATGTGAAGTATTTTATGATGATCTAACAATTAGGCTGTGTAAAATTCACTGTGATATAGATTTTGCATGTTATAAATCAATTTATTATTTCTTCCAAATAATGTATTTTTAAAATATCTATGTACCAACACTTTCAGCAATCTACTTTGCAAAGTCAATAAAAAAATTTCTAAAGATTTTATACTAGTTGTCAAATAATTTTTACTAAATTGTGTAAAATGTCAGCACTTTCATACCTTATTTATCTGATATTTTTGTCAGTGTTTATGGAGTAATGTGAGCAGTACTGTCTTTAGAGATGTGTGTATAGTAAATAGTCAAGCAGAGAACAATAATCTGTAGAATTAAATTTATTATGTAGGTCACATCTCAGCTAGTGACAGACTTTAATAACCTTTTTTCGACAAATTAAGTTTTCTTTTCTAGTTTTAAACTCTAACAAATATGAGTTTAACTTACATATTTTACAGTATGTACACTCTGTTATAAAACAACAATGTTGCAATTAATTAGGTAGAAAATCACTTTTTGGCTGCTAAATGTGATTCTGGGAAGAATTAACTGAAGAATCATCGTATTCTTTTTTCTTTCAGCTTAAAAAAAATAAAGGAATTCAGAAAAATGGTAATGAACAATGATTATAACTTTCTTTATTGGTATTTTTAATACTACTAGTAACTGCATGAAATTTTTCCTTGAATTTGTTAAATATTATAATCCCCTGTCATACTATCTAAAATTCATGTATTTAGCCATATATGATTAAGAATAGAACATGAAAATAAACAAATTCCATTTTATAATTTTAAGATTGTTTTTCTATATGTGAAAGAAAACCTCACTTTAAAAAAAATGTGAATTGGTGAAGATGAAATGTCTTATTTGTTTCTTTCAATAAACCAGAATTTAATGAAACTTTGTGTAAATATATGATTTGTGTATCGCATTTATATTAAATGCTTTTTTAGAAACAGCCAAGCATCTAGTTTTAACCTACCTGTAGAATAATTTTAAAATTTAAGAATTTTGAAAGCTAGTAAAGATTAAAACAAGTAAATAATAAAATAAACTTTTCAACACAAATGCTAGTATGAGGATATAATAAAGTCTGATTCTTCTAACATAGAAGTAAGTATTTTAACTATTACCTGCTAAAAGACTGTTCGATTTAAATAAAAATTACAATATCCAATTTCATTTTACTATACTGGTTTATCCTTTGACCTGTAGGTTAATTTGTAAGGGGCATGCAAAAAGCTATTTTGGCCTAGCTCTCTTCCTCTCCAAATACACTAAGAAGTGACCCTGACTGTGAAAATATTTTGGGTGTGCTACAAAAAATCTTTAATTAAATTGATATATTTTGTCTATTCTCAATAATAACTATGCAAATATTTTTATTGTCAAGGTCATAGATATACACTTTGTGCAGTTGATGCATTAATTTCCCTGAGGTTTTATATTTAACCTCTTCAGACCTGAGGTACACAAATGTGTTCCTCCATTCTTTTCCTCATAAAAACTAAACTGTTCAAATTTTTTGCATTTTAATTTTACTTCTATACAGCTGAATACTTTTTACTTGAAAATAAAACCAATAATTATAGTTTAATATAACAATTCAACATTTTACAAAATCTTTTTATTTTATTTTATAATAACTATTTACATACATATTTAGTTAGTCATGCATTTAAGATTTTATATAGGAACATTAATTTTGCAACTTAATCATTTCCTAACTTATTTCTAAGTTTAGATTGGGTTAAACCATATGTTGAAAAAATCTATTTCACAGAGGAATAAGTAGCTGTTGCTGTAAAGAGCTGTCCAATCTTTTTTTACAGTCCCCTCGCCATTTGAAACTCAAATTAGAGGTGTGCACGGGCTGGGCCTCGGCCCGGGCTCGGGCCGATTTCCAATGATGGCATTCGGGCCGGGCCGGGCTTAGTCACTAATCCTTTCGGGCCGGGCTGGGCCTAGTCACTAATCTTTTCGGGCCGGGCTGGACTCGGGCCTTAATTTTTTTGCTGGAGTATCGGGCCGAGCCTAACTTTTTTTTCCGTACGAAGCCGAGACTGATTCCATTCTTCCTAGTTTTCATGGACCAAACTAATCAGTTCCTATTGAATCTTCCTATATGAAAATCCTTTTCTCGACTTTTTATAAATCAGTAATATTTGGCTTTGTCCAAACATTTCTGCAAAAAAAGCATATACTTTTAAGCCGTCATTATTCTACAATTAAACATTAGAATTTATTCCTTTTAAAGAATCGTAGATTACTAGGCATTTTAAAATAGAATTAAACACACACAAAAAAAAAAAAACATGATTATGACGGAATTTTTTTTTAAACTGAAAACTTAGTGTCTTTTAAAATATTCATCCATGCAAAATAAATACAACAATATGGGTGAAAAAAAATATATTAAACATTTACATCTGTTAAGAAGGGAATGCATTTTTTTTTTCCGTTCCAAAGCGATTTCGTCTTTGGAAATTTTACCATATACCGCTTTTTCGATTTTTTGTCTCCGTTACAGGGAATATGGATTAATAATACTAGTGATAACTGAAACATTTACATACAACAAACAAAGATTCATTTAAAAGCTGCATAAATAGAGATTATAAACATGGAAAAAAAAAGATTAATATAATTTTTTTTGGTCAGAACAGAACTCTTCCATAAGATTAAAGATCAATGTACTGTAGAAATTCACTCGAGCCGGGCCGGGTTCGGGCCGAAATTTTAACTTTCGGGCCGGGCCGGGCCAAAATTTTAACTTTCGGGCCGGGCCCGGGCCTGGAAATTTCGGCCCGTGCAGACCTCTAACTCAAATACCCGAGTCAAAATGGTTGGTTTGTGCTTATGATGGCCAATTATCAACATGAGGAATATAGGCACTAGGGGGGTGCCCTCCTTGGGGGGGGGGTCTTTCTAAGGAAACATAACCCATATTTACACAAGGAAATCCAAGGTTCGAAGACAACCACAAAAAATTCTGAATGATTAGGCTGACTAGGGTTCGAACCTCTGAATAAAAAATGTTTTCCACCATTTAATGAAGAAATCTTTATTACATTGTTTTCTTTTAAAATAATTCCAAAAAGGATTGCACTTTCTTTGAAATTTCATTATTACAGAAAGGAAATGAAAACTGGAGTTATAGTAAATAGGATTATTAAATTTTCAATTTATCCTCTTTTTTTTTTTTTTTTTTAAGTGAAAATCTGTAAAAGAACTGTATTTTCTGAACATTGCTCCCTTCCCAAAGAAAAAGAGAAAAGAAATGTTTTAAAAAGTGTTTCTGAATAACTTGTCCAAAAAAATTTATATATAAAAAAAAAAAAAAAAAAAATTGCTGGCTGTTTAATTCCAAAGCCTGCAGAGTCCAAAAGTGTCAACAGGTTTAGATTCCTTGTAAAGAAAGATCATGTTTTCAAATCAACAACAAAATGTTTTTTGTCATCTGATTTTTACACCTTTCTTTTCTCAAATTATTTTCATAAAGCACGGTTTAGTTATAGATGCATTCAGGTCTGGCTTTAAAGGGGGAGGAAGAGACAAGGTATCAAGACCAAAAGTATTGATAATTTGCAAATTATTTGGTGAAAATCTAACCCAGAGCACCAAGGCTATTAAAATTTTCCTTGATAGTCCAAGAGCCGACTGCACAAAACGCTAAGTCATCGAGCACAAGAAAAAATCCTTTATTTTATGGAAAAGCAGTACTAGGGGAATCTAATCAACCATGTCTGCTGGAAGCAAAGTGGTGCACAAGCCAAAAAAGAATACTTTTAGTGGTTGACTTGAAGACTTAGCATTATGTTTTCCAGCACTCAATTTTCCATGTTTTCACACTTTTAATTGTACGGCAAACACAATGTTAAATGTGCAAGTAACTCACTAGGGGTATCAATTTTTGGCTTATGCACAACTTTGCTTCTGGCAGACATGGATGATTAGATTTCCCTATTACTACTCTTCCGTAAAATAAAGGAATTTTTCTTGTGCTCAATGACTTAGGGTTTTGTGCAGTCGACTCTTGGACTACGAGTGCATGTTTTCTTTTTTGATCGTATGCAAAGATGCTTACTTTCGTTGACTGTGGATTATTCCCTTAACGAATTCTCGAAAATAAGTGCACTAGTCAGAATACATGTGTTCAACAAGAAAAAGAATATTTGAGCAGCTTAAGAATTTAGGGGCGCAAAGTTTTCTTGAGACGATGGTGCACTGGCTGGCAGGCCAATCTGAACCTGCCGGTGACCTCCCTTTTGAATCTGCCATTGACACTTACATATATACATTTTTTCTACATTCACATTTATTTTATTTTTGATTCTCATTTAACAACTACCATCAACATTTTTCTATTAATTATCTTTTCTTTTTTTATATATAGTAATTAGAAATTTTTAGTTTAATTTCTAATACAAAATTTTATGTAAAATAAATACATTTTTTAATTATAACTAGTAAAGTTTTCGTTTTTGCAGTTATGTGATGATAATACAGTAGACTCCCTCAAATCCACAACCCTAAGATCTGCAACTCTATCAAATCTGCACATATTTTACAGATGTAAACAATGAAACATTCAGTTTAGATATAGGGACAAAATTTGACTTTTTTATTTTTACATCAATTCCTATGTATTTTAATTTATACTTTTTATTAATATTCCTGAATTTGTTTTTTCATGAAGGAAGAATAATTTTTTTCTGAAAACAATGAAGATATTGCTCTTATCACTGGTAATCGCAATCTTCTTATCAAATGTATTTATGTGTTAAGTTTTTTTGGTTTTTAAATTTGGCTAAACCAGAAATAAAACTTCATTATTTTATGATTTTGATGCGAATTCATAATGTACCTTTTAGAGGCAAGTTTCATTAAATAATTTAGGAAATATACATTTCATCTTTATAATGAATATTTAATCATACATTATTGATTATTAACTTACCTTTGTTTTTAATAATGATTTTTAAAAAAATCTAAATTTTTATTATTTTAGTTTGTTACTTATTTTAATATTTTATTATATTGTAAGCATTCATAATAGTTTCAATTGCATTATTGATTACATTCAAATTACTGTTAAAGAAATGTAAACAAAGCAATGACCAGAAATCCACAAAATTCTAAAATATGCACAACCTCTGGTCCCAAGCTGTGCGGATTTGAGGGAGTCTACTTGTAATAATAATCTTGGTGATGATAATAATATTTAACTAAATTTAGGCCCAAACATAGAGTAGAGTCATTAAAATTAATAGGGCCCGGCTTTTCTAACAATCTTGGCTTCGGTCATAAAAACAAACTCAAATATTTAAAAATTCACTTGTTATCAAGAAAGTTTTGATATGGTGCCTCTGTTTTAATGACATGGCTATTTTCAGATGTGCAAACAGGAATGAATCAAATAGAAAGTTAATCAATGTCACGAGAGGGTTTAGCATTTTTTTTTTTTCTTTCATATCTTAAACCTTTTCATTTAGAGTTAATTAATGATTTCAATTGAATTATATTTTCAATATTTTAAATTTTTATTTAAAATCTTTAGATAACAGAGGATTACAAATACATCCTACATTATATATGTGTATATAATTGTATACAAATAACACTTTATACATTTTTTTTAAATGGCAATGTCCAGCAAATTTATGACCTATAATAAAGCCTATTCATAACAAAATCCTGCTATAAACAGAAAAAAAATTATGACTCGGCATACCCCCCTCCCCTGCCCTAAATAAAAAAAAATGAATTATACCTTCTAAAATGAAAACAGCCTGTATAAAAAAAATGTTCAAATATTTCTTAAATAATGAAATTTTGAATAATTATACATTACTAATCAGTAGGGAAGAATGTTGTACCTTGGGACGCTTGTATCTCAGGACAGTGACAATTTCAAAAAACTATTGGCAACAATGAACGTTTGTTTATTATGTCTAATAGTGACCTATAACCAACTGATCTCATCATTGTAATAGACAACATCAGTAGCATTGAATTAATGACTAGGAGAGAAGAAAATTTCATTAGCTCGAAATAAATATTTTCCCCCATTCTAATTTTATTTTTCACCCATGTGTTTTTACAAGTCAATTTTTTTTATATAAAAGAGAAGATTTTTAAATGTTTTGGCTATGAGAAAATAATGATAGTGCTTCTAGATTTACCATAATTTTGATTTTATTTAAACCATGTGATGATTGTACCCTGGGACAGTAAACTATGTTGTAATTTGGGACATTCTAACAAATGTGTGGTTTGTAATAATTTGCATAAATAAAAGTATTTTTATTGCTTTTTTTACAGAAAATTTCACAAATCAAGCAACATACAGTAAAGAAAACAACTCAACTTTATTTTGGATATATTTTTATGATGACTGAACTTTTCAAATATGAATCTGGTAACTCCCAATAAATTTTTTTCTTTCCATATGATGCAATGTTCTAAAGAGCACATGGTCTGATGTATTTTTCTGGGTTTTGAATCAATTTCAAAGGTACATTTATGTAGTGTACTACGTGGTTAATCATGGATAGCATAACAACCATAGTTCCATTTTTACAATAGAGAAAAGCTGGGAAGTTGAAATTATTTTGTTTACAATTTCCATCTATTCTTCCCCTAAACTACAGCCATTTGGCTGTACTGTCTTTGGGGCGCTGAAAACATACTACAAGTCTTATGGTAATAAATAGATGATGTCCCATCCTGAACATCCAATCACAATATATGTTGTAGTAGAAATTGTTGGAAATGCATTAAAAAAAAAAATTCAACTAAAATGTTGAATGAAACATCTGAATTTATAGCAGCAAATGTGTTATCAGATGTATGCATTACAAGTTTATCTTCACATTCTCAAAATGTTAAACACACAGCAATGATATTGTTTTTCATAGCTGCAGCTTGTAAAAGCAATGTGTGTAAAAGAAAAGGAAAATCTCACATTTTAAGAGTTTTAGTAAAAGTTGAAATTGCCAATCAGATGACTGCTGTAGCAAAAAAATAAAAAGACCACCTCCAGAACAAAATAGTAATTTTATATCTGTTAATGATAAACTTGTTTTATCTAGTACTAAAGATGGTGACAATATTGATTATGATCATACCAGAGATGTGTTAGAGATAAGAAGTCAAAACCATTAATTACTTTCTTGCAATAGTATCTGGGAAACTTTTGTTCTCTTCTACGGTTCTATGTACCTAAAGTTAGTTGATGCCCTTGCCAATGATGAAAACTTGAGTTTTATTTCCTAATTCCTTAAAAAAAAGTTTTGTTGGTATAAAATTTTTATTGTTATTCTACAAAATATTGTATTAGTTATTGTACAAAAATATTAATTAGTTACATATCTATTGCCTAAATTATGCAGTATGTCCCAAGGTACAACACCCTGTTGTACCTTGGGACAGTTTGCCTTCTTTACTTTAACTGAGTGGAAATTTATTATTTTCAAACTGCCTGAATTTCTAAAAATATATTATAGAGATAAATGTTGGTGTGTTGAAATGCTGCCCTCAAATTTTAAATCGGGTTATATTCATTGAAGTAAAAAATTAAAATGTGAAAACTGTCCCAAGGTACAACACTCTCCCCTATGTATTTATGCTGACATTGTAAATATAAGAACCAAGATATTATAATATTCAAGCTAATTTGTTTCTCAATTAAGATACTTGCTTAGTTAAGATTCTCAGTTAAAAATTATTTACTTTCAATTAAACAATGTTATTTGCATTAATATAGTTGCATTATTATTTTAATTTATAGCAAGATGCATAAATATTTAGTAATAAAGCCATTCAAATTTAGTAATAATAGAGCTTAATTGCTACTATATTTGAAAAGATGATTTCATGAACATTATTTATTTTCAGATTTATTAAAATGTAACTATGTCTCATTGATTGATTATTATTTTAATAAAAATTGAAGAAAATTATAAAAAATTTAGGATTTGTTTAATATATGTGTAATTTAAAAACTAGTTTACAAAAAAAAAAAAAAAAAAAGTGACAGAAATTGTGTAAAACTGCAAATAGATCCATGGTTTATGATTTAAAAATAAAGAAAATAATTGTCCAATATCATTTACACAGCAGACAGCACTGCCAGTCGCAGTGCTGTGTAAGTCATATTATGAAGTGTGTATTATTATTATGATCACAACTATTTCAAAACAATGATAAGGATATGTCTTTACTATTTGTTGGGATAGATTTTCTTAGAAGTAATCTTAGAAGGGGGGGGGGGAGGGTCATCATTAGGAGCCCTCTTTAGTCTTTATAAATATTATTTGTTACATTCAAATTAATGCATTATTAATTTGTAACAAAGCATATTTTTGACTGAGTTTCTGATTAATTTGGTAAAAAATAAATAAAATTTGGTTAAAAATATAACTATAACACATATAAATAAAGTGATGATAATATATATAAAATACACATATAATAAGATGAAATAAAAAAAAAATATTTTATTCAACATTTTCCAGAAATACAAGTATGTAACATTATACTTTTTAATAACATACACATAGATCGTTTCAAAAATTATATTAATATTAATTATTAGAATAAGTTCAGCACAAATTATTTCATATTCTTGACAACTTCAATGGGAAGAGGTACACCGTTCAAACATTTTTAGCTAAGCATTCATGAAAACCTAAGATTATATGTAAAATAAAATCAAAGATTAATAGCATGTATTTTCATGAGATAAGTGATATGTTTCAAACTATGTTAATTAAATTATTAAACTCTTTGTATAACTGCATCAGTAAGAAAGCATCAACTTCAAACTCTTGAACTTTGAAGATTATTTTTTTTCAATAATAGAAAGAAAAAGAAAAAAATATTTTACTAATTTTATTTAAAATAATTAAATAAAGCAGTTACAATTGAAAGTAAAGTATTTTTATTTATTATAATAATTATCAATTTGTTGAAAAATCCCTCTTCACTCTCTTTGATTTTGATAAGACGTTACCAGTGCTATCAGAATATCTCAGATTATTCCAATTATTTAGCAGGTAGTACATTTCTAATAACTATCATCTAATTACTAAAAGACTTTTTTCTATAGATTAATAAACATATCAACTCTATATTATTATCACACAAGATTAAATTGAAGCCAGTGAAAGAAAAGACTTTTCTATAATGCTTAATCTAACATATTATAATACTGTAAGTAACATGATATTCTCAAATGATCATGACTAATTTATGAGATTCATATGTAATATTTTCCTGACTAAAACTAATCCATTAAGACATGTTCTATGTTTTAATGAATATTTTTTATATAACGCTTTCAGTTCATATTTATTTCCCATAAATATATACCAAAGCTTTATAATTTTTAAGCAATTGACTACAAATACATACACAACTTTTATTATACAAATATGCATGCATTTAACATCCTGAAACAATGGACGCATTTGTAAAGTCGGAACTCGTTCAACTCGTGCAGTTAGTTTTCAAACTAGCTGTTTGTAAAGTCTTTCCGTGCAGTCAGTGCGTTTCAAAACTGTATTCGTAAACGAAAACCAGTGCGTTTAGTTTTTCAACTAAATGCACTGAAGAAAAAGTCAGTGCGGTTCGTTCTGTAGCGATGGCGGTTTTACTGCGCAAGCGCGTGCTCATATTTACAAATGTAAACAAAACAAATAGCAGTTTGTCATGTTAATAACAAATATTTTATTTGAAAAATAATTAACTTTTTTCGCCACTTTGTCTTATAAAATGCCTTACAAATCATTTTTTTCTAAGATATGCAGCATACTTAATCAACTATTAATTATTATTATTGTTTCAAATAATAAAGTATTTTTTTTAATAATGACGATTATGAATCCAATGATTCAGAAATTATTCAGAATTGAATTAAAGCTCATTTAATCGGCATTACATTTCGTAAAATACAGTTACTTTTGACATAAAAAGTATACTTATATGCACATATATATATATATATATATATTTATCTTCATTTCAGTGTTCTGCTCATTTTATTTGTTGCCTGCACCGTATGGAATTTTTTGTAAATAAAATTAAAATTGCTCTAAAAATGAATGCTCCTAAATTATTACAATAATTAACTGCAACATGGACTTTATAGTATCGCTTAAAATTATTGTGCAGTAATGAATGTAGTGTTTTTCAACTGCAGCCAGTTTCCTAAATTTTTATTGTAAATGTGCTATTCTGAATATTATTGAATTCCATTTTGCAACATCTTTTTTAAGTAAAGGGGGGGGGGGGAATAGGCAATGTAGTCATACTCTTCAAATAAAGAAAAGTACTTAACTAACTGTGATTTATTTAAAAACATAGTAATTTGTCATTTCTAAGATAAAGAGATGAATGAAATACTTTGCCCAGGTTGTCAATGTATACATATTAAGCTGCTGGAAAGAGTAGAATTCTGATTAGACATGTACCGGTTGATTTCCACATTGTTTTAAATTGTACATTATGTCATTACACAAATCCAAATGTGAAATGTCTACCCTGAGTTCATATTTTAATTGATGACTAGCACTATAAACATAATCAGTCATTATAGTGACTGGTAGCATTTTAAACCTAAATAACTTAAGACAATATTACAATTTGATTGATGCCTAGACTACTGACACACACTGAGAACTTGCTTTACCATATCATTGCTACAATGTATTAATATAGTGAATGGGATTTTATCTACTTTTTACCAGCAAAAAGAAAGGTAATCCCAGTAAAATATAAAAATTGTACATTTTACTTTATGATTCCGCATCAGGAGTTGGTGTGATTTTATTTTTCCTGTAAATGCTTTATTTAAATTAAAAAAAAAAAAAAATGTTTTGAGAAAAAATTTATAATGAAAACCCAAATCCATTTTTTAATCCTATATTTTTTTATTTCGAATTGCTAATGTTTATCTATCCTGTGAGTTTGTTTTGTTTTCAAATTAAACAATTTAAATCCTAATGAATTATTTAAAAATGTGAAGAATTTGTCTTTGTTAAGAGAAATTTCATAGGATTCCATTTACTGTGTCCAGTCAACATAAAAGTACCAGAAATATTGCGAGTTTGAACAATTGGATCAAAAATCGGCAAGGTTCATATTACTCAATTTAATTTTTTGGTTAACGAGGCACCAGTATTAAATATATATATGTATATGTGAATATACATACATGTATGTGTTTATGACAGCCTGTATGTGTTTCTGACATGATATGTGGTTGTGACATGTATGTGTTTATGTTTTTGTATAATTGGCTGTCATAAATTGTGTTGATAATTATCAACACGAGGGATATAGGGTCTAAGGGGGAGGGATGCCCTCCACGGGGGCCTTTCTAAGGAAACCTAACCCATATTTAATGCAAGGAAATCCAAGACTCGAAACCATGAAAACTTCAAATGATTGGGTTAGAATATAACACCTACCAAACAACCAGTTTCGAGAACAGAACTTCTCAGCCATTGGTGGAGCACATGCATGTGCATAAAAATTCTGTTAAAATACATTAACTTGATGTATCCCTGATTATGAAAAATTACATCACAAAAGGCTAGATAATATTAATACCAAACTATTGAAAAATATATTTACATGTGAATATTAAAATACTAAGAAAATATTAAAACAAATTATCATGCGCAAAAAAATTATTCAGTGGGGGGAAATTAGAAGGTTATTTTAGTCAACTAAACGCAAATGCTAATTCAGTTGATTTTTTTTTTTTTTTTTTTTTTTTTTTTACAGATATCTTATTTGTATTTCAGTATTTTTAAACAATTATTTTTGCAGTGACTAGCTAAGATTAATCTGTAGAAAGGGCATTTTTACTTTTTCATCTTGTTTACAGATATTTCTAATTAGGACACTTTCATTTTCAGTAGAGCCGTGTAAAGGGGGCAGCCATCCTGGACGCAAAAATTTAGGGGGCACCAAATTTATGCTACCAACATCATTTTTGGCCTGTCACTAGAAAAAATTGGGAGTTGGGGATGCCAAATTGCCCTGGGCGCAGTTTTCCCTTCACACACTCTTGATTTTCAGAACCAGTTTCAAAGGTAAAAGCATCCTCTTGAAAAAAATCTGTAAACACATTCAAAAAAGTAAAGAAAAACAGATGTAGAGATCATTCTCAGCTAGCCAATGCAAAAAATTAAAATGCACACAAGATACCTTAAAAAATATTCTTCATAAGATTAGCATTAATGAGTGAATCTTTTCAGGTGACTGAAGTAGCTCCTTAAGTCATATTTAAACAAATCTTTAAAATGTCATATTTACAAATACTTTCATTTACATCTAACAGAAAACTTCATTATAAAAGTCCAAGAAGCAGTGACATTTTTTATTTACTTATTTTACACAAGTTGATTTACAAATGTATTTTAGATTTAATTAGTCACAACAACAGCAAATGTTATATTGGAAACCTGAAAATCGCCCAGTCAAATAGAAATGAATAGTAAATACATTACGAAAGAGTGATACTACTACTACTAATAATATTATTTAGTCTTTTATAATTGAGTATCTCTATAAAGCAAAGCAATTTTATTTCTAATTATTTTAAATATGTTAATAAATTGACAGATAAAAGTAGAAATTGTGAAAAGTTTTTTAAAAGGCTTTATTAAATATTGGATTCGGCCGAATACTTTGATATTCGGTAACATGGCCGAATACCGAATAGATACTCAATATTCAGTACATCCCTATCTGAAATCTTTATAAACAAATCTTTTGATTACTAATAATAAATATTTGCATATAGTTTGGTCAATATAATATTATTTTCCACAGTTATTTGAATAATAAATTTCAAATACTTCCTGGGATTTTGTTTTTGAGTACTAATTTGAAGTCAACATTTTTAGCTCACAGGCTATCATAGCCTGAGAATTTATGTGCCCGCCCGTTCTGTATGTACGTTCGTATGTGCGTAACGCGATAACTCATGATAAAAGTATCCTATCCACTTGAAATTTTATATACAGGTATATCCTGATAAGGCGCTTCCCTGATTAGTTTTTGGAGTTCATTCGATAAGTATAAGGGGGGGGGTAACGGGGGCTCATGCCCCTCCTCTTCATTGATATAAATGGGTTTTTCATTCGGAATTATCAGTTTTCGTTCAAAATTTAGGTATAAGATCATTCTAATGAGGCGCCTCAGTGATTGGTATTAGGTGTTCATTGTATAAGTATAAAGAGGGGGAACGGGGATTCTAATGCCCCTCCCGTTACTAATTGATGGTTGATATAAATGGGTTTTTCATGCAGAATAATCCGATTTCGTTCAAATCTCTGAATAGTTTTGGAAGTTTAATGATTAAGTATAAAAGAGAGGGGAATAACTCCTCTTAAATTATACAAATAGGTTTTTATTAAGAATTTTCCGATTTGCTCTGAATTTTGGATATAGATTTTTTATATGATAAAGTATGTCCCTGATTAATTTAGGGGTTTCAATGATTAAGTATAAAAGGGGGAAAGGGGGAGCTGTTTCCCCTCCTTTGATTTTTTTTTCGATTGGAAATAACCCTTGAAAATATGAGGCTGTAATGTGCAATTAGTATGCATAGCCTGTGAGCTCAATGCCATCAGTTTAACTGGGCAGTATTCTTTTTATTGGTCATTAAATTTAGCAGACATAAAAAAAAAGATTATTACTATTAAAATGGTACAATTAGCACCCAATCTTTGAATGCTTTCTTATTCAACTTTATATTTTGATTTTAATTTTTCAAGATAATCTCCCCAATCAAGAAAAATTTCTGTAATAGCTTGAGCAAAATCTTAAAGATGATCATGTTATGTTATTAATTGCATAAATAATCTGCACTTTTAAAAAAATTAAATTATTTTATACTACATATTGAATATTTATTATCTATTTTATTTTTGATAAATTCACAGTTTGAAGCTGCATACTGATTTTAATCCTATACATAAAAAAATGACCTAAATCTACTATATCTAATGCTTATTGCTGAAATAAAGTGTTTAAAGTAGAAATTATTTATGTATCCAATAATTTGGAACATGTAAATGATAAAGAAAAAAGAGAAAATGTCATTAGATTTTTTCTAAAAGCATCAATTGGTTTTTTGAGAAATGGTTTAAACTATGTTTAAAACCAGTTGGTTCAAACTGTGCCAACTCTGGTTTCATTGAAGAGAAATCAATAAAAAATATCTTATTATATGCAATACATTGTAATACCTACAAAATACCATTTAAGAAAGATAATTATTATTCGATTGGTTTATTTTGTGTCGGCCGACTATCTATTCGAAGGATATAGGCCCAGGGAGGGAGTACCCTTCATGGGGGGTCTTTCTAAGGAAACCTAACCCATATTTATGCAAGATTCAAAGAAAACCACGAAAACTCCAAATGGTTAGGCCAATGGCCGCGATTGGGTTTGAACCCAGCATCTGCCGTATACCAGTTAAGAGCAGGTCAGAACCTCTCGGCCCCTGGCGGGGCCAACTACTATTTGAAATTATTTAATAACAGCTTTTTGTTACAGAATGTATTCAACAGTAATATTGTCTACTTGTAGTTGACCCTTGAAAGGTAAGGAAAAAGCAAAACTCCTTTTGAAAAAAAAAAAAAAAAAAAAAAAAAAAAATTCTACTAATAGACTAGGAGACGGCAGCGCAGATGATCACCTCATCCTGTTCACGGATGAAAATCTAGAATTAATTAAATCTCAATTTCCATATTAAAATGCAATTGGTCTGCCAAGTCATATCTTGGTGGAAAACATCTAAAATCCTGATTTTAGTGGTTGACTCATAAGTTTAATATTATATTTTCCTGCTTTCAATCCTCATGTTTTCATACTTTGGGTACAGGAAAGCACTGTGGTAAACATACAAGACAATTGCTAAAATTGAGCTTTTAGGTTTTTCCCACCAAGATAGGACTTGGTAGACCAATTGTGTTTTAATATGCAAATCAATATTTAACTAATCTTAGATTTTCACTCATGAACTCAACAAGATTGTCTATGCTGCTGCCTCCTAGTCTATAATAAACACAAGTATAATTTCAAACTTACTTTGTGCATAGTTTATCTAACAGTCGATTATATGAGCATATGGCATAACAATAGAAATGTCAAATGTTGGGGTATTCCATGTTTTGGAATGAAATGATTTTATAATCATTTAACAGCTTTAATAATAACTTTGTATTTTCATCAAAACAGGAAAAAGACTGAAAAAAATATGACAATTTATCTAGAAAATAGCTTTGAAAAAAAAAAGAAAATTTTGATTGAATCAAAATTCTAACAATATCTAAAGATGGACTACTTCTGCCATCTTATGATATCATGTACTACCTTCCCCACCCCTAAAATGATAACACACATCCCCTTATTCATGTAGCCTTTTATTTTTTTCATGGATAAATATAATGATTACAAGGAGAGATTTTTTCCCCTTTTTTTAATGTTACCTTATCATTTTTGGATCATTTAGATTTTTTTTTTTTTTAAACAACTGAAAGTTAGAGCAATTACAATTTATAGAATTACACATAAACAACTATATCTTTGGATCATTTAGAGATATTTTTTTATAAAACAATCAAAAGTTACAGTAATTACAATTTATAAAATTACACAAACAACTATATCTTGTACTTTAATTAATGCAACCCACCCAAAATTTATACAAGTACATATAATCATTGTAAGAGGCAACTTTATCAGTTTTTTACCCGAATTTTACGATAAAGTAAAACATTTAAGCTACATGTAAACTGAGATTTTAATTATTGTAGTCTCTTTTTTTTTTTCAGGTAAGCAAAATTTGATAAAATATAATCTAATAAATTTTTCTGAATAGTCTTTTGTTGCCTTATTGAATCTTTGAAAATTTGCGATTAGATAAGACAAAAATTTCTTTCAAATTTACTGGTCTTTAAATTTCTTGCATGATAAAGAGTACACATTTTAATTCTTGAAACCTGTCTAAATCTTTTACGAGTATAAATAACAACTGATGAAATATCACTGAAAAACTGGTGATAAATCACAATTAAATATAAAACAAAAGCACATGCAAAAAGTCACGAATGAACATTCAAAAATCATGGTCACAAAGTTCATTTTGATCATGTCTCATTACAGACACATGTTTACACTGGCTGATGATGGTCTGCTTAAGTTTTCAGCCTGAAACACATCCTGTGTGTGGATTGTTTTATGGTGATTAAAAAGAGGTTTTATTATTTTATGTATAATCATTATCAATGTTCTTGCTGACATTTGACCAACATTTGTAATTTGGCTAATTAAAAATAAAAAACATTCGCCAAATGAAAAAATGTATTAGCAAAATAGATTTTCGCATGCAGCACAAAAACAGTTATCTTTAATTCTTTAATGTACCCTGTTTTTTTTGTTTTGTTTTTTCAATTTGTTTTAAATAAAAAAAAATGTTAAAATAACCAAAGTTTTTATAACTGTGACAGCGATTCTTATTAATCTCTACAAATATATTAAAAATATGTATGAAAAACGAAAAAGAAAAGAAAGAAAAAGCAAAATTCGAGCATTAGCAATTTGGCAAATCTAATCGCTTGTTTACTCGCCAAATGAAGAAATTAGACGCAATTTGGCTCAATGGCGAGCAACAGTGAGAACACTGATCATTATAAAGGGGGACTTTATTATTTATGGAAGTTTCCTAACTTTTAGTATAAAATTAAAATAGGACCCATCATGTTGAAAATACTTATATATGCAAAAACAAAAATCAGTATTGAAAGTTTTAAATACTATACAAAATATGTTCTTAAAAAAATAGACTTGAAGACATAATAAAATTATACAGTTAAAAATATATAAATACTTCTGTCATTACCTTTAATATGGTAACTCTAGAATATTAACCATTGTTGAAATTCCTGTAATTAAAATGAAGAAAGCAAAAAAATAAATAAATAAATAAATAAGAATTACTATAATTAATAACATTAATCAAAAACTTACCATGAATTAGAATTGAAGTAGAATGTAATTTCATTATCTTCTATCCTCCACCATTCTAAACTTAGCAGAAAATTCATCTTTTTTTTTTCCATTTCCATAGCTAACATCTAGTATACAGAAGTAGGAGTAATTGAGAAAGTATTGTCAATGGTATGATGTGAATTAACAAACCATACAGCATAGACAATACACATTCAATAAATATACTGAGACTTGTTGACGATAGTGATGAGCAGAGAATGTCACTAAAATGAAGGAAAAAAAACAAACACATTTTATAAATTTGAAAGAACACAGAAAAAGATTTAATAAAATGTAGGGTTTAGGTATTAAAAATATACTCTATATTTACTTTTAAAAAGACGTTGACATACCATAAAATTAATTATGTGATTTTTTTTTCTTTTAATTCATCTAAATAAATTACTTTAAAGTCTATGCATAGTATACTACAAAATCAGAGTAGTATAAATTTTTTTGCAGAAAAAATCTGCCTTTAAACTTTTTTAAGACACATAATTTTACTGTCACAAAACCTTATTATGCATGTTAAAAGGACAACTGAGAATCTTGTTACTAAATACAATAAAGGAAAAGGAAAAAATAGTCATTCATTGAACGTTTATACCCTGTTCACACCACAAACATAAGATATCTTATACCCCGTTCACACTATGGATAGTTAAGATATCTCAGGCCTAGAACTCTCTCAGAGAGTTCCACAAACTCTCTCAGAGAGTTTCAACTCTCTCGGACTAGATACAGGAACAACCACTCACTCTCATTGGCTGTAAAGCTTTGCTTTTACTGATTGGCTGTTGTGACCGTCTTTATTTCGAGCGCATGCGCACGCGTTACATTTGTTCAGTTCAGAGATACAGTGACATTCGCTGAGATATCTTAGGTAAGTTTTTCAATGTGAACAGGCATCCAATTCCGGGAGGGTCCACTTCAAACACGTCGATCTTAAGATATCTTATGTTTGTGGTGTGAACAGGGTATTAAGATCGACGTGTTTGAAGTGGACCCTCCCGGAATTGGATGCCTGTTCACATTGAAAAACTTACCTAAGATATCTCAGCGAATGTCACTGTATCTCTGAACTGAACAAATGTAACGCGTGCGCATGCGCTCGAAATAAAGACGGTCACAACAGCCAATCAGTAAAAGCAAAGCTTTACAGCCAATGAGAGTGAGTGGTTGTTCCTGTATCTAGTCCGAGAGAGTTGAAACTCTCTGAGAGAGTTTGTGGAACTCTCTGAGAGAGTTCTAGGCCTGAGATATCTTAACTATCCATAGTGTGAACGGGGTATAAGGCTCTATAAACAATCGTCATTAGCTATTTATTTACTTTTACGATGATTTCAATCTATGTTTACATTTGAGAAATGCAATTTTTCAACAATATTGATTACAATATGATAAATTATATTCTACTGTCATAAATAATAAAAGATTAAAAACTTACTTTAATCACAATACTGCATTCAACTTCATCGCCAAGATGAGCAAAAACGTAAACAAACCGTTCATTTTCAGTGCGACACTAAACGCACTCGACGGCGTTCGTAAACTCATCTAAAACTGGTTACACCGAACCACAACTAACCGCACTGATTTCAGTTTTTGCACGAAAACCAGTGCGTTTAGTTTGGTGTTTACGAATGCGTCCAATGTTATATTTAACAGCGATTAAAAAGAATTCTACGTTTTTAAAATCATCTCCAAACATTTGTTTAAAAAAAAAAAAAGTATTTTTTATAATGTACATAATTTATTTTAAAATAAATAAAAATTTTGTTTTAGAAAACGTTAGATGTCAAGCAAAATGTCAACAAAAATCTCCACGACAGAATAAATACTCTTTTTTAAGCAAAATTTTTAACATATACATTATAATATTCTTCCCAAAAAGTCCTAATATTGAAAAATATCCAAAACTTACGAATTTAAATGTCCTATTAAATGTAAACAATCAGAAAAATTGCATCCGAAATGGGCTTTTCACCCACTTCGAGATGGTGAAAGTAGCGCACGAAAAAATGTAAACATCCGAAATAAATTTTCGTCTTATATCATCTTTCGAAAAGAAATGCCCCAGAATACGTTTTTCCGTATCCTATGCCGCGATGACATCATAGTGACGTTTCAGAGGGCGGAGTTTCGCCAGTCCAGCTGCTAGTCCGCTCGTCCTGTTTCTTACTCCAGCCAGTTTCATACTAACCTGCAGCCGATAGAGGTCGCTATTCTGCATTAGACTCAACGGCCGGCGAATTATCAATGATTGAATGAACCGGGTAGTCGGCAACTTTAATACAACCGGCGAAATCCAAACTTTTATGTTAGTTCGATTAACTTTTGTTCTTCTTGTATATTGTTTTGAAGTTTTTACAGGTAAATAGTTCCCAATTATATTTTTAAAATACCTAAATCGATATAGAATTTATTTTATGATTAAAAATAAAATGATTTTGTGATTTAAAATATTCATTTTTATTTACTAACGAATAGAACTTAAAACTGAAAATGTTCCATTGACAGGTCTCATCGCTATACAGTAAATTCGAACATATGTTTAAAATGTCTATTTTATCTATTAAATTGAAAGTTTTTATAATTAATTCTTGATTATGTTTTGAACGAATAATAAAATGAAGGCAATTTTTTTTTCTTTAACGGCCTAGCCATTTTAGAAATTTACTTTCGTTTTGTCATGCTGGTTTTTTCCCTACGACTTTTTTCAAATTCAAATTAACTACTTCCTGATAAATTTTTGAATTATTTTTTATTTATAAATGCAGGTATTTGGTATGTGCTCTTTCTTATTCATAAACTGTAAAATCAAATCGTTTGTTTCATTTGTCGTTAAAGACAAGGACCTTTAATTAAAAAAAAAAAAAAAAAAAACTATCAAAATTGGCACTTTGAATCAAATTTCTGATGTATGAACACTCGATAGAGATCTTTATGAGGTAAAAGTGACTTGCTAATCAAGGTATAATTCATTTGTAGGGGGGGAAAAAAAGGCTAAATATTTTTATTATGTTTTGGTCACTTATTGAATAAAGTAGATAACCTTTTATGTTGTGCTCCTTATTCTTGTTATTACTACCTCTAGTTAGTTTTCATGCTAAAATTTGATGAAAATTAATGTCTTGTCTACCGAAACATATCAAAAGTTTTATTTTTGATAATGATTTGTGCATGTATAGAATAAATTGTTAAAATATATTGTTTTGTTAAAGATTTTCATAAATGCAAAATCATTAAAAGAAAGTTAAGATAAAATAATATTCATTTGATGTTATAATAATAAATTTTTATTGTTTTCTAATTTTTTTAGGCTTTTAAAAGTATCATAGGACCATGTCGGATGACGAGAATGAGACACCTTGTGTATCCTTCTTTTCGAAAAGGGCTAGCCTTGCACCCAAAAAAACTCCTGAAGAACTAAAAGGTAGTTTTGTTTGATTTTTATTAGTGAATAGTGTATTACATGACATGAATTCTACATCAATATAACATTAACTTGAAAAAGGCTTTACATAAAAAGGCAAATGAATATTTCAATTTCTTTTTGTTTTAAATAAAAGTTTACATTTTGCCCTCCCTCCCACCCCCTAAATTTTTTAAAGTGATTTGAAATTTTGGCAAAATGAAAAGGAAAATGAGATTTTTTTTTACTTCTATTTTTAATACAATAAACTACTGTAATTGAATTTATTTTCGACTTCTGGCTTTTGACGGATTTACACACTTAGAGGCCAGAGATTCTGAAAAACATCTTTTTACAATATGTCTGTCTGTCCGAGTGTTTATACGTGTGTTCATATGTCGCCATTGTACCATCGAAAAGTGTATCAAAATAGGTATAGAATTGAATAAAATTTTTTGTGTTTTAAGCTGTGGCAAGCAGGTTCTCTTTCAATTTTGAAATATTCTGCGAAAAGGGGCATTGTAATGACAATTTTTATGCCATTTTCAATATTATACCTTTCTAAAGTGTATGAAGTTATGCATAGAATTGAACTAAATTTTTTTCTGTAAGTGTTTGGCCATGTTTGGTTGGTCCTGTCTGAATTCGAAAAAATCCATCGAAAGAGGGTGCTGTAATAGCAATTTTTTTGTGCCATTTCTTAATATTGCACCAATTAAAAGTGTATGAAGTTATCCATAAAATTGAGCCAAGTTTTTTGTGTAAGTGTTTGGCTATGGCTAGTATGTCTACTCTGAAATTGAAAAAAATCTGTGGGAAGGGGATGCTATAATCATTATGTCTGTGTCATTTTCATTATTGTACCATCAGAAAGTGTATGAAGTTATGTGTAGAACTGAATTAAATTTTTGTGTATGAATTTTTTTTTCTTCTTTTTTTTGGGGGGGGGGGGGGGGGTAGGCAAGCAGGTTCTCCCTGAATTTGAAAAAAAAAATCTGCCAGGAAGGGACGGTAGAAAAACTATTTCCGTGCTATTTTCATTATTCTGTCATCGAAAAGTATATAAAATTAGGTACAGAACTGAAGTTTTTGGCTGTGACCAGCAGATCTTCATTGAATTTGGAAGTATTCCATGGGAAAGGAGCATTGTTATAGTGTTTTTTGTATCATTTTCTCGATTCTTCATCTTTTTATTGTCCATTGGCTCTTCCAGGGAAGAGAATTTGCACCCTGCTAAGCCGGCTATTTGCAAATAACTAATAATATCAGAATAAAGAAGAAGTATTGATTTTAATAAATATCATGATCACATTAACTCCTTTTTCCTTCGATTAATTGACTAAAGCAGAAATTTAAGCTGAAAATCAAAGTTGGTATAGCATTGAATCAATATTATTAAACTATTAAGATGCATAACTAATTTGAAATATTAAAATGTAGGCATGAGATAGAAGAAAGTTTTGAGGTTGGCACATCTAACTAGTTTTGAAATATGTTTTATTCATCTACTTAATCTCTTTGAAGTTCAAATTGAACCCAAGTTTCAACTGTTTGCGTTAAAACGGTAATATTGACTTGAGAATTTCTCATTCTCTGACGTCTTTAGATGCATTGATTATCAATGTGTGCAGCAACCATCTTGACGAAGGCTTTTTTCATTCCTAATTTTACTATGAAGCAGGGTTGGCAAGTTTTTGCCAAAAGTGGAAAAAACCTGGTAAAAATAGGTTTTTGCCAAAGAGGTGGCAAAAATAGGCTGTCCATTTAATTTTTTCCCCCAAAAAGAGATAAAATATTTCACAAAAGAAAAAAACTGCATATTTAATTAAAAAATCAATGTTATTCTAAATTTATTTTGACTTTTAAGTTAAATAAGTATAATTATGCATTTTATGACAGAATATGAATTTTTATAACAGGGTTATAAATGATAAAAAATACCAATTTTATATAAATAAATAGAAACTTCGTTTATTCATGATTATACAATTATTAATAATTCATATAATAGAACTGTTGAGACTAAGTAAAGAATTTATGTTTATAGTTTACAGGGTGGGGTGTCAGAAACTGTTTTTTGACATATGACAACTGTCAAAAACTGGTTTAAACTGTCAAAAACTGGTTTAAACCGTCAAAAACTGGCTTAAACCATCAAAAATGTGTAATGCACTTTAAACATTTTAAGAACAAGAGAGAAACATTGAGTAATTTTTTATTTAAAATTAATTATACTGTAATTTAATAATTACAAAAAAATTAAATTACTTTAATTGCAATAAAACATTGTTTTTTAGAATGTTCAAACAGAAAAAAATGATTTTGTACAGTTAATAATCTGGATCAATTTTACCTCACAGCATCCTGTAGCACTTACTAGTTTAGCATATTTATTTACACCCAAATGGTTTATGAGTTTAGAGTGTATGAAGCCAAAGTTACAAAATACTCTCTTAATTGGTGCTGAGCTAGCAGGGCTTGATAGCAAAAGCATTGCTAGTTGAGCAAGTTTAGAGGCAGGCCAAATTTTCAGATTTATGACAAATTTTTTTCTTCTTTTTATTCTTCCAGAAATGATAATATACAATACAGTAAAAGTGAATTTTTAATATTACATTACATCTAATATTGTATTAGTGACAGATGTTTATTGTGAAATTTTACAGATCAGTGTAGTATTTGAGATTTCTGATGAGGTTTTTGACAAGAGGTTTTAGCCATGATGGTTTAAAACCAGGGTTTCAACCGGATAAAACCGCACACTGTCAAGCCAACCCTGATAGTTTATATATGTTAGAATATAAATTCGAAGAAACAGTTATAGTAACCTAAATTTAATTTAATATAAAATTATATTTAAAACAGAAAACTATTAAATTTCAAATATTTCAGCAATATCTTTCTCGCATCCTAAATTTTGCTGCTATAGCATGGCATAATAATAAAGTTTGAAAGAGTATTTGTTGGTAATTTATTTCGAATCTTAGTTTGCACAAATGAAAAACTTGAAGAAAATCTTTCAATAGCAGCACTACTTGCTGGACATGTTTGATGGTGTGCTTAAATGATTAAATTTGTGAAAAGTTCAATTTGAAGATGAAATATCTATTTGAGAGACAAATAATTTTATGAAGGGTCCTGTTTGAGATTAAAGAATTTTGTGAAGGGTCCTGTTTTTAAGATAAATTATTTTATGAAGGATCCATTAAAGAACCTAAAATTTTCCTAAACATATCCCTGACTTAAGGTAAAATAATTAGGTATATAATTTTTTATTTTGTTCTTAAATTCCTAAGGAAGACTGAATCCCACTTATTTTTCAAAGATTTAAAATATTTAATATTAATTAATTAGCAAATTAAAATGTTAAATAGTACACTGTTAAATTTAATGTTTATAACATTACTATCCTTATTAGCGTGCAGGTTTTATTACATATTAAAGACTAATAGGTTTTTTCCATTTTTCTCCTGGTTTTTTCCAGTTTTTGCCACTGTCCTGGCAAAAATACCTTTTTGCTGGCAAAAATGCCAACCCTATGAAGATATGAAATGTTCTTTCATCTGAGATGCCTACATCTTTTGCAATTTTGGGGATTTTTTATTGATGATTCTGTATAAACATGTGGATTTTTTCAACAATTTCAGGTAATGTGAAAGTTTGACTGTTCACTGCAAGAGTCATTTTCTAGGCTCTCACAACCATGTTTAAATTCTGTCATCCACTTATGTATAGTTGTAAATGATTGTTCCCAATGTACTCACAAAACTAACTTTATTCAAAACAATGTCAAATTGATTACTGCTTAACAGAACAATACACGAGTGATTTTCTTATGAGAATTTAAGGTATTCACTTCCAAAAATTTCAGATTGGGTTATCAGTTCCTCATAGTTGCCAACTTGTACAGTTTTGCGGGAAAGAATCGCCAAAAAAAGCACACATTCCGTCAATATTTCGTGGGAAAACGATGATTTCGTCAATGGTTTTATAAACAAACTTTGTCAAAAGATCGCTGAAAAACACGAATTTCCTATGTGGATCGCAGAAAAAACGTCAGTTTCACCAAATATCGCAGATAAAATGCTGTTTTTGTCTGAAGTCTGCAAGAAAATGTCAATTTGTCTAAAGATTGCGGATACAACGTCGATTTCGTTAAAAGATTGCAGAAAGAAAAAAAAAACTGTTTTCAATAAAAGATTGCTTAAAAATATTTTGTCAAAAGATCATTGAATAAAAAGCCAATTGCGTCAAAAGATCTCGGGGATAAACTGCCGTTTTCAAGAAAAGGTCACAGAAAAATGCATATTTTGTCTAAAGATAGTCGAAAAAACGGCGATTTTGTCAAAAGATTGTGGAAAAACTGCAGATTTCGACAAAAGATCGCCACTTTGATATTTTTAGATGCCAAAAGAGAAACTGGAAGGTATTTTTTGATTATTCTAAAGTGTTTCCCTTATGTTTCTATTATATTTTTCAAACTTTTCCATGCCAGCAGGAATAGAAAATCTAAAACTAAAAAAAAAAAAATCACTACAATGTGAAAAATTGCATCATTTTCGATAAATTTCCCTTATTTAAACTCCAAAGTGGAACCGGAAGATATTTTTTAGTTACTTTAATATTTTGGACTTATGTTCCTTATGTACTGTATCAACTTTTCCGCTCTAGGGCGAAGAAAAAGTCGGAAATTAAAAATGTTGCTGAAATGTGAAAATTTAAAACATTTTCGCCTAAAATTACATATTTCGACCCAAAAGTGGAACCGGAAGATAATTATTGATTGTTGTGAAATTTTGTGAGTATGTTAGTAATACCACTACACAACTTTTCCATGCTAGGGAGAAAAGAATTTTGAAAAAAAGTTTTTTTCGCTCCGCCCTAGTGTGCAGTGTCTTTGGGCACCTGTACACTGAGATTATTTTTAATTTGCCCTATGGGGACATATTTTGTCTACATACCAATCTCCATTTTTTCTGAACAGTTGTCATACGTGGACGTCCACATCTCAGTTTCTGCTTAAAATTATCATTTCTAGAGAGTACTTGATATATACTTTGCTTTGATCAATTTAAAACATTTTGTGAATTCTTTATTCTTCGGCATTTTTAAAACGAGTGAAAATAATTTCTTTGCTTTTTTATACTTTTATAAAAGTGCAATATGATGTCATAAAACGTCATTATATACAGCCAACCCTGTTTTTTTTTTAAAAATTTTCCTTAAGTGCTTAAACTTTTAAGGCAAACTTTCTTCAAAAAAAAAAAAAAAAAAAAAATTATATATATAAATATTTTTTTATTTTAACCACCCAAAATGGCTAATTTTATTTTATTTTGATTAAATATCAAGTATTTATTGTAAGCTAGCATAAAATATTTTCTTCAACTACATAAAACCAGATTTGCTGAATGCTTAAATTTTTGAGACAGACTATAGGTCAAAATTAACATTTTTACCCTATAGCCACTGGCCAGTACACAGATTTTTTTCATTGGCCAGTTTTTTTTTATTTGCTGGCCAGTAAAAAAAACACATTTTATACAAAATTGGGTTTTTTGAACTATCAACATTGTAATTTATTAATATCTTATACTTACCATTCAACTAAAAAAAACTGGCATTACATCTAATGCAAAAATATTGCTGCAGTCAAAATAAAATGTAATCAAACAGAAAATAAAAAAATTGCATTAATAACCAAATTGAAATACAGGAACTCGGCAATCCGCGTTAATGGGGGTCCCGCAAAAACAACATAAATCGTAAAATATGCGTAAGGAGGCTTCCATATCTCACTTAAAAAATGTTTCAAAATTAAAATTAAATAATAACAATAATAAAAAGTTACATAAAGAACACACAAAACTACTCTGAATTTGCATTAATGGAAGGCGTAACATCGAGGATTTCTGAAACTTAATTTAAATTAACTTTAAATATTTGAAAACATTGTGTAATCAAACAGAAAATTAAAAAATTGCATTAATAACCAAACTGAAATACAGGAACTCAACTCGGCAATCCGCGTTAATGGGGTGCTGTAAAACCCCCACATAAATTGTGAAATGCACGTAAACAGAGGCTTACCAAATCTCACTTAGAAAATGTTTCAAAATTACAAATTATTAAATAATGATAATAATTAATAAGTTACATAAAGAACACACAAAACTACTCTGAATTCAGGTTAACTTAACGGAAGGCGTAACATCGAGGATTTCTGAAACTTAATTTAAAGCAACATTGAAAATTTGAATATATTACATAATCAAACATAAACTTAAAAAATAGCATTAATAACCAAATTGAAATACAGGAACTTGTCAATCCGCGTTAATGGAGACCGCAAAACCCAACATAAATCGTAAAATACGCGTAAACGGAAACTTCCATATCTCACTTAGAAAATGTTTCAAAATTTAAATTTATTAAATAATAATAAAAATTTACGTACAAAACTATTTCGAATTCACGTTAACGGAAGACGTAACATCGAGGATTTCTGAAACTTAACTTTAAAAATTTGAAAACATGTCATCAACAGAAAATTAAAAAATTGCATTAATAACCAGTCTGAAATACAGGAACTCGGCAATCCATGTTAACGAAGCCCGCAAAACCTAACATAAATCGTAAAATATATGTAAATGGAGGCTTTCATATTTCACTCAGAAAATGTTTAATAATTAAAATTTATTAAATAATAATAATAATAATAATTTACATAATGAACACAAAAAACTACTCTGATTTCGCATTAACGGAAGTCGTAACATCGAAGATTTCTGAAACTTAATTTAAAGCAACATTGAAAATTTGAATTTCTAGCTTCCGTTTCTCAAATTATACGATAAGTCGGAACACATGCAAATACGGTATTGCTCTCCTTGTCTTTACACATTAGCGCGTAATAAAATGAGAGATAGGTACATGCGTATGCGAAGTGAAGGTCCGATTTCCCCCCTCCCCTTCCCCTTCACCACCCCTTCTCCTTCTCCTTTCCTTCTTCTAGTGCGAGATACATCACCTTTGAACCAATAAGAATTAGCTGCCTAGTTTCTTTTCTTCCGGTCGGGAGAATCAATCAGGATGCCGTAAATTCGGAGTGAATTTTACCCCTTTACTCACCGTCATCGATACATCTTTCAACCATCGCATGTTTGGCGAGTGGTGCTCATTAAATTTGGCGAGTGACGATAATACAATTAATCGCCATGTTTTAAAAGTTACCTGACAATTGGCGAGTGCTAATTTTGTGCTATAAGACAGACTATATTGAAAGTACAAATAAAAACTGAGACCAATAGTAAGAAATAATCTTGAACCTTTAGCAGTATTTTGTATTAAACATATCTAATCATTTTGGGTCTGGTGTACTATTAATAGTACATGTCTTTTCATGGAGTATTATTTTGTTTTAACAATTACTCAGTTACTGTCTACATGTAGAAATCATAGTATATGGCAATGCCTTTCTTATTATGACATCCTTTAGGTTTTTTGTAATAATAATAAAAGATTATTTAATTCACTTTGCACCATTGGCGATTCCTTTATTTTATACACATATTTCATTTATTAAATTAAAAATATGACTTACTTTACTGAACCAGTTGGGTATGATAAAACTCAAAAAAATTTAAATGTTTTAATACCCTCTCAAATCTTATTGTAATAAATTATTTCCCAACCATCTTCAAAAATTCTTCCTTAGTCTATTATCATATAAATATGAATTGAATAGTACACAAAAAGGTACATTCGTTAGGTTTCAGATAATGATATAAACTTCAGTAAGTCTATTTGAATAGCTACAATTAATGTTATTAAGATAAAAGTAATTTTGTTCTCTAGATGTAAAAAAAAAAAAAAAAAAAAAAAAAAAAAAAAAAAAAAAAGGACCCGAAAGGGTTATGGCTGATTTTTAATAAAATTTTCAAAGTAAATGCTACTGAACAAACAGAAATTTTTCTGGCCCAATCACAGACAAATTTTCATATGCATGTGAAGTTTACAGATATAGATATCAAAATAATTTAGAATTTAATGGTATTTTCCTATAAATGTAGTATACAGTACATCCCACTAAATAAAGCCAGCATGTTTTTGTACCGTAATTCGACAGGAAACAAAACCTTGTGAAAGAAACAAATGTATTAAGAAAGACTATATATTGCGATGCATATTTACAAGGAATAACTCACACCCTACTCCACTTGGTCAGGAAAAAATGAATATATAAAAAAAAGTGTCCTGTCGAAATAAAGCCACTACTGTTAATAGCCAATATATCCACCATGTGTATATATGACTTGATATGTATGATGTGGTATACTATTTACTAATCCCTGGAAGATATTAGCCATCCACATTACCTCAGGCCTCAATGATGGCAGTCTTCAGTTCTGCCACAGATTTGAACTATCTGCCATTGGCGTTTAAAGCTCTACTGAGGATAACCCACACATTTTCTTGGGGATTTTGATGAAGGTACAGTTCAGACCATTCCTTGACATGTCCTTAATTATCCAAAAGCCATTCCTCAGAAAATTTTGTAAATGTTATGAGGCCATTTTCCAGCTGGAAAAATCCTATTTAAGCCACCAATTCTCTCTTCAGTTGGCATTAAATGGGTTTCTGGCAATTCTTGGTAATTTGTAGCCACGATGCAGTCTGAAAGAACAGCCAGGCTAAGTTTACCATCATATTCGAAGCTTTCAAACAGCATTAATAAGCCTCCACCTCCCCCTACTGAATCTACCCATGTTGAAAGCTATCCACAAGCAACGCAGTATCAATGAGGCCAAATATCATCAAATTTGGAAGGGCCAGGGGAATTTGTTTGTAACTTATTTTTTCAATAAATATTTTAAATTTTATTAGCTAAATATTCAACAATGTTTTGTTGCAGGTAGTCATCTATTTTTCAGTATTTTGTAGGGTGTCAAAAATTTTAATCAGTTTATTTATAATTATTTTTTATTTTCAGTTTATTTTTTTTTTTCAGTTTATCGCCGATTTATTGGCGATTAAATCATTATGTTAATCAACTGATTTTTAAAAAATCATTGATTAAAATCATAAATTTTCTTAATACTAAAATCTATGATGAACATAATTTGGAAAGTTTCTATAGCTCTTTTGATACACACACACACACACAAAAAAATGTTTAAAAGCTTAATTTTTGACTTGTAAAAAGTTTAAGTACAGTCACTTTGTAAAATCCTTGTTTTTATCTAACATAACATAAAAAGGATTTCATTTAAAAATATTTAATTCTAAAATAACTTATGATGTTATGATTTCCTTTTAGTAATCAAATTATTCATTCTTTTATATAAAATAGGTACAGCAAGTATTTTTTTTTCTACTTTTGTAATAATAAATTTATAACAAATGTTAGAGCTAAAGAAGAATGAAAGAGTGACATTGGCTGAGCTACTATTATAAAAGAATGTATTAGAGAAAAAGGACAAATTGGTGTAGAATGTTAAGCACATCAAGAAATTGTTCAGTAATAATTGAATACATACAGGGCTTGAATTTCAGGGCGGGATTCGCGTCCGAAATCTTGAAATCCCGTCCAAAAGAATATCGTGGGCGGGAGGCTCCCGCCCAAAAAAATTACGAATTTTCTACAAAATTTTGCATTTTGAAACTATGATTAACTCCCACGATCATTTTGCATAATTTGTGATGTTTTTGTGCGACTGAATGACATATTTTGCGAGTTTTTTACTGCCAAAAATCGTTGAAATTCACGATTTTTTTCCACAATTGATCGTCAAATTTCGCATTTTTTTCCCCGCGATCGGCTGACAAGTTTCGTGTGATTTTCCGCCGCGAGAACGGAGTAATTCCATTTCGAATTTTCCAGAAAATTAACGCATTCGATTCCAAAAGTGATGAAACACCGTTTATCATCCCGGAAATTCAGATAGTTATGCCGAATTTCCGGGCTGACAACTGATTTTTCATAGCTTTTGAAACGAGCTGAATTGCATATTTTCACAATCAATTTCATCTATCGTTCGCAGAAAATGAAAACGCAGAAAGTTTTGCTAGATTATCACGATAAAAACTTTAATTTTGTCAAAGCATCGCGGGAAAAACTTTTTCTCAAAAAACTCTATTTTCCTTAAAAATAATCGTGAATTTCTTCAAAAAGATCGCAGTATAGACGCGAATTTCTTGAAATAAATGAGAAATAAACGCGAATTTCGTGAAAGCACCGCTGAATAAACTTTAATTTCGTGAAAGAATCGTGGAATAAATGTGAATTTCGTGAAAGGATCGCCATAAAAACAACGGCGTGCAAAAAGGGGGGGGAGCGAATGGGGCGGTCGCCTTGGACGCAGAATTTTAGGGGATGCCGATTTTCTACTACCAACACCATTTTTGGCCTGTAAGAAGAAAAAGAACAAATACTAAATTGAAACTTCGTCCCGAGCGCAGTTTTTTTTGCACGCCCCTGTATATGAACCCGAATTTTGAATTTCATGAAAGAATCTCGAAATAAATGTGAATTTCATTAAAAGATCGTATAAAAACGTCAATTTTGTTGAAGGAGCGCGAAAAAACAAATTTTGTTCATAATCGAGGGGGAAAATGCTAATTTCTTTAATGGATCGCGGGAAAATGCTAAATTTGACAAAGGGTTCATTAGGGGTGATTTTAAATTTTAAAAAAATTGAAATTCACAGAAAATTTTCTGAAAGGTTACAGCAGATTGTGTGAAGTGGGGGGGGGGGGGATTTACTTTTGACACTGTTTTTTCCACGCCCTTTGACGAAATTTGCGGATTTTTCGCAATCTTTAGACAAAGTTATCGGACTTTTTAAATTTTTGTATTAATTTTGTGAATTTTTCACGATTCTTTGACGAAATTTGGGGAATTTTCGCTATTCTTTGACAAAATTAGCAGATTTTTCGCTATTCTTTGACAAAATTTGAGATTTTTTCACGATCCTTTGACGAAATTAGCGATTTTTTATGATCCTTACCTGAAATTTGCGTTTTTTAGCAAATCTTTGATGAAATTTGTGTTTTTCTTTCACTATTTTTTGACGAAATTTGCGTTTTCACGATCTTCTGGAGAAATTCGTGATTTCCCGCGAACCTCTGATGATATTTACGATTTTTCAGTGAATGATTTCTGAAATTGATTTTTTTGGGGCAACGATTTGACGAAGTTCGTATTATGTTTTTTGTCTAAATTTCCAGATTTATGACGATTTTTTTTAAATTTTCAGAAAATACCTAAAAGAATCGCCCCTGGATCGCTTAATGAATCCAAAATTCGTCAATTTATTGCTTAATAAACATGAATTGTGTCACATATTCACAAAAAACGTACAAATTTCAACAATGCATCGCGGAAAAAAATGCGAATTTCGTCAAAGGATCGTTAAAAAATGCTAATTTAGTCACAAGACTGCTAAAAAACGCAAATTTCGTTGCAGAATTGCAAAAAAGATGTAAATTTCGTCAGAGGGTTGCCAAATAAACGCGAATCTAGTCAAAGGGCTGCTAAATAAAATGCAAATTTCATCACAGAATCGCAAAAAAAAGTCAATTTCCTCAGAGGGTGGAGGAAAAGAATATAGCCATTTCCTTGAAAAACAACACACACACAAACACATCTGTTTATTATTATAAGTATAATTTTTAATCGGAAATAATATACACTGGATTAACTTTTGAAAAATTAGATTAATCCAAGCCCTACTTGCAGGAATCTACACTCAACCTTAAATCAACCAGAACCAAACACAGAGTTTACTACAGTTATGAGATTCTTCCGCGGATTTACGCTTTTTTTGTCGTTTTCCCGCTTTTCCGATTTTTTTTATATCGGCTAAAGATCGCGATAATTACTGTTTTCATCAAAAGATCGTGAAAAGACACGATTTTTGTCAAAAGATCGCGAAAAAACACGATTTTTGTCAAAAGATCGCGAAAAAACACTATTTTCGGCAAAAGATCACGAAAAAACACTATTTTGTAAAAGGATCACGAAAAAAGCACTAGTTTCGTCTAAGGATAGCGAAGAAGCACGACTTTCATCAAACGATCACTAGAAAAACGCGATTTTCGTCGAAAGATCGCAAAAAAAGGCAATTTTTGTTCATAAATTGCGGGGAAAAAACACATTTTTCGTCCAGAGATCGTGAAAAAATGTGTTTTTCGTTCACAGATCATGAATAAATGCATTTTTCGTCAAAAGATCGCGAAAAATATAAATTTTGTGAAAGAATCGCAGAAAAATGTGAATTTCATCAAAGAATCTAAAAAATTACCTAAAATTTTAATGTTTTTAACAACTTTTTTTGCAGATAAAAGGCAAATTTAACATTAGCTTCCCATGTTTGTTTAAATGATCTTTTAAGTGAAAACATGATAAAATTTGAATTGGACAGCTTACAAACTTAAAATAGAAACTTTCATTTCAGAATTACTTATAGCAGCATTTGCATAAATTGATTCACTCTGGCCTTCCCTCCCCCCCCCCCCCCCAAAAAAAAAAAAAAAAAAAAAACAGGATTTAAGAAAAATATTATTTTATTATTGCAAGTAAAATAATTTTAATTGCATTTAACATGCACTATTTAAAAATAATTTCTCATTTTCCGGTTCTTTCGCTTTTCCTCTTTTTTTAACTTTTTGCAATCTCATTCCTGTTACTAGACCTTTAACAAAAGTAATTAGCAGAGGCGGGGAATTTAACCCTTTAAAGTCTAAATAAACTATATAAAATCTTACTCTTTTTTAACTAAAAAACACATTTTGCATAATTATTCTGAGTTTTTGATAAAAATTGCTTCAGGGGTATTTTGTTGTGTCTGTATTCGTGTAATTTTTTAAATAGTACATAAATAACAGTAGGTTTTAAAGATTTTTTTTTCTCCCTCCCAAACAGCTAAACTCCCCTCTATTTATAAATGGTGGTAGGGAGACTCCCCTCCTCTGGAAAATTGAATTTCAAGCCCTGACATACATATATTTTTAATTTATATTCACCAAATAAAAATTATTAGGAGTTAAAAAGGCATCTAAATTATTTGAAACACTGAATATTGAGAATCCCCACTGAATGCTAATAATGCTGCTGTTTAAAGCTTTTAGGATTTCAGATATAATTGACTGTTTTTGATATTTATTTTGTATATGTGTATCCGTGTATGAATATGTTAAACATTTTAATATTTTTAGGGGCATACATGTGTGTAAGTTTAGATTTAGGTGATTAACAGCACAAATGCAAAATGCGCTATAAATAATATTTATTAGTTTTGTTATTTTTGTTGCTAACTAATGAAACTAGTTAAATTGGAGTTTTACAAATTCCACACTATTTCTTATGTGCTCAATACCTTGCAAAAATAATGGAACTTTCTTTCTTAAAAATATATATGTTAACATTTAATTATTTTTAAATTTGTCATTCATAAAATTATTAAAATTATTGTCACTTTATTTTCATACTAAGAAACTATATACTTTATATGTATAATTACAAAACAATTCACTAATATATCCTCTGAAACTAGTGTCCTTTTCTTAGAACTAACATCATACCTCTTTTTCTTTCTAGAATGAATATTAAATTTATTTTACTAATTAATGCATATAATGTATATTATGTACCCAATTACAGAATTCTTTATTAATTTTAAGTAATGTTAAACAATTTTATTTTAAATTCAGTTATTTTTAATTTTAATGAAGTTAATTATTACTAATGTTGAATGTAGTTTTACATAATTATTAAAAAATATTAATGTATACAATGTTGTTGTATGCTTCTAATGTATAAAACTATTAATTTGTAGTTTTTATAATTTATGTGATTACCAACTAATAATTTTATAAATTAAAGTGTAAAAACATAGATTATGTTAGCAATTACAGGTTTGTTTTGGAAACCTAAAACTCTGTAGCTATTCAATATTTGAGTGCTGGGAAAATAATAGAAAAATAATCTGATTTTAATTTTTAAAAAGTCATTTTTTTTTTAATTATTTTTTTACACTCTAATATTTAGTCAATTGAATATTCATTATATCCCTACTGAATACCAAATAGAAATCAAATATTTATTGCTTCTCTAATCTCTGTGTGTAATTCTAACATTTTGTAAATTTCTTTTTCTTGGATATTGTTCATCAATAAAATTTTGTCTAGGATATTAATAACAAATATTTATCTTTAGAAGATATATAGAACACTATATAAATTTAAAGGTTGTTTTGCTTTCCTTGTTTTTTGACGTTAGAAATATTCAGTTAAAAACACAGTTTTTAAATACTATTTAAACTTCAAGAAATAATGTACTATAAAAGTGTTAAATGCTTTTTTTTATTCAATGAGCAAGATATTTTGTTTTATTTAAGAAAACTAAAAATGCTAAATCAGCTACAAAAAAAAATTATAATAGTAATAATAATATTATTATTTAAAGTGTGTGCATTGAACTTTATTGTAAAACTTTTTTACTATATATTTATTTTTACTTTATGGGTTATTTTATGTATTATCTTTCTTGTGGTGAGGAATCTGTCATTTTTTCTTTCTATGTATTTATTTTACCTTGTATTTTTTATAGCTGCTGAGGAATTGGTTAAAAAAATCGAGGCAGAAACAATGCCTGTCAGTATTGATGCTGAATCTTCTGGTAACAAACCAGGATCTTCAGGTAAAAAGGGTAAGTTCAAAATACATTGAAACACTATAAATTTGAAAATGCAATCGCTTCCAAAAGTTAAAGTGCAATGGTCAATGTCTGCCTGCAGTTTTCGGTATAGCTTTAAAATAATTTACAACTTCATACGGATTAAAGTTGCCTGATTTATCTTAAAAACAAAGAAAGATTTTGATTGACATGGTTAAGTTTTGATCTTATACTATTCTCATTTTTTATACGATACTAAATAGGCCTGGGCCTTAAATAGATTTAAAGCTTCCATCAAAAATCTGATTCAACCATTGGTCTTAAATTGATACATTGGAAATCGTGATTTAGCCAATCTCTTAAGCCATTGGCTTTACCCTTTTCAGTCCTGTGACAAATATCTTGATTGACCACAAAAGCGGTTTAAAATTACTATAAAACATCTCCAAAGTGATATTGGCCTATATATCGACACTTATGATATGCATGTATTTATTTAAAAAGTCTACAATTTTAATAATTCTACAAGCATTTAAATTCATTTAACAGATGTTATTTAGTGCCTCCTACAGGCGACATTAGAACTGAGGAGGTTAAATATATTTAAAATAAAAAAACAGGGTTAGCTTTTTGTCGGTAAAAACTGGTTTTTACCAGGACATGGTAAAAACCTAGGGAAAAAGTGGTAAAAACCTAACGACGTACTATAAACACTTAGTCCTTAAACTATATTTTAATACTATTGAAAAAACTATTTTCATGTAATTGTGTAATTGGTGTGTATATATATATATATATATATATATATATATATATATATACTCATCACAAAAATATAAATAATAATTAGTCAGTTCTCTAAAGCTGCCGATATACTTTAATCATAGATTTTTTAGATTTTCTATAATTTTCCAAATCTATATCAGGGTTCATACTCATCAGGGAAATATGGGATTCCTGGGAAAATCAGGGGGATGAATTTTAGGTTGTAAAAATCAGGGGAATCTCATGGGATAATACAAAAAATTTCCCAAACCTGGGAAAACAGGCCAAAATGAGTCTATTCTGGGAAATTGGGGCAGTTGTTACTGTTCGTGTGCTTTATTATCATATGCAATATAAAATTTCGTTAATTGTTGATGTGGAAAAATTGTACATCCCGGAAAATATATCGGTGGATTTTTTCTCGGAAAATGAGTATGAACTCTGTGTATATAACTTTACAGATGTTTACTGTTTCACAAAGCAAGTTTACATTTCAATTGTACTCTTTTCCACTTATACTCATTTTCAAAGATTTTCTTTAAACTAAAAGATGTAAAAGACAAAATTTGGTGAAAAGTAATAATAAAGAAATAAATCCCAAATTCCTAATTTAATGGTAAGTCTTCACTCTTTAAAGTTTTTCAACCATAGAGCATTTTTTTTTTTTTTCAAACTTTTCATATATGCTTAGTAAATTAAGAAATATACTTGGTGTACAGAAAACTTATATTTTGTTATAGAATGCCAATAGGCTCCAAGAACATAGATTGGTAAAATATACTAATATTTGTACAGACTACATTACAGGGCAGTTAAAATTTGTAAGCATTTTGTTTTTATCAAAATGATGAGGATTTTTAAGAGTGGAAAATGTGTTCTTATAATTTCTTGTTTTAATTCAGTTTAATTAAAAATTAGTAAACTAATCACCATTAAGATAAATGTAATAAATATTGTAATGTGCATTATTATAACAGCTGTGTTAATTTTTAGAATCAGTAATGATAAATGCACAATAATATCTAAAATTTTGAATTCTTGTAGGAGGAAAACACATGAAATTTTCTGGGCTTTTTATGTTCATTAAAAATCACTACAGTATTATTTTACTCACTCAGAATAGATAGAATCAAAAATTTATACCTAATTAGGTATAAAATTTTTATTTTTGAAACTAAATTAGTGAATATTGTTATATAGAATTATAGTATTTAATACCTAGAAAAGTTTTACCCCTGAGAAAATGAAATCTTGCAAGATAAATTTTCATAAAAATGACAAAAACAGTCAAACTAATAAGTTTTTTCATAGGTGGTAAAAACCATGGTAAAAACATGTTTTTCTAAAGATGGTAAAAACCATTAGATGGTAAATACCCTCCAACCCTGCAATTCATAGATAACATCAGCATGTAAGGATAAAAAAGATATTATATATAAGGTCAAAACCACTTGGAGAAAATTGAAAAAAAAAAATATATACAGTAGAAGATCTATATAACGCAAACCTAAAAACGCAAGGTTGTGCGTTATGTCGAATTTTGCGTTATATGGATCACATATCAAGCGTCATCAAATTTACCTCATAAATATAGACAAATATGTCTGAAACACATCAAAATACATTAGAATTACCTTTATACTGCATTCCTTATCCAGATTATAAATTTTTCTATTATTGTGATCATGCAACATTTTGTTAAATACACATTTTAAAAATCGTCCAGATACACCTGGACCCAATTTATTCATTATATTGCTCATTTTCAAAAACATTTATTGTAATAATATTTTTTTTCCTTTAAAAGTTCTAAATTAAGGAGGTAAAATTGTACTAATGCATTAAATTTAGTTTTCAGACAGTAGCAGTTTTTTACAGTCTTAAAATTCAGGTGCTCCTTCATGGCAAAATTCATTGTTTACATCTGAAAGGTTGTGCGTTATATGGAGAAATGCGTTATATGGAATTGCGTTATAAAGATCTTCTACTGTATATATATTGTTTGATATAGCTTTCTTTTTTAAAAAAATATAATATTCAATTAAAAGAAAGAAATAAAGCAAAAAAGTTTTTTGTCTTTGAGAAAAAATGTGCTTCATTTGACTTTAGAACAACCAAAACAAAATAGCTTTTTCTCTTTTTAAAAATATTCAGAAAAGCAAGAAATTTCACAAAACTGTATCAACTTCCTCCATTTGATGCACTTGATTTATGTGAGATCCCATGAATCCCCCCCTTGTGACAGTCGAGATGTCAAAAGTTAGATTCTGGTCACTCTTGGCTTTGATTTATATCTTAGGGGGTGGAGTTAACTTATTTATCGAATATCTGAAATTTAAATTAATTTAAACAAAAAATTTAATTTTTATGAGTAGATGATAACATAAGCTTTCTTATGATGTTTTCAAATTTTTGACTCCCAATAGTATTGAATTATTTAATATTTTTTACAGTTTACTTATTTCTTCAGACTTTAGCATTAAATTAAAAAATAAGTATACAGTTTTAAGTTTTTTCTGCCAACTAAAATTGAAATAGACATCCTTTAAGAATCAGTACACAGTAAAAATGAGTTAAAAATACAGTAGACTCCCTGAAATCCGCACGATTGGGACCAGAGGTTGTGCGGATTTTAGAATTTTACGGATTTCTGGTCATTGTTTTTACATTTTTCAAACAGCAATTTGAATGCAATAAAAAACTTTTTTGCCAAAAATAGAACAGACTTCAAAAACAATTGCAAAGTAAAACATAATATTTTACAGAATAGTTAATAAGAAATTAAACAAAGAACATTGTATTTATCATGCGTTTTGTTAGATTTATGTACATTAACTTGATTTTTTGGAGTCGGTGCCGGCCAAGCGAAATTCAAAATTAGAGCTAAGTTTCTAATATTGAATAATTACATTTAACTTGGCTTGGCTGGCACCGACTCCAAAAAATCAATTTAATATACACAAATCTAACAAAATGCATGGTAAATACAATGCTCTTTGTTTAATTTCTTAACTATTCTGTAAAATATTATTTTTTACTTTGCAGTTGTTTTTGAAGTCTGTTCTATTTTTGGTAAAAAAGTTTATTTTTCATTTTTTAGTTTTTAGCTCTCAGGCTATCAAAGCTTGGGAACTTATGTGCCCATCCATTCTGTGTGTGTGTAATGTGATAACTCATGTTAAAAATATCCGATCCACTTGAAATTTTGTATATAGGTATATTCTAATAAGGGGCTTCCCTGATTAACTGTTGGAGTTCTTTTGATATGTATAAGAGGGGGAACAGGGGGCTCATGCCCCTCCCTTTAATTGATATAAATGGGTCATTCTTCAGCTTTTGGAGATTAGAAAAACAGAAATATTTTTTTAAAATAAAAATAATTTTAATGGTAGATTGTGATTACACTTACCTTTTACTTTCTAACTAATCCACCCGTCAAGATCATAGAATAATATTTGTCATCAAAATTAAATATTTAAAAATCATGCGTCTATGGACATGACAAAACAAAAACACATTTCAACTTATATTTATACAATGTTAGAAAAATCCTTTTTTTTACTTGATTATAAGAAATATGGTTTTATTTTAGATAATCAGCTGGTATTTATGCAAATATTTAGACAATTTTAGAATTTACCTGCTGAAATTTTTAAATTCTGCACATATTTTAAAATTCATTAAAACTGGTATTAAAAAAATATTGATAGTGATTATTTATGCAGTTGGTGTAGATAAAATATGCACTATATTACATTTTTCAACTAGACAAATGTCATCTTCATCAGGAAATATGAAATTGTCTTTCCCAGATTTCCTTAAAAATTTAACTTCAAGTCCAACTCTTGAATAGTTACTACTATTCCTACATAATGCTTGACCATCTTTTTTTGCCTGAATTTGATTACAACATAGTTACTTTCTTTAATTAGAAGTTGAGAATCATCTTCATCACCACACACATATATATATATAAGGTTTTTTAACAAGATCTTGGAAAAAAATAGATCTGTTTCAATTTTGATTTGATTAATGATACAGTGAGATCATTGGTTTTGAGAATGACATAATATGCAGATAAGACTTTTAGCTTTGATAATGTTTGCAGTACTTGTACATCATCATATTTTGTGGGCTTTGAAATGCATGGAGAGTCAACGGAAATCTGGGATTGCATTATTCATTCTATATTCATCCATTCACTATTGATTCTATAATTATTTATTCCTGTTCAATTTCTTTTCATTTGAGTTAAATGGACATCAATATTGAGAATGTCAGTTTCTCGTGCCACAATGTTATCAGCTTGCCTTTTGAGGCACTCCCCAATGTCATCTGAGCAATCTTTCCCATAGCTTTTGAAAACTGCTAGTGATGATTATTAACATTTGAACTCTTTTGTTAAAAATTTTACAGCTAACATTTTTCTGTTTTAATATTGAGTGGTAGATCGATCACTCAAGAAATGTATTTTTTCTAAGTTTAAAATAATCGCCTTGATTTCCAACAAAACAGGTCGTAAATGAGCACAAATTACTGAGACAATATGTGTACAATCTTCAGACAAAGTATAGAATGGTTTAGTCTTTAAAACTCCTTCTACATCACAATGATACAAGATAGAAGTGTATATGTAATGAAACCTCCATGACCCTCCAAAATGAAACAACTGTATTCCCTCACTAAATTTGCAATTAAAATTTTCTGAAGAGTGTACAACGTAAAAGTATAAGTTAATAATATTGAAGTAGTTATGCTATAAGTTGACTTAAAATTTATAAGTTTGATTATTTAAAAATAAACGTGCTTCAGCTTTGAAAAAAAAATAACCTTTTTTATAGTTATAGAGTTGTTTCTCTCAAAAACTAATCCAATATTGAAGATTGCTCGTCTTTTAATATAAGAATACACAACTAAAAGAATATATATATATATATATATATATTCACAATAGTAAGCTGTAAAATAAATAATTTGCTTGTCACAGTGATGAAATTGTAAATTTTTGAGTAAAATAAATAAATAAATGAGTAATAAACATTTAAATGGTTTTTACTATGCTTCTATAAGTATTTAATGTGTTAAATTATAAAAAAATTAATAAGATAAAACCTATGTTTCCAAATCAAAACTTGTTATGTCCATTACTTGAACATCATGTCTGTGCACCAGCTGCAACCATGGAAATGATGTCCATGGACATGATGAAAATTGATTTAAACTGCTTTAAAATCATGTGTATCAACACCAGAACATAAAAACAATCAAAATGAGCTTTAGACAGCTTTTTCTTTATTTTTGATAAAAAATAATAATTAAAAAATATTATATGCTTATATGTGCTTGTCCACAGATATGATGGCATGATCTTTACAAAACTAAACATTTTACTTTTAATAGCAAATAATTAAAATATTTTAACAGACAAATAATTTGTCACTTCATAAATCATTCAAAAATGGCTAAACATTTTCTTTTCCAATCAATTTTGACTGATGCTATCACTTGTTGGTCTTTTTGGAAACAATTAAAAATTTGTCCACATACATGATGCTTTTTTGTGGGACACACAACTTTTATTAAATAAATAAATATTTTTAAGAGAAAAAAATTATTTAATAATTTTATCCTCTTTTTAATTGCTTTATAAACAAGAAAAATAAGTTTGAATGCATAATTTTTTTAATCATACATTTATAACCCAGAAAAAAAAGTAAAAAGTTACGGTAGGACAGTTCACGGACATGATTTGTCATGTTCTGTGGGCACATAATTTCAGTAAAAAAAATATTTTTTTGAAAAATAAACATTATGTAGTGTCAAGATGAACTTTCTAACTATCAATTATATCAAAAAAATATAAACTCTTATGTAAAATAAAACAAAAATTACATGGGACAAAAATTTTAACGTTTTGTGGAGAATGACCCAAATGTTTTTTTCATGCTTCAGTTTTTTTTTTTTTTTTATCAACTTTGGCTTGGCCTTTTTTTTTATCAGTTTTCATTCAAAATTTATAAATAGGATCATTCTGAGGAGGGGCCTCCATGATTGGTATTAGGTGTTCATTGGATAAGTATAAACAGGGGAAACGAGGGTTCTAATGCCCCTCCCCTTAAATTATATAAATGGGTTTTTCATGCAGAATTAAGATTTCGTTCAAATCTCTGAATAGTTTTGGAAGTTTATTGGTTAAATATAAAAGAGGGGGATAACTCCTTTTAAATTATATAAAAGGGTCTTTATCAAGAATTTTCAGATTTGCTCTGAATTTTGGATATAGATTTTTTATATGATAATGCATGCCAATGATTAGTTTAGGGGGTTCTATGTTTAAGTATAAAAAGGGGAAATGGGGGGAGCTGTTTCCCCTCCTTAATTTGTTTTTAGAACGGAATTTACCCTTGAAAATATAAAGCTGTAATGTACATTTAGTATGAATAGCCTGTGAGCTCAATGCTATCAGTTTAACTGGGCAATATTTTTTTTTCTTTTTATATTAGCTTATGGTTGAGAAAACGGTTACAACAATCAATATTAATTTGCGAGAAATCACTAATTTTATTAGTTTTTGCTTAGTTACTAAAAAAGTACTGAACCAATTTTGATGAAATGGAAGTGGTACAAATTCAAGAGCAACCTCTTTCAATAAATCAAAATCCATATAAATTGGATGGATAGTGTTGGAGGTGAACATATGTAAAAGAAATACATACGCATCAAATTGTTAACCTCCTCCTCGTTTTTTGAAGTCGGTTAATAATTATTAGTATTTAATTTTTAAAATATACGTATAAAAATTATAATACTGAAAAAATTATTTCACACATGTATGCCAGGAGTGGGGTTCAAACCCACGCTTTCTTTTGGGAACCAGAGTTTAAATCAGGCACCTTAGACCACTCGGCCATCCTGATTATGTTCTACTCGGCAAACTTATTCAACGTCCATGTTATTTTTAATTTGCGAGAAATCATTAATTTTATTAGTTTTTGCTTAATTACTAAAAAAGTACTTAACCAATTTCGATGAAATGGAAGTGATACCAATTCGTGAGTAACCTGTTTCATTTAACACAAATACTATCATAATTTAATCAGTTGGATAGTTTCGATGTAATCGGTGATCATACATAAAAAAAAATACATGCGCGTCAAATTGATGATAACCCCCCCCCTCTCCTTTTTTTAAGTCGGTTAAAAAAAATAATACGGAAAAAAATACTGTATATTATACACGTATGTCAGCAGTGGTGTTCGAACCCACAATCTCTTTCGAGAACCAGAGCTTAGACCGCTCAGATAGCCTGACTGCAATCTATTTGGCGAATTTATTCAACGTCATGTTACTTTTCACAAGTCTATTATTTTAGTACTTTTTACTGATAAAAAGATCTCTGATACTCTGTGCTAACGGTTAAATACAAAATATTCTTTATAGCATAATCAGTATTTAATTTGTAAAATATATATGTAAAAATTATATTATGGAAAAAGTTATTGTATACATGTATGTCAGGAGTGGGGTTCGAACCCACAATTTCATTCGACAACCAGAGCTTAAATCTAGCGCCTTAGACCGCTCGGCTATTCTATCTGCACTATGTTCAGCGAACTTATTCAACAGTTTTAATTAGCGAAAAATCACTAATTTTATTAGTTTTTGCCTAATTATTAAAAAAGTACTAAACCAATTTCGATTAAACGGAAGTGGTACCAATTCAAAAGCATTCTCTTTCATTTAAAACAAAAATAACAGAAATCGGTTGCATAGTTTGAGTAATCGGTGAACATACATAAAAGAAAAAAACATATGCGTTGAATTGATAACCTCCTCTCCTTTTTTGAAGTTGGTTAATAATGAAATTGAAAGTGTAATGAATGCTTACAATATAATAAAATATTAAAATAAGCAATGAACTAAAATAATAAAATTTAGACAATTTTTAAAAAGATTAAAATATTAAAAGAAAAGGACATGTTAATAATCAATAATATATGATTAAATATTCATTATAAAGATGAAATGTAATCTTGAATATTTTCAGAAATAAATTTATTTTTCCTTCATGAAAAAACATGAATACAGTTATATTATCAAAAATTACAAATGAAAATACATATGGAATTGATATAAAAGTAAAAAATTCAAATTTTGTCCCTATATCTAAACTGAATGTTTCATTGTTTACATCTGTAAAATATGTGCAGATTTGAGAGAGTTGCAGATTTTAGGGTTGTGGATTTGAGGGAGTCTACTGTATTATCATCACATAACTGCAAAAACGAAAACTTTACTAGTTATAATTAAAAAATGTATTTTACATAAAATTTTGTATTAGAAATTAAACTACAAATTTCTAATTACTATATATAAAAAAAGAAAAGATAGTTAATAGAAAAATGTTGATGGTAGTTGTGTGTGGATTTTAGAGAGTTGTGGATTTTAAGATTGCGGATTTGAGGGAGTCTACTGTATTAATTTTCTGAATCTGAATTCTGAGTGATAAATGGCCTAAAGCATTGTTTATACATGAATCAGCAAATATTTATGTATTTTAAATGATTTTACCAATTTACGCACACATAATAGTGATATAATAATAAAATCACACATTATTTTACTATTCACATATGCTTTTAAAAGTAATTCTGCTACTTTTGTTTGTCTACATTTGTTGCATAATACATCATATTACTTTTAAAAATATTAAACTTTCCAGGACGCAAGAAAAAATTTCCTTTGCGGTCTAATGAAAGTTCTCAAGGTGATTCCAGTTCTTTTGTTAAAACATCTGAGCCATCTAAACGTCCACTGTCTCCTACTGCTATGTAAGTAAATATTACGAATGTCTTGATTTCGGCAGGTGACTCTTTAATTTCAGTGTTTTTCCATGCTCCTGATTTTTGACATATTTTGCTTGATTTTTCACATTTTAAATATTCTGTTACTTTACAGTCAAATGTTGCGCAATTCAAATATGAAAGCTCCAGTACATTTTAATTGTTCTTTAGTATGATTAATCAGTGATATTCAATGCAATATACTATATTAAGACTCATTATAAATGATGAATCTTTTATTTTTTTATTACTATAATCGTCTATTAGATTATTAATAAAATGTATTGAGTAAAACTTATTTATGATCTTTATTATAGCTTTATGTATGTTTGAGTAACAAAATCTCTTCTTCTGTAATATTTAATCAAATTAAAAATGTTAGACCATCCTAAACTAGGGGTGCACAACCTTTTGAAGAGAAAGGCCACTTACAAATAAGTCTGGGTTGTCGAGGGCCACATCAGTAACATGGTGAGAATTAAATTTCGAGGAGATGATCTTTGACTATAATCGGATAAAAAATAAGTTTCAGAGGGGAGTGGGGAGGGGGCGCTTATCCAGTCAAAATATCCAATTCAGTTAATAAGAATATATCAGCAGTTTTTATGTTTGTATATATAACAATTATAGCAAGGATTATATGATTATTTTCATTATGTAATAATATTCCTAGACTTTATTCAGTAGAATAAAATTTGTTTTATGAAAAATGCTAGAAAACAATTATAAGTAGCTGGGGCTGAAAAAAATTGAACTTTATGAATGAAGGAGAGAGAAGAAGTCGATCAACTAGATTTTTAAATGCCTGATGAATGAAATTCTGATTTTTCTGCTCCCGATCAACAAAATTTACACCTTTTTACGAAGCGATTAACAAAATTCACGAATTTTCCAAGCTTGATCAACAAAATTCACGATTTTTCCAAGCTTGATCAACAAAATTCACGATTTTCATGAAACCGATCGACGAAATTCGCGATTTTTCCATAGCTGATCAACGAAATTATCGATTTTTTTTTTGTACTTGATCAACACAATTCCCTATTTTCACAAAGTTGATAATCGAGGAAATTTGGGATTTTTACAAAACCGATCAAGGAAATTTGGGATTTTTACAAAACCGATCAAGGAAATTTGGGATTTTTACAAAACCGATCAAGGAAATTTGGGATTTTTACAAAGCCGATCAAGGAAATTTGTGATTTTTACTAAGCTGATCGATGAAATTTGCCATTTTTCTTCGCATGATCGGCAAAATTCGCTATTTTTACGAAGTCCATTGAGAAAATTCTCAATTTTTCCGCATCTGATCAATAAGATTAGCGATTTTTGCGACGCCAATCGACAAAAGCACAACTTTTACAAATCTGATCGATGAAATTCATGATTTTTCTTAGCATGATCGGCAAAATTCGCGATGTTTATGAAGCCTATCGGTAAAATTCGCGACTTTTATAAAGCTGATGGACAAAATTCATGATTTTTAAGAATCTGATCGGTGAAATTCGCGATGTTTACGAAGCCGATCAACAAAATTCCACTTTTTCCGCGCCTGATAAATTATATTAGCGATTTTTACAAAGCCGAGCAGCAAAATTCGCGATTTTTACGAGGCCGATCGACAAAATTCGCAATTTTTCCGAAGCTGATCGACAAAATGCTCAACTTTTACGAAGCCAATTTACGAAATTTGCGTATTTTCTTCTCATGATCGACGAAATTCTTGATTTTTACGCGCCTGATCTACAAAATTCGCGATTTTCATGAAGCTGTACAAGAAAATTTACGATCTTACGCGCCTGATAATAAAATTTGTGAATTTTACGAAACTGATCTAAGAAAGTCGCAATTTTTACGAAAATGATCGACGAAATTCGCAATTTTTCTTCGCATGTCTGATAAAAATCAAGATTTTGCCGTGGCAGATCGACTAAATTCACGATTTTTAAATAACTTTGACAAAATCTTCATTTTTTACATGGCAAGATGAAATTCGTGATTTTTTTTTCTGTGCATCATCGCAAAATTCGCAGTTTTTCCATGACTTATTGTCAGGAATTAGAACCCTAGTTCTTATCACCTTGCTAAATAACATTTGAATCATGTTTAATATACATGCTTGTTAATACTACTTCCACATAAATATTCCTCTGGTGAACATATGCTTTATTTAAATTTATTTTACAGGATTTTTATTCTTAAAGAAAAATAAAAACTTACCTTTTCACAATAGATATCTTCTTTTCTGTTTTTACCTTAATACATAAAATAGTTCTTTTTACTTTTACTTTCGTTTCACAATAATTGAAATCAATAACCTGCCGTATCATTGACCACATGTCTAGCTCAGTTCATGCTGAATGGTTCCAGCCAATACTACTAGATGGCGTTCGGATGTGATGTAATCGTGATGCACTTCCACGATCCACACCCCCTTATTTCGTATTGGCATATTGAGCTCTGGGAGTTGGTGGACGAGAGTACGGACATGCGTACTGCCAAATATTCTAATACCGGCAGGAGATAAATAGTTCGACTTTCTGCTCTCTTTAACTCTGATGGTGTTCTTGTTCTCGGCTGGTTTGTGATAATGTGAGATGCGGCAAATGTTCTTTTAGTGTTTAGTTAAGTTTAAGTTGCAATAAGTAGTGGCCTGTGGTCTTTTTAATTATTTGAGAAATGGAATCTGTTTTAAGTTGAATTCGCCTTTCATCATTACAAGTTCATTGACAACATGTTGTGGTGATATATGAGAACTTCGGTGAACATTTCTTCATAGACTATTAAGTGAAAGAATGCTATTTAGGTACGACTATTAGATATTGTGCAAGGGATGACTGATGGACAAGAAATGACGTAATAGCCTTTACTGTTTATAGTTTTGCTGTTTCTTCAGAATGCCAAACCCAACTAGTTTATTGGTCATGTTGATGAGCTCTTGAATTTTGCTAAATGATCAACTTCATATTTATTTTTATTGGAAAACAATATTTGTGTCATGGGGATTTCTGATATTAGATAAGTAATTGTTATTTATATCCATTTTGTTTTTAATATAAAATACAATTTAATGAAATTTATGATCCCATTTTAATGTATGTTAATGTCTTTTAAATATTTAAATAAACGTTGATATTGTTTTTTTTTTTAATCTATGTCATCTTTATTTAAGAAACCACATTTATCTTTTCTTCATATAATTAGTTTTTTAAACTTTAGGGGTTTTAAAATCAGTAACGCTTCCTTACTGCATTATATGCCTCTGCTATATACTAAGCTTTCTTTAAACCCCATCAACCCTACAACTACGTTTGTAGTGATGACACTTATAACCAAAATTTGCAATTTTTTCGTCCCTGATCGGCAAAAATTGCTATTTTTTCCGAGCTTCATGGGCAAAATTTGCAATTTTTACATACCTGATAAACGAAATTTTCGATTTTTCAGAGACACATCGACAAAATTCGCTATTTTCCCGCACCTGATCAATGAAATTCGCGATTTTTCAGTGCCCGATGTACGAAATTTGCGATGTTTAAGTGACTGACGGAATATTTTTTCCCGCGGTAATTTGACGATAAGTAAATTGACGTATTATTTTGCGATTTAATCACAATTTTAATCACAATTAATTGTAATTTTTTCCAGTTGTAAATATCGAAGTTCGCGCGCCACACGATAACCCATTGCAGACCAATTTTGGCCTGCGGGCCACAGGTTGTGCATCCCTATCCTAAACATTTTATGCTTAAGGTATGTCTCTACTCACAAATCACCATTTTGTTTTCTTATTTTAAAGTTCAATCTTTTAGGATTCCAAAAATTTCTTACTTTTCAGCAATTATTAGAAGCAAAGTTGTAGGCCAAGTTATAAACCTTTAAACATAAGTTTTTGTGCAATATGAACATCCTAATTTGCATTTTCTGAAAAACTGCATTTTTCATTTTTTAAATGTCAGCCTACTCATACCCTTAACACTCTATAAGCATATATACATATTGTAATAGAATAATATAGCATGACTTACTGGTTTTATTTTATTCCAATCTTATCTTATCTTTATCTTATTTCCAATCCCTTTATTTTGTTTTTCCTTATTCCATGGCATATTCTATTTCTTAGTCGGTTACTTATTTGTTTACTTTCGATTTGAACTTTTTACATGTGCGTTCATGATCGTTTTCTTCCGTCTGATCGCGATTTGCGAAGATCGCAAATCGCAACTTACGAATAGCCGTATCTCCATATCGCAAGGCAGGACCGCTTTCGCTCAACTTCGGCAGACGCAAAGGAGGCGTTGCTCTCTGGCAATGTCTGGAATCGCGAGGGGTATTTAAAGCGGTCGGTTTGTTTTGACTGCTGGTGGTCTGACAATGTTTAGGCTAGCAAATGCCGTTAGTTGACTTAAAATGTTAATTATGAAAGTTCAGCTGTAGTTTATTTTAAGTGGTGAAAGATGGTGTTATCTTATAAGATGAATTCTGTTAGTCGATAGCGGAAATATCGTGATGAATATTTTGTTGTCATGAATTGTTTTAACATCCAAGGTTTTTTACTTCCTTTGAACATTTTCCGGACATTATTTCTTTCATCATTACCTGAATTGAGAAGCCTGTTTTCTTCCAGTTATGCTATTGTGAGTAGTTTATTTTGCAACCTGTACAGGTCATTTATTTTTCTTTACCTTACGTCATGCTGTTTAATTATTTTTATTGTGTTAAAGTATGACTTTAATTTTATAGATAATATAATTTCGGAAACTACATTTTTTGGTTGTTTTTACCTGATATAGTTTATCATTGTTTATTATTTTATATATATACATATATTTTTATTTTGAATGTTTTTCTTGAAAATAAACGTTAGATTATCTTTTAATTAAATGCTTCTTTACTGACTTTATGACACTACCACAGATTGCCAATGTTTATTTCAGGTCACCAATTTTAATTTTTCTATCTCTGCTTTAGTTTTATATAATTTTAGAACAGTTCTGGCTTCAGAACCGATCATGGGTTATGGGCCGAAAGCTACTACGCTTTTTAACCTGTTATGGTGGCCATAACCTTCGTTGGCAATATCATAAACTAGTGGTAGCATGCGGCCATTAGACCTCCAAGTGTTTTCTAGTGGGGGGGGGGGGGCGCAATAGTATTTTTTTTTTTATAAACACATTTAATTTCTCTGGCTTGAAATAGAAAGGTTTTTTTTTTTGGTATAATTTTTTTTTTGTCGTACTATCTGACTGTTTTAAAGTACGTTTTTTTTTGGAAAAAAAAAAAAATTCTTTTTCCTTTCTGTTTAAATTTAATAAAGTCTAGTTAAGAGCATGGCAATGACCAATGTACAGGTTAGCATAACCAAACTAAATTCTCACAACTATGCAACCTGGGCAGCGGACGTAAAATACCTGCTGCTTGATAAAAATGCTTGGGGCATCGTGAATGGTACTGAAGAGGTTCTGAATACCAGTGATGCTGTAGTTACTAAAGAATATCAGGCACGGCTCAGATCAGCACTGTCCATAGTATACTTGAACGTCGAAAATGAGTTCCGGAGAATCATAGAAAACATCGACGATCCTTATGAAGCATGGACAAAGCTGAAAACCCATTTTCAACCTGACAACCGTGCTCGCCATATGCAGCTCTTCGGCGAGATCCTATCCTGCAGAATACAGCCTGACAAGCCGGTCGACATGTTTGCCGCACGTCTACAGAGACTAGCTGATCAACTGGCTGCCATGAATGAGCCGATAAAAGAAATTTATCTGACGTTCCAGTTGCTCCGATGGCTCCCAAAGAAATTTGATAACCTTGTCCAGGGAATTTTGAGATGGCCAGAACAACAGTTCAAGTTTAAAGATGTCCTGACCGAGTTGGTAGCTGAAGAGTCCCGCATCAAATTACGAGAAGACAGAAGTAACTTTGTCCAGTCCCATTTTTCCCGAGCTCGCACACCTAAGAGGTCTGCCTATAAGCCTAAGTTCAAGGGAAGATGCAACAGGTGTGGACAAGCCGGCCATGTGCTTCGACAATGCAGATTGCCTCAACAAGCCTCCAGTCCCGAATCTTGCCTCCATACTACTTCGAGAGACTCCTCAGACTCCTCATTCCAGAGCTCCTCAGTATCCAGAGGTTCATCGGTGTCCAGTCCAGTTCGAGTCCAACCCAGTAATCCCAGATCCAGCAGAGATGTGTCTCGCAATAGAACCAGAAACCAGCGTCAACATAAGCCAACAAGCCAGGTAAATTACCTCATTCAATCTAATCTTAGTAACATTAAATGTGGTGGAGACGCCTGGGTCTTTGACACAGGTGCCTCGCACCACTTTTGCAAAGATAAAAATCTATATGTAAAATTTAAGCCTTTGCACAATGAGGAGTTGGCTGTTGCCGTTGACGGAGCGACTTTTCCTATTGAAGGGACCGGACTAGTGGACTTAAAAATAAATGGGGAGATGGTTCGTTTCGGCGATGTTATGTATTGCCCAAGTTTAAGGCACAATTTGATATCTGGCCCTAGGCTTGATAAAACTGGTGCCAAGTTCAGAGGAGGTGAGGGTAGGGTTAAAGCATATCGTGACAGTGGTACCCTATTTCGAGCTTTTCTTAAAGATGGCATTTACTGCCTGTACCCAGATCCTAACCCTAAAAATAAAAATAAAACTCAAAATAGTCAAAGTCCTAAAAAGGTGCGTTTTCAAGCCTCTACTGTCCAGAAGGACGACTTTAAGTTATGGCATAGACGTTTTGGACACATTAGTTCCACTTTAATTGAACATACCTTAAAATGTAATGGTGTAAGGGGCTTACCACCTATTAAAAGTAAAGATTTTGAATGTGACACATGTAAAATTAACAAACACAGGTGAACTTCCTTCCGTCCTATAAATCAAATAAGATCAAAACGACCCCTTGAATTACTTCATACTGACTTGTGGGGACTGACACAAATAACAGGTAGAAACGGCGAGAAGTACTTTTTAACTATAACTGACGACTTCTCACGAAAAGTATCCGTCTATCCCTTATGTAATAAATCCCAGGTATTCAAGGTATTCACTAATCATGTAAAAAGAGCTGAAAGATTTTTAGGCACTAAGGTAAAAGAGGTCCGTAGCGATAATGGGTGGGAGTTTGACAATGAAGCCTTTACAAAATACTTTGAAGAGAACGGGATACACCATGAGTTTACCAACGTGTACTCTCCGGAACAGAATGGGGTCTCGGAACGTTTAAATCAGACTATAATGGACGGGGCACGCTCAATACTTAACGAAAGCAAACTCAGTTTAAAATTCTGGCCAGAAGCAGTTCTATACATCACGTACATACTAAACAGGATATGTCATAAAACACAAAAAAATACACCCTTTGAGTATTACTGTGGCAACAAACCCTCAATTCGACATCTATGCCCTTTTGGTACTGTGGCATACGTGGGGGTGCCTAAACAGTTAAGAAACTCAAAGTTTGATCCTAAGGCCAAAAAGGGGGTTTTAGTGGGTTACGCGATGTCAACCAAAGGTTACAGGGTATGGATCCCCGATACAAATAAAATAATAGAAACCATAAATGTTAGATTTGGGGATGAATCTGTACCGAGAAATGTTCACAGACATAGCGAGCAAGGCCCAAGTTACTCACTAGGCACAAACCCTTTTACAACTTCAGAGCAGCACAACGGAAGTGACCTGGGACCCACATACATTTTAAGTTCAGAACAACCAGAAATTGACCCTTTGACCGACCTTCAACCTGACAGATTTCCTTTAGAAAGATCACCATCTCCATCACCTAAGCCAGGCACCTCAGAATCCATTGAACCCGCCTCCGTTCACTCATCTGAGGATGAAAGTGACGAGGAGGGCAAGGAATTCTCGAGAACACTGAGGGATGCTGTATGGTTCCGTAAGGCCATAACTAGGCCTGATAAGTCGAGAACCGACATCTATTATTATGAGATGGGTGAAATGCAACGTTTAAAATCACTCAGAGAAGTGCGGGAATACTGTCAGTCTAATGGTATTAAATTTGATCCAACTATGTTCAGTTTCAAAGGGGAGAATAAATACCAGGGTATTGTAAAATCTACTTCCAGTGCTAGTTCAAGTCCTAGTTACACACCTCCACATTCATCTTTATCAGAAACATGTAAAACCAATATATGACTAGAAGACTCCATACTAAGCACATATAAGCAAGCCTTAAAATCCCCTCAGTGGGAACTCTGGAGACAGGCAATGCAGGAGGAAATGGACGTAATAAATAAAAGACATGTATGGGAATTAACATCATTACCACCCAACACTGAACCTCTAGGCTGCAGATGGGTCTTCACCGATCAAACGAGACGATAAAGGGCATGTGGCAAGATACAAAGCGAGACTAGTAGCCCAAGGCTACAAACAGGTCAGGGGTGAAACTTATGACGAGACATTTTCACCAGTTGTAAATTTTAGTCTAATCCGCTTTTTCTTTGCCGTCCTAGTCTCATGTCTCGGATAGATTCACACGCAATGCGATGTGAAAGGAGCCTATCTGTACGCCCATCTTTCAGATAACATTTACATGAAACAGCCTCCAGGTTTTGAAATAAAAGGGAAAGAGCATTTGGTCTGTAAACTCCAGAGGGCTTTGTATGGCCTCCATCAGAGTGGCTGGGTGTGGTTTTATGAATTGCATAAAATTTTAATTTCTCTTGGTTTTAACAAATTGGATTGGTGTAATTGCGTTTATACATTTTCTAATTACGTTGTTTTATTATTATACGTTGATGACTTCGTTGTTTTAAGTAACCATCAGAAACACATAAATGAAATTTTAAAATTACTAACTGAACATTTTGACATCAAAATCCTGGGAAAAACACGTAAACTTCTTGGGGTTGAGTTTGAGGAAGATAGGGAAGGTGTAGTGTCGATTCATCAAATGCAATATATTGATGACATCTGTGCACGTTTTAAGGAATTTAATTTTCCCATCACTTCACTTCCCATAAGTAAAGGAGTAGTGTACTCCAAGGCACAATGCCCTCAAACAGACACAGAAACCCAGGAGATGTCAAAATATCCATACAGAAGTGTTTTGGTATGCTTATCTTTTCTTACAAGCAGGACTCGCCCCGACATATTCTATGCTGTAAACATCTTCAGTCAATTCCAGAGTAATCCTGGTATCATACACTGGAATGGTCTCTTAAAATTACTAGGATATGTCCAAAGCACCAAACACTACAAACTGAGGTTACCTTGTCATCATATAAATCTAATAACATACACTGATGCTGACTTTGCCGCCAATCACGATGACAGGACGTCAATGGGGGGACAACTTTTAATGCTAGACAAATCTCCTATCATGTGGAGGGCTTTCAAACAAAAATCTGTCTGCTTGTCTACCATGGAATCAGAGTTTGTGGCTTTAACAGAAGCAACTAAAGAGCTTCTTTGGTTCAGTAGAATCATAACTGAATGCTATGATAAACACATTTTTACAGGCCCACAAACTAAACCAACCCTGTTAGTAGACAATATGGCCTCCATTGATTTCCTTAAGTCTCCCATAGAAAACTATAGAACAAAACACATTGTCGTTGAATTATTTTTTGTTAGAGACCTTTTAAACCAAGAGATATTTCATGTAAAACACGTAACTAGTAAAGCTAATCTCTCAGACATCTTTACAAAACCCTTAACGAAGTTTGATCTTAAAAGGTTCATTGAAGTGATTTTTAGTTATAAGTAATATATAATGTTTTAAATAAGTATTATTTAAATGTAAAAAAAAAAAACTCCCCCTCCTCTGAACTTGTGTCAAGCATTAAAATGCTTGTTTAATTTTTTATGTTAAACCCTGAAGTTTAACATGTTTCTTTTTTCAAATCTGAAATTTTGTATATTTCAGTGTTTTCTTTATATAAATGTTTGAATATGTGATTATACACTTGTTTTTCCTGTTAGTTCATATTTTTGTCTCATATGCATATGTTCTATTTTCATACATAAGTTTTCAATACCCTCATTTCCAACATTGCGGACAATTTAACTCCCACTGGAATGTGACCAGACCTCAGGATGGTTCATCTTCCGGGGTCCGAGTAGCCCCAGGAAGCGGCTCGCAGGGGTGCAATTGTAAATAGCCAGAGTGGCCTGCAGGGGGTAGTGGCATTCTTGAGTGTTCTGCTCACAGAAAGGCCTGTCGCAGGCATCGTTTCTTTTAAGTTTGTAAGTCCCTATTTTTAAAAAATGGAAATGTCACATAGGTCCCGTCCGTGGTGTTGAAAATTGAGCTGTATATTTTTTTGCATATATAAATATGAAAAGGGGTTGTTTTACTTTTAAGAAATTGCATAACAAGTGTTTTTTTTTTCACATTTTAAATCTTTGTTAAAACATTTGCAAATGTGTATTATTTCAAAGCTTAAGCATGCATGTTGTTGTTGTTTGTTTTTATGTGAGCGCTCACCGTCCTTATCATTATCATAATCAGTCATTATCATGATCATGATCATTAGTGTTATTATCATTGAATGTGTCTATTTTGCATATCATGAATTTCCCATACATTATCAAAGTGTTTTTGCATTGTAATTCATGTTTTGCTATTCTTCATATTCGTAATGTTTATGAATCTGTCGTATGATAATCATTTACTCTAGTGTAATTATGCAAATGTATGTAAATGTAATCGTGTATTGTCAAGGCCAAGATCAAGTAAATCGACATACTAAAGAATGTTGTGGTATGTACTGGTAATCGTAGTCACTTGCATGTGACGAGGTAAAATGTTAACGAATTTTCATGAACTTTTGAAATATTTGTGTACCTAAAAGACTTTCAAATTTTTAAGTTACTATGGTAACTAAAGACTCTTGTGCTATGAAAAAAATTGTTATTCTTGTTGTATTGTTATTAAATTGTTATTCATATTGTGTGGTTATTAACATTGTTAAAAAAGGTTGTTTGTTTAAATTAACCTTGTTATAAGATATTGTGGATTTGTTGCATTTATGCACGATAATGTTGAGTTGTTCTTCACTAGTAACTGTCAAAGTATGATAGTAGATATACTGATATCCTATGTTGTTCAATATGACCTTTGATATTATTTATATTATTTGGTAATACTTGGTAATTACTTAGTTTCTTTTGAGTATGAGTGTTAAAGGGGGGGGGGGGGGCGATTGTCAGCCTACTCATACCCTTAACACTCTATAAGCATATATACATATTGTAATAGAATAATATAGCATGACTTACTGGTTTTATTTTATTCCAATCTTATCTTATCTTTATCTTATTTCCAATCCCTTTATTTTGTTTTTCCTTATTCCATGGCATATTCTATTTCTTAGTCAGTTACTTATTTGTTTACTTTCGATTTGAACTTTTTACATGTGCGTTCATGATTGTTTTCTTCCGTCTGATCGCGATTTACGATCTTCGCAAATCGCAACTTACGAATAGCCGTATCTCCATATCGCAAGGCAGGACCGCTTTCGCTCAACTTCGGCAGACGCAAAGGGGGCGTTGCTCTCTGGCAATGTCTGGAATCGCGAGGGGTATTTAAAGCGGTCGGTTTGTTTTGACTGCTGGTAGTCTGACAATGTTTAGGCTAGCAAATGCCGTTAGTTGACTTAAAATGTTAATTATGAAAGTTCAGCTGTAGTTTATTTTAAGTGGTGAAAGATGGTGTTATCTTATAAGATTAATTCTGTTAGTCGATAGCGGAAATATCGTGATGAATATTTTGTTGTCATGAATTGTTTTAACATCCAAGGTTTTTTACTTCCTTTGAACATTTTCCGGACATTATTTCTTTCATCATTACCTGAATTGAGAAGCCTGTTTTCTTCCAGTTATGCTATTGTGAGTAATTTATTTTGCAACCTGTACAGGTCATTTATTTTTCTTTACCTTACGTCATGCTGTTTAATTATTTTTATTGTGTTAAAGTATGACTTTAATTTTATAGATAATATAATTTCGGAAACTACATTTTTTGGTTGTTTTTACCTGATATAGTTTATCATTGTTTATTATTTTATATATATACATATATTTTTATTTTGAATATGTTTTTCTTGAAAATAAACGTTAGATAATCTTTTAATTAAATGCTTCTTTACTGACTTTATGACACTACCACAGATTGCCAATGTTTATTTCAGGTCACCAATTTTAATTTTTCTATCTCTGCTTTAGTTTTATATAATTTTAGAACGGTTCTGGCTTCAGAACCGATCATTAAATTTACAAATAACTTCTTTTCTTAAAGTGTTTTAAAATATTCAGCGATGCCATAAATTTCATTTTTAAAAAAACGTGAATTTCTGGCAAATTTTGTCAAAAGATTCTCAAAAAATGGTTAATTTTGTTACAAATCCTGAAAAAAAGGCACCTTGAAAAATCAACAAATTTTGACTAAAAAATGCGATAAAACAGCAAATTTGGTCATAAGATTCGCAAAAACTGGCTAATTTCACAAAAAAAATTATGAAAAACTGCAACTTTCACTAAAAGACTGCAAAAAACGCCAACTTTCGTCAAAAGACCAGGGGAAAATGGCAATTTTAGTCTAAAAATCTCGAAAAAATGGCAAATTTTTCAAAGAAGTACAAAAAAAAAAGATAGAATTTTTCTTTTCCAAAAACTAATTTTTCTACTTCAAAATTATTTTTTTGCTCTCCAAAAACAGATTTTCCTGCTTCACGATCCATTTTTGACTGCGCCAAATCTTTGAGTGAATTTGACTTCTGAAAACATTTATTCATTAAACAGAAAATACCCCTTTATTCAACAAAATTCTATTTTTCAGAAAAATGTCTTTTTTCAATAAATCGGTCTTGCCCCTTTTTAAAAGAAACGCGAATATTAGTGATACTTGTTATCTTCTACACTCAAATAAGCTTTATTTTATAATTCAATTTGTATCTTGCATATTTATCTTTTAAAAAAACAAAGAATTTTATAACAAAAATATGCATTTTCCTATTCTTGATAATAAATTTTCCTAAAAACTCAACATTCTAGGGCATGTATGTTGAACTATACAAAACTGGATACAGAAGTAAACAACTCAGAAATTTCATGCCAAACGTGGCAAATGAGGTGTGTTCGTATTACAATTAATTTATAAGTATTCAGAGCTTCATGCATTAGCTGCTAAACTCTTATCAAAAAATGCTTGAATACAAAATTTGATGTGATTTTGTACCTTCAATTCAGTAATATGAAAATAATAGGACTTCATCTTATATAGGACATAATCAACATGGCAAACCTAGAATCATTACCTATCATGGAATATTGTAAAAATGTGTAGCTCATTTGAAAACTACTTTTAAACTATTTTCATTCATACTCTGTGACTCTTTCAGATTCTGTTGTGTCATCCTGTATATGGTCTACAGTAGGGATGCACAACCCGTGGCCCGCTAGTTTTGTTTATTTACAACTGAAAAAATTGCAATTTTTGTGCATTTGTTGAAAGAAAAAATCGTAAATCGCGTCAATTTACCGTGAAAAAATATAAAATTTCGTCATTTAAGAATTATAAATTTGTTGTTCGGCATGGAAAAGTTGCAAATTTCATTAATCAAGTCCAGAAAAAAGTGAATTTTTCCATGAGGTTCTGAAAAAAAAAAAAAAATATTTCGCTGTTTGGGCACGGAAAAAACACTTTGTCGATTAGGCAAGGAAAAACCACAAATTTTGTCGATTGAATGCAAAAAATCACATTTTTTGTTGATCGAGCAAGAAAAAATTGTCAATTTGGTTAAATTCATCGGTTGCAAGAAAAATAGCATGTTTCTTTTTGGTTTTATCACATGGAAAAAAAGAAAAAAGCAAATTTTGTTGATCAGGCATGAAAAAATCTGAAATTCTGTTGATCAGGGTTGAAAAAATCGCAAATTTCAAAAATCAAAAATGTCTCTAATTTAGCGTTGATGTGCAGAAAAATTAATATTTCGTTGATCGGCTGGGAAAAAATCATGAATTTTCTCAGTTTATAGAGAAAAATCTAAATACTGTTAGCAGTTTCTATTATACAGGGAGTAACTTATAATAAATCTCGGCCGTGTATATCGATTTCATTATATAAAGTAATTTAACATGATTGAAATATGCCAAAAACTAGGTTTTCCCATACATCATTATGTCACAAAGCTCTTTTGTGTAGCTCTGTAAATGAATAATAAACATTTTTTGCACCACATATTGTACAGAATGTATATATTTTAGAACATTTCAGTAAATGCATATCAATTTTATATTGTTTGAAAGGCTGTAATACCATTAAAAAGAACTAGAAACATTTTTTTTCTCATTTACCATAATGTAACGAAATAGTTTTGACTGTCCCTGAAATCAAACTATAGATCCAACTTTCATAAAATTTGAAATGACTCAACAAAATTATGCAACAATTATATATTTTAAATTTCAAATGATTTGGTTAGCACATTCGCTGCCAATCACGCGCCTGCGCGTGATATGGCACCAACGTTAAGGGGCCACTCACATGCCAGTGCGTGATGTGGGGTGATGTCCAATAGCCAGTCACGTGCTGGTGCTGGAAAATATTGCTCTGATTTTTTTGTTATAAAAAGTAAATCGGCTTCTGGGAAAAACCCACTTCTACAGGTGCGGCATTAACTATCATCGCATCTTCGCGTAAGCGGCAGCGAACGTGTTACGAAGTTTTTGCTCTGTTATATGTGGACAGATGGACAGACTGAATGACAACTATAGGTGCTGCATATTTACATAAATACAAATGCACCTAAAAATTAAGCACAGTATGGTTTATTTATTTATTTTTAATTCTTGGTTTTTACTGTAAATGTTTTATTGCAGGAAAGATAAAGTGCTAGTTGATCAAGAGATTGAACAAACTCGTCTCTCAGCAGCTGCAAAGAAACGTATAAAGAAACTTAAAGAAGCCCAACAATTTGATCTTATGGTGTAAGTTATTAAAGAATTTTTTTTTCAAATATGTTTTATCCCCTGTCAGGAATCAATTCACAACTTATTATAGTACAAGTTTATTAATAAGTTAATTTTTAATTCTTTTTAAAATAATGGTCATGTATTCCATCTTGCATTTATGAATCAAATTTTCCTCAGATGTCAACAACAAAATAATTTCTATTATGCAGTGTTTCTGATAGTTTTTATTAGTTTAAGAAACAATTCACTTTAGAAAATAACATAAAAACTGGTTGTGTCCAAAAATTCCTGAAAACTGTTATGTATAATTTTACTACACAAAATGCTGTTCTCTGCCAAGCATGAAATGGGTGATATGCATATTTTATTTTAGTGTTCTGGTATGTGCTTAAAAATTTGAGAATTGTTTAAACTCTAGTACTGGACCATTTTGAAAAATAGTAAAGAATACAAAGGCTTTATCAAATATTGATATAAAGCATGTATTTAATGATAATGTTTTTATTTTAGTGAGATCTGGCTAGTTATTTTAGCTTATGTGCTATTTCTGATTTTTTTAATTTTAGTCTTTCATGTAATTGCTGATTTAGTCTAAAATATCAAATTAATTGGGAGGAGAAACTACCCCACCCTTACCCTTCCCGAAGTGACACCCTAGTTTCAATGTTAGATGCAAGTAATGTATGATCTTTAACATGAAATTTGATAGCACTATATTGGAGAAGAGCAAGACACTGAAACAGCAAAAACATCAATATGAATATGCAATTCTTATTTAAAGTATTGTTTCAGATATGTAGAAGAAAGTGCATCTATTCACCTATTTCTCATTTTTAATCTTGCAATAACATAGTCTCTCCTAATGAGCTTTTAAAAATAAGCAAAGGGTTTGTAAAGATGAAAAGCCCATGAATGTTTTCAAAGGAAATCATTAGAACTAAGCATAATATAGCTTCATTCTTATAATTGAATGAGAAGTCAATATGTTCATCTTATAAGGAAAACTTAAAAGTAGCCTTAGCAAATGAATCACACAGTATTTGAGAATTATTGTCAAATGCTGAATTATTGAAAATGTTGTCTAATGAGTTGCTCTTGTTGCATAGGTAGGCTGAGAGATGGTGAGGAATTACTAATTTTGTATGTGTGTTGCATGACAGGTTACGTGTAACATTGTTTCTGTTTTTAATAGAAAGATACTTTCTTTTCAGCATGCCTTTGAAACATGAACCATGCATACAAAACATGCAGTTTAATTAGGAATGATCAGTGACTTTCCAGAAACAGATGAATTTTAAATTCAAAATATTTTGTCTATTTAAGAACTATATTAGTTACTGTGGATAAATTTTTAATTTGTGCATTAATTTTTTTCCAATGTTCATCAGATAGGTGTTAACCTTCTCATCACCATGAACTGGTATATCTGTTCACTAAGCTGGAGATTTTCAGTGCAATGGAAGTATTTTTTAAATTAATTTAGATCGAATGATATAATGCAGTTTTGAAACATTAAGTAATTATCTCTGAGAGAATAAAAGGTTTGTGTCATCCTTCTGTTATGATGAATAGCACCAGGCAGTCTAAAAAAAATGTCTTTCGGAAGACGTCTTATGAGAATTTCACAAAGTTGGATCAATTATTTATTATCTTCACTGGGCTGTTCATTTTTTAAATGTTGTGTAAAAAAAACCTGAAATTTCTTCCAACTTAAATATTTTATATCTAATATTTCATTTTAATAGCATTTTATACTTGGTCAAATCCAACTTAGACAACCCAGTTAAAAAAAATAATTAAAATTGCTAACATTGTTATTTTCTTTATTCGAAAAATAATAAAGCAGTTTATCATCCCAGTGAATAACAGTTCTAAATCAGGATTTTTAAATCTCTTTTTCATCAGTTCAGTTCTTTGTTTTGAAAATAGTTTTTTGCTGAGTTGTATTACACTTCTAATTAAAATTGAAGTCAGTGGTTGTACTTTAAGTCTAGCAGCTTCTCTCATCCCATAATTTACTCTATTTATTAGTTAGTTACTATATTATTTAATTTACTCTATTTTTAGCTTCTCTCATGTTTATTTTCACTTGGCCATATATAAAATACCATGAGTTCAGTCATATTATCTAGAATTATATATTAAAATACATATGAAATAATAAAAAGCTAAAGAATTCTGCAAGTTTTCCTGTACATACAAATTGAAAGTCTACTGCATTAATGTATGTTAAAAGCAAAAATATAATAATAAAAAAAATATTTAATAAATCTTTCCTTTTTTAGGTGCGTTTTGTAATAATGTTGCACCTAAGTCGTCATTCAGCTTGTCCGTCTGTCTGCCCGTCTGAATATAACAACTCAAAAACCATTGTATCAAATTATTTGAAATTTAAATTATATAATTATTACATAATTTTGTCTAGTTATTTCAAATGTTATGATAATCAAACATATAGTTCAATTACAGGGACAATCAAAAGTATTGTTACATTACGGTCAGTGGGGAAAAATAGTTTCAAGTTCATTTTGATGATGTTACACTCTTTGAAACATAATAAAATTCATATGCATCTATGATGCATATACTGAAATATACATTCAGTACAATCTGTAGTGCAAAGAATATTTTTTATTAATTTACAGGGCCACACAAAAATATTCTGTTGCATAATGGTGTAGGGGAAACATTTTTTGAGGTGTTTCAATCATATTAAACTATTTCACATTTTATTAAATTGATATATGTTGCAGTGCTTTACTACTAGTTAATTCCTGTGTAATACAAAGCATATAGCATTTGCAGGGAGACGCAAAAGATTTCAAATACTGTACTGTATCAGAAGTATTGTATATTTAAAAAAATTTTTATAATATGAATGCACCTCATTTGCTACATTTGACATGCAATTTCTAACTTGTTATAAACAGCAATCTTGCAACAAATAGATGAAAATGTTATTAGACTTAACTATAAAAATGCCAAATCTCATAATATATTAACGCGGAAATTTTATTAAAACTAATCTGCGAGTTTCCCAACTATACTTTTATAAAATATATTAGTTTTATTATTTTTGTAAATTCTCGGCTTGGAAAAACTGTTATATTTATTTCTTCATAGCCTCATCATTCACTAACTCATAATGCCCAGTTCCATAAAATTAAAAAAAAAAAACAATTCTCTTAAATTTTTTTAAAAGTATGAAAGTATTCATTAAATAGTAACAAACTGTTTATTGCTATTTCATTTTGATAAAGCCAGTTTTATTTTATGCATATTTTTTACATACAGAAATTTGATAACATTTGAATTCAATGTTTTTTTTTTCTTATAATTAAAATACCACTTCCATTTTTTTAAAACATTTTTTATATATTTTTAAAATGTTTATTATAATACTGGTAACTCAATGAAGTGTTTTACATCAAACTGAAAGTAAAAATTCCAATTTCATCATGGTATAATGAAAATTGATTGATTCTAATCATTGGTGTCTTTGATATATAATGATGTAAAATTGACTCGTGATCAGAAATAATGAGTACACATTTTTTTTATTTGCCTTGAGAAATTTATACTATTGATTAATAGTGCTTGATGCATTTCATTCTTTTATTTGTCATCCTAAAGAAATAAAACAAAAAAAGTACTGATGATAAATAAGATCAAAATTGAATGACACAACAATGAAAAATTAATGAATATAACATATAATCATAACTGAATAATTATTTTGAAGATTAAAAATCGGTGATGGTGCAACAATTTCATAGTTTACATCTGTAATTCATTGCACAGCAAATGATACAAATCAAAGTAATTTCACTGACAAAGTGTTAAAATAAAGGAACAATTGAATTCAATGAAAGTCTAGTGATCCTATACATTATGTAACCTTACATCGCTAAACATTTGTCATTTTTATGCCATTAGGATTAACAGCTGTTTGTCTAATCAGATTAATTAAAAATTGCTGATTTCATTCTGTAAAAGGTTTAATGATCCTGGGTAAACTAATTTTAATATATTTAAATATAATGTTCATTTAGAATCAACATATTTGCAACAAGCGTTTAAGTACATCAATTAATCATAATTTATAACTTTACTAGCTGACCCGCCCGGCGTTGCCCGGGTTCGTATTAACAATATTAAACGAACTTGAAATTTGTATGATTTTATCATTAACTTGTTACATGCAGAAATGCATTGTCTGAAATACGTAGCCACTGACTGTGTGAAAAATCGGTTTTAAAAACAACTAATATTAAGCTCTAAAAATACTCAAAATGAGCAATGAAAAATGCAGGAGGGAATATGTATCCAACGATTGCATGATTTTCGTGTTAAAAAGTTGATATTTACCCGTAAAAATCACTGTTAAGTCTCGTAACTAATTATTATTTTCACATACAAATCCCAAGTGAAATATTTTGAATTTCAAACTAATTATATCACTCTTAAATCCGACTATACCATGAATGAAATCGATACACGATGGTAGCTAAAAGGTTGGTATATAGTACTATAATTTCAGAGCTATTTAACAAAAGTAAGTGTTATTTTTAATCAAATCTTGCATATAGGTTCACTCTGTGTATAAATTCCTAACCTTAAACTTTTATACTGTAACCAGAACCTGTCTGTAACCTAACAGCGACTTAACAGTACCCTACCATAAATTAAATATAACAGAAATGTAACCTAGCCTAAATGTATTCACTTTATTATAACATATCCTTATTCTAACCATAACATATATGCAATTTAACTTTAACCTAAATAATATAATAGAAAAAAACCATTTTAAAAATTTACTATTTATTCGTAAAATATGCTTCAGCTGTAATTCATTTCTTTCAATTCGTTTTATTAATACAAAATTCCTTCCTCGTGCTTTTGTTTGAGACATTAAAATTTCAGCGATAAATGGTTTAATATTGCAAACCACGGAGTAAGACACTTCTTACTCCGTGTTGCAAACCTTTTTTCGGTTTACTTTGCCTCCACCTATCTTTTTCTCCATGGTGTACAGCAGCTGTGATAAAAAAAAAAAATCCTCATTTAAACTGCCAGTTTGCCAGTCTATGAATTTTAAAGGTCTGTCTCAGCTTTTTTAATTATTTCTGCGAAAATTTTATGCAACCAATCAACCATAAGAAAATGAAATGGGAAAAAAAGCGAAAAAAGGCGATTTTTTATGAGAGTGAGCTTTGGAATTTAATTAATTACTCAGTTAATAAATAGAATTTTGAAATTCTGAGCTTCAGGTGCATCAGGAGAGACATTGGGCTACTCTCAAAAAAATTTTGAGCTTCGTACGTGCTGTAGATTTTGCTAGCCATCGCAGACACACACACAGACAGACAGAGCGTTTTGTTCTTTTATTAGTATAGATTGTTCTGCTTGAGTCTTTGATGTAGAGAAAAGGAATCTTGCAATTAATTCTGAAATTCCAAATTTTCTTTCTTTTTTTTTTTTCTTAAGTACTTTATCTAGCAGCAGAATACATTTACTAAACCTTTCTAGTCAATTTAACTCTGTTCCCATCTAATCAGTGTTTTCAAATATATTTGCAAGTTTTGGTCCATTAATTTTGCAATTGATTTTTTCACATGGTTCAGGTTCAAAGTCTTATGAGGGTGGTGGTGGTGGGTATCATACACTGTATAAATTGAGTTTTAAGAATGAAATTTGTTTACAAATGGTTCACTTCAAAATTTGATGACAACATGAAAAAAAAAATTGACAATAACGTCACATATATCATGCATCGTTTTGAAGAAAATCATGGTGTTTTTTTCTGAAATCTATTTGTTTCAGCTTATATTCACACATGTAAGACTTGCAAGGCATCAAGTCATGTAGTACTACAACCATAGCTATTAGCTACATTTTTAGATTAATAGGTTACAATTTACTATAACAAGAACCTATTGCAGCATTCTGGTAACAATACAAATTTGCAGAATGGGCACATTTTATGGAAATTAGTGTCACAAGTGCTAGCATGAGATTTTTTTGATGGATCTCTACAAGTTTTTGGTTTTTTATTACCTACTTTCTCAAGATATTTTATCATTCCATATCCTACATATCCCTATCCTGTTGGGGATTTTCCAAGATTTTTTTTGTCTGCATGAATCTTAATTTTTTATTCAGTTAAATCAAAGTCATAAAGTTGCCTCTCACTTAATTTTTAATCATTCTGTCTTCCACTTTACCAATCTTCTCCAAATTTCTCTTTTCTGCTATAGCTTAAATTCTGACATTCTTTGTTTCCCGTTATTATGTAAAATGGAACCAGCCAACCAACTCATCTTTTGGAACAATTCTAGAGCACTTTTCTGCGATTAGTTAGTGGGAGTAACCACAGTCTTAATCACTCAATGAGCATGGAGTGTTTTGTGTTTTGCAGACCTGCTAACTACTACAAAAAATCTACTTGAGTATTTGGTCCTGAAACTTTCAAAAAATCTGTCATTAGTTTTGAAGAATATATTTGACTTTTCACAATTTTATGTGTTCTAAAATGATTAGTATCAAGAATAAAAGCATTAGTGGCAATGAGGTTTTTAAATTGGCCAAAGTTTGGTAATTGAATTCTTGTAGTATGTCTTCTGCATTTTGAAAAACAGATCTTGACAAGATTAATGAGTATTACATTAGAGTGACTAGAGTAGACTCTCATGACTTTTCAGAAGTTTTAAAAAATAACAGATGACCAGGTTTTCTTGTTTTTTGTGATATCTATACAGCCAAACTTTTTCTTTGCATTTCTCAGTCAATCTTGTTTCAAGATCAGATAGCTGAGCCAAGGACTTTGTTTTGTGATTAAAGGGGGGGGGGGGGTGGAGAACTGAGCAAGTATGATTTCTGCAATGTTGTGAATGAATAATAGCCAAGATTGGATAAAAAGCACTGATTTTAATTTATTTCAAGAAGAGTGCTGTGACCCCTCCCCCTTTAATATATCACCAATGTCAGACATTTTATCTCTTAGCGATGTTTCACATTCTGATAATGATTTGTCTGAATCTTGACAATGCTGTGACTTCTTCATATCTGTCATAAATATTAACATCACTGTAACACTGCGTTGTCATTTCTTTGATGGTATTTCACTCATTGTCTTTAATTTAATTGAACATGTCTTTATCTTCTGTCATTGGGTCATCATTGATGCCTCTGTTTATACTGCAGCAAAATATGTTTAGATTATTGTAAGATTTACATCTTTCTTCCAATAATGGAAATGAAGACAAATTTAAGAGTAATTCTTATTAAAGTAATATTAAATTTATGTAATTTATGCTTGTGTATACCGTAAAATCCAATTAATCCGCCCTTCCCAATCAAATGCCCCCTCAGCACTTTATAAAAAATTTAAAATTTTCCAAAAATCCCAGAAAAGCACCCCCCCCCCCCAAAAAAAAAAAAAAAAAAAAACACTAAAAAAAGGAAATACATCAAAAAATCATGAAAAGAAAGGAAATTTTATCAAATGATCGCTGAAAAAACGCTAATTTCATCATCAAAAAATCACGAAAAATAACTCAAATGTCTTCAAAGGATCGTGAAAAAATCATGAATTTCATTGAAGGATCGACAAAATAAAACACATTTCATCAGAAGATTGCAGTAAAAATGTGAATTATGCCAGATCTTAAAAAATACAATCAAAGGATTACTTAAAAAATGTGAATTATGTCAAAAAATCTCTATTAAATGCAAATTATGTCAAAAGATTGCGGAAAAATTGTGAATTTCTCAAAAAATCCCCCAAAAAATACACATTTTGTGAAAAAAATGCAAATATGTTATATCTATAAGCAAACAATCAAAAAATCACAAAAAAAAACAAATCCTGTCAAAAAATCACAAAAAAAACCTGACAAAAAAGCGCAAATTCCATTATAAAAAATCACAAAAAATCGCAAATTTCATTAAAGAATCATGAAAGAAACACATCTCCACAAAGAATTGTGTTTAAAAAAACACATTTTGTCTAGTATCACAGAAAAAACTACAAATTCGTCTGCATAAAAACCCTGCAAGTTTCGTCAAATATCATGGAAAAATCCCACAGATATCTTGCAAAAAATACAAATTTGTTAAATACCGCGATAAAATCCTGCAAATTTTGTGAAAAGATCGTAAAAAAATCCTGTGTAAGTGTGTCTCCTCTGATTAATTTAAGATTTTTCATCATGTTTGGGGGGGCGGATTAAAGGTATTTTACGGTAATTGAACATGGGAACAATATGTACTTACCCATTCAAAAGCAAATATATACATATGACCAGACATAATACAAACAGTATTGGAGTTCAGTTTCAGTAGGCAAGATTTGTGAATCTTATTTCAATTAGTTCTTACATATAGCAAAACTAATTCCAATTCTAAAGTAAATTGCTTACTTTTTATGGCACAAGTTATATTTTGCAACTTAACTTACACTCCAAATATTCTGCTGCTGTCTAAACAACTTGGTTTTCTAAATTTTATAAGGTTATTTATAGTTCGTCATCAAAATATTGGAGCAATTCATTACAAATTGAGAGCTTTTCCATTTGCAATGTCTAATTTATAGCTTTATTTTCTGAACTAATCATAAACAATTAGGATAACATCATAAGTTAGAGCTTTCTTTATAATACTTAAAACCTATTTTATTTTATTATTAAATTGTTGTAAAAAGATGGGAGAAGTACTGGTTGAGATTTGTTTATTTTCTGAATGTGAATGCAATTTTAATAATAAGCCATCTACACATTAAAAACTGGAGTAAATAACTTTCAAATAAAAATACTCCCTTTTGACAACATATTAGAATTCTTTGAATCAAGAGTGCCCTGAAAAAAAAACGTATAGTTTATATACTTTTCCTAAGATCTTCATAGAGTAATGACAGAAAATGTGTCAGTGGTTTATCAATGAATTTTGAAAACTAACATTAAGATCTCAATGGACTTTGTTTTCTGTGATAGCTAAGAAGTTAGAAATTTAAGCTATTCTTTTAAAGTCCATATCTTGTTCACATATGCATGCATCATTATTTCTTTTAATCTTAATTTAGTAAGAACTATATAAATATTTTAAGACAAAAAAATTATTATTTAAAAAGATAAATTTAAAATAACAATGTAAACAAATATATTTTCCCTTAAGAAAATTTTGAGGAAAATTTGCACTTTACTACACTTTTTAAAAAGTATAGGGAAAGTTTTACCTTAAAATTTGAATGATGATAAAAAAGTACTTTATTTTTTATTCAAAACCTATTTTAATATTACATATTCTCAAAAAATTAAAAAAAATAATAAACTTGTCTGCATATTTTTGTCATATGTATTCCCCATTTAAAAAATATGATTTAAAGAAAAGAAAAAAAAGGTTTATATGGTGCAGTAACACGTACTCTATTATTCTTCACACTTAAATGTTTCTCAAGTTATTTGGCTGCTCTTGCACTTCATGGATCACCATTGTCACTCTGGAAATCAAGCTTGTCCTGTCTTTTAGATTTATTAGGGTCATTTTTTCTTCAATTCTTCTTGTATTTATCATTAATTGACAAATGTGATTGAAACTGTTTATAGTAGACTACATACATTTGATTCTACTAAATACACAGTATAAATTTATTGCAATCAATGTTCTGTTTCAGCATAAGCTGATCTGGTTCTCCTGGGCACATACATGCTTTTAATCATTATGGATTGTTATAATGAATCCATTATTCATCTTCTATAAGATCTTTTTTTTTTTGGGGGGGGGGGGGAGTTGTCTTTAAAGTTGAGCTCACATATGGTTTTTGAGATGTAGAAGTTGCATAGTAAGATAACAAACAAGCATATGGCATCATTTTTAATGAAGATTGTGTTTGGCAATGATTTTCAATACAAAAGAAGTCATGCTTACTATACTGTCAATATTTTCAAAAATCAGCAGAACAGTTAAGTTTCACTCATTAATTCTAAATATATATATATATATTGTGTATGTGTGTGTGTTGTGTTTGAAATTTCTTTTATAAATTACTTTTTTGAGTTGGGTAAAAATTGCTGTAAAATTGTACTTTGTTTTTCAAGAAAAATAACATTGACTGTTAGGTAAATCATGTTTGTAAAATTATGGGGTTGGTATCGGAATTCCATTATTGCATTTAAATAAATTCAAAATCCTGTAAATGGGAATAAAAATCAGGATTTTATTTCATTCTATTCCCTGTTTGCAGTCAAGAATTGAGTATAACTTATTACTACAAAAGTATTTTTCAACAGTATACAGGGTGTCTCAAAAAGTCATTTACAAACTTAACATGCTGGGCTGTCATATCATGATAAACAAGATTTACATAAGAAATTGTGTTTGAAAATGCAAACTGACTCTGCTACAGGGCAATGAGGGCAGGCTTACGGGAGAGTGGAAAGTGTACTCATTTCTGGTAAGGATGTTGGAGGAGAAAGATGAATCGTTTTAGTAATGCAGAAGTGGATGATATGCATAGCATATTGCGCCACAGATGGAAATGCATGAACCACAGTATGAATGTACCTTGAGCTCTTTCAAAGCAGACATCATCCATGTCATGTTTTGTTTGGACAAAAGTTTGTTTAAAGTTTATTGATTTTCCCAAGGAAATCAATAAACTGGATTCCAAAAGTACATTTACATTGGAAATAGAAAATGAAGGAAGATTATCATTCCTTGATGTAGATATTTTAAGAAAAGATCAAAGTCTTTCATTTACAGTTTATAGGAAACCAATCAATTCGATCAAGTCATTCAATTTCAATCTGATCATCCATTTATCTAGAAGAGTTTTGCTTTTTCCTCCTTTATTAGACGTGCTTTTCTGCTATGCTCCAGCACATCCCTCCAAAAAGAACTTAATTTCATTAGAAAAGTTGCAGCTGATCATGGTTTCTCTATTAAATTAATGGACAAGATTATTATAGAACATATTTGTCTCCTTCTCAAGATTGAAGGCTGTTCTAAGCCCAATGTTAAATACAGGCAGTTTGGTTATGTCACCGGTATTTATGAAAGGTTACAGAAATACTTCAAACAGTTTAATATTCAGCTTGTAGCAATTCCTAGACCTAACATTCTTAATTTTCTATCAAATAAAATTGATCCAACTCCCCCTCTAAGTTTAGCTGATGTATGTGAAATTCCCATTATCTTGGCTAACCAGGGTTGGCAAGTTTCTTCTGTAGTGGAAAAAACCATGGAAAAAACCAGCCGAAAAAAATTGGTTTTCTTCCAAGTGGAAGAAATGGTTTTCTTTAAGAACTTACCATATATTTTCAATTTTGTAAGATATAATAAATATCTTCTTCCTATAATCTTATATAAATTAATTTCACTGGACTAAAACAAATTTAATTAAGTATATATGCCAAATTAATAATTACATCAGCATTTTAGCCAAGATCACATACAACACTTATCTAGAGATCTTCAACCATTGGCTAAATGAAAAGAAATTTTATTCAAAATACACAATATCAATTAAATGTTATACATTTCAATTTAACCAACATATTTCTTTATTATTTAAATTTTTGAAACTAGTAGAATAGTAGATATTCTTGACTAATGATAGAATGAAACCCATTTAAATAAAAGATTTTAATTTACATCAGTTTCATTAGTGTAAGTAATGTATAATAATTACAGTATTAAATAGAGATCAATCAAAATACAGTTTTGTTTTCAACCCAGAATTATAGTTTTGCCAAAAATGTGGGCAAAATTTCGGCTACACTGAAACACTCAATATTCCAAAAATCTTATTTCTTCCTTCGGAAATTTTCAGCATTAGTCACTGTATTGAACTGTATCGGCTCAAACGAATGTATTGCAGTGAACTTCATTGTTTATAATTATCAGTCATGAATTACCAATAATCTCATAGAAAATTTTTAGTTTAAACTGCATTAGATTTCAAATACTGTTTGAGAAAGTTCTAGAATAACAAATGATAATTTACAAAAATCATTATAGATGAAACATCAAGGTGTGTATACCTAAAACTAAGATATTTTTTAATTAAATGAAATTCGTATAGTTAGAAAATCTTTCTGTGTCAATGATGAATTATGTATTATTGTATATGAAAATAAAGTTTTTGGATTAATAACAATTGTACATAATTAATAAATACTATACATAGTTAATTTACAATTATGTATATTTATGCATGTATTAATTACTTTAAAACATACAATTTAATTACTTAAAAAGGTTTTTGGATGTTATCATTTTCAGCCAAAAAGTAGGAAGGTCACCTAAATTCGATTTTGGCCATAAAAACATGTTTCACTTTATCCTTAGTATTAAAAAAAATCATTAAAATCTTTATTTTTCTTAGTACAATGCAACATAGTATAGAAAAAAATGTTTTTTAGCAGTAAGATGCTGCAATCAATTTGTCAATTTAAATTGGATAAAAGCAAAAAATGAAAATTTTTCTCTTTAAGTCCTACACTTCAGGATAGTTTAAAAGCATTTTGACATAACCATAGATATTTTTAGAATACTAATCTTTTAAAATGAGCATTGAGATATTCATGCTAGATGAAAAATATAAAAAAAATACAAATAAATTTATTTGCTGTGTTGCTCAGTTCAAAATAATGCACTTTTATCTGAAAATATATTTTTATATGAAAAATAAACAATTTGTAGGTAGTTTTTTTAATATAAATGGAGCAATTAATGAAAAAAAAAATCCCTCTACCTCTAGAGTAGTAAAAATCCATAACTTGAAAATGTCACCTGAAATCTAAATCTGAAGTTTGTTATTAAAAAAATAATTTATCTTTTCAAAAATATTTTTAATAATAATTAAATTTTCCAATTTAGGTGACCTTTGTTCCTACCTTTAATTTACAGCTCCTGCTGTGGGGGATCACATTCACACCATACTTAATGTGGCTCTTCTTAGACATCTTTTTCATAATTTTTTTCCAATTTACATTAAATTTTCCATAACTATAACCTTCTGCACTAAAAAAATATTATGCATTACTTATTAGGTAACTTATCAACTCTGACGTTTTTATGCTTTATTTGACCAAAAATTCAACATTTAGTTAAAGAGAAAGAAAAATACTTCACAACAACCAAACTAAGTTTTACTGTGTTTTTCTGATTATTTGGCTGTAACATTTGATAAAATAATTATAATCGGACAAATTGCATTGAATTATATTCTTAATTTATCTTTTCAGTTTTATATGGCTTTTATATTATTACTAAGAAAAAATCAATGTTATAAATCATCAAACTTAAAATAATAATAATAATAATAATAAAGCCTTTTTCACAAAAGATTTCCTCAATTTTAGCCACTACGATATGTGTTTTAATTTATAATTAAGAATATCTGGATTTATAAATTAGTATATGAAGATATTTCTTCATGGATAAGCTTACATAATGACTTTCTTCAGCAGTTCATGATTCGCTGGCTTATTATAATGTGGGTCCTTGAACTGCAGCTTGACCATGGAACTTAACTGCAAATAGTTCTTAATGAATAGCACAAATTCCAATAAAATTTATTGGAACTTTTTCTAAAAAGGAAAATCAATTTTTCACTCCACATCAAAGTCATAAATTATCCTGATCAAATACTTTTTAGTTTTTCAAGCCTTCTATTCTTTTAAGCTATAATTAAAATAATGTAATATTTTTTCTAAATAGCTTACAAAACTTTGATGTAAAACACTTCATTGAATTGTTGGTATTTTAATAAAAGACAATTTATAACTTTAAAAATGAAACAATTCTTTCATTTATCAGTGAATTTTTTATTTAAGACCTATAATAGGGTCATCAGTCTAACGGAGAGTCTGAGCCAGAAAACCTTTAAGGGAATCTAGCCCGAATTCATGCTACCTACAAAGACCTACATACCAAAACTACAGACCTACCAACCAAAACTTCTGGACAGCTAGACTGATCTTTAGCGGAATCAAAAGTGGTATGAATTTATGTGTTTCCCAAAATCAATACCTTACTATAGGAAAAATATTAAAAAACACTAGGTTAAGGTAAGTTTTATAATAAGTGATAACAAATCAAATTAAAAAATATATCAAGCATTTTAGTATTATACAATTACATATTTCCTTTACACAGTATCAAAGCAGGAAATTCTGTGGTAACATTTGATTTTAAACTCTGTATTTGTTATGTGGAAATGATAGCAGTATGTAATTAAACTCTGATTCAGATATATAATTTGTAAAATGTTCCACTATTGTAATTAGACAGAAATTGACTAACATGTATTTTTGAATTGGACAAAAGAAATATTTTCTTGAAAATAACATTGAAGTTTTATAAATTTTATTTAATTTGTTAATATAAAGACAACTTATACATAACCATCAGGGCTAACATTAGCAAATCCTTTACATTTTTGTGTATATCAATATAGAGGGTAATTCAAAACTTATTCTTCAAATTTCATGGGGAGGTAGGGAATATATCAGGAAACTGATTTTATATGAAAATATGTATGCATGTGTATGTAGAAGGTGCTATGTGTACCCATCCTTCCACCCCAATCATTGTTTTGACTTTCCTAAAGCTAGTATTATTCTTCTCCTATTTCCTCTTCACATTTGGAGTTCCATGACGCCTTTTATATCTTTAAAAACTCCAAAAGACTACCTTCCATTCCACCCCAATCATTGTTTTGACTTTCCTAAAGCTAGTATTATTCTTCTCCTATTTCCTCTTCACATTTGGAGTTCCATGATGCCTTTTACATCTTTAAAAACTCCAAAAGACTTGTAAATCTCTCAAAAAATCAGATTTTTCTATACAGTTACCATTCAATGCAAAAACTCACAATTGTTTTTCGTTAAAATAACAAACTAAACTGGTAAGCATGAATGCTGTAAATGCTACAAAATGTACACTTAAAAGATAAGAACTGGAAAGAATAAAATTAAATAAGTTTCCAGGTGTTGAATAAAGGTCATTAACAGGATTTTTGGAGGTTTTAAAGATATAAAAGGCTTCGTGGAAGCACAAATGAAAAGTGGAAGTAGGAGAAGAGATGATACTAGCTTTAGGAAAGTAAAAACAGAGATTGGAATGCAATTGAAGGTTGGATACTCACAGCACCCTCTACATATGCACTTGTACATTTACAGACATATAAAATTGGTTTCCTGAAGTATTTCCTACCTCCCCATGAAATATGAACAATAAGTTTTGAATCACCCTGTATACCAATAAAGCATTCTTTAGTTTTATAATGCAAATTGTAGTATTGATAGCATGAGAGACAGCTACTGTTTTAATAGAAAGGCCAATATCATTCAAGCCAGCATGTCAATTTCAAAAACCTTTTAATTTTCATGATGTACAACATGCTTAAAACTATGCAATAAAAATACATTATGGTTTGTTATGTGCAAGTTTTTAATAAAATATTCAACAGAAATGACTTTTCAAAATTAAAAATATACAAGTTAATTGAATAAGTTGCATACTGTAATGAACTTGATTTATAACAACCAGATAAAGAAGGATCATTTGAAGATTTACTATTTCTTATGAATAACTAAAACTGACCTGTAAAAATGTTTACACCATTTTCAGCCTCAAAAAATTCTTTTACAAAAAAAAAAAAAAAAAAAAGATATGAGATGGAACTTAAATTTACTTTAATAATTAGACTGCTTACTCTTAATTGTGACATTTATGTCACATTCCATAAAAATTTGGCAGTTGAAAATAACTAAAATATGTAGTGTTAACAATTAAAAAGTAGTTCAAGTGCTGTCATAAAGTGACTTTTCATTGCTTTTCAAGGCATTAACTGCTTTTAAGGTAACACTACAATTGATAAATCAGCATCACATTTCTTATTGTGTATATTAGCTTATTCTGCATGAATCAAAGAAGAATTTTTCAGAACATATTTCAATTCTCCATATTTCAGATTTTTTTTTTTTTTTTTTTTTTTTGTTATTGAAATCATATAGTTTAAAAATAATTGAGTCATCTTTAAAATAAATATAAGGAGCATAGATATTTTTTCTTCTCTTATCAAACTCAGCAGAATTTTAGGATCACAAAACTTAATGCTTGGACCTGCATCTGTCTTCATCTTTTTAGATGAAGGTTCTGATGATTAAATTGCTGCTGCTTGCTTGTCACATTCAATTACTCTTTTCTGCTGTTATATATTTTTTTTACTATACTCTTCTATGTAAAAGAAAGACAAATTCTATGATGCAAACATCAGATTTGAAGTTTCACATCCTTCTTTCAATAATACTCAAGTACATAGTAATACTTAATGATTTTTGCACAAAACTGTTGCATCTTACAGTTCATCCCTGCAATTATTTATTTAGAACCCAAATCATGCAAGGTGGCAGCTATACAATATCCAAAAATTTGCTTTAATGACTTTTTGAGAATAATTACAATCCAAGCAGGTAACTTTATACAAAAACAATTAACTCATGAGTTTTCTTTATTATTATTATTTTTGCTGATTTTTTCCTTAAAAATAGTTGATTTTGAAAATGTAATATGAAGCTTTCAAAGCGGTTATCTGGAGTAAATTCGTATGTAAATTGTTGCTGACAAAAATAAACTGTAAATGTTAAGAGATTACTGATCGCAGTTTGAACCAAGTATTATTCAGTATAATTAACCCCCCCCCCCCCCAAAAAAAAAAAAAAAAAAAAAAAAGCATTTTAATCACTAAGTTGTCCCATTCATTAAAAAAACTTTAATTGGAAATTATACCTTTTAATTTATGTTAAAATAAGCTTAGGAACTTTCCTTACACTAAAATTGTACCAAAATCTAAAATTTTCAATGCAGACACCTAATTTTAACATATATGGCTTTTTTGGTAAATTTTACCTTAGGATACCAAAGGAAAATTTATTCACTCAAGTAGTTTAGGAATTATGAAGTTTTATAGTTTGGAACTTCTAATGTTAAATTCATTTGTAATCATGGCAGAACAATTTGCAATGTAGGTAGTATTTTAAGGATAATTCGAGACCTATTTGGCAGAATGAGTTGTAAAGTTGGATTTTCTAGAAATAGATTGTGTTAAGAAAATCTTCACTAGTAGATTCCTACGGGTCAAGGAATTTGAAAATTTAGGCAAAAAGTCTGGGAAATGTCAGGGAATTTTTTTAATGCTTGAAGTGGTCAAGGAATTTTTGATATACTACTTTCCATCTTCGTAAATGAAGAAATTTTGAATCAATTACTCATCCAATCTAAAATTTTTATATAAAATTTGTGCTTAACAATAAAAAATGGAAAATAATTAAAAATGAGATTCATAGACACATGTTTTTTTAAGCATTTATCTAGATTAAGTTGTTTATTGTGGAGGGTTTTACAACAATGTGTTGAATTTTTATTGTGAAAATTCCGAAAAAACCTAGAAAAGTTGAGCAATTTTTTTTAATTAGAATTGTGTACTGTCCTGATTGGTTATGAAACTTTTAAAATAATTTGTTTAAAAAAAAATATATTAATTGTAATCTATGAATTTCCTAACAGAAATTTTTATAAGTTTTGAATATGTAAATGCAAAATTATCCTTTACTCTCCCAAGTAGTTCTTGAGTTATCCTTAAATGATCTACATTGCAATCTATTTGGCGTGATTACAAATGAATTTAGCATTAAGAGTTCAAACTTTAAACGTTCATAACTCCAAAACTACTTGATCAAAGGACTTTCCATTTGATATCTAAGGCGAAATTTACTAAAAAAGCCAAGTATGATGTAGATGATTCTGAGATTTAAATATAGGAAGTGTTCTGTTTAATTTTTTGGGACAGCTGTATATGTTTGGTCACTTCATTCTATAAATTTAGCTGTATAAAGTTTTTAAGAATTTCCAGTACTGTAAGAGCTTTGTTTTAGAAATATTTGTTGCACAAAAAAGTTTAACATGTTTTTGTTATTTTATTAATAAAAATCAACTAAAATATAAATCATGCATCACCATTAGCTTCTGCTACCTTTAGCCATTACTCAGACAGTTGTTGGATTCCATGGCAAAAAATAAATAAATGAAATTAAGTAAATGCTTGGTCTTTGAACACTATGAATTCACTGATTCTTTTTCAAACATAATTTGTAGTTGAAAATTGCTGCTTTGTGTAATGAGCTTTTTTTAACAAAAAAAATAAATAAAATAATTGCTTAGTGCACTGTCTGGTGAGTGATGTGGTATAATTTCTAATTGCAAATAATTTCTGTTTTAGCAGACCATAAATTTCTATGTGCCCTGGCATTGTTTTATTGTAACATTACAGGCACTAGTAATATCACCGTCCATCTTAATCCACCGTCCAATATAAGGTCTTGTTTTTGTGGGGGTTTTTTTCTGCCAAACAGTTTAATTGAAAAGTGTTACATTCATTAGTAACTTTTTCTTCTGGTTTGAGGAGTATTCCTTCCCCTTCCTTTTTATCATAAAATACAGAGCCTTAGTTTTAAACTTAATACCTTGTTCACATAATTTATTTGTAGAGTAAGATTAGTTGTATTTACGTGTACAAGAATTTGTCACTAATGCATAACAAATGCATAGAACTTTTATGTGCGCCTAATGACATTATTAGCTACAATCTAGATTTAAGGGTGTATTCGAAAAAACATTTTTTCACCTTCAACAGCTCGAATTTTCCGATACAATTTCAGACACATTTTTCAAAGTAGAAACCTGAAACTTGCTGAGGGGATTCTTAAAGAGGCATATAAGGTGCCATGTGATGTCTTTTTACACTCAATTCATTAGAATTTGATTTATAAACATTTACCTTCTCAGCATGGTCCTTTTTTTCGTTCACCGATCTCCCGCTTCGAAAAAATCTGTTCAAAATGCTGTTTTTGATCGCTTTTTTTGCAATATTTTCTACATTTATCAAAGAATTGACAATTACGGCACCTTGTGTACTTTCTAAATAAGAGAATCTGCAAGTTTGATGCATTTGAGAGCAAAAGTGAATTCAAAAATAAATCTGAAAATAAGCAGTTTGAATCGAAAGCAAATTTTGTTGTGATCTGTTATTTGATTAGGCAGCTTTGGAATTGGATACAATTGTACTTTGAATTATCTCTGACTAAATGATTTTGTTTAAGTTCAAATTTAATTAAAACTGAGTGTTGCATGATTGGCAAAAAATATCCAACTCCCTTTTCCTCAACATTTAGTAAAATCAGAGTATCTTCATTAAGTTATATTTTTTCAAATTTCTCTAACTTGGTAGTTTGTGTACATTTATATAAAATAAATGAGATTTTCATAATGTGTTTTTAATATTGAATTAAATCATTCCTTTTTTGAAGTTTTTAACAGTTCTTAGAAAGTTCGAAGTGTCAAAATTTGAAGTTCAGATAAATATTTGTTATCAGCTAAAAATATTTAAAATTATTTGCAACATGCATACAAAATTTATACTTCTTCACTGTGTTTCATTTTCTATAAAACTTTTCCATCATAATCAGATTTTACAGTATAAAGTTTTATCTTAAAATCTTTGTTGTTAAGATTATCAATAAATAAATAAGGACAAAATGAATTTGCATAAATGGAAAATATTGATCGTTACAGAAAATTTTGAGATATTTTTTCAATTATCAAGAAATGGTGCTTTATTAGTCAACTTCTTCAATGTGAAATTTCTTAAGCAAGAATAAAGTTTAAAAAAATCATTTTTCCCTGGTGTAAAATAACAAGATTAAAAAAACAAATTACCTGAAATGATATTAAGAATAAAAAAAGAGTTTTTTTTAAAAATTGATGTTTTGTCCAATTAGAGATGATCTGTACTTTAGAATTATACACTACCAGATTTTTTTTTTTTTGTTGTTGTTGTTGTTATGATAAGATATATTAGAGTATGTATATGTAAAATACATGTGTAGATATATAAGTAACAGATCTTTGAGTATGCTAGTCTAAATTATTTAAACTTCAAAAGCATTTATTTACCAAATTATTTTTAAATATGATTATCACCAAATTTTGTAATGTTATACTAATTGTAACTAAAATTTCTGCTTTGCATTAGATAATTCCAGAGATTCTTTATAATGTGATGTGATAATTCACTGTTTTCCTTAAAGCATTTTCTTGCTTTGTTCATATTGTTTGATGCATTGTAAGTGATATGATAATGGTAAAATATATCATCTCGTAGAGTGAAGATTTTCTCTTTTTAAAGAAATTATCATTGTCTTAATATTCTTGTTTTTTCTCATAGAAAATAGTTAAATAATCTATACATATAATAAAACAGTAGGACCCGGTGTGTCTGTACATTGAAGATAATTGACAAAAATGGAGTCAGGGCGATAAAAGAAAACCAATGAAACACAAAAAAAATTTTTTTGTCTGTCTGTCTGTCTGTTTGTTCGAGGTTATCTTCGTAACTACTGAATGGATTTTTATGCGGTTTTCACTAATGAAGAATGCACACTCCCGGGCAGTGTATAGGCTTTGTTTCATCAAAATCGGACAACAGACAAAAAAGTAACAAAAAGAAACAAAAGAAACTATTAGGTGCGCTGCTCACGTTTTTTAGTACATAACGTTTTTTAGTACATATAAAATCCAATAGATGTCACTGTGCGATTTTAAAACGCGCTATCGTTATGTTTTCGCCAGTCTACTTAAGTATGAGAAAGTTTCAAGCTGGCTGTCGTTCCATGTGGTTTAGTCGGTAGAACGTCAGTGCGCCATACTGATGGCCCGGGTTCGATTCCCAGCATGGAATTTTTTTTCACTATGTTGGCATTAACGCCTATAAGCAATTAAAAGAATTTGAAATATTGTATTCAAGGCGAATTTTCTCTCTGGGAAAATTTCCTTGTATTAATATGTCAGTGTAATTTTTTTTTCGATTTAATTTTTTTTTTCGAAACTTTGTTTTTCTTAAAAAATTACAGTAAATATTTGATATTTCCCAACGTTTTTTGAATGATCGACTTGCTTTTTTTTTTTTTTTAATGTATGTCTGAACCTTATCTAACTACTTCTTCAAGATTTCTTTAGATAAACCGACCAGCGTAGCGGGCGAAGGCCGCTAGTTTAGGCTATGAGTTATGTTCAGCATACACCTTTTTGAAGATACTTCTTCTCTTCAGTAAAAGTTTGGGGGTTTTGATTATAAGGGCAAACTTTATACAGTTTTCTTCTAGTGGTTACTCAGTAATACAGCCATTTGCCTTGTGTTGTCTGTATATTTCATTCAAAATAACAAGATGTTTATTTTTTTTTTTTAATTTTGCAAAGTCTGATATGTATTGTTATTTCATAGGAAGAAACTTTCGGGAAAAAAAAATTGGGAATAAAGGTATATTAGACCTGTTCAGATATTTCTGATTTAGTTCATTCTTTCCTTTCTTTTTAAAAGATATATATGATAAAAAATTGTGCATTAATTTCTATTCAAGATTAAAAAATATTACAGCCACCAGGAGAGGTTTCACCTTATAAGTGATTTGAATCCAGAGTTAGAAATTAGCAGTCGTTAGTTGCCAAATTCAACTAAATTATTGCATTTGGCAACCACAAAATTATACCGTGTCAAATTTAATACCTAGTTTTTTTTTTTTTTTTTTTTTTAAGCAAAAGCTCTTATTCCAACAATCACCAAACATTTTCCTTCCAAAACAAAAAGTACTTGATAAAAAGAAAGGGGGGGGGGTGTCCAAGTTTGCCAATGGCATGTATCTAATTTTTTTTTAATTGTTCTTAACATTCATAACTTTAATTTATTTGTTTTATAAATTCATTGAATTTCAATGCTTGAATTGTTTAATAGATTCTTGTTTTTCTTTACTTTTGATAGCATTGAAGCTAAAAATGCGGCCATCTTAGAAGGTAATCCTTTCAAGCCACGTGACCTTGATCTTGCAGAACAGCTGCCAGTTGTTGAAGAAGAAAAGATCTTCCATGTAACAGTTACTTACTTATCTAAAGTTGCAAGATTTAAAACTTCTGAGGTAATATCTCTCTGTTTAGTATTTAAATGATTTTAAATTCATTGTTATTTTTATCTACTATATCGTATCATGCTTTGGAAAGTTTATTACTCATGCTAAAAGTGAAATTTTGGGGAAAATATATTGTATTTTGTTAATTTACAAAGTTTTAAATCATTGCAGTGCATTGATTCAAACAATATATAATATATTGCACTGTAAAGGTTTCTTCTCCCCCTCCCTCCCCCCCCCCAAAAAAAATGCTACAGGGTTCATACTCATCAGGAGAACATGGGATTCCTGGGAAAATCAAGGGATGGATTTTAGGTTGTAAAATTCAGGGAAATCTTAGGGGATAATACAAAAAATTTCTCAAACCTGGAAAAACCTGCCAAAATGAGTCTATTCTGAGAAATTGGGGGGCAATTGCTACTTGTTTGCGTGCTTTATTATCCTGTGTAATATCAAAATGTCGTTAATTGTTGATATGAAAAATATGTACATTCTGGAAAATACATCAGGGTATTCTTAGGGGATTTTTTCTTGGGAAAATAATTATGAACCCTGATGCTAGCATTTATATTTTTTGCTTAATTTCTTTTTTGAAACTGGAAAGCTCTTAACCAAACCTGGCAATCAAAGGTCATTAATCAGATGTAAATGCATTATATTTTAGCTTCAATATAGTTCTAATTATTTTTCTATAGCATGGTATTGCATTCTCTATTTGTCTCATTATCAGAATTTAATGTACAATTTTTTTTTATCCCTTGCTTTATATAATATATGCATACTATGTGTACCTAGAAGTGAGTAATAGAGTAGGCTTAATTATCGTTCTGAAAGAAAAAATATACGTACGTTGTCTGTTCATCTATCTTCTTCAAATTTTGAAAATATTTTTAGTATCATGGATGAAAGAAATTAATGTGCATTCTGAATTCATGTCATACTGTTTTGAATTGGCAATTAGCCAAGGATATATAGCAAAACTCAAAACCTGGATAATCTATAATACAGTAAAAAAAGTTTAAATTAAATGTTGATGAATTTAATCAAAGAGGAAAATAAGTGAAATATTTTTTGAGACTTTTACTGGATCATAGTTGCTATTAAATGTTTCGGATCATGCAGCAACTCTAGTAAAATGCTTCCAGATAGGCAACATTAAGAAATATGTACAAAGTAAGAAATAAACATGATTATGAATAAAAGGGCAAATAAAATCTAAATATTTGCATTGCACATTGCAGAGGTTTTCACTGGAGGTATTTCTAGTGATTATCTACATTTTTGCATACGTTAAAAATTAATTTTTAATGCATACTTATGTTGTTAAAAAGCAAAAGTTAAAAAATATTTTTAAAACCTTTTTTTTTTTTCATAATATGATACTCCCTCAAATCCGCACAGCTTGGGACCAGAGGTTGTGCAGATTTTAGAATTTTGTAGATTTCTGGTCATTGCTTTTACTTTTTTTAAATAGTAATTTGAATATAATAATTAATGCAATCAAAGTTGTATCAAGGGTGCTGCACAATCTGGAGAACCCTGAAAAGTCACGGAATTAAGAAATTAGCCAAATAAGTCAGGGAATTTCAATATTTTTTCCTAAATCCTGGAAAAGTCAGGGAATTTGAGAAACTTTCATTGTGATCTCTAAGCAAGTTTTGATCGTTGTGCAGCCAGATGTGAGAATCTTCCATGATTTGGCAAACTGCATATTTAAAAATAGAAGTAAAATCTACCTTTTTTTTTTTTTTTTTTTTTTTTTTCAAAAGTTTCCCCTTTTATCCATGAAAGAGTTCCTCTTAACGGAGGAATTCCACCTTTTTTGAAGCAATTTTGTTCATTCTCTGGATTGGTACAAAAATGTAAAGAAATTTTTTAAAGAATAATTGGGAGGGGGGGGGGTCAAAAATTTAACCACTTAACCGTCTGCCCCGAGATAAGTCGGGGGTAAAAGCACTATTTCCCCCATACCCTTTGCCAGTTAAGTGGTTAATAATTGGACATTTTGCTTACTCAAACTCTTGGATTTGTTCTTGAATTGTTGCACAAAATAGACATAAACTGAAAAGTGAGCTTCTACATATAAGCATCTTAAACTATTGTAAATGAAGTTTTTCTGAATATCTTTCAAGAACGAAATCTTTTTTAGACTTTGAAATTCAAAGTGAAAGGAAGTTTCTTTTTGGAATAAAGCATTTTATGCTATGTACATAACACTTTTGGGTAATTCCTGCGATACCTTTTTTGAGTTGTATTTCTGAAGCAAAAATCAATTTAGCAGTAAGGTTTTAATTAAGGGGAGGGGATTTAACTGCTGAACTATTCAGAATAATATTTGTTTTGGAAAACTAATGACTGTACTTCACATAAGTTGATTGAATATATTAGGTTTTACTCCTTTAGCATTATTAAAACTTTCTAGGTTAAAAGAAAAGGCAATCATATTTGCAGTTTTAATTTTACTCTCTGTTAAAAATGACATTTAAATTATAAGAATTTAGTGCCGTTGTATAGAAGGAAAAATTTTTCCACCCTTTTTCTAGTTTTCCACTTTCATGCCTGCTCTTTCATCCTCCACATTTTATGTTTTTAATACTCATTATTACAGATTTTAAAAATTTTTTCCAGCAGTTATTTTCATGTAACAATAAGTAATTATCACAAGCCTCCATCTCCCTACTCTGTTTCTCTAATGACTCCTGTTAAAAATAAATTTTACCTAGACAATGATTTTGGAATATAGTTAACGAAATGAATATTTGTGAACTCAGTGCACAAATATTTTGCAGCATTTTTGTACAATTTGTAGGAAACTTTGTTTGAAAGCTTGCAATAATATATTATTAAAAGGAGCAATTTCAATTGTAAACCTCAAAGCAAGATTGTTATTGATTTGTGAGGGGAAATTGGATAAAGAGCTTTAGCTCAGAGATTATTAGCAACTCTATTCAAGAAATTTTAGTATTTTTTGAGTAATATAACATTTTTTTACCCTCAGCATGTCCACTATGCGCTACATCGCTAGACTAGAATTTAGTTGAAATACACCTCAAAAAGTCAGGGAATTTCATTCTCCCATATGAATAGCAACCCTGTTATATTGAATGCTTACAGTATAATAAAATATTAAAATAAGTAATAAACTAAAATATTAAAAATTTAGATAATTTTTCAAATGATTTAAATATTAAGCAAAGATCAAGTTAATAATCAATAATGTATGATTAAATATTCATTATAAAGATTAACTGTATTTTTCCTAAATTATTCGATGAAACTTGCCTTTTAGGTACATTACTAATTCAGTTCAAAATCTTAAGGGGGCTCAGGGGTTGAAAACTTTTAAAAAAAAAACGATTTTTTTATGATCTAGTTTTATTATTTAATTAATTCTGAACTCAATGCAAAAAGCCGCATAAAGATATTTGCATTTTTAATGGAGTTATAAGCATTTATGTATCAACACTTTCATAGCCGCACCCACATAATTTCAACTTTAAGTTGCGTTTTCTCAAAACTTGATTTTTGACGACTAACACCAAGATTTAAAAAAACTTTGATGGAATGGCTTCCTCTTTTTTTTTTTTTTTTTTTTTTTTTTTTTTGCATGCATATAATATAGTTTAGATAGTTTAATATTTTGAGTATTTTTAATTTAAAAAGTTGTATTTTTTAGGAGTTTTTTAAATTTTCAAATTTTTTTAATAATGTTTTTGAGTGATAGTTATATCCTTAATTCATTTTATAGAGTAAAGTTTCCAGATCATTTTAAAGCAAAAATTAGGTTTTTATGTCAATTCAACATTAAGATATGTTGGTGCTGGTGATATATCGCAACTTTTTTTCAAAAATTGTGTTACATAAATTTTGCTATATTTCTTATTATATTACATTGAAGTACTTCATTTTATAATTTTATAAGACTACAAATATACTTTTAAAATATTAGAAAGTTTAAATTATTACATTGAATACTTCTGTTTTTATATGGACTCGAAGTGAGAGCTCTGTTTTCATGCTTTTTCGTATCGATCAATCCCTGAGCCCCCTTAAAATAAAGAAGTTTTATTTCACGTTTAGCCAGACATAATAACCAAAAAAGCTTGATTAATACTTAAATACATTTTGTATGGAGATTGTGATTATCAATGATATCAGCAATAGCTTGAATTTTTTCAGAAATAAATTTATTTTTCCTTCATGAAAAAACATGAATTCAGTAACTTTAACAAAAATTACAAATTAAAATACAAATGGAATTTATATAAAATTAAAAAAGTTAAATTTTGTCCCTATATTTGAACTGAAAGTTTCATTGTTTATATCTGTAAATTATGTGCGGATTTTAGAGAATTGTGAATTTGAGAGAGTCAACTGTATTTGCAATTTCATTAATTTTAAAAGAAATTTTTGAAAGGATTAATGACAAGTTATTTCGAATGCAGATTTTTAAATGAATTTACTTATACAAATTTCGAACAATAGTTTTACATTTTTAAGGAATTTTTCATATTGTTTCTCATTTACTATGAATTATTATATAAAATTTTGAAATCCATTCTTAATAAATTTACTAGAAACGATAAGTAAAACGTGTTTTCTTTCTTCTTATTGAAAAAAAAAAAAAAATTATATCTTTTCTGATATTGAGAAACACCAAAAATAGTGGCGATAAATATATATCAATAAATATAAAAACTTTGTTAAATCACCATAAAAAGAAAAATTAAACAGGACGCGTTTTGAGCTGCAAAATTACCGCTCGTCATCAGCTGGTCCAAACACGTGTCACAACAGACAGAGTGGACTAATTTTATATTTATTGATCTTTTCTGATAATTTACCGATTTTGTCCAAATTTTCAGCAAGTTGTAATAATAGTAAATTAGGCTGTGTAATAAATTTTTATTATCTATAACAAGTTATTCAAAAGTTACAGCACCCTACAAAAAGGTCCACTACAAAGTAACTCCAAAGAAAAACAAGTGGTCTGAGGTTTCTCAAAAGTCAACACTATCGGAAAAAGGCTGCATTCAGATTGTAATACTTTCCGTTCAACTGAATTCTTAGAAGAGCCTTTTGAATAGGACCCATTTGCGATTTCTTCATAATAGAATGGAGGGGTATTAACAAAAGAATCGGGAGATAAGCAATCCTTTCCTGCAAAACTCATTAAAGATAAAAACACCATGTCGTCACACCAAATGAGCTGATACCAAACTTCAAGAAGTGGTCAGATATGTTTAGGTTAAGATCATCTGCTCTCCAAGATACATTTAGTTAAGCAGAAAGGAATTGTGCTTGGATTTTTTTTTCTTTTTTGATTCTTAAAGAAAAAATACTTTTGGTGGCGGACTTACAAACTGATATACATTTCAAAAATGAAATTTGTTGAAAATTGGTAGCAGTGTTTTTGAGGTATTAGAGTATGTATTTAAAGTTTAAAAAAATATATATCAAAAATATTGCAGGAAAAAATTTCGGATCCGAAAAGTCGAATCTGTAATATAAATATTTTATTCCTACATATTTTTTGACAATTAGTTATTTTAATAATTTAATTAGTCTAATAATTCAGTTTTTTGCGGTATTAATGAGATATTTGGGTATGTTATCGCCGCCTTAATAAGACAAAATAATTCCTTTTGACTGCAGCATTTACGACGGATGCAGTGATTATGCTGATTTATTTCAAAACGATGCCAATATTTGAGGGTGCGGTGTTTCTTCCCTAAATTATGGTAAATACTGGTGTATAATAAAGTAAACTACTGTGATGAACAAAATTATACAAGCATCTATTAATATAAACCGCTAAAAGAAAAAGTTCAAACTGTTACAAGCTTTCTCGCTGAACTAAATTTCCCTATTATACAGTATGTATATCAACCATCAGATCAAACACAGGGCTGTTCAAAAGTATTAGAATACATATTTGGCTATAGACGGTAACTCATTACTCTAAATAGCGAAGTTTTGTTAAAGTTTTCAGGAAGTGCTGGAAAGTGTTTCATAATCTATGCTTAATGCATGATTTATCTTGCTTGTTAACTATTAAAATGCATTTATTTAATGTATAAAAAAGCAAATTCTAAAAAGAAAAAAATGATAGAAAACCTTTTGAAAATATGGAACAATATTTTTCAAGTAATCGCATAGGAACAACTCGTCAACATTATCTCATCCTCTTTGGTTTCATAAGTATGATTATGGTCATCAGCCTGATCTCCATAAGCATGCGGGGCTTCAATCTGTCCTGAAGTCACTTTGTGAGGAAGATCTCGTTAGATAAACTGGTACGCTGGAGACACAAACTGCAATAGTTCAATGAGGTTTTAAAACTTAAAGTACTTGAGGTTTTTTCTGCAATGGGAAACTCAAACAGAACTCGACAGGGCTCGAAAAATAGCATTCCCGGGGAACACAAAAATCCTTTCTGGGAGCATATATTTTTTCACTCAAGTTCCCGTCCGGGAACCTAGCAAGTCACCGTGGCCACCAGGGATACGGAATGTGTTGTAGCGCATAAATTACACTAAACATAGATCTTAAGCATCCCGTCCACAAACAATCCTCAAAAAACTGTAAATTTTGTCAAAAAATGAAAAAAACACCAGATTTCATCAAAATATCGCTAGAAATAATGCAAATTTCATCAAAAATCGCAAAAAACAGCAAATTTCATTAAAAATTTGCAAAAAACGCTAATTTCATAGAAAAATTATCGAAAAAAACAACAGATTTCATCTAAAGATAGCAAAAACAATGCAAATTTCATCAAAAATCATGAAAAAGTAGCAAATTTCATCAAAAAATTCACGAAAAAACGCTAATTGCATAGAAAAAGTACCGACAAACAACAGATTTCGTCAAAAAAAACGGAAAGTAATGCAAATTTCATCAAAAGTCATGAAAAAATGGCAAATTTCGTCAACAAATCTCAAAAAACAGCAAATTTTATCAAAAAATATTGAAAAATGGCAGATTTCATCAAATGATCACGATAAAATAGCAGATTTCTTCAAAAGAGTGTAAAAAACGACAAATTTCACCAAAAAATTGCGATAAAAGGGCAAATTTCGTCAAATTAGTCACACACAAATTTTTCAAAAAACCTATACTTTTCATCTGGGAACCTAATATTTATCCTGTGAACCTTAAAATTTTCTATAGCTCGTGGATAGGTTCTAATTTATCACCAACCGTGTCTTTGCAGATTAATGTGAAGGGTTTTTTTTCTTAAAATGCAGTTACTACATAGTTCGGATACCTTTCACTGTTTTTATAAAGTACTGTATAAGTGGCTCAAGATTAATAAAATATTCATCTTTTAGCATTTCTTCTTCGAAGTTTTTTCTGAAATCAATTTCAAGTTGAGCCCTGTACTCTAGAACCATAGAGATCCCTTTTATTCCTCTTCCTTCTTATTTCTATGAGCCCAAAATCTTGGTCACATTCATTGCACAGATGTCCTAAAATCAAAAAACTGTGATTGTTTCTGTGTGTGTATTTCTTATGAAGTACAGCCAGAACTTCACAATCAATTGGCATTCATTCTGTCTTCCACAATTGTCGCTAAAAGCTGTAATATGTCTGAATTCAGTGAGAAGAGTCTTTATGAACTTGGCAACTATGAAAAGCCTGTCCTTCATGCGTTGTCTTTCCTGCATTCAGTCGCTACGAATGACATACAACTCTAGTTCATAAGATTTGTGTTTTCCATTCTTAAAATCACCTGAGAAAACATTATCTTGAGAGCTACCAAAGACCACTTCTAATTCTCGTTGAATGACCGAAACACTTGCAAAATGTCACTCTTTCAGTTTTATTTTCAATTTTGGGAACAAAGCAAAATTACAGGAACTGGGTCTGGTGAATAGGATATGTGGAGAACAATGTTATGAGCTAAAAATGATATTGTCTTTAGGGATTGTTTGTCTTGGAATAAATTGCAGCAATGCTCTCTATGGTCAAATTCCTTGTTAAAATTTCTTTGTGAACTCCATAATAGATTCCAACTTTGTCGGCAATTTCTTGGATAGTTAGGTGATGACCTTCTTGTATGAGTTTTTCTATTGGGTCCATGTTTGCTTCTGTTTTGCTGATGCTCAGAATGTTTGTCATCTTGAAATGAATGATGACCTGCCTTGAACATAGGTGCCATTCAAAAACCATTGTCTGATTTAAAGCTTCATCACCAAATACATGCAAAGCATTTCAACACTTTTGATTACAGATTTATTGGGCTGTAGTACAAAATTTGATATCCACATCATTTCTAAATTCAAAACAGTTCAAAACACAAATTTGAAAAAAAATTTTACCAGCAAATTGCATGCTCACACATTGAAGTCGAGCAGTGACATGAGTAGAGAAGGGTTTGGGAGTGTGACTTTGATTGCTTTCAGAGCGATAATAGTAGTAGCAGCACTCTGTAATAGCAGTTTAGAAACTTTGATAGTACTTTGTATAAACAGTTCATTAAAAACAATGTAGTCTGGATTTTCATCATTTTTGTTGTACTAAGCGAAACATTGATAAAAAAATTGTTTTGCTTCAGTTACATGCGTCATTTATTACCTTTATGAATGCTAAATGAATCCAGTGGTTGCAATGCTTATATAGTATGTTCCTGTCAAGATGTTTTTGCGATATTGCATGGACAACCCCTTTTCTATCACTCATGATTGATGCATCATCATAACATTAAATCAAAATTTAAAAATTATCTAAATTGCAATTAAGAAGGACCTTTTTATAAGCAAATGTTTTTGTATCTAAAACAGAAAAAGTTTTCATTGTGATAATTGATTCCTTTACTTTCCTGTCCTTCATATATCTTGCTCCAAATGCAACATTTTCTCTCTTTTTATGTGTTCTATCTTCCAAAATTTCAACAAGGAGTTTTGTTACATCAATTCGTATTTTATGAAGCTAACGAAAAAGACAGGCTACTGTGATGCATCTCACTTGTCTTTTTTTGCAGACTGCTATAGTGATGCGACACTTTTTTCATACACCTTCATAAGTGCATTCGAATATCACAGGACTTCAGCCAGCAGTCTGTAAAAATAGATACTTGGAATGTACCATGTTAGCCTGTCTTTTTTTGTCTTTTAGGTGATGTGTACTTTGCATTAATTGGCATAGCTTTCATAAATTCTACAATCTTCATGTCCTTTTTAATTGTGTATTTAAAGAGGTTTTGAAATGAACTATTTCCTCATGCTTATCTATATCATAATTACTAAGTAATGCATGCTTATTTAGAATCAATAATTGCACGATTTCATTCAATGATTAAACCATATGTGTTTTTTTCCCCTCAAGAGCATCATCACATCACACATCAAAGATGATACACTTAAATTAATCTTTTCACATTCTTTTTCTGTCTACATGAACATATATATAATATGACTTTGTGGCAAAGAATGCTTTTGTAAACGATTGTCTGTACTTAATGCTTGTTTCCACTTCTGATAAGCCATTGAAATGAATGTATTTTCTCCTGTCGTTTCCCAATACAAAACAATTGGCAAGGGTAACAGAACACAACATCTCTGCCTTTTGCATATTCTAACCATTTAGCTTTATTAAACCAATCTGGCAAAAAACTTTATCAGAATTTTTTTAATATTCTAATAATTTTTGTAAGATTCAAATTTTCACTAACTTGATATGTCACTTGTTGTATCAACAGTAGTACTTGTATGTACAGCAGTGGTCATTGAATTTGAATCTGAACCTGAAACCGTCTCAGATTATTTCTTTTTCATCTTGATTAGATATTTATATTAGAAAAGTCAAGTTAAATGAAAAATTAAAACTGTTCTGTTCTATGATTATAATTTTTTATTCTACACTAACATGTGATTTAAAAAAAAAAAAAAAAAAAAAAAAAAAAAGTTGCTGATTGCATGTATAAATTAAACTAGATTATTGCAGTTAGCTACAGTGAAGCTTACTAGCCAAACAACCAACAGTAACTAGATTCAGCAATTCTGTTGTTGAAGCAGGTGAAAATGATGCAAAGATGTGGTGATCTTTTCTGGTGGTCATCCCTTTTTAGACAGTTTGTGTTTTGGTTAGTTACAGTATGTCGTTGGGTAAAATGTAAACTGCAACAACTGGTTTGGCAAGCTTTTCAACCTCATCACGTGATGAGGTGCAATGATATCAATATTTGCATCAGCACAAGCATTCTGTGCTTATATCAAGAATGTCACTTTTCCACAAAAATGGCGGATTTCCGCTATCTTAATCTTTAAGAATCCCCGATTTTCATCAAATAATCGCAAAATAAAACAGTGATTTTCATCAAACAATCCCTAAATAAAGGATTTTTGTGAAAGGTTTGTGAAATAAAATGACAACTTTTGTGCAACAATCTTGAAATAAAACGATTTTCATCAAACGAAACAGCTACTTTCATCAAATAATCAGAAAATACAGTGTTCTTCGCTAAAACAATTGCTAAATAAAGCAGCAATTTTCATCGAATGATCACAAAATAAAAAGGTGATTTTTGTTAAATGATTGCAAAAAATGGCGATTTTCATCAAATGATCATGATAAAACCACAATTTTTGTCAAGCGATTGCTAAATGAAGTAGCAATTTTCAACAAACAATTGTAAAGTAATGTGCCAATTTTCATCAAATGATCATGAAATAAAGTGGTGCTTTTCGTCATGATTGTGAAATAAAGTAGTGATTTTCATCAAACAATTGACGGTTGCTGAATAAAGCAGCGATTTTTGTCAAACAATTCTGAAATAAACCATTGATTTTCATCATGTAATTCCGAAATAAAATCAAGATTTTCTTCAAATAATCGTGCAAAAAAACAACAAATTTTCTCTATTTGCTTGTGAAATAATCATTGCTGGTTTGCCTCAAATGATTTGAAATGATTCAAAATAAAATTCCTCGCTTTGTTCACTGCATTTGTTGCTGGGTTACCTTAATTGATATAAAAGTTATTGTGAAATAAAGAAAAATAATTTTTATTTACTCGTAGAAGTTTTCCAAAAATAATGAATTCACATCATATTTCAAACTGTGTGAAAAATATGCATTCATAAAAATGTAAGTGTTTAAGGTTTACAAAAAGAAGAAAAAAGCTTTGGTTTTCTTTCATTTATTTAAGATACCGTATATACCGGCATATAACACACACTTTTAACTCATTTTCTCATTTAACTCACTTTGTTCATTTTTCTGCGTGTGTGTGTTATACGCCGAATATAAAATGGTTCAAGTAAAATCATCAGAATAAAACATTCCAAATTTTTAGAATTATACAAATGCATTTATATATTTACATAATCAAAGAAACTTACAGTATATATTTTCTAAAAAAATTAATTTTACTTATCAGATCACATGAAAAGTTCATTGTACTCCTCCTCATTTATGCTTTCGGGAATGTCATCTTCCACACTCTCACTTTCATGTATTTTATCACCAGTGTCATTTACATTTAGCTATAAATAGTCATCCTCTGTACCATCAAGTGCATTAGAAATTCCCATTTTTAAAATGATTTGACAATTATTTCCGGTTTGACTGCATCCCATGATGTTATAATCCATTCACATATTTACGGTAAAGTCGCATGCTGCTTATTTCCTCCTTCTATAAAGGATTTTTCTCCTTCTAACATCCATGTGTTCCATTGCTGCCTTAACCCATTAGTGCCTAGCGTCCCTTTTTAGGGACGCTTCAAAAGGTGCATGTAGCACTGTTTTTGACACCGGTAAAAAAGAACAACAATCTTTATTTTATTTAATTGAAACATTTTCGTAATTAATGAAATAAACTTAATTCTTTTAAAAATAGTGATGCCAACCGAATAAAATTTGCACAAAAAGTCGTGGGCACGAATGGGTTAATATTTCTTTGAAAGGTTTGTTTATTGGAACATTTAGAATCGACTAATGAAGTCAATCCACTTGGAATTACTGCCAAATCTGTATTGATTTTTTTTTTTTTTTTCATTCTGGGTGTTTTATGGGGTCTAAACATATCCCAAACTAAAAGGCTTGCTGGGTTTTTTAAAGCTCTTGGACGCTTTACCCAAACATTACATTTCCATACCTTTAACCAATTTTTGTCCATCCAGCATTTCTCATAGACATGCCGAAAAACTCCATTTGGAAAATTATAACTTGGCTTTGTTTTTTGTTTGAAAATTACCATTGGTTTTAACTTAGTATCGTCTGCTAAGCAAGAAAGAACCACTGTGAAGTGGGTCTTTTCGTGTCACGTTGTTTTAAATGGAACATTTTTTACTCCTTTTGTTTCTACCCTTCTGTTTCCTATCATATCGAACATTATGGGCGTTTCATCCATATTTCCAATTTCAGACAAATCATAGTTTTTCTCCTTTCGTTTATCAATGACAAACTTCTGGAAACTTAACAGTTTTTGTTCCAAGTCTTTTTGAAGTTTTAGGGCAACTTTCGTCTTTTCGCAGAAAGTTTTCACTTTATTTGGGATTCTTTTTTACCCATTGTAAGGCAAATAAACGAACACTACTCCTCGTTATTATTAGTCCATTTTGGCGATTTTCTAATATCCACTGGGCAACATTGTCCTCTAAAAGAGGCCACTTCATAATGCCTGTGTGTAGTGCACATTTTTGTTTTGGCATATTTGGAATCAAAGCTTCGTTCTTCTTCCAAACAGAACATTCATTAATCCGAATATTGTAGCTGCAGCGCAATTACCATTTTCTTTTGAAAATGCTATTACTTTACATTTAAATTGGGGATTGTATTTATTTTGCTTTACTGGAAGCATAGTTTATGATGAAGAACAGTTTTCATAAACTTAAAGATCAACACATCTAAAAGTTATGGTTTCGAACAAATCGCGAATATTACGTGAAACGGGAAATTTCTATTGGTAGGATCAGCGCAGATAGGAGGGGGTACTGATCATTTTGTCTCAAACGAGATAGTTATTAATTGAGCAGACTGGAGACTTCCGGTTTTACATGTCGCAAAAAAAAGACGCCTTTATCTGAAGTGGGGGGGAACGTTTTTATTTTTAGTTTCTTTTCGCGGGAAAAAATTGTGTGTCAGTATATGCTTGAAATAAAATTATGGTCTCTCAAATTAGTGGTGCGTGTTATATGCTGGGATATATGGTAGTTAAAAATAGTTTGTTATAAATTCTCTATATAATTTATTATAAACAATCAGTTTAACAAAATTCATGCATAAATATCATAAAGTGTCATAATTTTTACTTTACATGTAATTTCCTCTTTTTTGTTATTTTCTGAGTAGCAGATATTTTGATTAAAAATTTCTTAATCTGGCAACACTGATTTTAATATGCAATCAATATTTAGATAATTTCAATGCTATAAAAACACGATTAAAGAAACAGGATTTCAGATTGCACAATATTAAGCCTTGATTTCCAGTTTCTTTTTCATAATTCAGTAGATGTTAGATTTCTGGCCTATTTAAATGAAATTTTTTCTTTTGAAGCATTCATTGCATAGCACCTTTTGAAATAGGGATGCACCGAATAGTGATTTTGGCCAAATGCCGAATATTCGGCCGACAGGTGAACCGAATACCAAATGTTTGGCTTGCCGAATAGTAATTGTCAGGCCAAATACCAAATATTCGGCTTGCCAAATACTTTTTGTATTTAAAAATTTAAAGGTATTAAAATGTTACTTTTTAAAATAGTTTTACATAATATTTAATAAAAGAAACTTACATTTTGATAAACAAGAGCTTTTTATAAGAGCATTTAGTATTGAAAAAAATCTGCCTTGAGTTATTTAAGAAGTTCAATTCTGAAACTTTAATTAATAAAATTTTCTATGAATCAAAATAAACATTTTAAAATAAAATAATGAAAAAATGGCCGAAGAAAAATTTTACAGTCTGATAATTGTCCTATTTAAATAACTCAAGGCAGATTTTTTTCAATATAAAGTACAAATACTTTCAACTTAATTCTGAATAAAGGTATGTTTGGCTCATAGTTATTTTCTTATGAATGGTGGTATTTTCCACCCTTCCCATCATATCATATTTTACAAAAATCAAAACATGTGAGTTGAAAATATGTTATCTTATTTATTGTTAATGTAATAAACGAACACACAAGTTTTGACCTAGGCTAAGATGAAATACAATGTACTTACGACTCAATAAGTTGATTATGGTTTCATGAACAAAAATTGTCTGCCTTAATAGCTATTACTAATCTCAAAAGTTTTTTTTTTTCTTTTTAAAGGACTTTTATTTGGGGAAAAGCAAGAAACAGATTATTTACTAAACAAAATAACTTGTATCAGCATATAATTTATTCCTAAGGAGAATCCTAATAAATCGCCATTTTAATCCTTCTCATGATTAATTTTCTTAAGTTATATTTTACAAACAGCAAATAAATAATGTAAAAACATTCTATTTTAATTAAAAATGATTTTGTATCTAATTATTTTAAATAAAAATTAAAAAATTGACAGTTAAAAGTAGAAATAGTGAAAAGTTTTTAAAAGGTTTTATTAAGTATTGGATTCGGCCAAATACTTTGATATTTGGCCATACCGAATAGTTTCATATTCGGCTCAACCGAATAGTTTAATATTCGGCCCAACCGAATATTCGGTAACATGGCCGAATAGATACCGAATATTCGGTGCATCCCTACTTTGAAACAATTGTATTTGTTTAATTTTTCTAAAATAATGCAATTTTTATTAAATATATTTTATAATTAATTTTACCTTATAAGATTGAAGCTAACTTTTATTTTCCAGAATGAAAAATTTTATAAAGTATTTCAAGATGTAGGAGATTTCTTCCAGTTGAATCCTGCAGAATTCTTACTGTGCCTTAATGATAGAAATATTTCTGTTACTGATACACCCAAGAGTCTTGGCATGTCTGAACTTGACATGTTAGGTAATTTATTTTTTTAAATATTTTGAATTTTACAACTAATTTAATTAATATCTTGTTATCTAAATTTCCATATATATACTATATGGCCAAAGGTGACCAGCCACTTGAGATTTTAGACATTTTGTTAAAGATCTAAAAAAATACAGGAGGAATTAGCCTGAAATTCTAAGCGTGTAAACATAATAGCGCAGATCATACATTTCCGTGAAGATTTTTTCCCAAAACTTCATGGGAGACTGTAAACAAATTGAAAAAGAACTAATATCTTTTGGATAACCCTGTCAAAACTAATGCAGCAAAAGCATTCAAATTGTAGATTATGATTAAGTGGCTTATTGTAATAAACTGTGTTTATTTTTATGCGGATAGCATGTATACTCGTAGAGAAATTAAGGGTTTTATAAAAGCTGTCCCAAAATTTTCCAAGTTTTTTGCTTATAATTTGAAGTTCTTAATATAAAATAATGTTCTTCACTGAAAATATGACAAATAACGTTGTACACAATAATCTGTAATCAAATTATAAAATAATAAATTGTATGAAAAATGAGCGGGTTTACTAAATAATTTTTTGATTGTGCATGTGTAAATGTTATCAAAATTTCCTTTGCATACTGTGTTGGATAAATGTATAGTGCAATTTTTGTAAAAGTATTAGGATATTGAAATTCTTTGTAAATAATGAGGCTACCAGGTTCAAATTTAGCTTCAATAACATGTTGATAATTTTTTTTCATGGTATTTAATCGTACACTTTTTAGCAATTGTGCATGCTTAATCTGTAAGGGTATAACAATTCTTTTAAAGAGATGGATCATAAGATAAATCACTAAATAATAAATAACCTGGAGGAAATTGTCGTGTTATTGTATTCATTAGTAGTGATATAACGAATATTCAGTTGATATTCAATATTCAGCATAATATCAACTATATTTTAAATACCTATAGGTTTATGTGTTACGCATTAAAGAAATTTAAAAGTTTGTTAAATCTATAATACAATTTTATTTGAAATATTAAACATAAATTTATAACCTTTTGAATGTTCTTAACGTGCAGTAAAAATTTCAAGTAAATTTATTCATTTCAATTTTATTGAAGTTGGTGATTTCTTGTGATTATCAAGAAATTTTGAGTAGTGTGAAAGATTGTAAGCTGAGAAATGGTTGAGCAAGAAAAAATATAAGGGAATGAGGTGTTTCTAAGATGACTATTTATTTAGGTTTTATTAAAAATAAAACTTTGAGAAGGTAGAAAAGAGAGAAGAAGGAATATTTTTCAGGAAATTTGTTTGATGCAAAAATAGAAATAAAATGTTATCAAAGAAAATAAAAATTATAAAGTAGGGATGCACAACCTGTGGCCCGCGGCCACTTTTGGCCTGCAATGGGTTAACATGTGGCTCGCGAGTTTTGTCAATTTACAACTGAAGAAAATCGCATTTTTTGTGCATATGTCACACGAAAAAATCATAAAGTTTGTCAATTTACTGCGGGAAAATATAAAATTTTGTCATTTAAGAATCGCAAATTTCGCTTACCTGCATGGAAAAATCACGAATTTCATTGATCAAGTGTGGAAAAAAGCAAATTTTATCAATGAGGTTCAGAAAAATCGTATGTTTTGCTTATCCGATATGGAAAAATTGCAAATTTTGCCCATGAGACTCGAAAAAAATAGAAAATTTCCCCGATCGACCAAGGAAAAAGCGCAAGTTTTTTCGACCAGGCACGGAAAAATCGCTGATTTTGTTGGACGGATGTGAAAATTTTTCATTGATGGAGCAAGAAAAAAATCATCAGTTTTGTTATCTTCGAAAAAATTGCAAATTAAATTTATCAGAAGGAAAAATAGCATATTTTCTCTGTTCATCGTGTAAAAAAACGCAAATTTTGTCGATCACAAAAAAAAATCACAAAAAATCACAAATTTTGTCGATCAGAGACAAAAAAAAAAAAAAAAAAGACAAATCTCGTTGATAATTCACGGGAAAATCACGAATTTAGCGATGACGCTGGGAAATATTGAAAATTTTGTTGATCAGCTGCGGAAAAAATCGTGTTTTCATCAGTTTATCAGAGAGAAAAAAAAAATCAAAAGTTTCATGTTGCTGCGAAAAAAATTCCAGATTTCGTCAATGTTAGTACAAAAATCGCGAATTTCAATACTCGGTCAAAGAAAAATGTGTATTTCGCCAATTAAGAGCGAAAAAAGTGCATATTTCGTCGATCGAAGACCAAACAGTTGCGAGTTTTATTGATTGCATTCCGAAAAATAAGAAATTTCTTTGATCGGCGATGGGAATATTAGGATTTTTGTTGATCAAACGAGGAAAAATTGCTAATTACATCGATCAGACTCGAATAAAATCACGAATTTCATCGGTCATACAAAAAAAAATCACAAATTTCGTCAGTTGTCTTTGTAAAAATTGCAAATTTTGTCCATCCGGATAGGAAAAATCGAGAATTTCTTCGATCAGGTGCCGAAAAATCACGAATTTCGTTGATCAGAAGTGGGAAAATTGCAAATTTCGTTGATCAGGCTTGAAAAAATCACGAATTTCATCGATCAGACATGGAAAAATCTGAAATTTCGTCAATCATGCGAAGGCAAGTAGCAAATTTCATCGATTGACTTTGTAATAATCGCAAATTTCATTGATCGGCTTGGTAAAAATGTGAATTTCATCGATCGGCTTGGGAAAAAATCACGAATTTCGTCGATAAGGCGCAAAAAAATCGCGAATTTCGTGGATCAGGTGTGAAAAAGTCGCGAATTTCATCCATTAAGCAAGGAAAAATCGAGAATTCCGTCAACCAGGTTCGGAAAAATCGCGAATCTCGTCGATCAGGTTCAGAAAAATCGCGAATTTCGTCGATCATACTAAAGAAATTAGCAAATTTCATCAATCGGCTTTTTAAAAGTCACGAATTTTATCGATGAGCTTTGTAAAAATCGAGAATTTTGTCAATTGGCTTTGTAAAAATAGCAAATTTCGTTGACTAGGCACGGAAAAATTGAAAGTATTGTCTGATTAGGCACCCAAAAATCAAGAGTTTTGTGATTATATGCGGAAAAAAATCAAATATTTCGTCTATCAGCTTTTTGAAAATCACGAACTTTGTCGATCAGCTTCGTGAAAATCACGAATTTTGTTGATTAGGCAAGGAAAAATCGTGAATTTTCTCGATTGGTTTCGTAAGAATTGTGAATTTTGTCGATTAGTATCGTACAAAATGAGAATTTGGTCGATCAGACGTGGAAAAATTACAAATATCATTCATCAGGCACAGAAAATCAGGAAATTCGTTAATCAGGAGCAAAGAAAATTGATCAGCTCCTTCTCTCTCCTTCGTTCATAAAGTTCACATTTTTTTTTTTTACACCAGTTATTTACGCTTGTATTTTAACACTTTTAATAAAACAAATTGTAGCCCTTCTCTTCAAAAGGTTGTGCACCCCTATTATAAAGGATAGTGAAAAAAACTGAATAAGAAAGCATTACTTATTTGGTCAAATACAATAATGAAATATATAATGTTGTATTACTGCTTTGATTTTATAGTAAAATTTAAAACAGCAATTATAATGTTTAGTAAACCTTATGAATGAAATGTTTTAACATAAAAATAAAACTATAAAGCTGTTCAAACTAATTTAATAAAGCCTCTTAAAAATTGTGACAATCATTCTAAACTACTTTTTGTAAAATATTTTACTATTTAAAGACCAGATATTTTTGTTTAATTTTAATAAAATGTCTTAAACTAATTTATTTTTCTTATTATCTTTAAGGCTGGACTTGTTTAGTTAGAACTGTATGAAGAAATTGGTATATAATTTTTTGGTACTAATTATTAATTGGTGGCCAAGTAGGCCAAATACTTGATATTCTGCAAAACCACTATTTGTTTTATAACTATTCATTAGCAACCTGTTCCAACAATTTTCTCCAGGGAATTTTATGGGATGATGTGTTAACTTTTCATTTATATCAGGTTACTGTTGTCTGATTTAAACATTAAACTTTGCCATTCATTTAAGTGTGATGGGGGGAGGTTGATCTGTTTTACCTTATTTCTAAGAAATTTCATCGTGAAAAAACAACAAATTTCTTCAAAAAATGGTAATTTTTTCAAAAATATAAACTAAATTTTGCACAAAAATAGTGAAAAAAAGGCAAATTTTGTTTAAAAATCATGAAAAATGACAAATTTCATCAAAATATTGCGAAAAACTACAAATATTGTTAAAACATCGCAAGAAAATTCAAATTTCATTAATGGGGCATAAAAAAAAAGAAAGAAAGAAAAGCATAGTGCCGTGGGAATGGATTTTCTTCCCCTTTTGAACTTTGTATAATGGTGTTAAAAATTCCAAGTATAAAAGTAACTTTTTTTAAAAAGTACTTTCCTTTTATGTTAATCTCAAATACTTGGGAGATTTCAAAGAATGTAATGTAATGTGAGGGTTTTTTGTCCTTCAGTTCTGCAAACTGTTTTTAAAGTTGCTGCTTGTGTTGCAACTTTTTAAAAAAATTCTACTGCTGAACTTATCAATAAATTGTTGGTATACATTAATGAAACCAAAATATCTCTGAAGCTCTTTGACATGAGTGGGAGATTAAATTTTTTAATTTATTCAATATTTACATTGACCTAATTTCCCATCTTCTATTTCATAATCCAAAAAAGTATTTTTGCTTTATGCAAAAACACATTTAGACAATTTTCATATATTTTCTTCCGTACAAGCTTCAAAGATTTTTGTCACGCTGTATGTGCTCTTGTTGAGAAAAAGCAGAGAAAATAATATCAAAATAACTACATGCAAATTTGATTTTATTCTTGTTAAAAATTCTTTTAATAATTTTATTGAATATTGCTAATTCTTATTTAATTCTAGAAAGTAAATGATGCCACTCTTAATGTACAGAATTGGTTACAGAGGCATTTATCTAATATATAGTAAACGATATTTTGCCTCATACAAATTTTACTCTATCTATATGGATTTGCAGGGACTTGAAAATCTTCCTGATTTAGACAGATTTTTGTCTTGCCCAGAATTCTCCTTTAAAAGAGATTACTCTACTAGCAATTCTGGATAAAGATTAAGTCATTTTTAATAAGGGCATTAAGTTTTCTGTAATCAGTGCAAAATTGATTTTTCTTTCCCTCATCCTGCTTAAACACTGAAATGACAGGGACAGCATATGGACTATTACTCTCTTTAATTAAACCCGCTTGTAATAATTTTTCAACTTGAGAATTAATTTCAATTTCCTTTTAATGAGAGATGTCTGGCAATTCTAAAAGAATCCTTTGAGGCTCATCATTTATTTTCTCCACATCATACTTGTGCTTGGCAAAAATATTCTTATTTTTAAGAAATAAATTTTTCTACTGCTTATTAGTACACTTAGCAATCTGAAGAATAACATTATCTTCACAGTACACACTTTCATTATACCTTGTTTGTTTATACTTTAGAAAATCCATATTAATTTTATTACATTCTTCTGTATAATTAAAATGAAAATTTTGTGTGTTAGATTGGTAAATATTTACTCTTTTTAAACCTTTGATTTTTGCACACAATAGTAAGTTCAAATATACCACATTCATGTAAACCTAAGGCAATGTAGGATAATGGGCAGTTTATAACATAAGTTATTTGCTTGCATAAATTTCCAATTTAGAATAGGAACATATAATAGTTTTATCTATCTTAATTACCTCCTGGGCTTGTTTGACATACAAAGGTGGCATTGTTTGCATTTGTAAGTGATGTTGTCTAACAAACAAAAGAGGCAAAATAGTAAGATTTGAACCTTATCTAACACACATTTAAGCACTTTAAATGAGATGATGATCATTAAAAGTTTGCATTTTTAATGTATCCAGATACATATAATTGTCATCATCATGATTGGGTAGAATCAACACCAAAATTAGGAGCTAAAGGCATCGCAATTTGAGAAATATTACTTTTTTGAAAAGGACAAGTTTGTCTGCAATGATAAACATTTAAGATGCCCTGACATTCACACAGCCTTCGTGTAGTAGGGGGAATATTGTGTTTGAAAGTGAATATTCCCTGAAACAAGTCTCTTATATCTTTGATTTTGATCTTCATTCCATAGCCTTATGTTTGTTTTTACTTGATAATTAGATCTGAAAGTGGAGCTAAAGTTTTGAAAACAGAGGTCTAAATTGTTGATGATTTTGCTCATATTTTGGGGTCACAAAATTTTTAGCTGGTATAAGTCAAGGATTTGATTGAGACTGCGACTCCTGAACTTTCAATAATTTATTTGCAACAGTTAACCAATTGGTTGGGTTTATCAAAAGGCTAAGCATCAGTAATTTTTTTTTATCAGAAGGTAATTTGCCAGTAAACCCTCCCTTAGACAAGTCCATCATTTAACCCTACATGTTTTCCTATTTCTGATTTGTTGTGAAAGTATTGCATCAAAGCTGTAATCTCTATTAATTTAAGATTAGTGAATTCTGTAAAAATATGTACAGACACTGCCAAAAAATTTTCCTGTAGGACTTATTAATTTGTGAGAAATTTGTGCAATTTAATTAATGATTAACCACTTAACAGGCAACAGATATGGGGAAACAGTGCTTTTATCCCCCAACTTATCTCGGAGCAAACAGTGAAGTGATTAATATACATGGGTAAAGCAGATTCCTCAAGAAATTTATTGAAATTGTTTATTTTCTGATTCTTGTCTAATTTCTGCTAACATTATTTTTTTTTTCAAAGTACAATAATCATGCATTAATACTCATAATGTTTTGATGATCAAATGAGATTATATGATGTCTTATGGGGGATTTTATTCATGGCCATAGATTGGGTTAAACAGTCATACATTTCAGTTTTATTCAAAGCACTTTCTACATTAACAAGAGTTTCCACTGCGGAGTCTGTGAACCCTTCCAACCTCTTTGATTTTCATTTTATCAGTGCTTTCTCCATTGCTTTTCTGGTCCTCGGAGCTCTCAGTGGCTTTTATTTCACCCTCTTTTCTGCCATATTTATTTGCTAATTCTTATGGATATATAAGAAAGAAAAAAAGCAATTTCATGCTCTGAATTATTTTTCAAAGCTAACACTTTTGAATTTCTAATCTCTAAACTAGTGATGCACAACCTGTGGCCTGCGATGGGTTAATGTGAGGCTTGCAAATTTGACTTGTTTTCAATTTATAACTGGAAAAAATTACAAATTTTGCACATAGGTCACAGAAAAAAATCATAAATTTCTCCAATATGTGGTAGAAAAATTGAAAATTTCGTCAATCACTTAAGAGTCTTAAATATTTTTGATCGGACATGGAAAAATCGCAAAACAAGTTTCTTAATTGAGTGTGGAAAAATTGCAAATTTTGCCAATTTGGCACAAACGAATCTAATTTTGTCAATTGGACGCAAAAAGTCTCGCATTTCATTGATCAGGTAAGAAAAAATCCTCAGTTTTCTTGATGTTACATGAAAAAATTGCAAATTTTGTTCATAGGCTGCAAAAAATAGTCTTTTTTTCTGTTTTCTGTACAAATATCATTGATTGGGCATAGAAAAATCTAAAATATCTTTGGTCAGACATGGTAGAATTGCAGGTTTTGTTTAATGGGCTCCAAAAAATCTCAAATTTTGAAAATTGGGAAAGAAAAAATTGCAAATTTCGTTAATAGGGCATGGAAAATTTGCAAATATTGTCGATCAGTAACAAAAAAATCACAAATATTGTCAATCGGTTTTGTGAAAAACTCTGATTAGTTTTGGGAGTTCATTGGGTAACTATAAGGGGAGGAACAGGGGGGGCTAATTCATTCCTCTTAATTTAAATAAATGGGATTTTCATACTGAATTATCAGATTTCAATCAAATTTTAGATATAAGATCATTCTGATGAAATGCTTCCATGATTTGTTTTGAGTGTTCATTCATGAAGTATAAAGGGAGTACCCCCCTTCCCCCTTAATGTAGGTAAAGGGTTTTTTACACAGTATTCATCAATAAGCTTCAAATTTTTGATAGATTCATTCTGATATAAGGTGCTTTCCTGATTTGTTTTGGGGATTCATTGGTTAAGTATAAAGGGGGATCTGGGGGCTGCCCCTCTTAATTTAAGTAAATGGATTTTTCAAACAGAATTAACCAATAAGCTGCAATTTTTGGATATATGTTCATATTAATAAGATGCTTTTCTGATTAGATTTGGAATTCTTTTTTTACATATAAAAGGGGGAACAGGCAATTACCACCCCCCTCTTAAATTAGATATAAGGATTTTTATGCAGAATTATCTATTTGCTTTTGTTTTTAATTTAAATTTTGGATATAGATTTTTTCCGATAAGGCAAATTGCTGAAAAATTTTGGGTATATAATGGTTAAGTATAAAGAGGAGGGCAGGGGATACTTCCTCTTAAATTAAATAAATGGAATTGTATGCAGAATTATCCAATTTGCTTTGAATTTTGCATATAGGTTCATTATGATAAGGTATATTCGTGATTAGTATTTTGGGTTCAATCATTATGCATAAAGGATGGAAGTGAGAGAGCTAATCCCCTCTTGTTTTTTAAGAGATATTATTCCTTGAAAAAATAAGGCTGTAATATACAATTTGTATGAATAGCCTGTGAGCTCAATGCCATCAGTTTAACTGTGCAATTTTTTTTTTTTTCATGTCCTGTTTACACACCACCATTAGACTGAAATTTTCCTAAATACACCTGGAAAAGTCAGCGAATTTCATTCTCTTATTTGAATAGCAAACCAGATTCATTTTTCTATACATTAAAACTACATATTCCTTTACGATTACTTGTTATGTCTAAATCTGTTGGATATGGTTGATTGGGCAGTAGAATATGCCTTAAAGCATTGCTTCCTACTTCTCTTTTAGAAATAAACTGTACTTATGATGTCAAAATAATCCCTTGAAGATGATGAGTTTCACATCATAAGTTTAATTTTTATACACTGTACATTCTCTTTTTTGTCATTCCTTTTGTATTTTTTTTTCTTATTGAATTTATATATTTTCCACTTTAATACACTACATTTTGGGTAAGATAAATGGCGCTATCAATCAGGATTGTTACACCATCTGAAGAATCTGGAGAGATTAGGGAATTAGGAAATTGACCAGATAAGTCAGAGAATTTCAGTATTTTTTCAAAAGTCTGGAAAAGGCAGGGAATATGATAAAATTTGGTTGTGATAGCCATGAAAGTATTGCCTTTAGGATACCAGAGATGAAAATCTCTCATAGTTTCACAAATTCCATTCACTTTCACCCCCCCCCCCTTCCCCAAAGCAGAATATGCTTAAAAGTTTGATGCACGTCGCAGAACAATACAAATAATCAATTAAGAAACTCACCATTCAATTGAAGAAGAAATCGAAAAAATCACAAAAGCTCCAAATTTTCTAAAAAAAAAATTGATCAGAAAATTTGAAAAATTCAGACATGAAACATCGCGAATTTTGACAAATGGTCGCAAAAAAAATAAGTTGTGTCAATCGTGGAAGAAAAATCGCCCATTTCGTGAGGGGATCGTGGAAAAATGATAATTTTGTTAAAAGGTTGCAAAAAAATGCAAATTTCATCAAAACAATCGTGAAAAATGGCTAATTTTGTCAAAAAATAGCAAAAAAAAAATGCACATTTCTTCAAAGATCGTGAGAAAACAGCAAATTTCGTTATACATTGAAAAAAAAAAAAAAGAAATGCAAATTCCGTTAAGTGATTGCGATAAAATGCCAAATTTCACCAAAAGATTCCAAATCAATGGAAAATATCATCAAAAGATTGCTAAAAACTGCAGATTTCATCAAAAAATCACAAAAAAAATACAAATTTTGTGAAAAGAATGCAAAACCCCCCGCAAATTTCATTAAAAGATTGCAAAAAAAAAGGCAAATTTCATCAACAGTACACGAAAAAAATGCTGATTTCATCAAATTATCACATAAAAACAGCAAATTTCGTCAGAGGTGAAAAAAAGGTATAATTAGTGCCAGAAGTAGACCCTTCCCCCTCTCTGTTGTAATCTGTCAGAAAATTTGCTTGTATTTCAGATTTTTTTTAACCCAGAATCGCCTTTGGAAATCCATTGCTCAATAACTTGGTAAAAAAAATCTCAAAAATTTTTAATCGTTCATTTTAAAAGTTTGCGAAAATCAGTTGCCCATGAGAAAAACTCATGTATAGTTCCTGCATAACTTTATTGATCAGCTACATTTTGTTGCAGAACATTGCAAAGTATTCTGCTTTGAGCCCCCCCCCCCCCCCCCCCAAGCCCCTAAAAAAAAAAAAAAATAAAAATAATAAAATCATCCCACCTGCGGCCTTTGCTATCCCCACTCCCACCATTTATCAGAGCAGATGGTTTAAAATTTTTAAAACTTATTATTACAGATTTTAAAGCTTTTACCAGCATTGTTTTTTATTTTTAAGCTACAGTAAATAGTTATGTTTAATGCATATAACATGTCTTTCTTTATTCATAGGCACTGTATGGCCGTTAATTCCTGAACACTTTTGATTTCAGACACTTTGTCAAATATTTAAAGATATACTTGTCAGATTCTTTTGGAACTTAAGGATTATAAAGAATATGTTTGACCTAATATTCATCAACATTGATTTGATAAGGAAAACAATTAGGGGACTAACAAAAAAGTTAAATATTTGGAACTGTCCTGTAAAGAAAAAAAAAAGACATTTTTCCATCTTAGCATGCATAATTGTATGGTATTCCTTCCTAAGAGACTATAATTTTTTTATGCTTTACAAGGTTCATCTTTAAACAAGTTCAGTTTTCATATGATTTACTACTTTTTATGTCCTGACTTAAAATCTGCTATCCTGCCTTTTTCTTTTGTTCCCATCTTCTGCTTGTTATGGCAATGGACCTGTCATATAGTTTTTGACTTTGAAATGAGTAAAAACATAATTTAACTGACCTAATAGCTATAAATTCTTGTAAAATATTGTCCATTCACACATATGCAACATATGCATAGATGCCAACTTCTCCGGAAATTCCGGAGTTTCTCCGGAAAAGTACGTTAAAATACGGTAGTACGGTAATAAGGTAGAAAATACGGAAATTTGCGGCAAAAAATCGCGATATTTTCGATCATTCGGGACCAAAAAATAACGATCTTTTTCGATCAGTCATTGCAAAAAATCGCGAAATTCGACAATAGGTCATTGAAATACATCGTAAATACATTTCCATCAGTTGTTCGCCACAGCAGATCACGATTTTCTTCAGTTATTCTCAGAAAAAGATCGCGATTTTCGTCAGTAATTTTCGGTAAAAAATCTCGATTTTCGTCAATAAGTCATGGCAAAACACCGCAATTTTTGTCAGTCGAGATAGAAGATCGCGATTTTCGTCAGTCATTCGCGTAATAAAACCACGATTTTCGGCATATGACACAAAATCGCGATTTTCGTCTATTAGTCTCTGGAAAAGATCGCGATTTTCGTCAGTTAGTCTTTGGAAAAAAAACAGGGATCTTCCATAGTAGGTCTCGGCAAAAGATCGCGATTTTCGTCACTCAGTCTCGGAAAAAAAATCACCATTTTCGTGAGTCATTCCGACAAAAGATCGCGGGTTTCGTCTGTCAGTTTAGGGAAAAAAATCACGATTTTGTCTGTCATTCCTGGGAAAAGATTGCAATGTTCGTAAGTCACTCTGGAAATGATCGCGATTTTCGTCAGTCACTGCAGGAAAAGATCTCGATTTTCGTCAGTCATTCGTGATAAAAGACCGTGATTTTCGTTAGTCATTCGCGATAAAAGACTGCGATTTTCGTCACTTATTCGCGATAAAAGACCGCGATTTTCGTCAGTCATTCGCGATAAAAGACTGCGATTTTCGTCAGTCATTCACGATAAATGACCGCGATTTTCGTCAGTCATTCGCGATAAATGACCGCGATTTTCGTCAGTCATTCGTGATAAATGACCGCGATTTTCGTCAATCATTCACTTAAATCACGATTTTTGCCAATTATTCGCGTCAGAAGATCGCGATTTTCGTTAATTACTCTCGGGGAAAGATCGCGATTTTCGTCACCTCTGCAAAAGATCCTATTTTTGTCTATCAGTTGTGGGAGGAAATCACTTTGTTAGCAAACCAGTTGCGAAGAAAAAAATATTTCATGAATTTCACAGCTAGTTAGGCCAGTCAAATTGTCAGAAAAAAGGGCCGATAGATGCAAAAATTCTGCTAGAAGATTTTATGTTTTTAAAATGTTTATGGGGATGCTAGTAACAAGAATTAATGGTTTTCCAACAAAATATATCGAGGCTAAATTTTGTGGAGCCAAAAAACCACAAAATTTTCGGACTTTTTTCAGTTTTTTGCCTACAACTCAAACAATATAAATTTTTTGCGTACCATACTCAATTACAAAAAGAAAGAACATTAAATTCTCTACAAATTTCATACTAAAACTGTTTTTCTAAAGCCAATATTAAGTGCGCTACAGCTTTCTGAAAATGACTCTTTTTTTTTTCTAACTTTGTGGAAAAATTGAAAAAACGAAAATTTGGCACATTTTTTTATTATTTTATCCTCTTTAATGTAACTTATTTAAATTACAGGTATTTGCATGATAACAATCATGATGAATTACAACGGTAACATTGTAAAAAAACTAAGAATATTGTAACTTTTTTGCATATAGAGCTTTAGTAAAGAACATTAAAATTAAGTATTTAACTGAATGTAAGTAAAAAAATGTTTTCAGTATTTTGCCTAGCTCGAAAATTATAAACTTTTTGCTTAACATACTTAGTTTTAAAAAAAGAGCATTAAATTCTCTGAGTTTTGTTATAAAAACGTTTGTCTAAGCCCATTACTAAGCGCGCTATGGTTTTTTTGAAAATGTCACCTTTTTTTTAACTTTACAGAAAGTGACCTATTTTTCGTCACCCATCGCAAAATTTTTTTTTTTCATCACCAACAATGAAAATTAAATATACCAATTGATTGATGAAAAATGAAAATTTTAAAAAAGGCAGGCAGAAGATGCACAAATTGTAGAAACCTATAAGAAAACAATTACAACGGGAGGGAGGGCCAGGGATAAAAAAAAGGGAATGCAGATGGAAGATTGTGGTCAGTGACGTTCCCGAGCCGCTTTCGTTTAGATGCAAATGTTCTTTTTTAAATACATACTCTTCTAATATGCTGCTATTAAGTTTATTGCGTCTCTTCTCATGTAGTAATGAAAAATGACTGAGCTGTAACCAAAATTGTGTTTCATTTGCCAAACGGCTTCAAATAATTATACTCGCTTTGTGCGCCAGAAAGGACTTGCAAGCTGTTTGAACATAGTGTTTAGCGTCAGTTATATTTATCAAAAGCAATATTCATATTTTTTTTGAAAAATACCAAAGAATTTAGAATACAGGATGATTGCTGAAAAACATGCGAATGAGAGAAAGATAGCAGCATATGTTCGTCGGTGTGAAGATTCTACACAGACTATTGTTTGTTTTTCAGATCAAGCATTTCTTTCAAGATTCAAGATAATTGTTTCTTATGTGACGAAGTAATCCCGGTGACTTCAACGAAAGACAATAAAAAAAGCCCTATGCAAAGAGAAATTTGATTCACAAGTAATGAAATTAGAAGCGAAAATTATATTTTTGAAAGCTGCCGAAAAACGCGGAGCTGAAGGGTCCCAGAAAGTAATTGAGCATATTCAGCACGAACCTGACTTGCATATGCATGGTATTATAGTTTTTGTGTCGCGTAAAACTAGATCGATCTATAACAAGTGAAAAGGAAAAAGGGCACTCACATCATTTGTTGACGAAGCCTATGACAGAAACAAGAGCCGCTTTATTTTATTGCTTAAAACAAATAAAATTTTTTAAAATAATAGAATTCAAGTTGAGCAGGCAAAAGAAGAAGCGGATGTCATGATAGTCACTTCAGCCATTTCAAGAGCCGAATCTTTTGAAAGCGTCGTAATTGTCGGGAAGACATTGACCTTCTCGCGATTATATCGAGCTTAGGCTATCAGCACAAAAATATGTTTTTCTAAAAGCCAGAAAGAAGTAACATCGAAACCAAGTGGTTTTCAACTATTTCGTTCAAATACAATTTAACAATGTTCTTTTCACCCATGTAATCTGCGGATGAGATAGAACATCCGCTCTTTTTGGGCAAAGAAAGTCAAAGTTTTGTAACATTTTGAAAAAACTTGATTGGCTTGGAAAAATAGTCTGCATGTTCAATAAACCAGATTCTACCCGTCAAGAAATCATTAAGGCTTCTGAAAAGATCATTATTGCACGATACAGTGGATGCAGAGATACCACACAGAAATTGAATACCTTGAAGTTCCGGTTATTTGCTAAATCTGCCACAAAAAAAGCAAAGTACATTTTGCAAGACTACCACCAACACAAAAGGCTGCGCAGCATCATTTTCTCTGATGTTATCATAAGGTACAATCTAGGCTAGGAAACAACATCCCTCCTGAAGGATGTAAGTGGGCTCACAGGATCTCTTTCAGCCAGTTCAAATGTGCCAAGACCTGGCACTTAAATCCTTGCTCCATGTTGTGTCGTGTAGCTGTAGAAAACGGTGCAGCAAAGCATGTTCTTTTCCTAAATTAAGACTCAAATGCTCGGCAATTTGTAAAAAATGTAATGGGATTAACTACGAAAATGTCAACGGCATTATTTATCCAGAAGAAGGGGATGTAAAAATGTCACTAAGTATTTTTTTACTTACATTCAGCCTAATATTAATGTTCTCCACTAAAGCTCTAAATACAAACAAGTTATAATGTTCTTAATTTTTTTTACAATGTTACCGTTGTAATTCATCATGATTGTTATCATGCAAATGTCTTGTCAGCCATTTTTCTTCCTTAACACTCTAAAATACATAATTCTAATTATATATATCGTAATATTGTAAAATGGCATGGCTTACTATCTTATGTTTTGTTCCAACTTCCATTTTTCCAATCTTCCGATCTTTTGTTTACATGTTCAAATCAATCGCTTATCTTTTCCGATCGTCGCTGATGGGTACGTTCATCCTGGTCTTATCGTTCCGTCCGGTCGCAATTCGCAAGCATCGCGAATCGCAACTCGCAAGTGGCTGTCTTGCATTTCTCCCATCGCAAGTCAGGAACGCGTTTGCTCAACTCGGAGGGGCGTATCCAGTTTCGGATTGCCGCTGCTATTTAAACCGGGAGAGATAGATTGTGCGGTGGATTTTGAAGTGATGTTATGTTTCAAGATAGTTGATGTTACCGTCAATATGATATAGTTTCAGAAATGTGTTTTTAACTCATCCAGTTTTAAAGTTTTAAAGTTAACATCTAGTTGCTTGCCGTGTCTCATTTTACCAGCAGTCGTAACCCATTTGTGTTTTAATCAAGTCTTCATGTTCATGTGTGGATATTATTAGCTTCAGTTAAAAACTCTACGTTTTCTAAAAACTTTTCATCGAAATAGTTGATGTGCCATACCATGGGAATTTGTTTTCCAATACGTTGATAGAAGCCGTCCATAAGTGAGTCTGTTTTGTTTTTTTTCATTGCTATCCTAGTATTGTTATATGCCATGCCATGCCATTCAATAAGTAATATTATTTCATTACATAGAATGTTTTTAATTTAAATACAGATTTGAACTTATTCTCTGTTTACATTTTTGCCAGTTATATTTTTTCATCCAAGTTTATACATATTTTTATTTAAACTTGAATATTATAATTTTTTTAACTGAACTTGTTTCTGTTCACGTTATGTCTGTTATATTTTTCACCTGGATTTATACATGCTTTTATTTAAACTTGCACTTATTTTTCATTAATAAACGTTAGTTTTTTTTTACTGAAAAACAGTTTCTTTAATGTCTTACACTACACTGTCACACTGTCACCAATACTTACTCTCTTAGGTCACCGTAGTTGCACTGTTGTAAGCTGCTAAATTTTATGTTGTTTTAGACGGTTCTTGTTACAGAACCGATCACGGGTTATGGGCCAGAAGCGAATACGCTTTTAAACCCTTTACGGCGGCCATAACCTAATTGGTGACATTTCAAAAATTTTTTTTTTTGACAGTTGTTTGTAGTATGCGGCCATTGGACCTCCGAGTCATTTTAGAGGGGGGGGCCGCAATATAAAATTTTTTTTTTGAAGGCTATATGATTTTTTTTTCCTTTCCTATTGATATGAAATACAAAAAAAAAAAGGTTTTTTTTCTGGATCACTCATAATAGAAATTTTTGTTGATGTACTATCTGATTACTAAGTACGTTATTTACTAAAAAAAATAAAAAAAAAAAAAAAAAATTTTTTTTTCCTCCTTTTTTTTTCATGTAATATCTTCTGTTTAATGCATGGCCATGGCTAACATACAGGTATGCATAACAAAACTGAATTCTCACAATTATGGAACTTGGGCAGCTGACGTAAAGTATCTACTATTAGATAAGAATGCGTGGAGCATAGTTAATGGCACTGAAAAGGCTCCTGATGAAAGTGACTCTGTAGCGACAAAGGAATATAAATCCAGAGTCAGGTCTGCACTATCAATTGTATATTTAAATGTCGAAAATGAATTCCGGAGAATCATCGAAAATATCGACGACCCTCATGAAGCCTGGACTAAATTTAAATTGCATTTTCAGCCTGATAACCGGGCACGCCATATGCAATTATTTGGCGAAATTCTTTCCTGTAAGATACAACCTGAAGAGCCCGTTGATATGTTTGCAGCTCGCCTCCAAAGGCTTGCTGACCAACTTGCTGCAATAAATGAGCCAATCAAAGAAACTTACCTTACATTTCAATTGCTTAGATGGCTCCCGAAGAAGTTCGACAACATGGTGCAAGGGATTCTGCGATGGCCAGACGAACAGTTTACGTTCAAAAGTGTTCTTACAGAATTAGTCGCAGAGGAGTCCCGTATCAAACTACGAGAGGACGACAGAGTGGATGCCGTGCAGTCTCATTTCTCCAGAGCCCGTTCCTCAAAGAAGTGTTCCTTTAAGCCTAAGTTCAGAGGTCGGTGTCACAAATGTGGACGCATAGGACATTTACAGAGCCAGTGTAGAGTGCCTGATGTCACCCGCCAGGAATCCTGTCTTAGCTCTAGTTCCAGAAGTTCCATGATGCCTAGAGACTCCTCCAATTCCGGTTCCGTGGTATACAGAGACTCTTCCAGTTCCAGAAATTCCTCTTTGTCCAGAGGTTCCTCCTTTTCCAGAAATTCATCGAAAGACTCTTCCGTATCCAGTCCTGTCCGTGCTCAGTCTGATGGTCATAGATCCAGAAAAGATGTGCCTCGCAACCGACGTCAACGTAAGACAACAGGCCAGGTAAACTACCTCATACAATCTAATCTAAGTAACATAAAATGTGGGGGAGACGCCTGGGTCTTTGACACGGGTGCCTCCCACCATTTCTGTAAAGATAAAAGTTTATATGTTAAGTTCAAACCTTTAAAAAATGAGGAATTGGCTGTTGCAGTTGACGGTGCTACTTTCCCTATCGAGGGCACCGGTTTAGTGGATTTAAAAATAAATGGGGAAATGGTTCGCTTCGGCGACGTCATGTATTGTCCTAGTCTAAGACATAATTTAATTTCAGGTCCCAGACTTGATAAAATGGGTGCCAAGTTCAAAGGAGGTGAGGGAAGGGTCAAGGCATATCGGGATTCTGGCACACTTTTTCGTGCTTTTCTTAAAGATGGCATTTACTGCCTCTATCCAGATCCTAACCATAATAATAGAAATAAAGACCCGAAAATTAACCGTAATCAAAATCCTAAAAAGGTACGTTTCCAAGCCTCAACCGTTCAAAAAGATGATTTTAAACTCTGGCATAGACGCCTTGGGCACATCAGTTCCACATTAATTGAACATACTCTAAAATGTAATGGCGTTAGGGGCTTACCACCCATTAAATGTAAAGACTTTGAATGTGAAACATGTAAAATTAATAAACACAGACGAACATCATTCCGCCCAATAAACCAAATAAGATCTAAACGACCTTTAGAACTGCTACACACTGATCTGTGGGGTCCGACACAAATAACAGGGCGAAACGGGGAGAAGTATTTCCTAACTATAACAGACGACTTCTCTCGCAAAGTGTCAGTATACCCCTTATGCAGTAAAACACAGGTATTTAAGGTATTTTCTAACCACGTAAAAAGAGCAGAAAGGTTTTTGGGCACCAAAGTAAAAGAAGTTCGTAGCGACAATGGGCGGGAATTCGATAATGAAGCATTCACTAAATTCTTTGAGGACAATGGCATAAAACACGAATTTACCAATGTGTATTCTCCGGAGCAAAATGGAGTTTCAGAACGTTTAAATCAAACAATAATGGACGGGGCTCGCTCAATACTCAATGAAAGTAAACTCAGTCTCAAATTCTGGCCAGAAGCTGTCTTATACATCGCATACACTCTTAACCGAATATGTCACAAAACTCAGAAAAAAACTCCTTTCGAATATTATTGTGGTAATAAACCGTCCATAAGACATTTACGACCTTTTGGTACGGTGGCATATGTGGGGGTACCTAAACAACTAAGAAATTCCAAATTCGATCCAAAGGCTAAAAAGGGTGTTTTAGTGGGTTACGCAATGTCTACAAAAGGCTACAGGGTATGGATTCCCGAAACCAATAAAATAATAGAGACAATAAATGTTAGATTTGGTGACGAATCTGCATCCAGAAGTATCCACAAACACAGTGAACAAGGTCCAAGCTATTCAATAGGCACAAACCCATTTACAACTTCGGAGCAGCGCAACGGAAGCGATCTGGGACCCTCTTACATCCTAAGTTCCGAACCACCTGAAATAGACCCTTTGACTGACCTTCAACCTGACAGATTTACTTCAGAAGCACCACCCACTCAAAGTATTAGACCGAGTACCTCTAAATCTTCCGACTCTGCCTCCTCACACCCATTTGAGGGTGACAGTGACGAGGATGGCGAGGAGTTTACTAGAACTCTCAGGGAAGCTGTCTGGTTCCGTAAGCCTGTAACTAGGCCTGACAAATCGAGAACCGACGTCTACTATTACGAGTTGGGTGAGACACAACGTCTAAGATCACTGAAGGAAGTAAGAGACTACTGTCATTCTAATGGTATAAAATTTGATCCGTCACTGTTCAGTTTTAAAGGAAGCAATAAGTACGAAGGCATTGTAAAGTCCACTCCTAGTCCTAGCTCAAGTCCTAGTTACACACCTCCACACACCTCTTTCTCTGAAACTCATAAAACCAGTTCCTGACTAGAAGACTCCATACCTACCACATATAAACAGGCGTTAAAATCACCTCAGTGGGAACTCTGGAGACAGGCAATGAAGGAAGAGATGGATGTTATAAATAAAAGACAAGTATGGGTATTAACACCTCTACCACCCAACACCGAACCACTAGGCTGCAGATGGGTATTCACCATCAAACGAGACGACAAGGGACGGGTTGCAAGGTATAAAGCGAGACTTGTAGCACAAGGCTACAAACAAGTCAGGGGTGAAACGTACGATGAGACGTTTTCGCCCGTAGTCAATTTCAGTCTAATTCGCTTTTTCTTTGCAGCCCTTGTCTCATATCTCGGATGGATCCACACTCAGTGTGATGTAAAAGGTGCCTATCTGTATGCCCCTCTTTCTGATAACATCTACATGAAACAACCATCAGGGTTCGAGGAAAAAGGTAAAGAGCATTTAGTCTGCAAACTCCAGAGGGCCCTTTATGGCCTCCACCAGAGTGGACGAGTATGGTTTTATGAATTACATAAGATTTTAATTTCTCTTGGTTTTAAAAAGTTAGAGTGGTGTAATTGCGTCTATTCGTTTTCCAATTATGTTGTTTTATTACTATATGTGGATGACTTTGTAATATTAAGTAACCATCAGAAACATATTAATGAAGTTTTAACCCTTTTAGCAAAACATTTTGACATAAAAATCCTGGGGAGAACACGCAAACTACTTGGTGTTGAATTTGAGGAGGATGGGAATGGCACTGTTTCAATTCATCAAAGGCAATATATTGATGATATTTGTACAAGATTTAAAGAATTCAACTTTCCCATTACATCACTCCCTATAACTAAAGGTACTGTATACTCCAAGTCACAATGTCCTCAAACCGAAGCAGAAACCCAGGAAATGTTACAATATCCATACAGAAGTGTTTTGGGCTGCCTTTCATTTTTAACAAGCAGGACACGTCCTGATGTTTCGTACGCTGTAAATATCTTCAGCCAATTCCAGAGCAATCCTGGGATTGTTCACTGGAATGGTCTCCTGAAGCTTTTAGGGTATGTCCAAAGCACAAAACACTATAAACTGAGGTTACCTTGCAACCACATAAACCTAATAACTTACACCGACGCGGATTTCGCCGCTAATAGGGATGACAGGACATCAATGGGGGGACAACTACTAATGTTAGACAAAGCTCCTATCATGTGGAGAGCCTTTAAACAAAAATCTGTCTGTTTGTCTACTATGGAATCAGAATTTGTGGCTTTAACAGAAGCAACTAAAGAGCTTCTATGGTTTAGTAGGATCATAACTGAATGTTATGACAAACATATTTTTACAGGTCCACAAGTTAAACCAACACTTTTAGTAGACAACATGGCCTCCATTGATTTTCTTAAATCTCCCATTGAAAATTACAGAACGAAACACATTGACGTAAAATTATTTTTTGTTAGAGACCTTTTAAACCAAGAGATTTTTAATGTTAAACACGTAGCCAGTAAATCTAATCTCTCAGACATTTTCACTAAACCTTTAACAAAGTTTGATCTTAAAAAATTTATTGATGTAATTTTTAGTTATAAGTAATTTATATATATACATGATATTTAAATGCTATGAAAAAAAAGAAACTCCTCCTCCTTTGAACTTGTCAAGCATTAAGATGCTTGTTTAACTTTTCATGTTAAACCTTGAAGTTTAGCACCTTTTGTTAAAACTGAAATTTTTGTATATTTCAGTACTTTTTCTTTTAAAAATGTTTGAATATGTGATTATACTCTTGTTATTTCATATTAGTTTCGTATGCATACGTTTCATAATATCATTTCATTGGTGTTGAAAATCGAGTTGTATTTTTTTTTATTGCATATGTAAATATGAAAATTTTCTTCTCGTTTTAAGAGTATATATAACAAGTTTTTTTTCCATATTTAAATTGGCCAAATCATTTGCAAATGTATATCGTTTCAAAAGCTTAAGCATTTTTTTTTTTTTTTTTGTGTTGTCTTTCACGTGAGCGCTCACAGTCATTTAACTATATCACTAACATAATCATAATTCATAATCGTTATCATGATCATGATCATTGTTGTTCTCATTATTGAAATTTTCTCATTTGCATAACATGTATCTTTCATATATTATCAAAGTATTTTCATACTGTAATTCATGTATATTTATTCTTTATATTATCCTGAATTTGCGTTTATGTGATAATCATTCTTTTTCAGAATAAATATGCAAATGTATAATTGTTTAAAATTCATTCGAATATTGTTACAAGTCAAGACCAAAGGAAAAATCATCATATTAAATTGTTTATGTAAAGGTAACTCGTAGTCACTTGCACGTGACGAGGTAATTGTAATTATCTTTCACGGTTTTTTTTCAGGAAAATGTTATCTTTATAGACTGTTACTATTGAACTGTATTCGACGTGAAAAAAAAAACTTTTCGTTAAAGTTACAATTGTAACTGAACTTTCATGAAATGAAAGAATTGTTAATCTAGTTGTTATATAATTGTTAAAATTGTTGTTATTGTTGAATATTGTTATTAACATTATTGAAAATTGATGTTTTGATTAACCCTGTTGAAGTTATTGAATTTGTTGCATTTATACCTGTTAATGTCAAGTTTCTGTTTTACTGGTAACTATCGAAGTGTGATAGTTGATATTCTAATGTTTTTCATTATTCCATATATATATATATATAATTTACAATATCTGTTGATTATCCATTTTATTTTTAAGTACGAGTGTTAAGGGGGGGGGCGATTGTCAGCCATTTTTCTTCCTTAACACTCTAAAATACATAATTCTAATTATATATATCGTAATATTGTAAAATGGCATGGCTTACTATCTTATGTTTTGTTCCAACTTCCATTTTTCCAATCTTCCGATCTTTTGTTTACATGTTCAAATCAATCGCTTATCTTTTCCGATCGTCGCTGATGGGTACGTTCATCCTGGTCTTATCGTTCCGTCCGGTCGCAATTCGCAAGCATCGCGAATCGCAACTCGCAAGTGGCTGTCTTGCATTTCTCCCATCGCAAGTCAGGAACGCGTTTGCTCAACTCGGAGGGGCGTATCCAGTTTCGGATTGCCGCTGCTATTTAAACCGGGAGAGATAGATTGTGCGGTGGATTTTGAAGTGATGTTATGTTTCAAGATAGTTGATGTTACCGTCAATATGATATAGTTTCAGAAATGTGTTTTTAACTCATCCAGTTTTAAAGTTTTAAAGTTAACATCTAGTTGCTTGCCGTGTCTCATTTTACCAGCAGTCGTAACCCATTTGTGTTTTAATCAAGTCTTCATGTTCATGTGTGGATATTATTAGCTTCAGTTAAAAACTCTACGTTTTCTAAAAACTTTTCATCGAAATAGTTGATGTGCCATACCATGGGAATTTGTTTTCCAATACGTTGATAGAAGCCGTCCATAAGTGAGTCTGTTTTGTTTTTTTTCATTGCTATCCTAGTATTGTTATATGCCATGCCATGCCATTCAATAAGTAATATTATTTCATTACATAGAATGTTTTTAATTTAAATACAGATTTGAACTTATTCTCTGTTTACATTTTTGCCAGTTATATTTTTTCATCCAAGTTTATACATATTTTTATTTAAACTTGAATATTATAATTTTTTTAACTGAACTTGTTTCTGTTCACGTTATGTCTGTTATATTTTTCACCTGGATTTATACATGCTTTTATTTAAACTTGCACTTATTTTTCATTAATAAACGTTAGTTTTTTTTTACTGAAAAACAGTTTCTTTAATGTCTTACACTACACTGTCACACTGTCACCAATACTTACTCTCTTAGGTCACCGTAGTTGCACTGTTGTAAGCTGCTAAATTTTATGTTGTTTTAGACGGTTCTTGTTACAGAACCGATCATGTCTGTAATTTAAAAAAGTTACATGAAAGAGGATAAAATAATGAAAAATGGTGTCAAATTTTCGTTTTTGCAATTTTTCCACAAAGTTAGAAAAAAAAGAGTCATTTTCAGAAAGTTGTAGCGCGCTTAATATTGGCTTTAGAAAAACAGTTTTAGTATGAAATTTGTAGAGAATTTAATGTTCTTTCTTTTTGTAATTGAGTATGGTACGCTAAAAATTTATATTGTTTGAGTTATAGGCAAAAAACTGAAAAAAGTCCGAAAATTTTGTGGTTTTTTGGCTCCACAAAATTTAGCCTCGAGATATTTTGTTGGAAAACCATTAATTCTTATTACTAGCATCTCCATAAATAGTTTAAAAACATAAAATCTTCTAGCAGAATTTTTGCACCTATTTATGACAATTTGACTGGCCTAAGTATAGAAATCATGGATTTTTTGCTCTGTAAGGATAAAAAATATTCCATTTGTATAAATTTATTAGATTTTTTTAACTACATAAAAAAAGTGATAACATTTTTTTTTTAATTTTGTTTGTATGAATAAATACAAAAGCTGTCAGGGTTGAGGATTAAGAAAGTATGTGTAAAAGATATTTTAAAAATACCTCAAAAAAAATTATGTGCAACTCCTGAAACGACTCCTGAAAAGTGACTATTTTACTCCTGAAGAGTGTCCAAAACTCCTGAAATTTAACTAGTTCACTCCTGATATGGTATTTACAATGTTGGCATCTATGCATATGTATGCGCATTCACACTCATCAAAACTTTTAGATAGGTGGTGTGTTTTTATTGCCTTTTTAAATTCAAATGGCATCTTTGTTTTTACAATGAATAACAGCTGTTTTAATTGCCTTTATGTTTATCTGTTTCACAATTGTTTTTTCCCTCTTTGATCACCTGCAGATGTAGGCATGGAAAAGACCTTCTAACAACTGAATGGGGGGAGAAACAAAACTTTAAAGGTTAACATTAGGCAGTCCATGCAGCTTAATAAAATAGCATCTCTTTGACAACTATTAGATTTTGCAAATTCATCTCTGCCAATTCATCAGCTGCCAAATTACTGTTAAAAAAGCCTGTAATGTATCTACTTAGCTTCTTATATCAATCTAATGACTTTCTATGTCTATTACGATTTATTGTCATATGACTGTTGCACCTTACTGTTATTTATTCTTTTAAGAGGATTTTTTAGGAGTATAAGCTAAAAACACATTTAATGAGCTTAAATATAGAGCTTGTTTGATGAAAATATTCATTTAAAATTTTACATTATTTCAAAAAAAGTGCTTTTGAAAATGTTAATTGTTTTTTCCTTTTCAGTTTTATTTTCAAATTTTAGTTTATAAAAGACTTCTTGTAACTGATTTTGTATTTTCTATATTTATATATGTTTTTTCAGAATGCATTCCTTATAAACCTAACTTGCCATCTACATCAGCTCTGGATGATGATACCTTGACAGTTACATTCCAGTCAAATGATTCAAAATCAAAGGTTGATCTAGTTGTTAATAGGGTAAGGATATTTTAAGTAACGTTATTTTAAATTAATTTTGTTACGAGCATTCTAATCTTCTTTTTCTTAATTTTAACTTGTGCTTCTTTTAAATGATTTTTATTAAACTTTTTTGAATACATGAAATTATAAAAAAAATAATCTTAGTCCAAAAACTGTAGTATTTTTACTCTTGAGAATTCAAGAAACATGCCATTCTTCAACACATGCACTTGTTATGTATTTCATTATTCACCTGATATTTTTTATTATAAGAAAAGGCTCGAACTATTAAAAAAATTATACATGCATTTTCTGGTTGTTATATGTGGCAATTGTGATACATTGAATACCTAATTACCATTTTTTCTGCTGTATAAGGCACTCATTTGTATAAGATGTATCCCGTAATTTAAAACATTTTTAAGGGGTAAGTGTGAAAGTAGAAGAATGTTAATACTTAATTTAAAATAAATATTTACAGCAAAATATAATAATAAATGTTGAACAACATACTGAACTTTTAGAAACTTGTAAAATTAATGTCACTGACAGCTCAATGTTTTCTTCCACATATGTAACTTTCCTACAAAATAAATAAATAAAAGTTTCACTTCCATTAAAACTATTGTCAATATCACACTTAAGAAAAGATTTAATGATAGTTTGTTTTTTTACTTTTGACCAAGATGTGTTCTCACTTATCGTTGCAGACTGCTTCACAGTACCCTTCAGCATCATTTGATGAACACTGGTATTCATAATCTATTTGCTTCACTTTTCTATTGTTTTACAAAATTTAAATGCTATATTATAAACAAATCATTTCTTAAATTGAAATAGGTCTACAGTAGACTCCCTCAAATCCGCACAGCTTGGGACCAGAGGTTTTGCGGATTTTAGAATTTTGCAGATTTCTGGTCATTGCTTTATTTACATTTTTTTAAAAATAATTTGAATGTAATTAATAATGAAATCAAAAGTATAATGAATGCTTACAAAATGCTAAAATAATAAAATATTAGATAGTTTTTAAAATAATAAAAATACTAAAAGCAAAGGTCAAATTAATAATCAATGTACAATTAAATATTCATTATCCAGATGAAATGTGTTTTTCCTAAATTATTCATTAAAATTTGCCTCATAAAGGTACATTACTAATTCACATCAAGATCATAAAATAATGAAGCTTTATTTTAGGTTTAGCCAGACTTAATAACTAACAAAGCTTGATTTAATACATAAAAATATTTGGTAAGATTATGATTACTAATGATATCAGCAATATCTTTAGTTTTTCAGAAATAAATTATTCTTTCTTCATGAAAAACATGAATTCAATTACCTTAACAAAAATTACAAATTAGAAAATATATGGAATTGATATAAAACTAAAGTCAAATTTTGCACCTACATCTGAACTGAATGTCTCATTGTTTACATCTGTAAAATGTGTGCAGATTTTAGGAGTGCGGATTTGAGGGAGTCTACTGTATTTATAAAATGATTTTTTTAAAAAATCAGCAGTATAAATGCATCATTTACTGCAATGTATTTTCAAAAACAGCAAATTTTGAGAAACAGCTATAAATTTAATATAAAAACTAGTAAGATGTGGCAATCCCAAAACTTTCTTCTATCTTATACATGTTAATACTTCCTGGAAAAAGCAGAATAACAGCATCATCAGTTGTTTACACCTAAATCTAGACAACAAAAATTGATGAAAATCATGCATTAGTTTTTGAGATACAGCTATTGCAAAATTGTGAAAAATGTTGTATATCAGTGCCACCTGTTGGGCTATTTACACCAAAAACTAAACAACACTAATCTATATCAGAGACTAACAAAATCTGAAATTTGAGGAAAATTTGTGTTTTAGTTCTTGAGATAGAGCTATTACAATGATCATAGATAATGTAGCTCAGTAGCACCTGTTAAACGATTTGAACCAAAAGGTAATTAACACCAAATTATATCAAAGACTAACTTAATTCAAAATTTTATGAAAATCCATGCATTAGTTCTTGAAATAAAGCTGTTCTGGAAATTAGGAAAACTGCAGCATAGCAGTGCCACCTGTTGAGCAATATGCATCAAAAACTAATCAGCTCTAGTTTATATCAAGGTCTAACTGAATATAAAGTTTTATGAAATTTCGTGGTTTAGTTTTTAATATAGAGCACCCACAACTTTCATCACTTACAAACTCGCAGACACATTTTCCAAAAAAAAAAAAAAAAAAAAAAAAAAAAACATCAAATCGTATTCAGGAGTTTGTAAAACATATAAATCCATCGAAAATCAGCAGTTCAAAAACTTTCACAGATCCAATACTTTTTTCTTGTAAACATAGAAGAAAGTAATAATAGAAAGCAGTTTTAAAATAAACCTATTATTTGGGGCACATTGCATATGAGCATTATATACATGTCTACATATTAGAAATTCTGAAAAAAAAAATCATAAATAATGAATTAAAGCCACTGTTTGAATTAAATAATAGATACTTTTAATTTCTAGATTTTAAGAAATAAGACCTATAATTCTAATATAAAATAAGTCTTAGAATTTTTTTTTTTTTTTTTTCTGGTTATCTGTCTTTAATATAATTAAGTTTTTCATAATTATACTTTTTACAACATAGTACTTTTTCCATGTGAATATAAGATTCTGTTATCTCAAGATATTTGACAGTATTTTCAGAATGTTCTACAGTAGGGATGCACAACCTGTGGCCCGCGGGCCAAAAGTGGCCCGCAATGGGTTAACGTGTGGCCCGCGTGCTCGGTAATTTACAACTGGAAAAAATTGCAATTTTTGTGTATATGTGATAGGAAAAAATTGTAAATTTCGTCAATTTTCAATGGGAAAATATAAATTTTCGTCACTTAAGAATCGCAAATTTCATTGATCGGTACTAAAAAAACGCGAATTTCATTAATTAAGTGCGGAAAAAAAGGGAATTTTATCAATGAGGCTTGTAAACATCGCAAGTTTCACTCATCGGATATTGAAAAATCGCGAATTTTGTCCATGAAGTTAGGCAAAAAGTAGCAAATTTCTCCGATCAGGCACAGAAAAATCGCAAGTTTTGTCGATCAGGCATAGAAAAATCGTCAATTTTCTAGATGATGCTCGAAAAAATATCAAATTAAATTCATCGGTTACAAAAAAAAAAAAAATTGCATGTTTTCTCAGTTTACCGCATGAAAAAAAAACGCGAATTGATCAGGCACGGACGAAAAAATTGCAAATTTCGTTGATAAAGCATGGGGAAATCGCGAATTTATCGATGACGCGAGGAAAAAATGAAAATTTAGTTAATAGGCTGCGAAATAATCATGAATTTTATCAATTTATCCAGAGAAAAAAAATCGAGAGTTTCATCTTCCGGCGTAAAAAAATGCAGATTTCGTCTGTTAGTACAAAAATCGCGAATTTCGTTGATCTGTCGTGAAAAATGCGCATTTCTTGAATTAAAGGTGGAAAAAGTGCACATTTCATCGATCGGACACCACAAATCGTGCGTGTTATAGATCGGATTCCGGAAAATCGCAAATTTCGTTGATCGGAGACGGGAATATTGCGAATTTTGTTGATAACTCGCGTAAAAATTGCTAATTACGTCGATTAGGTTCTAATAAAATCACAAATTTCCTCCATTGGGAGAGGAAAAATCGCTAATTTCCTCGATCGGCTGTGGAAAATCGCGAAATTCGTCGATCAAGCTAGAAAAATCTTTAATTTCGTCGAATGGCTTTGTAAAAATCATGATTTTCGAATTTTGTCGATTGTATGCGTAAAAATTGCGAATTTCGTTGTCAGGCGCGGGACATTCACGAATTTTGTTGATTAGTCTCGAAAAAATTGTGAATATTATTGATTGTGCTAGGAAAAATCGCGAATTTCGTAAATCAGCTTTGAAAAATCATGGATATCGTTGATCAACTTTGTAAAAAAGCAAATTTTGTTGATCATGCAAGGAAAAATCGTGATTTTCATCGATCATCTTCGTAAAAATTTCGAATTTTGTTGATCAGGAGCGGAAAGATCCTGAATTTTTTCGATCACCTTCGTAAAAATTGCAAATTTTGTCGATCAGGCTCGAAAAAATTGTGAATTTTGCCGATTATGCGAAAAAAAGTCGTCTATCTCGACGATCCTGCGAAGGAAAATCGCGAATTTTGTCGATCATGCAAAGAAAAATCGTGAATGTCATTGATTGGTTTTCGTAAAAATCGCGAATTTCGTCGATCAGGCGCTGAAAAATAGCTAATTTCGTCAAGCGGCTTCAGAAAAATCGTTTTTTTGTCAACGAGGTTCGGAAAAATCGCGAATTTTGTCGATCAAGTGTTGAAAAATTGCAAATTTCGTCAATCAGGGGCAGAAAAATCGTGAATTTCGCCGATCAGGTGCGGAAAAATCGCGAATTTCGCCGATCATGTGAAGAAAAATCGAGAATTTCGTATATTTGCTTAGTAATAATCGTGAATTTTGTTGTTCAGGTGCGGAAAAATCGCGAATCTTGTCGATCATGTGCGGAAAAAATCGCAAATTTCGTTGATCATGTAAAGAAAAATCACCAATTTCGTCAATCAGCTTTGTAAAAATAGCGAATTTTTTTGATCAGGTGCGAAAAAATCCTGCATTTTCTCGATCGTTTTCATAAAAATTGCAAATCTTGTTGATCAGGCGAGAAAATGATGCAATTTTCTCGTTCAGCTTCATAAAAATTGCAAATTTTGTCGATTTGTTTTGTAAAATGTGCAAATTTGGTCGATCAGGCGTGGAAGAATTACAAATTTTGTTAATCGGGCACAGAAAATCGGGAATTTTGTTGTTCAGGCGCGAAAATTCTTGTTGATCGGCTCCTTCTCTTTCTTTCGTTCATAAAGTTCACATTTTTTTCGGTACCAGCAATTAATGCTTGTTTTTTAGCACTTTTAATAAAACAAAATTTACTCTCTTGAAAAAAGTCAAAGAATATTTTTTACATCTTGAAAGTAAAACTTGAAACATCTGTTATATACATACTAAAATCTGCTGATATATTCTTACTATGTGAAGTAAATTTTTTGACTGAGTAAGCAAACTTAAAGGGGTAACACCCCCCCCCCCCCCGCCATTCCCCTCTAAAATCATATTTTTTATCCGATTATAGACCACAGATCAATCAACTCCTTTAAATTGAATTATTTCCTTATTATTGATGTGGCCCTCGACCACTCAGACATATTTCTAAGTGGCCCTTCACTTGGAAAGGTTGTGCACCCCTATTCTACAGTTTCACACTTTCAACAATAGAAAATTACAGAACTGTGATGAGCTTTAAATAGCTTATTGCTAGCTTTAGAATCTCCTTCCTTTTTTTCAAAATTTGCTAGTTTCTTTACTCTGCAAAAACTCCCCAGTTACATTATTACTTCAATCTATTACATCAACTGATTGTGTGAGGAAATATAATTTCGAACAACAATGAGGTGTAAGAAATTTGCTTAGGAAAACTTCAAAAACTGTAGAAAACTACAAAAATTCATACTAGAAATAGCTAAATTTGGCATTGTGTGTGTGTGTGTGTGTATGTGTGGGTGGGTGGGGGTGGGGGGGGGTGATGTATTTAAGCAATAGTGAGTTTTTTAGCATTTGATGGAAATTTTATTCAAAAATTCCTTTTGTTTTTTTAACTAAAGGTAAGCTGTTTTTCTATCATATTTTTTTAATAATTTACTTTGTATGCTATGGATTACTCTTGACATATATCTTGGCAAGTATTCACGGAGTATTTTTAAATTTGTATGCAATGCATAGAGTGAAATGACATTAATTTATTAAACAAGTCTTGTTTTTAGAGATGTCATAAGTGCATATCATTAAAACAACTATCAGATCAGTGTAAAATAAAATTTTAACCTGCAAAATATTATCCTTAATCCAGATTGGTAATTTATGAGCTTAGTTCCTATAACAGCAATTCTCTGAGTGTTAATACTTAACCTTTCATACACTCTTTACTAAAATCTAGCATTCTGTGAAACAAATTTTAAAATTCTTTACTCTTGGGAAGAAATTTCCCCAATAGGTTTAGGAATTATAAACAAATCACCTTGAGATAATTCAATCTGCTAAAAGCACATACACAGAGATTATATGGACCACTTTGAGTTGTATTTTTGTTTATAATTTATTTGCTGTTCTCTATTCATATTTCAGAATTTAGCTTTTAAATCTTTTAAAGTTATAGATTTAATGTACAGGGTAAATCAAAAGTCTTACCCTGATTATAAATATTTATTGTGCTAATAATTAGCATACATTTGTTTGGATATATTCTAAGTACTTTTTTAGGTAGCTTTCATTACAAAAAGTAAAAAGTTACCTAATGCAGCCGTCCGGAGGAAAGCACTTCCGGAAAATTTTGATATATTTTCACGGATCATGACCCCCAGAACTCAAAACCACCCTCTGTTCAAATGTTGACATATATATATATATATATATCTGATTTTTGTCATGCGATAACTAACGTATTTATGAACTGATTTGAATGAAACTTGGTATGTACATAGTACATACAAATGTCTCGACCGAGTTTGTTGGCCAGCATCATCCGCCATTTTAAATTTAAAAAAAATTTTGAAATTTGAAATTCAATGCGAAAAAATTAAAAATTGAAAAATATTTTTCTTTTACGCGTTAGAACCCAAAACAACGATTCCAGAACACTTTTTATTTTGTCTTTATCTTAAAAAATGATTGAGTTATTGCACTTTGAATTTTCCTTATGGCTGACATTTTGAAACAATGTGATTTTTGTCACGTGATAACACGCGTATTTATGAATCGATTTGGATGTAACTTAGTGTGTACACAGTATATACTGAGGCCTGAATCGAGTTCGATACTCAGATCTATCCGCCATCGTATTTCAAAATGGCAGCCATTTAAATTTTTTTTATAAATTTTAAAATTTAAAATTAGGTACAAGAAAGAGAGAAATTGAAAAAGATTTTTCTTTTATGCATTTGACCTTGATACAAAGATTCCAGAGCATTTTTTTGTTTCGTCTGTATCTTAAAAAATGGCTGAGTTATCGCATATATATATTAATCGATTTCAATATGAGTGTGCATGTGCACCTGAATTAAGATTTCGACCAAGCTCATAATCAGGTTCTACTAATTTGAGCTTAGTATTTTTGAATAATATAACTTAATTTAAAATAAATAAATATATATATATAAATATATGAAAGCTACCTCTTCCTCCCGGCACTGCCGGAAGGACTTTTTATTTTTTTAAGGCCACATACCTCAGTAAATTTCAATATGTGCTCCCTTGTTAGCTTCAAGAATATCTAAATGGTATTCTAGCTCCTGCCAAGTCTTTTGTAGAATAACATATTAATTAAAATCTACGCTATCTTTTTTTCTTTCTTTTTTAAATCCATATTTTTTCTTTTTAGATGGAAAAAATGAAAGACATCATGGAGCAATACGCCAAAAAACGTAGCATGCCATTGAGCGATTTTACTTTTGAATTTGATGGAATAAAGTTAGTTGGAACTGAGACTCCTGCTGAACTTGATATGGAAACCGGTGATTGCATTGATGCAATGGTTTTTATGCCTCTCCCGCAATGTAGTCGTGCAAGTGATAACAGGCCCATTATTGACCAGCCCCCCAGTGATCAGCCAAAGGATAAAGATGACTACTTTAGCATCTACTATGATGATTTTGTATTTGTTGACAGTGATGACTCTGATGTTATAGCATTGGATTAATTTTGTTATTCATTCCTCATCAACTCATTCTGTATCTACTCATTTTGTATCATCTCATTCTGTATCCACTCATTAAGCATGCACTTTTTATTCATGTACTTCATCCTTTTAACGACTGTTAAAACAGTAAAATTTTATAAAATTTCATGTATTTTCAGAGCTTTTTTTGTAAATGTTTTAAACATTAAATTTTTTTTTTACTTGTTACTGCTGTAAGTTTTGTTTGGCTTAACAAGTTTTTCAAGATTTGAGAATTTTGAAATTGTTTGCAGTTTTGCGGAAAGCATCATATTACTGATAATTGCATTATTATTTTATCAGGTTTATAGTAAAAATACATATATCCAATCTGTGAAATCAAAGATTAAGAGCTATGACTAAGTATTGGATTTTCTTTTCTGTTTTTAAAACCTTTGGGTATTTTTAGTTGAATTCTTCAGATTGGCATTGCAGCTAACCTTTATTAATCATATATAAATAGAAGTTTTTAATCATATTCTGTAGTTGAAATAATTTTTAAGCTTTTCTTAATACAGTTTTCTTAGCACTTTAAGATATAAAAGTTTAGCTGTATTTTGTTCAGATTTTTTTTTTCGTTAGTATTTATTTCTGAAAAATATTAGAATATCATTGCAATAGCATAGTCATTGAATTAAAGTTGTGTTGATAAATGTCAAAAATTGTTTTTTTCAAGCACTTATATAAAATATAGATATTTTTCTACATCTGTTTCATACCTTTTTATCAAATTTGTAGTTACCCTACAGTACAGCTTAAAACTTTTAGGAAATTTCTTGAAAAGGCATAAAAGTTTTAGTTCATTATACAATAAAAGTAAATGGAACATTTTAAAAATAAGTCATGTCAATTTTTTAAAAACAATCTGGTTTTGTCAACTGATTTTTGCTGAGAATTGTCAGTTTCTTATTTCCTGCTCTTTTCATAATCAAATTAATTTAAATCAATTTACTATTGCTTATTAATTTGTATGATTATGAATTTATGCAAAATTTTCTAAGTTTGTGATGAAAATTACTAAGTTTATTATAAAAATGTCAATAGATATAACCAAAACTTCATGTAAAAGAAATACTGCCTTCAATTTGGGAAAATCTTTAATATTCAGCATCAAAGGATTGTTTTTATTTTTCTTTTATTCTTATATTTAAAATCACAACAGTATAAAATGATTACAGCTATTAAATTTTTAAAATGAATTTATTTTGGATAATTTAAAAATGCATATTCTCCTGAAATTTTAATTTTTCTTTTTAATACTTATTAGATCACTTCACAAAACATGTAAAAATAAGTTAAATCTGAAACTTAAATATTAAAAATGAACATGAGTATTTATTTCTGTATACAGCCCTAAAAAAATTACTTGCACTTTTCTCTCTAAATACATGTTTTTCTAATCTCTAGAAAATATTAAGTACATTCAATCCTTGCTCTAACTGCGGCCTTGATTTTGTGAATTTTTCAGTATTGCAAAGGAAAAAAAAATTCCTTTCAAAATTCCTATAAACTCAATGTTGAAAAAAAACCTTGGTTTGACAAAATTTTTTGACTCGTCCCTCAATAACTTGAATTTTTTTCCATAAATAATTTAGAAAAACTATATTCACAAGTTATAGTGGTAAACTTTGCATAAACTTTAAAATGTAGGGATATAAAGAAGCCAGTAACACAATAAAATCTCTTGACCAACTCTTCCCCCTCCCCTCCCCTTCTTCCTCAAAGATAGGAGTTGAAATTTTTGTTTTATTGTTTCCTTCAGTCAGTTGTCATTACATATGCAATGACCATCTATTCTTTCTTTATCGTTTCATTCTCCAATGTTACTTTCTTGAAGTTTGGGTGGTTTTAAGGAAACCAGAAAAGATGGTTGTGAACAAAAATCAAGAGGTAGGTGGCTTGAAAGAAGAATGTAGAATTTCTTGGCATTGTAGCAAGAGGTGAAGGAAACATGTGAATGCCCTAGTGATGCTCTGAGTTTTCTTGGATATTGCAGATCTCTTCTACATGTGCTCTAATTTTTTCTGAAAGTCATCTGTTCTGTTCATGAAGTTCAAGGATGACTTAGGAAAGCAAAAAAAGTTAAACCAGCCAATTTTCTGCCTTGGAGAAATGCTATAAAGCTATGTGTATTGCACAATATAGAATTTGAAACATCCCTCTAGATGGACCTATAATCAAAGAAAAAGCTGAATCTTTTACAATAGAATAAGACCACTTAAATTTAAAAGAAAATAATGGTTCAAAAATTTCAAAAGTAACATTTCATTTTTGAAAATATCTGGTTATAGTGTTTGCATAGACAAGGAAGTTTGTGAAGAACTTTGGGAAAAAAAATTGATTATGAAGGTTTATGACAAAAAAGATGTGTTTGGTGTGGATAAAACTGGACTTTATTTAAATACACTTCAGATAAATCTATGCATCTAAAAGGTGAAGCATGTCATGGAGGCAAGAGAAATAGAACATTTAATTTTGTTGTTTTATGCAAATATGAATGGAACAGAGAAATGAAAAACCATTGATTGGGAAGTTGAAAATTCCAATATGTCCATAGGCATAGAATAATTTCTTTTAGCTTATGAAGGTAACCGTAAAGCTTGGATAATATTTAATATTTTTGAAAACTGGTTAAGAATTTTAAGTATGAAAGTAGAAAATTGTGCTTTCCATTGATAGTTGTGGAAGCACTCAATACCATACCTGAAATAGAAAACTGAAAAATTAAATTTCTCCTCCCAAATACTAGTTTAAAACTTTAACCACTTGATCAGGGCAGCATCCAAAGTTTAAAGTATTATATGATATGGTTAAAAAATGTTGTACAAAATGGAATTCATCTCGCATATGGTATTAATGTTCTAAGTTAGGGGTGCACAACCTTTTCAAGTGAAGGGCCACTTAGAAATATGTGTGAGTGGTCGAGGGCCACATCATGATCTGTGGCCTATAATCAGATAAAAAATATGATTTTAGAGGGGAATGGCAGGGGGGGTGTTACCCCTTTAAGTTTGCTTACCCAGTCAAAAAATTTAATTCACATTGTAAGGATATATCAGCAGATTTTAGTTTATATATAACAGATGTTTCAAGTTTTATTTTCAAGATGTAAAAATATTCTTTGACTTTTTTCAAGAGAGTAAATTTTGCTTTATTACAAGTGCTAAAAAATAAGCATAAATTGCTGGTACCGAAAAAAATGTGAACTTTATGAACGAAAGAGAGAGAAGGAGCCGATCAACAAGAATTTTCGTGTCTGAACAACAAAATTCCTGATTTTCTGTGCCCGATTAATGAAATTTGTAATTCTTCCATGCCTGATTCACCAAATTTGCACATTTTAAAAAACCAATCGACAAAATTTGCAATTTTTATGAAGCTGAACGAGAAAATTTGCATCATTTTCTCGCCTGATCAACAAGATTTGCAATTCTTCTGAAACCGATCGAGAAAATGCAGGAGTTTTTCACACTTAATCAACAAAATTCACTATTTTTACTAAGCTGATTGACGAAATTGGTGATTTTTCCTCACATGATCAAAAACTGAAGCCGTTCGACTAAATTAGCTATTTTCTTCGCCTGATCGACAAAATTCACGATTTTTCTTTGCATGATCTACAAAATTCGCGATTTTCCTTCACATAATCGGCAAAATTCGCAACTTTTACGAAGGGGATCGAAAAAATTCAAGATCTTTCTGCTCCCGATCAAAAAAATTCAAAATTTTTACGAAGCTGATCGATGAAAATCACGATTTTTCCTTGCATGATCAATGAAATTCGTTTTTTTTACAAAGTTGATCAACGATATCCACAATTTTTCAAAGCTGATTTACGAAATTCGCGATTTTTCCTATCACGATCAATAATATTCACAATTTTTTCAAGCCTAATCAACAAAATTCGTGAATGTCCCGCGCCTGACCAACGAAATTCGCAATTTTTATGCATAAGATCGATGAAATTCGAAAATCATGATTTTTACAAAGCCATTTGACGAAATTAGCGATTTATCTCGCTTGATCGACAAATTTCGCGATTATCCACAGCCGATCGAGGAAATTAGCGATTTTTCCTCTCCCAGTGGAGGAAATTTGAGATTTTATTAGAACCTAATCGACGTAATTAGCAATTTTTACAGGAGTGGTTAACAAAATTCGCAATATTCCTGTCTCCGATCAACGAAATTTGAGATTTTTCAGAATCCAATCTATAACATGCGTGATTTTTTGGTGTCCGATCGATGAAATACGCACTTTTTCCATCTTTAATTCAAGAAATATGCATTTTCGCGCCAGATCAGCGAAATTCGCGATTTTTTGTACTAACTGATGAAATCTGCATTTTTTTATGTGAGAAGATGACTCGATTTTTTTTCTCAGGATAAATTGATAAAATTCACGATTATTTCGCAACCTATTAACTAAATTTTCATTTTTTCCTCGCGTCATCGATAAATTCGATTTCCCCGTGCTTTATCAACAAAATTTGCAATTTTCTCATCCATACCTGATCAACAATATTCACTTTCTTTTTTTTTTATGTGATAAACCGAGAAAACATGCAATTATTTTTTGCAACCGATGAATTTAATTTGCAATTTTTTCGAGCATCATCTTGAAAATTGACGATTTTTTCTTGCCTGATCAACGAAATGTGCAATTTTTTGCATAAGACCGACAAAATTCATGATTTTTCTGTGCCTGATCGAAGAAATTTGCTACTTTTTGCCTAAGTTCATGGACAAAATTGGTGATTTTTCAATATCTGATGAGTAAAACTTGCGATTATTACAAGCCTCATCGACAAAATTCCCTTTTATCCGCACTTAATTAATGAAATTCTCGATTTTTCGGTACCAATCAATGAAATTTGCGAGTTTCTTAAGTGACGAAAATTTATATTTTCCCGCAGATTGACGAAATTTACGATTTTTCCTATCACATATGCACAAAAATTGCAATTTTTTCCAGTTGTAAATTGACAGAGCTTGCGGGCCACACGTTAACCCATCGCGATCCACTTTTGGCCCGCGGGCCACAGGTTGTGCATCCCTATTCTAAATGTTATGTGAATGGCTGAAAAAGCATCAAACAGTGTGTTTTCTTCTATGATAAAAAAATATGATTTTAGAGGGGAATGGCGGGGGGGGGGGGGTGTTACCCCTTTAAGTTTGCTTACCCAGTCAAAAAATTTAATTCACATGGTAAGGATATATCAGCAGATTTTAGTTTATATATAACAGATGTTTCAAGTTTTATTTTCAAGATGTAAAAATATTCTAATATTCTAGAGAGTAAATTTTGCTTTATTACAAGTGCTAAAAAATAAGCATAAATTGCTGGTACCAAAAAAAATGTGAACTTTATGAACGAAAGAGAGAGAAGGAGCCGATCAACAAGAATTTTCGTGCTTGAACAACAAAATTCCCGATTTTCTGTGCCCGATTAATGAAATTTGTAATTCTTCCATGCCTGATTCACCAAATTTGCACATTTTAAAAAACCAATCGACAAAATTTGCAATTTTTATGAAGCTGAACGAGAAAATTTGCATCATTTTCTCGCCTCATCAACAAGATTCGCAATTCTTCTGAAACCAATCGAGAAAATGCAGGAGTTTTTCGCACTTAATCAACAAAATTCGCTATTTTTACTAAGCTGATTGACGAAATTGGTGATTTTTCCTCACATGATCAAAAACTGAAGCGATTTGACTAAATTAGCTATTTTCTTCGCCTGATCGACGAAATTCACGATTTTCCGCACTTAATTAATGAAATTCGCGATTTTTCAGTACCGATCAATGAAATTTGCGATTTTCTTAAGTGACGAAAATTTATATTTTCCTGCAGATTGACGAAATTTACGATTTTTTCCTATCACATATGCACAAAAATTGCAATTTTTTTCAGTTGTAAATTGACAGAGCTTGCGGGCCACACATTAACCCATCGTGGTCCACTTTTGGCCCGCGGGCCACAGGTTGTGCATCCCTATTCTAAATGTTATGTGAATGGCTGAAAAAGCATCAAACAGTGTGTTTTCTTCTATGATAACAAATACCTTTAAAAAAGCAGGATTTATTGAAAATCACAAAAGTAATCAAACAATTGATTCACCTTTTTCAAATATTAAATTTTTTTTTCGGCATCAATTTACATTTACTCACTGCAGCCATAGATAAAAAATAATGCTTCTGTAAAATTAGGTCAATAATTACATATAAGGGGGGGGGGTGATTTTATCCATAACATAATTAATGTTAAAAGTAATGCGGCAAATTTATTGGGAAAGGGCATCTCCCATTGATTGGGAGCACCATTTTTCCTCAAATTCAAATGGGAATTGGTTTGTTCAACATAGATTACGATTCAGCTATTTTCTACATTATGAAAGTTTATCTACAACTTATTTTACATCCCAAATTTTACATGTTTTAGGGGTCACAAGTTCCAAAAAATATGTTTCTACAATATGTCTGTCTGTTAGTCTGTGTACCATTGTACCATCGAAAAGTGTATATAAATATGCATAGAATTCAACCAATTTTATTGTGTATATTTTTGGGTGTAGCAAGCAGACTTTCCTTCAGTTTTGAAGTATTCTGGCGAAAGGAGGTGCTGTAATAACAATTTTTGTATTTTTTCAATTTTGTACCACCAAAAAGTGTATGAATTTATGCATAGAATTGAACCAAATCTTTTATGTAAGTGTTTGGCCATGGTTAGTAGGCTATCCCTGAATTTGAAAAAAATCTGCTGAAAGGGAGTGCTTTAATAGCTATTTCCATGCTATTTTCATTATTGTACCATCTAATATCGTATGAAGTTATGCATAGAATTGAACCAACTTTTTTGTATAAGTGTTTGGCTATAGCTGGTAGGTCCTACTTGAATTTGAGAAAAAATCTGTCGGTAGGGGGGCTATAATAACAATGTTTGTGCCACTTTCATTATTGCACCTCGAAAAAGTGTATGAATTTATGCATAGAGCTGAAATGATTTTTCGGTTATGGCAAGAAGGTCCTCCCTAAATTTGAAAAAAAAATCTGCCGGAAGAAGCATAAAAGCGATTTCCGTACTATTTTTATTATTGTACCATCGAAAAGTGTATAAAGTTATGCACAGAATTGAACCAAAATTTTTGTGTATGTTTTTGGCTATGGCCAGTAGATCTTCCCTGAATTTGGAAATATTCTGTGGAAAAGGAGCACTGGGATTGCAATTTTTGTATCATTTTCCCGATTCTTCAAAGCTCTATTGTCTATCGGCTCATGCAGTGATGGAAACTCGCATCACCCAGTTAAAGCTTGCTCTTTGTAAATAGCTGATGAGATCAGAATAAAGGAAAAATATTCATTTTAATGAATATGATCTATATTAACTTTTTTAAAACTCCAATTTATTAACTGAAGCAGAAATTTAGGTTGAAAATCAATGTTGGTATAGTATTGAACTAATAATATTAATGTATTAACATGTGTAACTGCTTTTTGAAACATTAATATGTACGTATGGGATAGAAAAAAGTTTTGGGATTGCACATCCAAGATCCAACTACTTTTTTTGTATGGACTGAAGAGGGATCTTTTTAATTTTATACCCGGGGTCAGCCATTGGTTCTTTATATATGGGCCATGTCAGGGTGTGAAAATTTCGGCTAGTGCAGATATCTAATTTGTCTGCACCATTTCCCATCCACAAACTCTAATACAAAATAATCTTTCATATAAAATTAAAACCGAAGTAATACAAGCATATGCTTAAAAATCAACCAATGTTCAACCAACCAACCATCTGAAAATTAGTTGAATCACTATGTTGACTCATCAATCACATGAGTCAGCTTGGATTCGAGTCTTCAAAATGTGTCGAAATGCTCAGAAATGCAGGAAATGCCCATCTCTTCTGCAAATGTGGAATGGTTGGATGAATGAGTGGCGAGGCGAGTCAAAAGAAATTCCGATTGTGCAGGGAGTTGCTGAAGTGAATTGAGGAAATCCAACAATGTTTCAAGGAATTTTTCACGTACCTTTTAGCTCGTTGAAAAATTAGAATGTTGTACTGAAACAAAGAAAAATAGAAAACAATTAAAAATCCTATTTTAAAACAACGACAACAATAACCGAAGTATTGTAACTATAAAACAACCTCATTTAAAAGATGTAATTTCTCACTTCAGGATAATGCCATGCAAGCGTATTGCATTACATCTATTTTTAATTTGCTTAAAATGATTGTTTTTTATGCACAATTTCAGATTTTATGTGGCATTTGTTTTTTCTGTTATATGACAAAGTAAAAATTATCTGAACTGTGACCGAGTGGTCAAAACACTATGCCGCTAATCGCCTTCAAGTGTAGGAGGTTGGGGGTTTGGACCCCACTGGCTCCATTGCACGCACTCTTTGTGTGGAGCTCCCGGTTGTATACACTGTCAAAAATTTGACCCATTTGCTGCAGTTGCCACTGCTTTTATAGAAAACGGTTACTTTACTGTGTTAAGGAGCATTCTCGTTGGTCATAAAAAATATATTCTAAAAAGATATAAAGCTGTGAAGTAATGCTGCAGCAAATGGGTCAAATTTTTTACAGTGTACCTCTTGTGTTGTAAAATTTCCTTGTGCTATCCTGTCCCTGTAATACTGACAATGATTTATAAGCAGGCTTCATGTCGATCACACAAATCAGATGTATGTAGTTCAATAAAACAAACAAATTATCCGAATTTGAATATCTAAAACTTTCGAATGCATTTACACTAAAAAATTATTTCAATGGTACTTCAGCATTAGTTAAAGGGAAATTAAAGAGACAATTTTCCTGTACCGAAGGTAACGAGCAGTGCCTTTATAGGCCGTTTTAGTTCCCAATCACAAATTCTTTAGTACATTTTTCAACGGACATAAAACAACGTAACCAATTTTCAACAGTTCCAACCTATTTTCAATACAATAACGACGTCATTTGCAACACTGTTAAAAATTTTACCCATTTGCTGCAGCGTCACTCCATTGCTTTTATAGAAAACAGTTACTTTAATATGTTATGGAGCATTCACTGTTAAAAATTTTACCTTTTTGCTGCATCGTCACTCCACCGCTTTTATAGAAAACTATTATTTCAGCCTATTATGGAGCATTCTCATGGGTCAAAAGAGAGAGATTCTATCAAAGCGGGGGAGTGACAATGCAGCAAAAAGGTCAAATTTTTTACAGTGCTCTTATTGGTCATAAAAGAGATATTCTATAAAAACTGTGGAGTGACGCTGCAGCAAATGGGTCAAATTTTTAACAGTGTACCTGAGATTGTTGACTAGACTCTACACTATAAAAAATTTTATCCTTTTGCTGCATCATCACTCCCCCACTTTTATAGAATATCTCTCTTTTGACCCATGAGAATGCTCCATGATAAGGTGAAGTAATCGTTTTCTATAAAAGCAGTGGAGTAACGATGCAGCAAAAGGGTCAAATCAAGGCAACACTTGATACCGGCTTGCTCATTCTTTTCATGATGTCACAAAAGGTGGCTGAATGACATCCAGAGACTGGTACAAAACGATGAGTGCGTCATTTTGAGCCCTGTTTTTACCAATCACAGATAGTGGCCAGCCACCTTTTGTGACGTGATAAGGAATGAGCACGCCCGGTATCTAGTGTAGCCCTGGTCAAATTATTAACAGCATAGCGAGAGTCCTATACTGTAAAAAATTTTACCCTTTTCTTTTGCTGCATCGTCACTCCCCCGCTTTTATGGTATATCTCTCTTTTGGCCCATGAGAATGCTCTATAATAGAGTAATCGTTTTCTATAAAAGCAGTGAAGTGACGATGCAGCAAAAGGGTCAAATTTCTAACAGTGTAACTATTGTCAAGGCAACACTAGATACAAGGTTTGCTCATTCCTTATGTTGTATTAAAGGTGGCTGATCGCTATCAGCAACATCCTGCGATTGGTACAAAACGATGGGTGCGTCACTTTCAACCCTGTTTGTACCAATCGCTGATAGCAGCCAGCTACTTTTTGTGACATTGTGATAAGGAAAGATCAAGCTCGGTATCTAGTGTAGCCCTGTTATGGAGGATATTCCAAATCTGCATTCGAGGTTGTAAAAAGTCATGTGGTACCGGTAATTTACCTGAAGAATTTCTAACTGATAAGAAAAAAGGCTGCTACTGCTTTCCCCATAAACTGCTCCATTGGCTGGTGGGGATTTACATTATGTTTAACGGAGCCTTCCCTTTTTTACACTAGAAGTTTTTGCCTTGACCACGTGATCATGACATAGATGGAATATCCTCAATCGTGTAAGACACTCTCAGTACCTGGGTTTGTCAACTTCGGCGATATTTTATTTTCCCGGTGTGCTTTGCGGTTGTCAGCTGTTATTGTGATAGTAAACAGAACTGTAGGTTGTTTATTTTGGTGAAATTTATTAAAAGATGTTAAAAGATAGTAAAATATCAAAATTACATGTTAAAAATAAGATGTTTAACAAAAATAAATAAATAAATAAAATTATATAAATGGCAGATTTTTAAAAAAATAAAATAAAAATAGAGATTACAAAAAAAACTCGATTAAAAGACGAAAATTAATTAGTATAATAAAATTAAACTGTAAGAATGTAAACATAAACAGAATAGAGGATTAGCATTTGCATTTCCCACGTGTCACGTTCATGTTCCATCATTTCTCACATCGTTTTATTTTTCCTACCCAGAGCTGTGTAAACTCTGGTAATGAGAATAGCCTGCATGGTAGTTAGGACTAGAGATCTGCACGAAATTTCCAGGCCAGAGCTATAGAAAAGAAAATTCGACCCAGCCCGAGTGAATTTCTACAGAACATTGATCTTTACTCTTACAAAAGATTTCTTATCAAAAAAATTTATCTTAGTTTTTTTTTTTTTGTCCTGTTTATAATCTCCATTTATGCCGAGGCTAACGAAAAAGACAGGCTACAGCGGTGCATCTCAAATTTCTTTTTTTACAGATCGCTAGAATGACGTAGTGCTCTATGGAGAATATTCCATCTACGTCATGGTCACGTCGTCAAGACAAAAACTTCTAGCGTAAAGAAGGGAAAGCTCCATAGATGCAATGTAAATCCCCACCAGCCAATGGCACAGTTCATGGGGAAAACAATAGCAGCCTCCCTTTTTATCAGTTAGAAGTTCTTTGGGTAAATTACCAATACCACATGCCTTTTTACAGCCTCAAACGCAGATTTGGAATATCCTTTATTCGTGTACCCGCATTGGTTTATTCGAGCATCACATGACTCCAGCGGTCTGTAAAAAAAGATATGTGGAATAGACCGCGGTAGCCTGTCTTTCTCGTTAACCTTGATTTATGCAGAAGTGCCGTAGGCTGCGATATTTATGCTTTTAATGAATCTTTGTTTGTTGTATGTAAATGTTTCAGTTATCATTAGTATTATTAATCTATATTCCATGGATTAATTGTTAGCGATAATTAGCTTAACATTTAAAATTGCGTGTGAACTTCCTCACCATTTTGACTAAAAAACAGTTATTAACAGAAAAGCCAGGTAAGATTGACTTACCTTCAATTTGTTTTCATCTCAGGGCAGGCCGTCCAGATTTTAGTATCCATTTAGTGTATCCACTTTTAAACACATGAAGTTATAATCACACATTAATCATCACACTGTAAGAAAAACACTGCAGCATTTAGAAAAACTAATATTATATTAAACTTGATTTAGTATATACGGAGCTCTGACAACAGCTCCTTTCTCTACAGCTACATATACATATCTGTGTAAAATACAAGAAAAATTATTATATTACATTGAAAATGAAAATTTATTATTTGAATGTTTATATCATGTAAAAATAATTTAAAGTTTATTTAAATGAATAAGCTTTTGATGACAATGTCCTTGAAAGTTAATCATCACTTATGTATTATAAATCACATTGATTATTTGCAGATTTTAGTCTTTTATAAAACAACTGAAGGTTATTTTGCGTATGATCATAGTACTTTCTCTTTCGATAAAAGAAAATTGTTCTTGCTAAAATCATTTCCTGGTTTCTGTTTAAATTATATGATGATGGATGAAATCGATTTAAGTCTTTTGTTTATTGTTTTCTGTAATCTTCATTTAGAGTTTACATTATAATGTTTTTAACATTAATAATTTTAATGATATAAGGTAAAAGTAAAATCTTCTAAGATGGAATCTCATTGGAAAGAAAAATATACGTTCCCTTCTTAGCAGATGTTAATATATTTTTTTCTCACGTATTGTTATATTCCTTTTGCATGGATGAACAGTTAAAAAATAATTTGTAGTTTTCAGTTTTAAAAAAAATTCCGTTCTAATCATGTATTTTTTTTTTCATGTGCTTAACTCTATTTTAATAAGCTTAGTAATCTACAATTCTGTAAAAAGAATAAATTCTAATGTTTAATTGTAGAATAATGACGACTTAAAAGTATATGCCTTATTCAAGACCGGCGCGGGCCACGCCATCTTTAAATCACAAGACTGGGTCGTGTCTTTACACTTTCAGAAACGGGTCGAGTCTTACTTTTTTCTGCAGAGCAGGATCGAGCCACACTTCTTTTTTCAGGGCAGATCTGGTGTGTATTTCGTTGTTCCTAGAGGTAAATGCTCGATCTGGGTTGGTTGGTTGGTTGATTAGGGTTTTATGGCGCAAAATCCCTTTAGGGACATGCTGCGCCAAGAACAAGGTGAGAACAAAAAGTTCAAAAAAACGTAATACAGCTTAAAATGTAAAAGTTAAAATGTAAAAATAGCATTAAAAGGCTGTCCTAGTATTTGTCATAATTAGAAAGTCAAATTACACTGGTGTCCAAAAGTTAAGCATAATTGGTAATTAAGTAATTATTTTTAAGTAATGAAAGAAATATGAATCGGAATGTGCTGAAATTCCAGGTGTGTAAACAAAATAGTACGCGTCACATATTTTCGCGAAGAGTTTTCCCCGAAATCGAACAGGGGACCGTCAACAAATTGAAAAAGAACAAAGATCTTTTGGATAACCCTGTCAAAACTAATGTAGCAAAAGCGTTCAAACTGCACATTATGATTAATTGGCTTATTGTAATGTACTGTGTTAATTTTTACAAGGATAGCATGTACACTCGTAGAGAAATTAAGGTTTTTATAAAAACAGTCCTAAATTTTTCCAAGTTTTTTGCTTATAATTTGCAGAGTTCTTATAATAAAATAATGTTCTTTTCTGAAAATATGACAAACATCATTGTACACAATACCTTGTCATCAGAATTTAAAAATAATAAAAATTGTATGAAAAATGAGTATGTTTAGTAAATAATTTTTCATTGCGCATGCGTCAACGATATCAAAATGTCATTTGCATATTGTGTTAGCTAAATGTATAGAGCAACTTCTGTAAAAGTTTCAAAAACATAGCTTGAAAATTCTGAAAATGGGAGCCTATAGAATCAACTCAAAATCCTTTATTCCCTAAATGAAGCAAAAAGATGAGGGGCTGTATCCATATTCCATTGTTTAGTGCCTACACAATATTGCAGTTACAACTATATTTAGGTAAAACCCCTGATTTTTTTGCTTCCTTTAGGAATAATGGATTTTGAGTTGATTCTATAGGCTCCCATTTTCGGAATTTTCAAGTTATGTTTTTGAAACTTTTACAGAAGTTGCTCTATACATTTAGCTAACACAATATGCAAATGACATTTTGATATCGTTGACGCATGCGCAATGAAAAATTATTTACTAAACATACTCATTTTTCATACAATTTTTATTATTTTTAAATTTTGATGACAGGGTATAGTGTACAATGATTTTTGTCATATTTTCAGAAAAGAACATTATTTTATAATAAGAACTCTGCAAATTATAAGCAAAAAACTTGGAAAAATTTAGGACTGTTTTTATAAAAACCTTAATTTCTCTACGAGTATACATGCTATCCTTGTAAAAATTAACACAGTACATTACAATAAGCCAATTAATCATAATGTGCAGTTTGAATGCTTTTGCTACATTAGTTTTGACAGGGTTATCCAAAAGATCTTCGTTCTTTTTCAATTTGTTGACGGTCCCCTGTTCGATTTCGGGGAAAACTCTTCGCGAAAATATGTGACGCGTACTATTTTGTTTACACACCTGGAATTTCAGCACATTCCGATTCATATTTCTTTCATTACTTAAAAATAATTACTTTATTACCAATTATGCTTAACTTTTGGACACCAGTGTAGGATTAAAATCTGTCTCCAAATGTCAAAGTTAAAATCAAACAATGTCTAAAAAGAAGCACAAAAATATATAAAAACAATTTAAAAGGGTAAAATCACTGAGGTCTATATTCTTCAAAAGTAACATTTTCATCATCATCACTCGAGTCGTAAGATGCCGACTCCATAGCCTCCTCCACGTACTGATTCATCTGCCTTGGATCTTTGAGATTAGCTGTAGATGGGCTATGACATGATTTTCTCTGTTTATTCTTCACAGTTTGCCACTGTGAAGAACCCCGAATAGTTTTATTCTCTTTTGTCTTCTGGGTAGGTTTTACAGTTAGATTAGTTTTGGGTTTGTGGGAATTTGATGCAGATGAATCAGGTGTTTTTCCATTCTCAGGTTTGGTTATATTTTTTGATTGGCTTGATTTCTGTGCTTGACTAGTCCAATATTCAATTTTCACAGGTTCTGATGACGGTTTCCAAAGCACTAATTTTGGCAACACTCTGGTAACAGCAGTAGCGTGGGCATCACGGGTCTTTTTCTTTATAGGACTAGATGTTTTTTCAGGAGAACTGTTCTTAAAAGGAGCTTCAGTCTGGGTACTAATGTGTCTTACAGGTTTTGTTTGTTGCTTAAGTAAGCTAGAGTAAGAAACTCCAACAGATGGGGTTCTCGATTCTACAATTTTACGAGCTTCAGGGTAAGGAAGGTTTTGGGTTATTTTTATAGTAATGATCTCTTTTTCACGGTTCCAAATAGGACAGGAGCGAGAATATGATGTATGATCACCTTTGCAATTTGAGCAGCGTTCCTGTTTTTCACAAGTTTTACTGTCGTGGCCAACTTCTGCACAATGTGCACAGGTAACAGTGCCACGACATTGGCCATTAGTATTGGTATGGCCATAACGCTGGCATTTAAAACAACGGATCGGATTAGGGATATAAGGTCGGACTGGACAATTTAAATAGCCTGCTTTAATTCTAGTAGGTAAAGTATGGCTATTGAAGGTTAATATTATATGTTTAGTAGGAATTATCTGACCATTTCTACGGATAGTGATACGGCGGACATCTACGACATTTTGATCCTTTAAGTTAGTTAGAAGTTCTTCTTTTGGGGAAAATAACAGATCTGGTTCAGATATTACACCACGACAAGAATTTAAAGTTGGATGTGCTTTAACAGATACAGAAAAGGTGCCTATTGTATTACTATTGGACAAAAATTGTGACTGGTTGGCTGTAGAAACTTCAACCAGTAAATCCCCAGACTGTAATTTTTTGAGGGAATGGCCATCACCAAGAACAGATTGAAAGGTTTTAGCAATAACAAATGGTGAAATTTTTTTGAAAGAGCTATCAGAGAGGCTATCATTGCGTTTAATTACGAAAAATCGAGTAAAAGAGGAATTCTTTGACATTTGTTGCTCTCCACATGGGAGAGAGATAGATGAAAGAGAAGTTTTTCCATCCATATTAAGTGAAAAAGGAATTCGGACCCCGGCCGCACCACCCACTCCCGAGCCCAACAAGGGGATGCACATTCGTGCATCAGTGCTAACCAGGGTCTATACGGTCACAAGACAATCCTATGTCAGTCTCCACCCTTAACGAGATGACTAGTAATTGCTCGCTCACTTGATCCGTAAAGCCAGTGACAAAAGTCAGCTGACCAGCCGATTGATGCATACGGGACCAATATGCACCTCCCGTCTACAGCTCATATTCAAAATATTAGAATAATTACCTTTTTTTTAGAAATTGAAAATATCGTTTGGTAATTTAATGTCTTTTAATGAAAATATGCAAACGATATTTTTATTAAGAACTTATTGTTGATTAAACTTACTTGTTATCTTAAATTTAATATTATTTTTGAAAAGATTAATTGCAAAAAAAATTATTTTGAAAAGTCAAAATATTAGAATATTTATTCAAGTGGTTCAAAATATTAGAATATTTCACATTAATTCGATTTAATTATTACCCATTCTTAACTGGTGGCATCATTGATTAAATTCAGACTATTTTATTTAAAATCAGTATTCTTTTTTGCAGTTTGTTTCTTTTTCGTCTTAAAATGGGCCGTGTGAGTGATATTCCTGAATCTACTAAACTTCGTATGGTTGATTTGTATCGGCACGGTAAAAATCAATGTTTTATAGCGAATTATTTACATTGTTCGCAATCGAGCGTTAGTAAAATACTAACACAATATTCAAAAATTGGAAAATTTCATAATAATCGCCGAAATGGTGGCCGAAAACCAAAAACATCTGCTAGAGATGACAGGAAACTGAAGCGTATAGTTAAGAAAAACCGTTTTAAAAGTGTGCGATTCTTGCACCGAAAATGGAAAGAAGAAGGAGTTGAAGTTTCTACATCGACAACATTAAGACGTCTCCATAAATTTAAATTTGAATCTCGTGTACCGAAAACAAAACCTCTCATGACTGCGAGACAAAAGCGTATAAGATTGAATTGGTGTAAATCAAGACGTTTATGGAGCAATGAAGATTGGAAAAATATATTATTTAGTGATGAAAGTATGTTTTGTGTTTCATATGGTAATCAAGGTATTCGAGTTTGGAGAATGAAGCAAGAAGCATTTGATAAAGAATGCCTTAAACGTTCCGTAAAATTTGCTGCTAGTGTCATGGTTTGGGGTTGTATGAGTGCAGAAGGACCTGGAAAGTTATGCATCATCTACGAAAAGGTTAACTCTCTGATATATCAAGAAATTTTAGAATATTACATGATTCCATCATCAGAAGATTTATTTGAAGATGATTTCATCTTTCAACAAGATTTAGCGTCCCCGCATATATCGGTGTCAACTAAGAATTGGTTCCGCCAACGCAACATTAAGGTACTTCCTTGGCCACCAAATTCACCAGATCTTAATCCCATCGAAAATTTATGGTGTATAATGAAGAAAAAACTTCAAGAAAATCCTCCTTCAAGTAAAACTGAGTTAGTGGCACGTATAAAGTCTATTTGGGCTAATATTGATAGAAATGTTTGTAAACACCTTGTATATAGTATGCAAGATCGATTGTACGCTGTTATGAAAGCTAAAGGGGATGCTACAAAATATTAACTACCATTTACTTCATATTCATAAGGTAATATTGTTGCGTAAAATAAAATATTCTAATATTTTGAACCAATCTAAATTTTATTCTAATATTCTGGTGTGTTTAAGGAAGCTGTATACCTAATTTATTGTGCTGTATTTTATATTTTATAAATGTTAAAATCTTATCTAAACATTCCAGATTTAATTTATAAGAAATTTAATTGCATTTACTTAGTATAAAAAATAAATAAATGACGAATACTTTTTTCTTATTATTTTTTCTCAATTATTCTAATATTTTGAATATGAGCTGTACCTGAAGCAGAGGCCAAAGCAGTGTGTTGGTTTCCCTCAACTACCAGGATCCCCCTTTCCAGGGACACGGGTCGCCACGCACGGCCAACACGTGGGTGGTTTACTATTCTCCATGAGTCGATATACAGGATGTATCGGCCCATGCAGAATTGCCCTCACCTCCGAAGAGGAAACCACAATGAGAGTGAAACAAAGAGGCAAGGAAGACCAGGGGAGTAAGAGGAAAAGGAAAGGAGAAAGATCACTCAGGTGCCCCGGGGTTGTGAAGCCCGTGAATACCTAAAGAAGGTATCCCCCTGGGGGGTGCTCGATCTGGGATCGACCCAGACCATAAGCAATGACGAACATAAGGAGGAGGGGGGTGGTAGGGGCAAAGGGGCAGTTGCCTTGGTTGCCGCATCTGGTCTAGTAAAGGATTTGCATTATGCATCCTCACTGGAAATAACTTGATGCAAAGCTCGAGCCCGGGTTGTGCCAGTTTAAATCCACTCTAGATTAGGTCTTCTCTCTTTTAAAACGGGCTGTGTCTTAATCTTATTTTTTTTTTTGCAGATTTGGATCAGGCCAGTCTTTTTTTTCTTCCAATTTGGGCTTGGAGTGAACTTCATTCTTCCTGTCTGTACTGGCTAAAATTTCCAGGTCGGGTTTCGGCCCGGAAAAAAGCTAAATGTTTGGTCCATCTCTAATCTAGATAGTATAATAAGCAGTATTGCTCCGACCATGACCTGGCACTCCTCTAAATTCTTTCACATAAGCTAGAGGTTTGCACGGGCCTGAATTTCTAAGCTCAAAGGGAAGCTGTTTTGGCCCGGCATTTATATTTTTACATTTCTAGGTGCAGATCGTACAGAAATCAGTGAAAACATGCCAGTCTGGCTCGATGCAATTTCTACTATCTCGAAAAAAATATCAGATTTTTATCATACAATTAAGATTTCTTTAAAAAATACTGTATACATATTTATTGGATGACTTTTCGGAAAATACACAATAGAAACATTAATGACTATTTCGATTCTTAGACTTTCAATGTTCAAATAAAGAGTCATTAAAATATTAATATGGTTTAGAATAAAAGAAAAAAAAAAGTTAAAAACATCATAACTTTTGAAGCTGTATAATAAAAAGTAGATTTATGAAAATATTTCTACATTATTTTAATAAAGACTTTCTCAAATCCAAAGGAGTTACTTTCTGATACATTTCTTTTCGGAAACGCATTAGATTAGCAGGTATTTTTATTCAGAAACTATATAATCAAATGACTTTAATCCATTTTTTGATACAAGCAATTTAAGAAACTACTGCCAAAGTCAAAGTTTTAGATTGAATTTCCAGAAACAACAGCATGGGAAGGGAGAAAAATCTGCAATCAGGTGACAAAAATCTTTCATCTCAATAAGTACATACAAGTATCTACTTTACCAAAAATGGAAAATGTTCAGTTGGAACTATTCAGTTCCAAATCCCTTCTATAGTCAGGCTTGTCAATTTTGTACCTTAACAGTTAAAAATTAATCAGAAAATGTGTCAAACTTTCGTGTTGTTAAGAAGTGAATTTAGGAACCACCAAAAAGTTTATTTCCAAAGATTATGTTAACATAAGTTCTTTATCGCTATTAATACTTTTACAAATCATATTGTATGCCGTACACATCTTCAGAACAATTAAGTCTAGTTTCGGCTGGACTCAATGATATATAGAAAAACAATGCAAGCCCAGCACCGTAGCTAGAAGTGAACAATAGGGAGGGGGGATGTCAAGAGAATGTAGGGGTGCTCATAATTTTTTTTCTTTCTCTGATGCAGAAATATAAATGAGTGTAGGTACTATTTTTCAAATTAAACTGTTGTAATAACTTTATTTTATGCTACGAAAAGTATATGATGATGAAAACTTAGAGTGTATAACTAGTGCAAAATTAAATATCATGTTAGTTTCATAAATTTGATGAAAGAGAGTTGAAATACACTGCTCGACATTGAAAATGCAACACCAAGAAGGAGGGGTCAGAAATTTATGCAAATTTCAGAGTAGGCACATGTCACTGACAAGGAAGGTCTCCATACGGGCATATTCAGAAAAATCTGAAAAAATTACAGAATGTTCTTCTCATATAGTTATATATGTTTATAAAAAAAATTTGGCGGAACCTCCTTATAACGTCCTTAAAAAAAATAATAAAAATTTCGTTCATTTGGCGATTTATCTCCGGTTGGCGAAAAAACAAAATTTTGAAAAATACGCTTTTATGCTTCGAATACTTTTTAAAGAAAAAACTTTCTATGTTCAATTTATTTAAATAAGTTTAGTTTAAGTAATTTTAGTTTTGCATTTTTACTTTACTTTAAGTGTAATTTTGTCATATACATTTATATGTACTTATAACAAAATGAAATTAATATATTTTATCATTTAAAACACAATTTAAATTTATTAAAATTGTTCCAAATTGAAAAATACACTGTTAAAAATCTGCGGCATTTTGTTGCAACGCACTCCCTTGCTTGTATGGGCTCTATTCTCCGCTTGAGTTCGAGGCTGTATTTCGGCAATATTTCCCCAAAACATGTGACCTCATGTCACAAAAATATGCTCCGTTACTATTCTACGACATACGACTACGAGTTGGGAAACGAGTCGTTGCATAATTAATGACTATGATGTGGGGAATGTTTCCCCAAAGCACGTGACTTTGACGTCACAAGAATAGGGTCCATAGAAAATGGTTACTTGGCCGTGAAATGGAGCTTTCTCATTGGTTGGAATAGAGATATTGTTGTCATGTTGGTTAAAAATAAGTTTAAAGTTAAGTCAAAATAAACAGAACATGACATACTTTAGTTTTTACCCTCTCCAGTGTAACAAAAACTTCGTCGAATCGCCATTGCATTTTAGCCGAACTGCCGGCATGCCGAGATAAAAATACGTGATTTTTGAGTGTTCCAATGCCGTGATTTATTGAATCACCGGTGATTGAACTGTTCACGTCCGTTCAGGAAACTCGATCGGCGGTGCGTTCGGAAAGGGGTTTCATTCGGATCAACCAATGGCGATTCTACGTTGGTTTTTCTCTTTGAATTGTGAATGGCAACATCTGTGAAGTAGAGTTCTGTTTGTATATAAAGACAGCTGTGTTCAATGTTCTTTGCCTTCATCTTGCTAGCCATTATTGCTGGTTTAGCAGCTGCTGCAGTTTTGTTTATTAATGGCTTAAAGAAGTAATTGAAATGTTTTAAGTTTATTTTATTTTTAAGCATAAGCTATGCTTATTTTTTCTCATCTGTATATAATCATCTTGACTGTTATGGAATAAACTAAAGTTTGCTGAATCTGCTTTGTCTTCACTCAAGTCTTCCACATTACACTTTTTAAAGACTTCCACTCACAATTATGCTGATTTAGTTGAAAGTATAGAGCATTTACTTATGGGCCCAGGCCCGATAAATAACCATGCATTTGTTTTTTAATGTGGAAGTGAAGATTTTTTTTTGGAGTTGAACTTTCTCTGTGCCAATACTTTCCCGGTGTGAGCTTCGTCGACGGCTGATTCTGTGGACTTTTCCTGTAAAAATTTTGCCAATTCCAAAAGTTCTAATCGACGGGGGCTGATGGATGCAGTTCAAAACATCACCCTGCTTACCGGCAGCAACTGGGAGACATGGAAACATGTAGTAAAAGTTTTGCTGTTGCACTTTGGCGCTTGGGATTTTATTGAATCTGCAGAGGAAAGTGAGAAGCCTGTTAAAGAAAAGCTAGATTCAGTACCTTCTAAAACTGATACTACTAAGCTTGGAGATGATGGGAAAGAGACACCTACAAAACCAGATGTAGAGGAGCAACTTACCTGGAGAGAAAGACAAGATCTGAAGTTGAGGAAAAACCGGGCATATACAATAATTTTCCAGTCCCTGAGTACAGAATTTCGGCCATTGGTTTCCAGTACTACAGATGGAGCGACAGCATGGAGAATTCTGCATGACCATTTTGAACCAACAACGAGGGCTCGTGTCATACAGCTGCTAGATGTGTTCTTCAGTACGAGATATGTTCCAGGTGAAAATTTGGGACTGTTCTTATGTCGAGTAAAGCAAGCCGCCGAGCGTCTTAGAGATGTTGGTCATCAGTTGCAGCCGTTATACCTGGGCTACCAGATGATTCGTAGCCTCCCTGACAGCTTTCAAGCCACTGTGCAAGCAATTTATAGATGGAGCGACAAGGACTTTGTTCCTGATAAAATTGAAGCTGAGCTCTTGTTGGAAGAGAATCGTTTAAAGTTGTCTCAGAAGGATCTGGCTGATGTTAATGTTGCTTATGCCAGCGAGTCTCTTGTAAAACCAGGTAAACAAAAATTTGGTCCATGTTTTTATTGTAAAATGTATGGTCATGTAATTTCTAATTGTAAGCTCAGAATAAGTAAAAATAATGGTCGAGATTCTAAGGTTAGTGCTCCTGACACATCCAGTAATAGTAAAAATAATTTTGAAGTTAAAAGTAAAAGTAATTATTCTAGACCTAATGCTAAAAGTAAATTTCAAAATAAATCTTTTAAAGTTAATTCTAAAAATAAATCTTTTCAATCAGAAACCAGTAATATTGAATGTAAAACTACTTTTAATCATACCTTCTCTGAACTGGAATGTAGTTTAATTGAACTTTCTCCTGAACTGTGCGAGGCAAATTCCTCAGATCTGGGCTACGGAAATACCCAATGGGTTTTTGATACAGCAGCTACAGCGCATTTTTGTAGCAATAGAAAATTATTTTTCGACTTTCAGCCAGTATCTGATTTGCACATGTCTCTTGCAGTTGGGGAGAGAGAATGTCCAGTTGAGGGAAAGGGTACAATTCAATTTTTAATAAAATGTAAAAATGGTAAATTTAATCGTATTATTTTAAAAGATGTTTTGTTTAATCCCCATTTAAGAAGAAATTTACTGTCAGGAGCAAAGCTTGAAAAATTAGGACTTAATTTTGCTGGTAAAAATGGAAAAGTTTTTGTATTTGATAAACATGGTAATGAGCTATTTTATGCATTGAGAAAAAATGACCTGTATTTTTTAAAACCCTCTAAGTACATAACTCAATGTGAAGGAAATAACAACTCAGTCAATTTTTCAGCAAATCAAATAGAAAAAGTAAATGTTAATGAATTGTGGCATGAAAGATTCTGCCATATTAACAACGAATATGTAGTTAACACAAGTAAACTTAAATGTGTTAATGGTTTACCGATGCTATCAAAATTGACTGAGGATTGTATTTCTTGCAAGTTAGCCAAATCAAAACGAATATCTTTTAAACCAACAGGTCACATAAGGTCAAATTTTCCTCTCCAGCTGCTGCATATGGACCTATGCGGCCCATTTCCGGTTGCATCTCATGGGGGTAGTCGTTACTTTTTGTCTATACTAGATGATTTTTCTAGAAAAGTTACAGTTTATACCCTGAAAAATAAGTCTGACGTTTTTGAGACCTTTCTTAAATATCAAAAGAGAGCCGAAAGGTTTTTAGATAAGAAAGTAGTCTCAGTCAGAACTGACGGAGGTCTTGAGTTTTGTAACCAAGAATTTGACAAATTTTTAGAAGATCAGGGAATAAAACACGAAAAGACGAACCCGTATTCTCCGGAAATGAATGGTTCCGCAGAACGTTTCAATTTAACAGCCCTCGATGGAATAAAAACCCTTCTTAACTCTAGTGGTTTATCCCAGAAATTTTGGGCGGAGGCTCTTTTGTGTTTCACCTATGTGTGGAATAGAGTCTGTCACAAAAATTTTAAACAAACGCCCTTTGAATTATATTGTGGGAGAAAACCTTCTGTATCTCATTTTAAAAAGTTTGGTTGTCTAGCTTATGTTGGTATACCTAAACAAAACAGGAAAAAGCTCGATATGAGAGCTAAACTGGGTATAATGTGTGGGTATGCACAAACTACAAAAGGTTACCGCATTTGGCTAATAGACGAACAAAAAATTTTTGAGACTATAAATGTAAGGTTTGATGAGAGTAAAAAGGGGGTGGATGTCATAAAAGAATCCAGATTTCCATCTTTTTCATATTTTGACTTTCCTGAAGATGGGGATATTTTTCCTGTAATAGATGAAATTTTTTAATCTAAAAATAGATGTGATAGCCCGTCTGAATTAAAGGAAAGTAGTTTAAAATGTCAGAGTCCTGTAAAAATAGTTTCAGAAGTTAAAACGGATGGAAATTTGGATTTAATACCATGTACATTAGGGTGGAGCGAAAAAAATATTTTTTTTTAAATCAAAAACGGGTAGGTGCCAAAAGTTGCCTTTATACTAGTACATCAACTGCGTGAAATTTTACCGCTGAAAAAAAATGGCTTGAGTCTGCGCTTTTGCTCCAAAAATCGAAATTTTGGTTAAAATTTGTCATTTTTTGACATTTTTTCAAAAAAATTAAAAAATTTCTACAGAGCTGGTTAGTATTTAAAAGTGTTGCTTAGACCTTTATATTTATCTGCTTAACATATTTAAACTATAAAACAATATGTTTATTCCCTATAGCTGGAGCAAAACAGACAAATTTTAGTAAGAAAACAGCATTACCACTCTATTGAGTCATATAACGAATTGTTGTTTTTAATACAGCTCTTGTTTTAAAACTACCTTGGACATGCGTCGCGGAGGTGGCTATATTTCCTATACCATCCGGCCCAACTATTCGATCATCTTAGTACAGTGTTTTATTTATACATTGATTTGTGATTTTCTTTATAAAAATTTGGCATGTTTTCGATGCTTCCACCTTGTTCATGAGTTCTTTGCATCCACATGCTGCTGTAACTATCTTAATGTATATTTTTACAGTTTATACAAAAAATTGACAAGCAGAGTAATGCACGGGAATATTATTAAAGGGATCTATTCGGCCATCTATTTTATTTATCAAACTTATATTCAGTTGATGAATAATGATTGGAAGTTCTGTTACCACAACATTTTTTCAGTCAATTGTATTCTTTTTAGGTAATGATTTGCTTCAAAGATGATTTCAGATATTTCAACTCTAAGTATGCCATCATTTATTCTACTTTTACATTTTTTATATGTTGAGAAGCCATATGTTTAATGTGATGGTGATCGTCAGCGAGAATTGCAATGAAAATTTGTTCTCCATAGGTAAAGCAACCGCTGTTGTAAATAACTTTTTTTTTTGCATTAGTTTTATGTCGTTTTCTAAGTGTTTTCGTATCCAGTTAATTTCTTATTAACTTTTAGATCCCCTTTTTATGAGTGGACAACACTTGATGGTGAAATGTTCTGGGCATAAACTTATAATGCATTGTACTTTATGAGGGAATGGACGGATATAGACTATAAGTGCTCATTTAAAATTAGGAGAATTTTATTTGTCACTGTGAACCATTTTACATGGGGTAAGCTTAGAATTGTCTATGATACTGAATCATTCGCTACTTCAACTCCAGTGAATTTCCTCTGCGTCAATTATTAGAGAAGTCGATATAAAACGTTCTAAGTTACATGGATTCACTGGATCAATAAGGAAAATCTTTGTCTACGTAATATTCACTTCCTATTGCAATTTTTTTTTATAAAATAGCGAAATTATTTTCTCAAATTGAGAAAAAGATACTCAGAACAGACTAGAAATTTCTCTCGGAGATTGCAAAGCTAATTCATAAGGAAAGCTATTTCTCAGAAAGAATGGGGAATAGAAATTTAGAAAACATCTCACAGAAAAGACAGCTCATAAAGTTAATAAAATTTTCCGCTTTATATAAGCACAGATTGGCAATCAGCGTCTACATGTTCACTCACCAAATGTATAATCCAAGTTTATACCGCGGGATGTTTTATACCAAATGTACTACACACCTAAATAATAGATCTAAAATCTTATTAGAAATTACTAGACTACGGAACAACACAGGAAACGACATAAAGCATACTAAAACTTCTTTAGAAATATTGTTGTTTTACACGCAAATTTTGTTTGCAATCCTCTGTGACGATCGTCATAATATTAAGCAGCCAGCTTCTCAAAATATATTCAATGTAATAAGTACAGTAAATGATGACATACTAAAAATTGAATTCATACAATCAGTTTTTAGGAAAATCATTATATATAAAATGTAATTGATTGAAAAAATGCTGTGGTAACAGAACTTCCAATCATAATGTATTAATTGCATGAAAATTTAATGAAGATAACAGACTGCTGACTAGGTTCAATTAAGAACATACCCAATACATTACTCAGCTTCTCTTCTGTTATACATGGTATAAAAATATACGTGCAGCAGGTCACACCAGCATGATCCAAATCATCCAAAGTCTGAATACAAAGAAGTGATAAATTACTTTGATATATAGAAAACTTATATTCGTCTTCGGGAAAAAAATAAAAATTCAATACATAAATAAATCACTGGGCCTAGATGATTGGGTGATTGAGACGGGTGGGATAATGCAACCACCTCTATGAGTTATATACACAGTAGTTTTGAAAGCAGCTAGGTAAGAAATGCATTCAAAAGAACATTTCATTGTATGCTCCAATAGAGAGGTTAACGCTGATTTTTCGCAAAAAGTTGTCAGATTTGCTCCAATTATACAGACTACAAATATTGTTTTATAGTTTAAATATGTTAAGCAGACAAATATAAAGGTCTAAGCAACACTTTTAAATACTAACCAGCTCTGTAGGAATTTTATAATTTTTTTGAAAACATGTCAAAAAATGACAAATTTTACCCAAAATTTCGATTTTTGGAGCAAAAGCGCAGACTCAAGCCATTTTTTTTCAGCGGTAAAATTTCACGCAGTTGATGTACTAGTATAAAGGCAACTTTTGGCACCTACCCGTTTTTGATTTTCAAAAAAAATTTTTTTTCGCTCCACCCTAATGTACATCCATTAACTGGGTAAGAAGTGCTGTTCCTCGTAAAAATGAACCAAGGACAGACATTTATTATGGTATAGAGGGTACTAGAGTTAAATTGAGGTCCACAAATGATGCAGTTAAGTATTGTGCAGCAAATAACATAAAATTTGATGAAATTTTTTTTGATTTTAGGGGTAAAAATTGTCAATCGGGTAAAGTTTCAAATTTTTTTAATAATGAAGCAAATTTAGTACAGGTTAAAATCCCCAGGAGTTACAAGGAAGCTGTTAAAACCCCCGAAGCATCTGAGTGGGAGGAGGCTATGAACCAGGAAATGCAGGTCATGTATGACCGCAATGTTTGGGATTTAGTCGAACCACCAAAAGATGCACAAATTTTGGGTAATAGATGGGTCTATACCGTAAAACGAGATCAAAATAATGAAATTGTAAGATTCAAAGCACGCCTTGTGGCTCAGGGGTATAACCAAATTGAAGGTTTAAGTTATGATGAAGTATTCAGTCCAGTTGTTAGTTTTTCCATAATAAGACTCTTTTTCAGTATTTTTGTATGTTTTTTTAAATGGTTAAACGTTCAAGTTGATGTAAACAATGCATACTTATATGCAGATTTGGATAAGGTCATCTATATGCAGCAGCCGGAAGGTTTTGTTTTAGAACAAGGTAAAGTTTGCAAATTAAATAAATCTTTGTATGGTCTCCACCAGAGTGGAAGACAATGGTTCTTTGAAATTGACGATGTTCTTTTAAAATTAAATTTTCAGAAACTTAACTGGTGTAATTGTGTTTACATATTAAAAGATAAACTTGTTCTTTTGCTGTATGTTGATGATATTATCATATTTGGAAAAACTGAAAGTGATTTGGAATTTGGTGTAGATTTATTAAAGAAATTTTTTAATTTAAAGGTTCTAGGGAAAACAAAGAAGCTCTTGGGCATAGAATTGAAGAGGATGGTGATAAATTGTATATACACCAAACTTCTTATATAAATAAGGTTTGTGATTTGTATTCTAAATATAAATTTCCCATTAGCTCTGTACCTATGTCTAAAGGACTTGTTTTGTCAAAATTGGACTCTCCTGTAAATCATCAAGAAAGAGAAGAAATGTCTAAGTATCCCTACAGAAACCTAATTGGATGTTTAACTTTTATTGCTGGTCGAACACGACCCGATATAATGTATGCAGTAAATCTACTTTCCCAATTCCAATCTAATCCCGGTATAAGACATTGGCATAGTTTATTAAAATTACTCGGTTATTTACAGTATACTAAAGATTTTAAATTAGAATTATCCAGAGTAAATGAAATAAAGCTTTATTGTTATTCAGATTCAGACTTTGCGGCAAATCGTGATGACAGGGTTTCCATAGGAGGTTACATTTTACTTTTAGATAGGGCGCCAATTTCTTGGAAAACCTTTAAGCAAAAATGCATTAGCCTCTCTACTATGGAAGCCGAATATGTTACTCTCACAGAAGCAGCAAAGGAATTGATGTGGATGAAAAATGTAATTGAAAATGAAAGTTTAAAATTAAATTTAATTGAATGTTTTTTATTCTGTGATAATCAGGCAGCAATTTCCTTTTCTAATTCACCAGTTGAAAATCAAAAGACTAAACATATCCACATCAAATATTTATTTCTCAGAAATTTAATTTATGATAAAGTTTTTAAATTAAAATATATTTCTAGTAAATTAAATTTAGCAGATCCATTTACAAAACCACAAGTAAAAGAACAATTAATGAAATTCTGTAGGCAAATTTTCAAAATTTAAACTCACAATTATAGTTACTCTGTTCATTGCCATGTCCATTGACATGACATTGATCAGACTATCTTTTTTTATAAAATTAAAATTCGTTTAATGATAGGGAGATGATGATGAAAAAAAAAGAAAAAAAAGAAAAAAGTTTATACAATTTGGTCGTTTCTGATTAGTACCTGGCCGGTGATCTGTAAAATTTTCCCCGACTCGATAGTAATTAGACAGACTGTTTTTTCTATTGAATATTGTATTTTTGAATAAGTGTATTTTTGAATAAATGGCATGATCCTAATACACCCGAGACACTTGGCGTCGTTGAATTTGGCGAGGCGATAAATGGCTTTTTCTTGTTACCGGATCGTTTTCTGAATTCTTTCCACGCCCACAGTTGTTAGTTCAGGAATTCTGATCGGTTTAACCGGATTGCATGGTTTCTTATCTTTCGTTTCGTTGGCTTTTATGAAATGCCATTGTTTCATCAGTCTGTTATTGTTTAAATTAAAAGAGGAGATTGCATTATATATGTATGACTCTATTTTCCCGGCCTTTTTTCGTGTTATTTTATTAGATATTCGCGTTTGAAATGAAATAGACGCCCTCTCGCGGACAAAGTCTGAAAAACGAAATAGAACTGATACCGTGCGCATGAAATCAGTGTTTAAAAGGCCGATAAATAAATAAACAGTTCTATAACGCGTGCAACGTTGGGTTCTTTGTATTAAAATTATCTAAAATCAAAATTTTATACACAAAGTTTAGATCTATAATTGAAAAAAATACATTTGACTTACTCATGGCAAAATAGCATGACAGCAACACAATGCTTTCATGCTTCAGCTTCTCTAAAGCAATTACTAGATTTTCCAGCATCTACAAATTCTAAAATTGTCGATATTTGTAATTTATCTCCCATAATTAAATAAAAAAGATAAAAAACTGCACTTTAAATAGCTCTTTAAACTTGTTCTATGCTACAGTGCTACAGCATGGAACGTAAACAAACAAACGTAAACAAACGATTATCAGGTCTATTACAACGCCATCTTTCGGTCATTACAAACGCGAATATTTGGCAAAAAATATGCGGTACGGCAGACGAATATATTGAGGATACGCTTTTCTCGAAATAAATATTCAATGATTTATGATTTGTCACGGAGCTCCATGGATATTGATTATTTTAATAAATAATATACATATGGAAACGAATATGCGATACGACGAACGAATATATTGAGGATACGCTTTTCTCGAAATAAAAATGATTTAGTTATGATTTGTCGATTTCATTTAAAAAATTGAGATGACGTGTTAATGTTACTGAAAGCGAATTCCTATATCAGAAAAACTTTCTTTTTTACTTAAAAATTCGTGCAATATTTACGCACCATAAATACATACAAAATATTTCGAAATTTTATCTCGTATTTTCGTACAAATTTAGAAAGATTTTAATAGTTGGATATCTGCATTAATAATCGCAATTTTGCTCATTTTAGAAATTTCTTCAATGCGACTTTTGAGCTTGCAGAGAATTTTACGGTTTTAGTGTCGTTAGTTAATGCAGGTTTGACGAGTTTTGTGCATTTTAAGGATTCTAAAACAGCGAGTTTTGTGAATCCAGCGATTTTTTTTGTTTTGTTTTAAAGGGCGCGAAGCGTGAATACACACGTTAGTGACTGCGGCGTTGACGAGTTTCGTGCATTTTAGTGATTCCTGCACAGCGAGTTTCGTGGATCCACTGATGTTTTTTTAGTTTTAATGGGCGCGAAGCGCTCATACACACGTTAGTGACTGCGGCGTTGACGAGTTTCGTGCATTTTAGTGATTCCTGCACAGCGAGTTTCGTGGATCCACTGATTTTTTTTAGTTTTAATGGGCGCGAAGCGCGCATACACACGTTAGTGACTGTGGCGTTGACGAGTTTCGTGCATTTTAGTGATTCCTGCACAGCGAGTTTCGTGGATCCACTCATGTTTTTTTAGTTTTAATGGGCGCGAAGCGCTCATACACACGTTAGTGACTGCGGCGTTGACGAGTTTCGTGCATTTTAGTTATTCCTGCACAGCGAGTTTCGTGGATCCACTGACGTTTTCTTTAGTTTCAATGGGCGCGAAGCGCGCATACACACGTTAGTGACTGTGGCGTTGACGAGTTTCGTGCATTTTAGTGATTCCTGCACAGCGAGTTTCGTGGATCCACTGATGTTTTTTTTAGTTTAAATGGGCGCGAAGCGCTCATACACACGTTAGTGACTGCGGCGTTGACGAGTTTCGTGCATTTTAGCGATTCCTGCACAGCGAGTTTCGTGGATCCACTGATGTTTTTTTTAGTTTTAATGGGCGCGAAGCGCGCATACACACGTTAGTGACTGCGGCGTTGACGAGTTTCGTGCATTTTAGCGATTCCTGCACAGCGAGTTTCGTGGATCCACTGATGTTTTTTTAGTTTTAATGGGCGCGAAGCGCTCATACACACGTTAGTGACTGCGGCGTTGACGAGTTTCGTGCATTTTAGTTATTCCTGCACAGCGAGTTTCGTGGATCCACTGACGTTTTCTTTAGTTTTAATGGGCGCGAAGCGCGCATACACACGTTAGTGACTGTGGCGTTGACGAGTTTCGTGCATTTTAGCGATTCCTGCACAGCGAGTTTCGTGGATCCACTGATGTTTTTTTAGTTTTAATGGGCGCGAAGCGCGCATACACACATTAGTGACTGCGGCGTTGACGAGTTTCGTGCATTTTAGCGATTCCTGCACAGCGAGTTTCGTGGATCCACTGATGTTTTTTTTAGTTTCAATGGGCGCGAAGCGCTCATACACACGTTAGTGACTGCGGCGTTGACGAGTTTCGTACATTTTAGTGATTCCTGCACAGCGAGTTTCGTGGATCCACTGATGTTTTTTTTTAGTTTTAATGGGCGCGAAGCGCTCATACACACGTTAGTGACTGCGGCGTTGACGAGTTTCGTGCAATTTAGTGATTCCTGCACAGTGAGTTTCGTGGATCCACTGATGTTTTTTTTAGTTTTAATGGGCGCGAAGCGCTCATACACACGTTAGTGACTGCGGCGTTGACGAGTTTCGTGCATTTTAGTGATTCCTGAACAGCGAGTTTCGTGCATGCACTGATGTTTTTTTTTAGTTTTAATGGGCGCGAAGCGCGCATACACACGTTAGTGACTGCGGCGTTGACGAGTTTCGGGCATTTTAGCGATTCCTGCACAGCGAGTTTCGTGGATCCACTGATGTTTTTTTTAGTTTTAATGGGCGCGAAGCGCGCATACACACGTTAGTGACTGCAGCGTTGACGAGTTTCGGGCATTTTAGCGATTCCTGCACAGGGAGTTTCGTGGATCCACTGATGTTTTTTTTAGTTTCAATGGGCGCGAAGCGCACGCACACGTTTGCGACTGCGGCGTTGACGAGTTTCGTGCCTTTTAGTGATTCCTGCACAGCGAGTTTCGTGGATCCACTGATGTTTTTTTTAGTTTTAATGGGCGCGAAGCGCTCATACACACGTTAGTGACTGCGGCGTTGACGAGTTTCGTGCATTTTAGTGATTCCTGCACAGTGAGTTTCGTGGATCCACTGATGTTTTTTAGTTTTATTGGGCGCGAAGCGCTCATACACACGTTAGTGACTGCGGCGTTGACGAGTTTCGTGCATTTTAGTGATTCCTGAACAGCGAGTTTCGTGCATGCACTGATGTTTTTTTTAGTTTTAATGGGCGCGAAGCGCTCATACACACGTTAGTGACTGCGGCGTTGACGAGTTTCGTGCATTTTAGTGATTCCTGCACAGCGAGTTTCGTGGATCCACTGATGTTTTTTTTATTTTAATGGGCGCGAAGCGCTCATACACACGTTAGTGACTGCGGCGTTGACGAGTTTCGTGCATTTTAGTGATTCCTACACAGTGAGTTTCGTGGATCCACTGATGTTTCTTTTAGTTTTAATGGGCGCGAAGCGCTCATACGCACGTTAGTGACTGCGGCGTTGACGAGTTTCATGCATTTTAGTGATTCCTGAACAGCGAGTTTCGTGCATGCACTGATGTTTTTTTTAGTTTTAATGGGCGCGAAGCGCTCATACACACGTTAGTGACTGCGGCGTTGACGAGTTTCGTGCATTTTAGTGATTCCTGCACAGTGAGTTTCGTGGATCCACTGATGTTTTTTTTTAGTTTTAATGGGCGCGAAGCGCTCATACACACGTTAGTGACTGCGGCGTTGACGAGTTTCGTGCATTTTAGTGATTCCTGAACAGCGAGTTTCGTGCATGCACTGATGTTTCTTTTAGTTTTAATGGGCGCGAAGCGTGCATACAGACGTTAGTGACTGCGGCGTTGACGAGTTTCGTGCATTTTAGCGATTCCTGCACAGCGAGTTTCGTGGATCCACTGATGTTTTTTTTAGTTTTAATGGGCGCGAAGCGCGCATACACACGTTAGTGACTGCGGCGTTGACGAGTTTCGTGCATTTTAGCGATTCCTGCACAGCGAGTTTCGTGGATCCACTGATGTTTTTTTTTAGTTTCAATGGGCGCGAAGCGCTCATACACACGTTAGCGACTGCGGCGTTGACGAGTTTCGTGCATTTTAGTGATTCCTGCACAGCGAGTTTCGTGGATCCACTGATGTTTTTTTTAGTTTTAATGGGCGCGAAGCGCTCATACACACGTTAGTGACTGCGGCGTTGACGAGTTTCGTGCATTTTAGTGATTCCTGCACAGCGAGTTTCATGCACTAAATTCGTATTTTTGGCTTTTTTTTAACTAAATTGTAGCTTTTGCTGGAATTTTTGCCGAAATTCACATTTTTTATGTAAACTTTAGAAGAAATTTGCGTTTTTTACTTTATCCTTACAACTAATTGAGCTCTTTTTAACGATGTTATGACTAAATTATTTCTTATTTTTAATTGTTGTAAATGAAATATCTGATTAATTTTCGTAATAAATTTTAGAAATGAAGCGTATTTGTATTAATGCGTTAGTTGGTGTTTTAGTTTAATTTTTAAGTAAGAAAACAGTGTTGTATTGAGGTTCTTTTCTAATTGAGAGTTTTTGTGTCTCCCCCTGTGGGGGATGCAACATCAGTGGTATAGTCGTAAAAAAGCAGAGGCCTCACACTCTAAGCAGAGGGTATGCGCTCATGGCAGAGTGTACATCCTAGAGTATATGTACTATAGCTTTCTTGAGAAACACACGGTAAAAGTTCCAAAAAGTATATGCCGTATATCCTATATTACATCTCTGGGCAGCATGCAGTTTCAAGAAATAAATTTCACTTTTTGGACATTGCGATCAGAGAATCTGAAATCTGACGGAGGGGAGGAAACGTTCGTTTTGCCCCTCCGCCCTCTCCCCCCTCTTATTAGTCAGTTCGGAGGATATATATTTCTTTTGTAGGTTTGAAATTTTAATATTTTTATTTCTTGCTAATACATACTTTGAATGAGTTGAATGTTTAATAATAGAAAATCGTTAAAACTCTATGCATTTGTTTGCCGTGGTGCAGAAATATTTTATGAAATTATTGTACCATTAATTTAATGAATTACATGCACTATTAATTTAAATCAAGAATATCCGTAAAACATGTGAATAAAAAAGTTTTTTAATTAAATTTGCAGAAATTAATGCTATGTGTTTCTGTAATTGATTTCTTGTAATTTTAAGAAACTCGAAATAGTTGTTTAGCGCCGATTTTTGAGGAACATTTTTTTTTTTTCCGTGTAGAAAGGCACTTTAAAAGATAGAAATGACAGATTGATATTAGTTAGCAAGTTGTGAAATTTTGCAATTTTGAAATCGTCTGCTGGATATTCCGGCATCTCGCAAGCGGAAAAAATCTTTTCGCTCTTTTTTTTTTTTTTTTTGGTCTATTTTTACTTTGAAGGTTAGATTTCTTAAGAAAGGGTTTGCATTGTGGATTGCATGAGCTTTTTAATTTTTAGTACTGTATTTTTGATTTTACTTCAGATTTTTTTCGTGTTAATTTTGTTTGTATATTTTAGTTTAAGTTGATTTTTGAAAGGAATTTTGTTTTGTGGGTAAGTTCGAATTTCGTCCTCTTGTTTGAACAGTTTTTGTTCTTGTGTTCTTTTCTGTGAATTTTTAAGTATCCTTTCATAAACGTTTTATTTTAAAGTGTGAGAATAAGTGTTTCAGAGTAAAATAGTATAAATTCGAAAAACCGGGATAGTAATGTTTATGAAATTCGAAAAATGTGGAGTGAAAATTTTTAAAATTCGAAAAATATAGAGTGAAAATAAAAAAAATAGTTTAAAAAATTTTTGGAGAGAAAATTTGTAAAACTGAAAATCGTAAACTTTGTAGTAGTAAAAAAATCCGAAAAGAAAATTAAATTAAATTCACATCGAAAAATTTGCGTACATTGAAATATTTGGAGCGATATAGTTTATAAAAATGTAAAGTTTCCAAGTAAAATTGGATAAATACGAAAATCTGGACAAGAATTGTAGAATTTGAAAAATTTGAAGTGACAATTTTTAAAAATCGAAAAATTTGTAAAATTAGTTATTATAAACTTTGTAGAAATAATAAAAAAAAAACGAAAAGAAAAAAATTGAGTGAAAAATTTGCGTTAATTAAATATTCTGAGCGATATATTTCATAAAAATCTAAAATTTCCGAGTAAAATTGGATAAATCTTAAAAAATCGGGGCAGGCATTTTTGTAAAATTCGTAAATTCTGAAGTGGAAAATATTTAAAATTCGAAAAATCTGTACAGGAATTTTTGTAGAATTTAAAAAATTTGGAGTGACAATTTTTAAAAATCGAAAAATTCGTAAAATTAATTATTATAAACTTTGTAGAAATAAAAACAAATCCGAAAAGAAAAAAAAGACTGAAAAATTTGCGTTAATTAAATATTCTGAGCGATATATTTTGTAAAAATATAATTTCCGAGTAAAATTGGATAAATTAAAAAAAAATCGGGGCAGGAATTTTTGTAAAATTCTGAAGTGGAAAATATTTAAAATTCGAAATTGTTACTTCATAAAAATACAAAAATTCATAGCGAAATTTATGGAAAGATAGAAACATTTTTAGATATGCAATAGTGGAGAGTTAAATTCCTAGAATTAGCAAAAAAAGACATCGAAAAATGTATAAAGTTACAAAAAATTAAATGGGATATAAGAAAGTAAATAGTTTCGTATACAAATTCTCAAAGAAACGGAATAGACCTTAGAATTGTGCTGTCGAATCGTCTGTTGAAAAACGCGCGTTGTGATTGGGTAGAATATGTAGGTTGCTGAAAACTCGGTTGGCGCTCGTGGGTGCTTGGCGCGTATTAAAATATCGCCAAAATCAAGTGTCTCGGGTGTTTTAGGAACATGCCGAATAAATTTATGTAAATTTTTTGTAATGCTCTGGAGAGGCTAAAAAGGGGGCTGCTTGTTGTCATGTTGGTTAAAAATAAGTTTAAAGTTAAGTCAAAATAAACAGAACATGACATACTTTAGTTTTTACCCTCTCCAGTGTAACAAAAACTTCGTCGAATCGCCATTGCATTTTAGCCGAACTGCCGGCATGCCGAGATAAAAATACGTGATTTTTGAGTGTTCCAATGCCGTGATTTATTGAATCACCGGTGATTGAACTGTTCACGTCCGTTCAGGAAACTCGATCGGCGGTGCGTTCGGAAAGGGGTTTCATTCGGATCAACCAATGGCGATTCTACGTTGGTTTTTCTCTTTGAATTGTGAATGGCAACATCTGTGAAGTAGAGTTCTGTTTGTATATAAAGGCCGTGTTCAGCTGTTACGCGCGCTGCACGCGCACGCTAGAAGCCACGGACATGGAGTGGGTACTTATACTTGGTGGGATGTGCGTTCAGTCCTCGCTACTATGCCACCAGTTGCTGTAACTGTTCGCTCAGTAACAGATGGAGAACAGATCAAGGATGTAATTACTTGTGGTGCCAATTATAAGGATAATCTGTTACAAATGAAAGTGAGCTGGCTGGCCGAATGGTCAGAATGCTGAGCTTGAACCCAGACGATACGGGTTCGAAACCTGCGCGGGCCAAACGTTGGTTTGTGTTTTTTTTTGTTGTTGTTGTTTCTTTTTATTAATACATAAGACATTTTTATTAAAGGTAAATTTTATATTAATAATACAGAAGCACATGTATTTCTATTATAATAATAAAATACTTATTTAAATATGAGAAAATGAGATTTTTGCGGAGAAAGTTTTAATATTCCAAATTTAGAATATTAAAAGGATAATTAGAACGATATTAATATCGTTCCAAAGTGATTTATATATATATTAAGAAAATGAAAATAAAAGTTTTCTGCAAAAATATCCGTATACGCATATATATATATATATATATATATTTTTTTTTTTTTTGAAAATTTTAGAAGTAATTTTTTATTGAGATTAGGATGCAAATATAATGCATGCGTGGATATTTTACGGTGTTAAAATCAAAATGGAAAATATTATAAAAGCAAAATGTAAAAGATACACATTTTTTTTAATTAAGAATATCTGCATACATATATTTTAAAGAAGTGAAATATTTGGAGTTTGCCTTCTAGTTCTGTAATGAATAAAGTATGATTAGAATGTTTATAATTTTTCTATTAAAAGTATAAATAAGTGTTTTGCTTATACTAACATATTTTCGGATGTCGTTTGTTTTTCATATTTTATGACATATTTTGGCCTGTTATCCACACGGTATTAAAATATACAATCATTAAATAAGAAATATATACATACTAAAACTTCTTCTGAAAAATTATCTAACTAACAATGCAAATTCCATTGAAATCAATCCAGTATTGTAGATTACAAATCAATCTTGTAATATGTAGATACAGGGCCATCGCTAAGACTTTTTATTGGTGGGGGAGAAAACCTTAATATTGTCAAGTCAAATTTTTATATTCGCCAACTCGTTTTATAATTTTGCCAAGTTAACGCACTTTGAAAATGTAATACAATTCTTATTTGTAAAAAAATTAATAATATTCCCAATTAGAGTTGTAACTTTTGCAAATTCTATCAAAAATAGAAAATGTATTGCAGTTTTTATTAAAATTTTAATTAAATTTGACATAAAAGTTTTAAATTTGCAAAGTGTAACAACATTTGTCAATGTTTTGGGAGGGTAGCCCCCCCCCCCTAGCTAGTCCCCCGTGTGGATATCTCAACCTTGGTTTATCAACAGCATTCTATTAATTACAACAATAGAATCAACAGTATTCTATTATTTAATACGAAAAGTATAAAGCAACTGATAAATGATTTTTAAATAAATAAAAATAAAATTATTTAAAAAATTAAATCACCAATTGTTAAATTGTATCAGTCAACCTACCAACTTTGACAACAAACAACGTGCAACCAATAACAGATAAGCACAAAACGCACAATCACGTGATCAAATCGCCCATCATTTTTTTTGCGTCGCGCGCGTCAAGGTTTGAGCATGGTTGATTGTCATTTTTTAAATGCTAATCAGGCTTAATTACATGAAATAGGTCACGTGATACTTTTCCGGAATACTTTTAATTTTATTTGAGTGGTCACAGGTATGTATTTCTGTTACGAAAATCATGTTTTGAAAGGATAAAGAGATATGGTATTTGTATTTACCAATTCTGAACCATAAAAATAATACAATAATTGAATAAGTTTAAAATTCTCTTCTTCGATAGTACCTACTCCAAGCAGAATCTTCTGAGCGCGCGCGCACAAAAAAAGCCGCTTTTGAACACGGCCAAAGACAGCTGTGTTCGATGTTCTTTGCCTTCATCTTGCTAGCCATTATTGCTGGTTTAGCAGCTGCTGCAGTTTTGTTTATTAATGGCTTAAAGAAGTAATTGAAATGTTTTAAGTTTATTTTATTTTTAAGCATAAGCTATGCTTATTTTTTCTCATCTGTATATAATCATCTTGACTGTTATGGAATAAACTAAAGTTTGCTGAATCTGCTTTGTCTTCACTCAAGTCTTCCACATTACACTTTTTAAAGACTTCCACTCACAATTATGCTGATTTAGTTGAAAGTATAGAGCAGATATTATATACAAGCGGTGGAGTACGTTGCAACAAAATGCAGCAGATTTTTAACAGTGTATGACACAGTCAATTCACCGTGCTATGGAGCATTCTCATTGGTCAGAAGAGAGATATTCTATAAAAGTAGTGGAGTGACGTTGCAGTAAATGCTGCAGATTTTTAACAGTGAAGTCAATTAAAATCAATTTTCAAATTCGTTAAAATCGTCTGCTTTTGGCGAGGAAATGCACTGCTCACCAAATCCCGTGTCGATTTCAGCTTTTCACGCCAATTATTCCAAACTATTTTATTTTTTTACATATCTAATAATGTAATTCCGCCGCTAATTTTCACTGATCCTTTATTACCTACATGAATAGTTTAATTCGTATTTTTTTCAAAAAATTCTGAGTATGCCCCCAATGGAGACCTTCCTTGTGAGTTATGCAAATGATGTGAAATGCGTAGGTCTCCAACGCACGTGATGTAAGATATAAGGTAAGGAACTTGTAGAATGGGCAATATTCGTGTCGCTATTTCTGCCAGACGAATTATCAAAGAAATTTTGTTTTTGTCTCGGAAGATACGTGTATAGAAGAGAATGCCAGGTCGCCGTCAGCGAAGGCCCTTCCAGCAGAAAGACGATTTTAGGAGAGGTATGGTGGTGGGACTGAGAAGGGGGGGGTGGTCTTTACATCAAATCGCAGCTGATACCCACATGGATGCGAGCACGGTGCATCGGCTATGGCGAAAATGGTTGGAACAAGGAAATGTGACAAGATTGAGGGGTGCAGGTGCAGCCAGAGTGACGTCAGCAGGCGTAGATCGAAGCATCCACTGACAATCTGCGGCGGGCTCGCAAGTCACTTGTGCCTCGATTCTGCAGCATGTACAAGATACCGTGGATGTGTTCCGTGTTGACTAGAACCATTTCCCGTCAATTGGTTGAACATGGCCTGCACTCACGGCGTCTGTTAAGAAGACTGCCATTGACTCGACAGCATAGGCGCCAACGTTTGGAATGGTGCCGGACTAGAGCGACTTGGATGACAGAATTTCGAACCGTCGTGTTCTCAGATGAGTCACGCTTCTGTTTATCCAGTGACAGTCGCCGCATACGTGTGTGGCATCTACTCGGAGACAGATCAAATCCGGCAATAACTGTGGAACGCCCCACCGCGCGACAACGTGGCATAATGGTTTGGGGCGCTATTGCGTATAATTGCATGTCACCTCTAGTTCGTATTTAGGGCACTATGACGGCCCAACGATTCTTGGATAATGTACTGCGGCAGTGGCAATCCCCTACCTTCAGGGGCAGCCTAATGCAATTTTTCAGCAGGATAACGCCCTACCACACAGTGCTCGCTTGTGCCAACATGCTCTGCAAGGTATACAGAAGCTTCCCTGGCCACCGTACTCTCCTGATCTGTCACCAATCGAACATGTGTGGGATGTGATTGGACGCCGTTTTGCAGACTCTGCCCCTGCCTCGTTCAGAAGATGAACTGTGGTAAATGGTTGAAAGGGAATGGAAAGCGATCCCTCAGGACACCATCCACGCTCTTATTGACTCTATGCCTAGACGTGTTTCTACGTTCATCGCAGTTCGCGGTGGTCCTACATCCTACTGAGCCGACGCCGTTCTCGTTCTGTATTCTGACTATCATTTTGAAATAAGGAAAGGGCAGCTGACGTCACTGTGGGCTCCTATTAGTGTGGGCAAGCTGTTTTCACCCGTGCTTCGTTATAGCACCGACTCTTCAGGCATTCTGATTGGCCTACAAATTTTATCATGGTTGTCTGCTTGCTATGATTGGGCTACGTCGTCAAGATGAATCCTACAATGATAGTAATGACAAAAATGTAGGTTGAAAGAAGTGTTTGTTTGTAAACATGCCCTTTCCTTATAAAGATCACTTAATGCTCCTTGCTGTCTGTTGTCTTTCCCCCAAATTTCATCACTTTCCGACCACTCCTTCTTGGTGTTGCATTTTCAATGTCGAGCAGTATACTTATTTTAGATACAATTTAGTAATTTTGCAAAACTGTGAAAAGGTCTCAAAACTAAATTAGATTTCTGAACAGTATTTCATTAAAATTTTCGGAACAGAAATTCATTTAGTGACCTTGGAATCTTTTCAGGTGGGGAGGTGCTCAAAATATTTTAGGGGGGAGGGGGCTGAGCCGCCCATATAGTGCCTCCTTAGCTACAGCCCTATGCAAGCTTGATTTCGGCTCGGCACGAGTCTGTTAAATAAATATTAAGCCCGGGTTAGACACAATGTAACTGTCCGATGCCAATTTCTACACTGTACAAGTTACATTTTTGTATTAATGTTGTCAAACTAGTATCGGCTTGTCATTGTCACGCATATTTATACTTATTCTCGTTAAAACCATATTCAATGAAAATAGCTCATATTTCACCATTTTTGTTTAAAACATTATAACGTTCCGGTGGGCCGCTACATTTTTTTGTCGGCCTGGCCCGAATGGCCCGTTTAATTTTTTTGCCGGCCGGATCCGAACCGTTTATTTTATTTGTCGACACGGCTCATTGAAAAAATTATTTTAATTCTGCCGGTCCAGGTACAAACCTTGGGACAGGCCCGGATAAGTAAGATGCCAGCCCAAGTTGGGCTGGCATCTTACTTATTTGTTATTCGTAAAAATTATATGCATGTTATATATTTGTTTACAGAAATCTCTATAAAATTTATTTTATTTGATAAGTTAGAGAGATGCATTTTTTAAATATTTTTTTCTTTGTAGAGCTTTAATATGATGATTTATTTTGATTATTCTTTTTTTATTGGACTGATTTTCTTACTAGATTTTCATTTGAAAAGACCAGTCTAAGTCATATTTTTACATAGTGTTTATGTACATAATTGCCTGAATAATCATTAATTAAATATTTCTGTTATTACAAATTTGACTGTAATCTGAAAATAAATTAGTATATGCATAACAAGAGTGTTTTATGAATAATTTTAATTGCAAAATGCAGGACGGGTTTGAGTCGAATTTTTAGCTTTTGTACTTCTGGGCCGGGCCAATAATTGGTTCGTGCGGGTTGGACGTGACGAATTCAGCCCGTGTAAATCTCTGACCGGCATATCAAAGCGTGCTTCATTTATTAGTTCTTTTAATGCTGCTTTTAACCATCATAGCATAGCTACCGGCTGTCCTAAAATGAACTGACTGATTTTAAAATTCAGTAATTTGCAAATAATTACGCATATTAAAACACTTGCAGGAAGGTTATAGATCGGGAAGCGGCTCCACAAATTATCAAAGTCTTCGATTTCACGGATGAAATTCTAAAATTAGTTAAAACTCGATTCGCATATTATAATAAAACTGGTCTGCCAGTCATATCTTCGTGGAAAACCGAATTTTAGTGATTGACTGGTAGGTTTATCGTCGTGTTTTCCTGCACTGGAAGATTAGGAACCGTGGTGATTCTGTTCTGAATTTTCCGAAAAGGAAAAAAAAGTCACCATTCTGAAAAGCTGGACATAAGAATAATCGCAAATTTTAAAAAAAAATCGCGAATTTCGTCAAAGAATCGTGAAGAATATGCGAACTTCATTAAAGAATCGCGATAGAAACGTGGATTTCATCAGAGGGTTACGAACGAAACACGAACTCTGTTAAAGGGGCGCAAAAGTCTCCAGTTTTTGAAAGGATCGCGGTGAAAGCGCGAATTTCTTCAAAAGATCGCGGAGAAAAGCTGATTCAGTAAAAAGATTGCAGAAAGAACCCGAATTCCGTCAATGGATCGCTGAAAAGAACGCAAATTTTAGCAAAGTCCTTAACCTGATCAAAATTGGGTCAACCCGAACTCTTCTCTCAAGAGTCAAAACCCAATCCGAAAATGACCCAAATGCAAAATAATGTATGAAAATCTGCCCCAAATACTCAAAGCGCAGCTAAAATGTAACAGGCAACCAGACCAATAGCAAACTGTTGTAGTCAGCCGGACCAAACCCAACCCGAAGCAAAAAAAAATAGAAATTAATTCGATTCACGGAAAAAAGTAGAATTCAATCAGACCCAAACGCGACCCACAACAACAATAACAAGGTTGCTCCGACCAGCAGCAAAAAATAGAATCGAATCGGACCCAAATCTGACCCACAGCAAAAAATATAATTGAATTGGACCCAAACCTGACCCATAGCAAAAAAGTAGAATAATCCCGCATTGATAAAAATGAGCTCCAACTCGTGCATCAGATTGGCGTTTCTAACTTTCTAAAATCGTCGCATCCCCTTGAGCACTCTCCAGATCCGCCCTCACGTCGAGAAAAGGATTTTCATACGGGATGATTCAACAGGAACTGGTTATTTTGGTCCGTGAAGACTAGGAAGAATGAAATCAGACACGGCTTCGTACGGAACAATTACGTTAGGCCTGGTCCGATAGTCCAGGAAAAAAAAATTTTAAAACTGGACTCTTCAACATATAATGGCAAATCTCTCTTTTTTTCTTGTAAACTGGTTTCAATAATTTAAGTATATATACAGGGTGATTCTGAATTCATCATCAATATTTGGTGGGCAGGTAGGGAATAGGAAAAGAACACTATTTCACATAGGAAAGCATAGGCACAAACGAACGCATGACGGTGTAGAGGGCGCTTTGTGTCCGCATCTCCCATGAACGCGCATAGCTGTCTGCCGTGTGCAGCCAGTCGTCATTCGACAAGGTGACTTCGCAGAAGTAACATGAACCGGTATACGTTTCAAGAACTTGCAGATATGCATCTAACTTACGGTGCCGCAGGAGAAAGCTGTCTTAGAGCTAGGCAACTGTATGCAGAGCGCTACCCCAACCGGCGCGTGCCACAGCATCAAATGTTTTCACGTGTTCATCGACAACTGTGCGAAACTGGATCATTTGCTGGTATTAATGTTGATCGAGGCAGCCGCCGATCAACACGGACAGTTTCAGTCGAGGAAGATGTCCTACAGTCTATCGAAGAACAGCCAAGTTCTAGCACACGAGGTATTGCTCGCCAGTTTGGAGTTTCACAATCAACAGTGTGGCGGATACTAGACGAGGAACGTTTACATCCTTTTCATTTGCAAAGAGTGCAGTTACTGGAAGCAGAGGACTATCCCAAGCGTGTTATTTTTTGTCAGTTGTTCATGCAGAGAACAGCCGTTGATCCCAATTTCCCAACGTATGTTCTTTTCATAGATGAAGCGTCCTTCACTCGTGAAGGTGTCTTCAACACACATAATTCGCATGTGTGGGCTAATCAGAATCCACACGGTACGAGAATTAGAGCTGCACAACAACGCTTTGCCGTCAATGTATGGACTGGGATCGTCGGCGACTGTTTGCTGGGACCGTACTTACTACCATCCCGTTTAGATTGCGCAAACTACCTCATATTTCTTCAGACTGTGTTACCGGGTCTTATGAACGAGGTTCCTGCTGTTATTCTCCGGCGAATGTGGTTCCAGCATGACGGCGCTCCAGCACATTTCGCAAATGATGTGCGTTGTTACCTGACCAGAAAATTTGGAGCTCAATGGATTGGTCGCGGTGGACCGGTTTGTTGGCCACCACGGTCACCGGATTTATCTCCAATGGACTTCTTTGTATGGGGTGCCATGAAAAACATGGTGTACGAGACCCCTGTTGCCAGTGCTATGGACCTTGTAGCACGCATATCGGTTGCCGCCGCAAACATCCGGGAAACGCCAGGCATATTCCAGAAAGTTCGGTTGTCCATGCAACGTCGTTGTGAGGCATGTACTCTAGCAAATGGTCAGAATTTCGAGCACCTCTTGTAAGTCTGTACAAAAGATGCACAAATAAATGTTTTTTCTCTTACCACTTTCTTGTTATGTTTTCTTTCCATCATTTAACCGGATTCATATTGCCCTACTACATGACGTCTGCGGCCATGCTTTCCTATGTGAAATAGTGTTCTTTTCCTATTCCCTACCTCCCCACCAAATATTGATGATGAATTCAGAATCACCCTGTATATATAAAAGAAAAAGAATTTTGAAACAAAATTGAGAAATTAAAAATGGGTCTTTGTAGAAATTGACCTCAGTTATCCAATGCGGGAAAGAAAAAAAACATTTAATAATATTTAAACGAAACAAGATCTGGCTGATTTTGACAGTAAAATGACAAAACCTTCTTTTCAATACAGGGGTGCAGATTACCAATCATGGCATCTGGTAATTAATATCTCTTTAACGTTAAGGGGCTGCTTGACTCATGTGAAGATACCTGCTTATTAATATTAATCCTATGGAAGAAATTTTTTAAATCTGTTTTAAAAAATTTCTTCCATAGGATTGACATAAGTAAGCAGATATTTTCTCGTGAGTCAAGCAACCCTTAATATTAAAGAGTGATTGATTATTTGTACTATGCCAGGACTGGTAATCTGTATCCCTATATTGAAAAAAAGAAAGTTTTTGGTTTAAAATATTTTACTGTCGAATCCAGTTTTGACCAACATCGGCCGTTCCGGCGTTCCCCGATATCGACGGTCCGGAGTCGACCGATATTGGCCGGTCCGGCGTTCACCGATATCGGCCTGTCCGGCGTTCACCGATATTGGAAAAAAGTTAACCGTGCAATATCGGCCGATCCGGCGTTTACCGATATTGCTGTGCTACCTGTGACAGTAGATGAAATAGGTCTCGTGATGCTTTTCCGGACTATTTTAAATTTTATCTAAGTGAACATAAGTATGTATTTCTGTTACGAGAACCATGTTTTGAAAGGATAAAGAAATATTGTCGTTAATTTTACCTATTTTGAACCGCAAAAATTGTGCAATAATTAAATTATTTTAAAATTCCTTTCTTAGAGGAAACCCACTCCATGCAAAACCCTCTGAGTGCGCGTGCGCAACGTGAGCTGCACTTTTGAACAGACCCTTTGGGCGTGTTTAAAAAACATTATTTTTGTGCGCGCGCGCTCAGAAGATTCTGCTTGGAGTAGGTCTTACCGAAGAAGAGAATTTTAAGGTTATTCAATTATTGCATTATTTTTATGGTTCAAAATTGGTAAATACAAATACTATATCCCTTTATCCTTTCAAAACATGATTCTCGTGCGTATTTTTTTTCTCCCAAGCACCTTCGTCGTTCCAAGCCCAAGCTCGCACTCTGATTGGTTGTTACTCTCGGCACTGTTTTCATGTAACTTGGCGATATTCATATTTGACGTAGCGATAGATGCTTCCGTCCGTCGAGTTTGATTTCCTTCCGAACCGAGTACAAAGTAACTTTTCTCTTGCAGCATTGGATTAAATGGAACGTGTCTTACTGAAAGCTGTACTCTTTAAAAGTTTTTACACACAAGAGTACAAGACCACGAGGATAAGAATGAAGGAAGAATAAGAATGAATAGGTTAGGTTTTATGTTTACTCGTTCACTTACGAGCGAAGTATTTTTCGCCAAGTATGGTTATCGCAAAGTTACGTGAAAACAGTGCCGAGAGCAACAACCAATCAGAGTGCGAGCTTGGGCTTGGAACGACGAAGGTGCTTGGGAAAAAAAATTTCGCGATTCTCGTAACGGAAATACATACCTGTGACCACTCAAATAAAATTTAAAATATTCCAGGAAGTATCACGTGACCTATTTCATGTAATTAAGCCCGATCAGCATTTAAAATATGACAACCAACCCTGCTCAAAGCTGACGCGCGCTACGCAAAAAAAAAACTGCTGGGCGATTTGATCACGTTCACGTTTGATCACGTGCATTTTGTGCTTATCTGTTATTGGTTGCACTTTGTTTGTAGGCAAAGTTGGTAGGTTGACTGATACAATTTAAATTTTTTAATAATTTTCTTTTTATTTATTTAAAAATCATTTATCAGTTGCTTCATACTTTTCGTATTAAATAGAATGCTTTTAAAAAACCAAGGTTGAGATACCCACACAGGGGGGGAGCCACCCACCTCCCTCCAAACATTCACAAATGCTTTTACACTTCTCAAATTTAAAAACTTTTATGTCAAATTTAATTAAAATTTTAATAAAAACTGCAATACATTTCCTATTTTTGATAGAATTTGCAAAAGTTACAACTCTAATTGGGATTATTATTATTATTATTATTATTATTATTATTTTTACAAATAAGTATTGTGTTACATTTTCTAAATGCGTTAACTTAGCAAAATTATAAAACGAGTTGGCAAATATGAAAATTTAAATTGGCAATTTAAAGGCTTCTTCCCTACCAATAAAAAGTCTTAACGATGTACACACATGTATACACATATTACAAGATTGATTTGTAATTAGAGTTGCAAAAAGTCGGTTTATTCCCGGATTTATTCCCAAAAAACCCGGTTTATTTAAAAAAAACCTGGTTTTTTCTAACCTTTGCAACGCTATTTGTAATCTATAATACTGGATGGATTTCAACGGAATTTGCACTGTTAATTAGATAATTTTTCGGAAAAAGTTTTAGTATGTATATATTTCTTATTTAATGATTGTATATTTTAATACCGTGTGGATAACAGGCCAAAATATATAATAAAATTTTAGAAACAAACGACATCCGAAATTATGTTAGTATAAGCAAAACACTTATTAATACTTTCAATAGAAATATTATAAACATTCTAATCATACTTTATTCATTATAAAACTAGAAGGCAAACACCAAATATTTCACCTCTTTAAAAAATATGTATACAGATATTTTTAGTTAAAAAATGTATATCTATTACATTTTGCTTTTATAATATTTTCCATTTTGATTTTAACACGGTAAAATATAAATATATTCAGTATTAATAGTAATAGATGATTAATAAATGATGATGAGTAATAGATATTAATAGATAATTATGAATTAATATTATTTATAATCATCAATTTACTATTTCTATATTGACAATTATTATTATTTTGTAAATATTATTTCATACAAAATACAAATGATTTTTATTGTTCAGCTCACAATTGTTATTAAAACACATTATTAAAGTTTAAAAATAAAATTTGAAATGTGATGTAAATCGTAGTGCTTTGTTTCTGAACTGCAAGTATATGTTTACGTAATGTATCATGTGACAAGAGGGGGGGGGGTAAAGTGATGTATGGCACTTTGTGACAAATGGGGGGGGGGAGTCAAACATATGGAAAAAGTGCGTGTCATCATTTATGGATGACCCCTAATCGTTTAAGCTTTTCTTTACTTCTTGACGGATACATTAACTACAAACTATTGTTACACCCATAATAAATTATGATTATTATTTATTTTTTCATTTTTGCGCTTTACACTTGAATAACATTTATTCAAAGTTTCTAATTTTTCTGAAAAAAAAAAAAAAAAAAAAAACTGTTCACTTACATTTTATGATTATCTGTAAAATGAAAAAAAAATTAATTGTGTTCTGAATTTAATTTATTTGCATCAAAAATTTAATATTATGTGCTAAAATGTAAAATTTCAACTAAGGTTACTTTAAAGTAAAGAAGACAAAAATAAATAAATAAAAAATAATCATTAAAAAATCTTATAGCACTAAATATGGAAATTCGAAATATGTTTCGTGAAGGTACTGAAGCATTCAGTTACAAATTCAGGAAATTGTTAAGAGAATACCCCCCCCTCTTTTTCCAAAGTACGTTCCTGATTTTACAATTTTTTACTTACCCATCATACGTAGTATAGGGTAAGTCTTGCAATCGTTTTGAAAATCGAAAAATTTTTTTGACGGATTTACACGTTTTAGATAGTGGAGATTCCGAAAAACATATTTTTAGAAAACAAAATTTGCCGTCCGTCTGTCTGTCTGTCTGTAAACTCTCTATCTGCCGAACGAATTGAGATAGAGACTTGAAATTTTGTATGTAGTTAGTATGTAAAAATTGGACGAAGCCTATTTAATATCAGCAACCTCGATTATCCGGAACTATTTTTTTCGGACTCTCGAAAATTTCGTTTTGATGAAAGGTATATAAAAATTTTCGATTTTTTTTTCTAAGGAATGGACGTAAAAGGCAATAAAATAACACACATTTTGTATATAGAACGAAGTCGATCGGATTATTAGTTGCCGAGATATTTGTAATCCTGTTTTGCACATTCTTCGATTTTTCATGACCCTATATCATGTATTTCAATCAAATTTCAATTCAGAGGTATATTTTAATTGGAAATGAGACGCTTAATCCGACGCAGTTAATTGTTAGTTAATAGAGTTATTATTTTTGGAGTTATAAGGATGTTTCTTTTACGCAGTTCGGTACTACTTGAGTAGTTTGGCGTTTAATATAATTTGTCGAAATCGGTAATCAGCAGTTCTTTAATAGAGCATTACTATGCATATTAACAATATTTAAATTTTGTTTATGAATTGCAATGCATTGTATAAATAGTTTTCACATGTTTATTTTCATATACATATGCGTAATGGGTAAGTATTACGGTGGCTCCCAACGACTAGTTATGGTTTAGATATGGAAAATCCGCCTGCAAATGCAGCGTTTTATAAATAACAATGCATTTTAGCATAAATATCGATTTTTCCTTTAGTAAATTTTATTTTTTTAAGTAGAAAGTACAATTTCATCATCCGAAAATGAAAAGTAATTTATTCAAATTCAGTGGCGCAGCCAAGGGGGTGGTTTTGGGGTTAAAACCCCTCCCAGAGCTATCAAAAATCGCTATAATTGCCGCTTATATGAGTTAAAACCAAACTTAATATTTAAATGTTTTGGCACATTCCGGAATCCCTGCTTTAATGAATCAGATTTTATTTAATAAAACGATTCAATAAATGGTGAAAATGCTACTTAAAATTGGGAAACTGCATATTACATGGATTAGTTAAGTAAAAATTGGTTATTTGAATTAAATCACTTTTCTGAGACATATTATACTAAAAAAAATGATGATTTCTTGCCACACAGATGCTCTTTCATTCTAATTAGTACCGATTCTATTAACCGTCGATTCAAATAACCAGCAGTCACCTTTATCAAAAACTCACCCCCCCCCCCCTAGAACAAATTTCTGACTGCGCCACTGTTCAAATTTAACTTCTGCATCGAAACGAAATAGCTGAAAACCAACATCCGAATAAGTGTAAACAGTTGTCGGATGTCTGACCACTTCACCTGAATCTGGCTAGCCAATTAGAACGGCTCTGAAGTCTAGGGGGAGGCGCTAAAACTCGTCTAGTACAGAACGTTAGTGGGATTAGAAATGTCGCTGCTTAATACCCTGTTCGCACTGGGATAGTTGAGTCACTTAACTTTAAGTCACTTAAATTTTTTGAAGCAGGATACCCGGAATTAGGCTTCACCTGTTCGCACTTGCTAAATATTTTAAGTGACTTAACTTGGCCAAAATGCCATCTGGGCATGCGCATAAGTTCGGAAATTTGTAACTGCAACTTCTAACTGCTTTTTTGTTTTCATAGCAATTATCGTGCCATATTTCAATTAAAAATTAATTTTGTCATCCTCCCAATTTATTTTGCAGGAGGAAATAACAGGTTAAACATTTTCCATTTTTGACTTTTGATTACAAAAAAACCCCCACAAACACACGTGTTAAGCAACTGGGGCAAACAAATAACAACTTGAAACAATTTAAAATTATTTGTAGGACTCAACTCCAGTTATTTAACAATCAGAATTAAATATTCTAAAATTCAGAAATAATAATTAAACATTCAGAAGGCACATTTCAACTCAACTCATAGTTAAGTGAGCATCTCAAAAGTTAAGTGAGTTTCAGAAATTTGCTTAAGTGAGAATCTTGATTCCGGGTACGACCGCTTCAAAAAACTTCAAGTTAAGTGACTTAACTTTCTCAGTGCGAACAGGGTATAAGAGCCCACAATAGTCACAGAAAAATTACTCAAAAAGACCCGGATGACCATGTAAAGTCTATGGGAGCGTTCTTTTCTAATAACTCGCTCAAATTTTAATATTTTTGCATGATTTTTTTGCACAAGATAGATGAGGGCAATCCACAACCGGGCTAGTTTTTACTTTTTCGATTTTGGTTATATATTTTTTATATTACGATAGTTTCAGTTTCAGAACCGGTTTAAACCGGTTTCGAAAGTTAAAATAATTTTTTAAAGAAAATCTGAAACAAAAATTGAAAAAGTAAAAACTAGCCCGGTTGTGGATTGCCCTCGGCTATCTTGTGCAAAAGAATCATGCAAAAATATTAAAATTTGAGCGAGATATTAGAAAAGAACTCTCCCATAGACTGTACATGGTCATCCGGGTCTTTTTGTGTAATTTTTCTGTGACTATTGTGGGCTCTTAAGTGAGAATCTTGATTCCGGGTACAACCGCTTCAAAAAACTTCAAGTTAAGTGACTTAAGAGCCCACAATAGTCACAGAAAAAGTACACAAAAAGACCCGGATGACCATGTAAAGTCTATGGGAGCGTTCTTTTCTAATATCTCGCTCAAATTTTAATATTTTTGCATGATTTTTTTGCACAAGATAGCTGAGGGCAATCCACAACCGGGCTAGTTTTTACTTTTTCAATTTTTGTTTCAGATTTTCTTTAAAAAATTACTTTAACTTTCGAAACCGGTTTAAACCGGTTCTGAAACTGAAACTATCGTAATATAAAAATATACAGGGTGTCCGAAAAGTCTGGAAACGGCCGAATAACTCAAGAAATACATATGAGATTGAAAAACGTAAATATACGTGTTAAATATTTTTAAATAAGCTACTCTGTGATACCAAATTTGACCTTCGAAACCGACCCGCTGGGGGTCAGAGGGGGTCCAACTTTGAAATCTTAAATTATAACCCCCATTATTTATTGCAGATTCGGATTCTACGGACAAAAATACGTAACTTTTGTATTTGATGTTTATTTCAAATCTTCGTTTATCACGGTGTAATTGAGCATATTAAATCGATACATATTCCCGCTTTTCCAACGGGATTTTCCCTAATCGAAACTGATTGGGCAGAATTTTTGACGTCAAATTCCTCGTCTTTTGTAGGAATAGCGTTTCCTGAAAATCACCCGTGGCGATTATTTCAATAGTGCTACACTGTTAAAAATTTGACCCATTTGCTGCAGCGTCACTCCACAGCTATTATAGAATATCTCTTTTGTGACCAATGAGAATGCTCCATAACACAGTAAAGTAATCGTTTTCTATAAAAGCTGTGGAGGGACGATGCAGCAAAAGGGTCAATTTTTTTACAGTGTACTTTACTGTGTTATGGAGCATTCTCATTGGTCATGAAAGAGATATTCTATAAAAGCTGTGGAGTGACGCTACAGCAAATGGATCAAATTTTTAACTGTGTAGCACTACCGAAATAATCGGCACGGGTGATTTTCAGGAAACGCTATTATTGCAAAAGACGAGGAATTTGATGTCATAAATTCTCCCCAATTAGTTTCGATTAGGGGAAATCCCGTTGGAAAAGCCGAAATATGTATCGATTTAATATGCTCAATTACACCGTGATAAACGAGGATTCGAAATAAACATCAAATACAAAAGTTACGTATTTTTGTCCGTAGAATCCGAATCTGCAATAAAAAATGGGGGTTATAATTTAAGATTTCAAAGTTGGACCCCCTCTGACCCCCAGGGGGTCGGTTACGAAGGTCAAATTTGGTATCACTGAGTAGCTTATTTAAAAATATTTAACACGTATATTTACGTTTTTCAATCTTATATGTATTTCTCGAGTTATTCGACCGTTTCCAGACTTTTCGGACACCCTGTATATAACCGAAATCGAAAAAGTAAAAACTAGCCCGGCTGTGGATTGCCCTCAGCTATCTTGTGCAAAAAAATCATGCAAAAATATTAAAATTTGAGCGAGATATTAGAAAAGAACGCTCCTATAGACTTTACATGGTCATCCGGGTCTTTTTGTGTACTTTTTCTGTGACTATTGTGGGCTCTTAACTTTCTCAATGCGAACAGGGTAGTAGCACAGTAGCGACTAGTGAACGGCTATCTCGTCCGCGATAGTAACCCACGCCATGTCCGTGGCTCCTGAGCGCGCGCGCTCAGCGTGCGTAAAAGCTGAACAACCCCTTTGTGAATAGCGTTTAATTTTAGTATTGTACTTGACAAATGGCAACATATCTATTGTTATCCCCCTTTTATTTGAGAAAACAATTTGAACTTTAGATGTTGCGTTGTTGAACTTCGCTTATTTTATTTTTTATTTTATAAAAAAATTGTATTTTTTTATGAATATAAACAAATTATATTGTTGGCAAGACATTATATTTATTTTTTAAAATATGAGTGTTACTTATGTTCAAGTCACAGAAGATGACAGTGATGAACCAATTGAGCTTCCGTGCGAGGATGATAATACTCTTCTTCTTACAACTTTGTCTGCTCAATTTCCTGGAGCATGTGGTTTAAAATACAAAAATACCTCTACAGGTATGATGCGAGGCGTTCGTCTTGTTGATGGTCGTTTGTTACCTCCTGATGATGACTGGGGGCACGTTTTCAAGTGTGTGTTCCCAAAAGGTAAAGTAACACATAAAACTGAACAACCCTTTACTCTTTCAATTTTGGAGGTTAAAAATGTCATTAAAAGTATAACTAAGCATGTTTATTGTAATTAGCGAAAATATTAAGGTTTTTCATTCGTATTTCTGAATTGTGCACTGCAATGTTTGAGTTTCTCTAAAATGCTGGCCACGATTCCCAGAATATTTTTAATAGCATCTATAATTCCTGACTGGCAGATTTTTTTCCATTTTGCATCATTTCATATTTTCGGATTTTCCCTTTATCGTTCTAATTCATAAAATGTTTCATTGAATTCATAATTTCAAAAGCCCCCCAACCCCCTCCAAACTTTAGTGGTTCTTGCTTTCTAGAATTTTTTTTCTGCACTGGAACACTAATTTGTTTTGAATAAACACATATTCCAACAAGGGGACGCGTGAAAAAGTGAAATTCGACAAACGATCGTAAAAAAAAGTGTTCCGTCAAAGGGCTGCGGGAAAAAAGTGAATTTTGTCAAATGATCCCAGAGGAAGTGTGAATTTAGTCTAATGGTCGCTGAAGAAAATGCAAATTTTTTCAAAACACTGTATAAAATCTCGAATTTTATCGAAAGACTGCAGAAAAAATCATGAATCTCGACAAAAGATCGTGAAAAAAAAAAAAAAAATAAATAAAACGCTTATTCCAAAAAAAGGCTGCGGAAACATGTGAATTTTGTCAAAGGATCGCAAAATAAAACCCAAATTTTGTCAACGGACTGCAGTAAAAACCAAATTTTGTCAAAGCGCCACAGAAAAAACGCAAATTCAAAAAAAAAAAAAAAAACTTGTCAGGTGTGGCAATCCCAAAACTTTCTTCTATCTTATGCATGTTATTACTTCTTGAAAAATGCTGTACAGCACTGCCACCGCTTAGGTGATTTAAACCAAAAACTAGTCGGCAACAACATATGTCCACTTATAGCTGAAAGTTTGATGAAAATCCATGCATTACTTTTTGGGATAGCACTATTGCAAAATCTTTAAAAAAATCTGCATAACAGCGCCACAAGTTCAGTGATGTACTTAAAAAATTACAGCTATTGCAAAATCGTGAAAAATGCATCACAGCAGCGCCATCTGTAGGACTATTTACACCAAAAACCTAACAACATTAATCTATATCGGGAACTAGCTGAAAATGAAGTTTTAGAAAATTTCATGCATTAGTTCTTGAAATAAAGTTATTGTGATAATCACAAACAATGCATTATGGCAGCCCACTTGTTGAACGATTTGCACCGAAACATAATCAGCAGCACATTATATCAAGTACTAACTAAATATAAAGTTTGATGAAAATTCATGCTCTAGTTCTTGATGTAGGGTCATTCCACATAAATTCAACCAATGGGTGTTGCATCATAGTCACAGATTTTTTTTTAAATTTTATCATAGATGGACATAGTAGTGAAACCCTCATATCTGAAATTTAAAAGTAATTTTCACAATATTGGCCGAGATATGGCCATTTGAAAACTGGCCATTTTTACAAAATGGCGGCCATCTTGGAATTGTATCACTGTCTAAATATGGCCATAACTTGACAACTAATGGCTCAAAGTTTATATATCTGGTACAAATTTGAAGCTATTTGTACAAAGAATGAATATTTCACATCAAAACAATAATAAATTTTCATTTTTTTTACTTTTTATTATGTGCAAAGTGAAAATTTCACCCCAAAAAAGGGCAGATTGTAATGGCTCATAAAAAAAATGAATCATCATGAATTTTTCTGAAACTTGGTAAAAACGTTGCTCCATCTGTGTGATTTAAATAAAAAAAAATTGGAAAGGTAAAATTTGTTGTTTTAAAATAAATGGTTTTTTACAGATAAGGTGTCATTAACTAAATAATGATATTTTTAGAATCTGTGAGCATTCCTGATTCAAAAAATAATGGTTAAAATAAAATTTTCTAACATCTAAATTAATGTAAAAGTATAATCAAAACCTCATTTGTACTAATTTTGTAGAAATCTGCCTTCAGCCCCCCTCCCCCCCCACCCAAAAAAAAAAAAAAAAAAAAAAAAAAAAAATTAGACAATTCAAAAAATTTTACACTGAAAAAGATAAGATAATAATTAAGGAATATAATGTATAATTATAAAATACCTATAAATGCAATGCATACATATGGTGATTTACTTCACATATAGGGGCAAGTGGGGTAGAATGGGACAGTAGGTTTTTCTCTTTATGTATCATTCTAAATATTTCATCAATCACATATTAGATGAAGTAATGGTACCCCAATCTTCAGTTGAAAAAAGTAGCTAATTTACACAAGCTTGCAATTATATAAAGAAAAAGATTATTTCAAGAATCAAAACATGAATTCAAAATTTTAAATTTTGAATTCAAAACATGATGTAAAAATTTCATTATGTTTCTATAAGCTGATGTAATATTGCATCATGTTCTATATAAGCTGATGCAATTTAAAGAAAAGATTGCTACTGTACCTTCATCTGCTTCTTAATTGGCTATAATCAAAGTATGATGCTATCTTACATCATGTTCTATATGAGCTGATGCAATTTAAAGAAAAGATTGCTGCTTTACTTCAAAATTTCAGAGGAAACTCGAACAATTCAAGCATTATTTTTAAACTTTAAAACTAATTAAATCCATTTTAGCTTAAATCTGAAGAAAAAACTGCTATATTATAAAGTTATATGCATGTAAGTAAATATTTTCTTCTTATTTTGTCTAGATTTGTTCCATGTGTAATTTTAAACTTTGGCTTATTTCTCATCATATTCAATGTTTTGCCCTGGATTTGTATTATATTATTGTTATTTATTTTTTTGTCTCATCATATCTAGATTTTTGTTCATATAAATTTTAATTCAGTGTGAACAAAAAATAACAAATGTCAACTCAATTAACTCATTTATATATATTTATTGTATTTAAATTACACAATTGAATAATTTAACTCTGTAATTTACAGCTAGTATTTCTCCAACATTTCTGGAGAAAATATTATGTGCCTTTTTTTTTCATGCATTCCATAGTAAGGTATTTAAAATATTTATGTAAATATGTTTTGAGAATTATATTATCATATTTTGAATGAAATGAAATAAAAAGTACTGTAAAAATAAATATTTAGTGTAAATAACTGCAAATTGATATTTCTTTATTGAATTATATAATATAAACACAATACTTTAATTTAGATGCTAGAAAATTTCATTTTAACCAATATTTCTTAAATTAAGAATACTTACAGATTTTAAAATAATCATTATTTGGGTCAATGACATCTTATATGTAGAAAACCATTTTTAAAACAACAAATTTTACCTCTCTAATTTTACAGTATAATGTTCCATATATAGAGAAACTGTTACATCTATGCATAATCAAATCATTATACAGAAAGCGTAAAAAGTATATGAACTAAATTTACTTTTCATTTTTGAAATAATCTTTTTCTTTATATAATTGCAAGCTTATGTAAATCAGCTACTTTTTTCAACTGAAGATTGGGGTACCATTACTTCACCTAATGTGTGATTGATGAAATATTTAGAATGATACTTAAAGAGAAAAACCTACTGTCCCATTCCACCCCACTTGCCCCTATATGTGAAGTAAATCACCATATGTATGCATTGCATTTATAGGTATTTTATAATTATACATTATATTCCTTAATTATTATCTTATCTTTTTCAGTGTAAAATTTTTTGAATTGTCTAATTTTTTTTATTTTTTTTTTGGGTGGGGGGGGAGGGGGGCTGGAGGCAGATTTCTACAAAATTAGTACAAATGAGGTTTTGATTATACTTTTACATTAATTTAGATGTTAGAAAATTTTATTTTAACCATTATTTTTTTAATCAGGAATGCTCACAGATTCTAAAAATATCATTATTTGGTTAATGACACCTTATCTGTAAAAAACCATTTATTTTAAAACAACAAATTTTACCTTTCCAATTTTTTTTTTATTTAAAGCACACATATGGAGCAACGTTTTTACCAAGTTTCAGAAAAATTCATGATGATTCATTTTTTTTATGAGCCATTACAATCTGCCCTTTTTTGGGGTGAAATTTTCACTTTGCACATAATAAAAAGTAAAAAAATGAAAATTTATTATTGTTTTGATGTGAAATATTCATTCTTTGTACAAATAGCTTCAAATTGGTACCAGATATATAAACTTTGAGCCATTAGTTGTCAAGTTATGGCCATATTTAGACAGTGATACAATTCCAAGATGGCCACCATTTTGTAAAAATGGCCAGTTTTCAAATGGCCATATCTCGGCCAATATTGTGAAAATTACTTTTAAATTTCAGATTTGAGGGTTTCAGTACTATGACTGTCTATGATAAAAATTAAAAAAAAATCTGTGACTATGATGCAACAAGTTTTCCTTAAATTGGTTGATTTCACGTGGAATGACCCTGTATGGTTATTGTGAAAATTGTAAATAATGCAGCATAGCAGCGCCACTTGTTGAACAATATGCAACAAAAACTAATCAGATCTAGTTTATATCAAGGTCTAATAGAATCTAAAGAATGCACGGAATCTGTAAAATTCCATGCATTTGTTATTGAGATAGTGACCACAACATTTTCAATATACAGACAGACCTTTTATAAAAACATATTTTTTGGGTTCTCTGTCCTTAAAACTTGTAAATTCGTCAAAAATCTGATTTCAAAAAATTTCACGAATCCTATACTTTTTTTCTTGTAAAGATAGGAGAAAGTAAAAAAAGTGCAAAAAGCACAAATTTCGACAAAGGTTAGAAAAACAAAATGTGAATTTTGTCAAAAAGCTTCTGAAGTAAAAAACAAATAACTTGAAAATGCTGTTGAATGATGAATGATCATGTAAAAAGAGCAAGTTTTGTCAAAGGGTTTTTTAAAAAATGCCAAATTTTGTAAAAGAGCCGTGGAAAAAAGATGCGAATTTTGTGAAAAAGCTGTAGAGAAAAAAGTCCTTCCGGCAATGCCGGGAGGAAGAGGTAGCTTTCATATATTTATTTATTTATTTTAAAGTAAGTTACATTTTTCAAAAATACTAAGTTCAAATTAGTGGAAAAAATCTTATAAAATTAGTGATTTTATAAGATTGAATACTAGTTTTTGTCAAGACTGAATATTAATAGGAATTTTTAGAAATTAGTCATCTTTTATTCAACCTAGTTTTATTTTAAGCGATTTAGAGTGTCACCAAATTCCACGATATCATAAAGTGTATGTCATTTTAAAGCAACATGATGGATCGTTCAGATCAGACCGTTTCAAAATGTCAGCCATAAGCAAAATTCAAAGTGCTATAACTCAATCATTTTTTAAGATATATAAAAAATGAAAAGTGTTCTGGAATCGTTGTTTTAAGTTTTAACACGTAAAAGAAAAATATTTTTCAACTTTTAATTTTTTCGCATTTAATTTTAAATTTAAAATTTTTTAAAATATTTAAAATGGCCACCATTTTGAAACAAAATGATGGATGATGCTGGCCAACGAACTCGGTCGAGACATTTGTATGTACTATGTACATACCAAGTTTCATTGAAATCGGTTCATAAATACGCGTGTTATTACGTGACAAAAATCAGCTCGTTTCAAAATGTCAGCCATAAGAAAAATTCAAAGTGCTATAACTCAATCATTTTTTAAGATATAGATAAAATAAAAAGTGTTCTGGAATCTTTGTTTTAAGTTCTAATACGTAAAAGAAAAATATTTTTCAACTTTTAATTTTTTCACATTTAATTTTAAATTTAAAATTTTTAAAAAAATAAAATGGCCGCCATTTTGAAACAAAATGGCGGATGATGCTGACCAACGAACTCGGTAGAGACATTTGTATGTACTATGTACATACCAAGTTTCATTCAAATCGGTTCATAAATACATTAGTTATCGCATGACAAAAATCAAATATATATATATATACAGTAGACTCCCTCAAATCCGCACAGCTTGGGACCAGAGGTTTTGCGGATTTCTGGTCATTGCTTTGTTTACATTTTTAAAAAAATAATTTGAATGTAATTAATAATGAAATCAAAAGTATAATGAATGCATGTACAATATACTAAAATATTAAAAAAATAATAAACTAAAATAATAAAAATTTAGATATTTTTTAAAATGATTAAAATACTAAAAGGAAAGGTAAAATTAATAATCAATAATGTTCAATTAAATATTCATTATAAAACAGGAAATGTGTTTTTCCTAAATTATTCAATGAAACTTGCCTCATAAAGGTACATTACTAATTCACATTAGGATCATAAAATAATGAAACTTTATTTCAGGTTTAGCCAGACTTAACTAAAAAAGCTTGATTAATACATAAATATATTTGGTAAGATTGTGATTACCAATGATATTAGCAATATCTTTATTTTTTCAGGAATAAATTATTCTTTCTTCATGAAAAAATATGAATTCAATAACCTTAACAAAAATTATAAATTAAAAAATGTATGGAATTGATATAGAAGGGAAAAAATCAATTTTTGCACCTACATCTGAACTGAATGTTTCATTGTTTACATCCGTAAAATATGTGCGGATTTTAGTCAACCGCATAGGAAATGCAAATTTCGTTAAATGAAATGTTTAGAAAAATGCAAATTGCATCTAACGAAAGCTGGGAAAAAAAGTGTATTATTTATTATCAATTTAGTTTTATGATCTGAGTTTTTAATGTAAAATTAGAATTAATACTGGTTTAACAATAGTAAAACCCCTGACAAATTCTTATTAACCAACTTGAATCTCTTTTTTGTCTTCTTAATGTATGTGTTATCTTTAATTGCTTTTATCTACTAATATGCTTAAAAATGCATTTTTTTCTTTTTTCATTTTTTAATATGTAATCAATTGAATTTTATGATGTTTATGAATTTTACGATAAAATTATTTAATTGTCAGGAATGGAGAATTTTTAGAAAATCTTACCAGCCAGCAGCATACAATTGATATTTGTTATGATAAAATGTGATTACAAAAATAGTTAATCATTTTTACTATAATTTATTTGTATATATATATTTATATTAAGTTAATAAATCATACTGGGTGTCCACTCTTAACGGTAGCTATTGGCTTATTTCTAAACCATTAGTCATAGACATATAGTTCCAACTACAACAATGTTTTGAATGAGGCAAAGAAATATTTCAAAAGTGATTTGGGTCAATAAAAACATTGTTTAAAAAATTTTGAAATTTAAATTTTTATATTGTTTCCCAGTACTATAAGTTATATTTAGTAATATTTTCCTGTTACACTTACAAATGAGGAAAAAAAAAAAGTTGTTATTCTATGATTAAGATGGACTGAGTAATAGCTGTTTAAAGTTGGAGCATATTTTTTGCTCTTATTAAGTGGTCATTTGTAAATTTAGTAAAAATATAATTTTGTCAGATATATATTAAAGTAAAACAGTTGAAAATAAAATTGCAATGCAAATTTTAAACCTTTAATCATTCTGACCAGTGGTGTGCAAAGAGAAAACGGTGCGATTGCAGTTTGCTCTCCTTCTTGGCGCGATTTTCAAAAATCGCCAAATGGTGCATTTTTGCGTACTAACTCCCGGAGCTACAACATCTCCGAGAGAGAGTACACAAAATTATTTGTTTTCTCTTCTCATATCTTTTTAAACAAGTACCTATCAAGACAAATGCTTTAAATGTGAGAATAAATATTTGATCAGTTATTTTTCTCTTATTTTAACCTGTATTTTTGAGTAAAAATAAAAAATACATAAGATTTCAAATTTTTTAAAGATACATTTAATATATTTTAAAATACATTTTATCAAATATACCAAAAAACAAATTTTTTACTTACCCAAATTATTAAAAAAGAATGTTTGTTAACAGTAAGAGGAACAAAAAAATGTTGTAGTCTTTTATTCAGAGGGCCTTTTACTTTTTTTAATCAGGGGGGCTACCGCCCCCCTGAACCACTCCGTTTTTTTATTCATCATTTTATCTTCTACTCTAGGATGTCATTCAAAACCATCACTCAATCTATCATTTTTAGTCATTCATATCTTGAAACAATCAGCCTCTCTTTCATACATAATTTAATCAAAGCTCAAAAATACAGGTTAAAAAAAAGAGAAAAATAAACGATCGAATATTTATTCTCACCTATTAAGCATTTATCCATATCGGTACTTGTTCCAAAATATACGAGGTGAGAAAACAAATAATAGAAATTGTGCTACGCAACTGCAATGGACAACTTTTCAACGTGCAATCCATTACAACATTAACGTTTTTCCAAAAATTTAAACTCTCCTTCTCTGTTCTCTTCTTTCGTCCAATAAGAAAACATGTAACAAAAAGGAGCGTCCAATCAGGAAACGGCTTAGAAAACGGTAGGATACGGTTTAAAAAGCAAAGACTTTAAAACGGAGCACTCCTTAGGGTTGCCACATTGAAGATGCAAGAGGAGAAAATGAAAATACAAGGGTTGCCATATTGGAACATTTATCGCGCCAAAAAAAAGTCACCTTGGTGAAGGAGAGTAAACTGCATTTCACCTGAGAAAACTGTACCTGGGGCAAAGTTTCAATAGTCCCCCCCCCCATCTCCATTTCTTTTTGTTATGAATGCCACAAAATTGAAAAATGTGGAAACATAAGTAAATTCTATTGAATGCATATTTTGCCTCCCTTATAATATTTTGCAACTTTAAAAAGTCTAATATTAGCAACTAAATAATATAAGATAAAATTTCATGAAATAAATGTATCTACAGTACAGTATAACAGTTTGTAACCCCTTTTGGATTAAAAAAAAGAAGTCATATGCTATTTTGAGAATGCATGTTTTTCTCACAAAAATTTCTCAATATTTACATATATTTTTCTAAACAAGAAAAAAAGAAAAAAATCAGGTTGGTTGTATAAATTTGGCATATCTTAATTTCTGCATTTGGGAGAAAAGGGTGGCCGGCCGCTTCAAATGGCAACACATTTTGATTAGAGGGCTTTTAATTAAGATACAGGGCTTGAATTTCAGGGTGGGATTCGCGCCCGAAAGAATATCGTGGACGGGTGACTCCTGCCTAAAAAAATTACGAATTTTCTGAAAAATTTTGCATTTTGAAACTACGATTAACTCCCATGATCTTTTTGCGATGTTTTTGTGCGACCGAATGACATATTTTGCGAATTTTTTACTGCCAAAAGTCATTGAATTTCATGATTTTTTTCTGCAATCGATCGTCAAATTTCTCATATTTCCACCGCGATCGACTGACAAGTTTCGTGCAATTTACCGCCGCGAGAACGGAGTAAATCTGTTTCAAATTTTCCAAAAAATTAACGCATTCGATTCCAAAAGTTATGAAACACTGTTTATCAGCCCGGAAATTCGGGTAGTTATTCCGAATTTCCGGGCTGACAACCGATTTTTCATAGCTTTTTAACCGAGCTGAATTGCATATTTTCACAATCAGTTTCATCAATTGTTTGCAGAAAATAAAAAACGCAGAAAGTTTTGTTAGATTATCATGATAGAAACTTTGATTTTGTCAAAGCATTACGGAAAAAACTGTTTTTCTAAAAAATTCGATTTTAATTTAAAAAAAAAAATTGCGATAAAACGGGAATTTCTTAACTAAGATCACTGTATAAATGCGAATTTCGGTTAAGGATCGTGGAATAAACACGAATTTTGTGAAAGGATTGCCATATAAACAGTGCCTTGCGAAAAGGGGGGGCAGTCACCCCGGATACAGAAATTTAGGTGACGCCGATTTTCTACTACCAACTTCATTTTTGGCCTGTAAGAAGAAAAAGAACAAATACTAATTTGAAACTTTGTTCCAAGCGCAGTTTTTCTTTGCACGCCCCTGCATATGAACCCGAATTTATCAAAATGCTGCTTAAAAAATGTGAATTTCATGAAAGGATCTCGAAAAAAATGTGAATTTCATTAAAAGATCTTATAAAAATGTCAATTTTGTTGAAAGAGCATGAAAATATATATATATTTTGTTGATAATCGAGGGGGAAAAAATGCTAATTTCTTTAAAGGATTGCGGGAAAGCACCAAATTTGTCAAAGAGTTCATCAAGGGTGATTCTGAGTATACATTTTTTTAAAATTCACAGCATATTTTCTGAAAGGTTACAGCAGATTATGTTAAGGGGGGGGGGGGGAACATTTACTTTTGACACTGTTTTTTTCTGCATACTTTGACGAAATTTGTGGATTTTTCGCGATCTTTAGACAAAATTATCGGATTCTTTAGATTTTTGTATAAATTTTGCAAATTTTTCACGATTCTTTGACGAAATTAGAGATTTTTTTGTAATCTTTAGCTGAAGTTTGCGTTTTTTTAGCGAATCTTTGATGAAATTTGTGTTTTTCTTTCACTATTGTTTGACAGAATTCGTGTTTTTTACGATCTTCTGATGAAATTCGCATTTTTCCCACGTACCTCTGATGATATTTACGATTTTTCAGCGAGCGATTTATGAAATTGATATTTTTTGGGCGACGACTTGTCGAAATTCGTAGTATGTTAAAATTTCTGGATTTAGGGCGATTTTTCTTTTTTAAATTTTCGGAAAATACCTAAAAGAATGGCTTTTGTATTGCTTAATAAATCCAAAATTCGTCAATTTATTGCTTAATAAACATGAATTGTCACAGATTCACAAAAAACGTACAAATTTCAACAATGCATTGCAGGAAAAAAATGTGAATTTCGTCAAAGGATCGCTAATAAACGTTAATCTAGTCAAAGGGCTGCTAAAAAAAAAATTCAAATTTCATCACAGAATCGCAAAAAAGATGTCAGAGGGAGGAGGAAAAAAATATCTGCGTTTCCTTGAAAAACAACACGCACACAAACACATCTGTTTATTATTATAAGTGTAATTTTTAATCAAATTATATACACTGAATTAACTTTTGAAAAATTAGATTAACCCGAACCCTACTTGCAGGAATCTGCACTCAACCTAAAATCAACCTGAATCAAACACAGAATTTACTACAGTTATGAGATTCTTCCGCGGATTTCTGCTTTTTCGATTTTTTTATATCTGCAAAAGATCACGAAAAAACATGATTTTCGGCAAAAGATCGCAAAAAAAGCACTATTTTTGTCAAAGGATCGCGAAAAAAGCACTAGTTTCGTCTAAGGATCGCAAAGAAACACTGCTTTTATCAAAAGATCGCTAGAAAAGCGCGATTTTTGTCAAAAGATCGCGAGAAAAAAAAACTCAATTTTCATCAAAAGATTGTGAGAAAAACGCGATTTTCTTACATAGATCGTGAAAAACTGCAATTTTCATCCACAGATCGTGAAAAAAATGCAATTTTCGTCCATACATCGTGAAAAAAACGCATTTTTTCGTCCACAGATCGTGAAAAAAAATGCGTTTTCCATTCACAGATCGTGAATAAACTCATTTTTCGTCAAAAGATCGCGCATATCATTTTGTCAAAGAATCGCAGAAAAATGTGAATTTCATCTAAAAATCCAAAAATTTACCTAAAATTTTAATGTTTTTAACAATTTTTTTTTTGTAGATAAAAGGCAAGTCTAACATTAGCTTCGGGTCAATCCATGTGAAATCATCCAGACCATGTTGCTCAATATTTCTGATTTTTTAAAATTCTTTACCAGTTAATTTATTGTACTTTTAGAAGTCTAAAACAAAGATTAAAAATTTTTTAAACCTTTTGAATTTTTTTTTGGCATCCATTTTTTTGTCATGTCACAAGCTGTTTTTCATGAAAATAGTACTTTACAGAATCCTTTATAACTTTTTTATTTCTAAATGTATCAAAATGATTTAAAAACCATTATATTTAGGAATGAATGAACTAAATTTTTATAATAGGTATTTTTATGAAAATGATTAAAAAAATTGCATAAAATACGATTAAATGTATCATTTTTACAGTGAAAAATTGTCTTTTTTGGCATAAAAATTTTAATAGAAGAAAGTAAAACTCACCTTGACATTTATTTTTCTGACTATATATCCTAATGAACTATTCTCAGAAGAAATATGAAACATTTAGAGACGCTCCTTCTTTTTCTATAATTAATCAAAATTGGCATCTCAGCATCAAAACGCTAAATTTGAAGTTCAATATCTAAAAAAGGACTGGCTAAAAAATTATGAAAATTTAGCAGGATAACTTTCTTATGGATGTAAATGTGTATCAAAAATATTATGAGTGATATGTACATGGTTTTAAAAATAAGGAACTTTGAAATTGGCTTGAAAATCACATTTGTTTACACATTTTTTAAAAGAAAAACTACTCCTAAATGCATAATTTATTTATTTTTATTATTTCAAATGCTATTGTTAAAGGTATAATACATGTTTTCTCTTAGATGGAATACATAATAATTAAATCTACTTTAGACTCATAGAAATAAATATCTGGATATTTCATTGCAAAGTGTCTCAGTAATATTGTAGCTGTGTCCAATAACTGTAATTAGTTCCAATGGTGTTAGTTTCCAAAGCATGTTACTTACTGAAACCCAAACTGTATCATTTTTGGACAATTGAAAAGAAGTTGTTGGTCCATACAGTACAGGTGAAAAAAAGTAAATAAACAGGTCATTGTTTTCTTCATTTAGCTCAAGAATTTTTCCAATCTACCACTTTTTATCGTAAATGCACACAAAATAATCATTTACTTTGAATGATAGCGAAGCTTTTCCAAATTTTTTAGATATTGTGATCGTTATACTGTTCACATGTAGATGCTATAAAGCACCTGATAACACTTTCACTTAATGGTATAAATTGGCGATATGCTTGTGTACCAGGAATTTGTTTTCAGAACAACCTTTAAGACAGAACACAACTGAGTTCTAATGAGAAGCTAAATAAATTCTGGTAATGAACAAGTTAAAGCATGATACACTTATTCACTATTCATGAGCGATCATAACTAAAAAGGATAGAACAAGAAAAATTGTTTTCAATCACAAAATCAAGCATGCAATGGTTTAAGTTACAGTTTAAGACATGATATATACACTGAATAAATAAACAGCAAAAATGCAAATTTGCTCTAAATTATAAAATGAAGTATGCAGTATTTACAGTTTAAACCATAATATATTTATGCACTGGCACATTAAAAATAAACAGGACAGGATAAGAAAACTTGTTCTCAGTCATAGAATTTAACAGAAGAGAATTTGTAAATTTGTTCTTAATCATAAAATTAATACTCACATTCACTTAATCCTGGCTTAAAAATAAATGAAATATTAAGGTTGTGAGCATAAATTAAGTTTTAATATAATTATAGTTATGTAAAAAAGTTATTTATACTTTAAAAAGAGACATCTGAAGAAATGAGCAGAATATATTATCAGGACTGCCAGTTGGTCCCTATTTCCCTAAAAGGTCCCTATTTTTTAACTTGGTCCCTAAAAGTCCCTATTTTCACTAAGAGGTCCCTAAAAGTCCTTTTTTTTATCTATACTGTGTCCAAGTTAATTTTTTCCTTACATTTTACCAAAATTTATCAAGAAAATTTACTTTTTTTAAAAAATTTAATATTGTAGATGATTGAACTGATCATAGTGGAAGAAATGAAAAAATTGTAGTAAAAAAACCCTGCAATTTTGGTCAAAGAGTCCTGAAAAAAACCCCCCAATTTTGTTCAAAAAATCTCGAGAAAACGCCTTTATCGGCGAAATTTTGCGAGAAAAATGCGATTTTTATCAAAAAAAGCTAGAAAAATGCGATTTTTGCTTAAGATTGCGAGAAAAACATGATTTTCGTCTAGGGATCGTGAATAAATGCTATTTTCATAAGGAAATTTTCAACAAGATTTTTGCCAAATGACTGTGAAAACTGCAATTTTCGTCTTAAGATTGAAAAGAAACGGGATTTTTATCAAAAGACTAGCGGCCTTCGCCCGCTACGCTGGTCGGTTTATCTAAAGAAATCTTGAAGAAGTAGTTAGATAAGGTTCAGACATACATTAAAAAAAAAAAAAAGCAAGTCGATCATTCAAAAAACGTTGGGAAATATCAAATATTTACTGTAATTTTTTAAGAAAAACAAAGTTTCGAAAAAAAAAATTAAATCGAAAAAAAAATTACACTGACATATTAATGCAAGGAAATTTTCCCAGAGAGAAAATTCGCCTTGAATACAATATTTCAAATTCTTTTAATTGCTTATAGGCGTTAATGCCAACATAGTGAAAAAAAATTCCATGCTGGGAATCGAACCCGGGCCATCAGTATGGCGCACTGACGTTCTACCGACTAAACCACATGGAACGACAGCCAGCTTGAAACTTTCTCATACTTAAGTAGACTGGCGAAAACATAACGATAGCGCGTTTTAAAATCGCACAGTGACATCTATTGGATTTTATATGTACTAAAAAACGTTATGTACTAAAAAACGTGAGCAGCGCACCTAATAGTTTCTTTTGTTTCTTTTTGTTACTTTTTTGTCTGTTGTCCGATTTTGATGAAACAAAGCCTATACACTGCCCGGGAGTGTGCATTCTTCATTAGTGAAAACCGCATAAAAATCCATTCAGTAGTTACGAAGATAACCTCGAACAAACAGACAGACAGACAGACAGACAAAAAATTCAAAAAAATTTTTTTTGTGTTTCATTGGTTTTCTTTTATCGCCCTGACTCCATTTTTGTCAATTATCTTCAATGTACAGACACACCGGGTCCTACTGTTTTATTATATGTATAGATTGCGAGAAAAACACACTTCTTGTCGAAAGATCGTGAGAAAAACGCGGTTTTCGTCCAAAGATTGCGAAAAAAGCACTGTTTTCGCCTTAAGATTGTGAGAAAAATGCATTTTTCATCAAAATGTTGTGAAAAAACCCCAATTTTGTTTTAAAATCTCAAGAAAACATGTTTATTGTGAAAAGGTCGCAAGAAAAATGCAATTTTTATCAAAAGATCGTTAGAAAAATGCTATTTTTGTCTTAAGATCGCAAGGAAACTCTATTTTCGCCATAAAATTGCGAGGAAAACGCGACTTTTGCCAAAAGATCGTGAGGTAAGTGCAATTTTCGTCAAAAGATCGCCAGGAAAAGGCGATTTGGTCAAAAGATCGCAAGAAAAATGGGATTTTCGTCTAAAGATCGTCAAAAAAAAAAAAAAAAAAAAAAAAAAAGCAATTTTTGTCTAAAGATTGCAAAAAGAACCCAATTTCCATCTAAAGATAGTAAAAAAAATAAGATTTTTGTTTAAATATTGCAGAAAAAATTCAAATTTCATCAAAGAATTTAAAATAAAAAGTTTTTAAAAACATTTACTTTAAAAGATCATGAGAAAGGTGGTATTTTCCCATAAGTATCAAAGGGAAAATGCAAATTCCATCAAAGCAAACCATCAAACCAAAAAAACCTGGGAATGCCGTTGAAAAAATGTATAATTAATGTAGGGAAGGATTTTCTCTCTCCCTCTTTGCTGTAACTTTTCATAAAATTTGCCGTGAATTTCAGGGTTTTTTAGAACTTTGAATTTCTTTTGCTACAGAAACTCATTTCATTTATATTTATTACAAAAAAATCATTTATAACCTTTATTTCAATTATGTTTGTGTTCGTAAATGCAAATTATATAAGTGATGATGATTCAGAAAATAATTGTAATAAGTGTTAAATATTGCTAGAAAAAACAAAAAAGCGTACTATTCCTGAAACCAGTATTTTAATCCTAAAGTGTGCTAAAAATTTCTGAAATAGTCAGGAATGAACTTTAAATAGTTTATTTATGTTATAGTTTTTACAATGTTGATGTCTGTGTTGATACATATGTTAATATATTAAAACATGTGTCTATATATTTACATATAAATGAAACTTCTTATAAAATTCCTATATTTTCTTCAAAAAAATTCCTATATTTCTTATAATATTTTTGAAAAAAGTCACTTCTAGGCCTGATGGATGTGATGAGTCTGATTTTATTATTTTAGTATATAACTATTTTAATGACTGGCCATTCATGTGGGAAGATTTTAGTTTTATACAGGAAAAACTAAGTGTTCCTGCACATAGATTTATGAAACATGTGCCAAGCAGATGGTTAACTCTGGAACCTGCAGCAAATTGATTGTTAGAACAATGGAATTCTCTCCAAGAGTATTTCTTAAAATATATTCCATCTAGAAAAGAACAAAGGACACTAAATACAATCAGCTACAAAAAAATTGTTGAATATTTGAAGGAGAAAATAATGAAATGTCAGTTACTGTTTATTGTATCTAGTGCCAAACTATTTACCCAGTTTACTGCATTTTTTCAAAGGGAAGATCCTCTGATGCACTTAGTGTATGATGAAATAAAATGCCTTATCATTAAAGTCGCAGTGCGTATTTGCAAACAGTCAGCCATTAAATCTTTCAAGAATGATGTCAGTCAAGATCCCTTTGAGAGTAAAAATTTAATCTCTCCAAGAGATATTGTTTTTAATGAAGAATTGCAAAAAGAGTTTTTGCAATTATCTGAAAAAGATAAAGGTTATGTTTTAAGTGATGTGCAACATCATTATATAGCTTCTGGTAAATATCTTTACAATAAGGATATATTGCAAAATTAAAACTTGAAATATCTCAGTTGCTTAAACCCAGAATTCAAAAGTACTCCGAAAAGTTTAAAAAATATTGCTAAACTTGCACAAAAATTGCCTATAAACATTGAAATTGATGCCCTCTTGGATGAATGGAAAATTTGCAAGCTCAGTCAAGAAGAATCTGAAGTAAATAGGATTGATTCATTTTGGGCTACTTCTATCAACGCAAAAGAGGAAAAGGGAGGATTAAAATATCCAAATCTCTCTCTTTATTTTGGAGAGTAGCCTCAGTTTGTACCATGGCAGTACAGATGTAGAACAAGGATTTTCGCTTTCACATCAAATTCTTTCCGAAGACCAGGCCTCTATGAAAAAACGAATGCTAAATGCTAGGCTAAACTTAGCAGATGCTTTAAGACACCATTATGAAAATCACGCAGCTCTAGTACCAGTAACTAGTAAAATGATAAAAAAGGCTAATATTGCATATCAAAATTATCAAAGTTACCTAGAAAATGAAAAGAGAGAAAAAGAAAAAAAAGGAAAGTACAACTTGAAGTGGAAAAAGCTACAGAAGAGGAAGAAATCAGAAAAAAAGATAAAAGTACAATTGTAGTTCTTGACAAAATTTTGGAAGATTTAAACAAAAATGTGAATGAACTGTATTGGACAGATTGATCGATGAAGGCAATGAAAGGTTAAAAATTGCTTTAGAAAAAAGAAATTTAACTGAAGCTAAAGTTTTTAAAATTCGATTGCAGCTGGTATAACAGCTAATAAGGAACTGAAAGTAAAAAAGGATAAAGCTGATAGCTTGTATAGGGTTATAAATTAAAAAAAATAATTTAATTACAAACTTTATGAGTAAAAAATCTAAAGAAGGTTAATTTAAGAAATTTGTAAATATTAAATTTTATTAAATAAAAGTTTTAAAAAAATTGGCTTTTATTTGTTAAAAATTGTATTAGATTTGTATAAATATTATGTTTATATTTCAGGTCCCTAAAAGGTCCCTATTTCAGACTTTTGGTCCCTAAAAAGTCCCTAATTTTTAATCATTAAGTCCCTAAGTCCCTACTATTTTGTATCAAAGTTGCTGGCATCCCTGTATTATGCATTATGAGTTCTTTATGGTGTGGAAATATATGTAAACAAATGGATTTTTAAGCCAATTTCAAAGTTCCATATTTTTAAAACCATGCACATATCACTCATAATATTTTTATTACATGTTTACATCCATAAGAAGGTTATCCTGCTAAATTTTCATATTTTTTTAGCCAGTCCTTTTTTAGATATTGAACTTCAAATTTAGCGTTTTGATGCTGAGATGCCAACTTTGACTAATTATTGAAAAAGAAGGAGTGTCTCTAAATGTTTCATATTTCTTCTGAGAATAGTTCATTAGGGTATATATTCAGAAAAATAAATGTAAAGGTGAGTTTTACTTTCTTCTATTGAAATTTTTATGCCAAAAAAGACAATTTTTCACTGTAAAAATTATACATTTAATCTTATTTTATGCAATTTTTTTAATCATTATCATAAAAATACCTATTATGAAAATTTAGTTCATTCATTACTAAATATAATGGTTTTTAAATCATTTTGATATGTTTAGAAATAAAGTTATAAAGGATTCTGTAAAGTACTATTTTCATGAAAAACAGCTTGTGGCATGACAAAAAAATGGATGCCAAAAAAAATTCAAAAGGCTTAAAATTTTTTTAAACCTTGTTTTAGACTTCTAAAAGTACAATAAATTAACTGGTAAAGAATTAAAAAAATCAAAAATATTGAGCAACATTTTTTTCTTTTTCTGGATGATTTCACATGGATTGACCCCTTCCCATGTTTTTTAAATGATCTTTTAAGTGAAAACATGATAAAATTTGAATTGGACAACTAGCTAAGATTGCTGTGCAAAAATTTCATTTGAAATACAAACTTAAAATAGAAACTTTCATTTCAGAATTGCTTATAGTAGCATTTGCATAAATTGATTCATTCTAACCCCCCCCCCCCCCCCCCAAACAAAAATTAAATAAAATAAAACAGAATTTAAGAAAAAATATTTTACTTTTGCAAATAAAGTAATTTTAATTGCCTTTAATGTGCGCTATTTAAAAATAATTTTGCATTTTCCGGTTCTCTCTCTTTTCTTCTTTTTTTTTTAACTTTTTGCAATCTCATACCTGTATCTAGACCTTTAACAAAAGTAATTAGTACTGGTAGGGAATTGATTTACTCTTTTTTTTTTTAAACTAAAAAACACATTTTGCATAATTATTCCAAGTTGTTGATAAAAATTGCTTTGGTGGTATTTTGTCGTGTCTGTATTCGTGTAATTTTTTAAATAGTACATAAAATAACAGTAGGTTTTAAAGATTTTTTTTTTCTCCCTCCCAAACACCTAAACTCCCTTCCATTTATAAATGGTGGTAGGGAGACTCCCTTCCTCTGGAAAATTGAATTTCAAGCCCTGAGATATCTTGATTAATTTTGATACATAAGTATAGATGCTATTTTAGTTCAAATGAACCTACAGATTTAAAATCAATTTGGGGTTAAAAATGTAATCTTTGCTAGACAAAAAATTAGTTGTGATACTTTGTATTTCACATAAGTTTTTTTTTTTATCCATTAAAAAATCATTTTTCCTCATTGAAAATTTATTGGTATCATAACTCAGTAAGTTTTTAAGTGACAGTAAAGTCACTTAAAAAAATGTATAATTAAAAAATATATATATGTATTATAGTATATTTATGAAAAACAGCTTTGGATGGTGGTTAAAATATAAACCTGACATAGAAATTTTTAGTTTAAAATGTTTATCTTTGTTGTAAAAAAAAAATGAATTTGAAATTTTTTAAAAGGGACTGTGAAAATTGGCTTTCAGGGTTTAATCATTTTAGAAAATGGCAATTTGAATGAAAAATTGTGGACAACAGACGTCTGTTTCTGTTTGTATTATGAATTTTTCTAAAAGAAAAAAAATCTTGAATTAAAGAGAAATTATCAATTCTATTATGTGAAAACTAACAAAAACTTTTAATGAATGACTGATTAAAATTAAATAAGCATATAAGAGTTTCTACAGTTCATATAGTCTTGAATAGCATGAAAATAATCATAGTATTCCAGAATAAGGAGAAAATTCCACACTTTAAGAAAAATATGGCACAATGCTGGAAATGAAAGAAAAAAAAAATCTATGAACCAAAACTATTTTAAAAATTAAAAAAAATTGTGAAAATGGGCCATTCCATGAAAAATGGACGAAGTGTCCTACATGTGACACCTACATATACAGGGTGTTTCTAAATTCATGGTACAAACTTTAAGGGGTGACAGTACACATGAAGACAAACAGTATTAAATAGGAAACTTAGGGTCCCAAACGTCTTCCGAAGGAGATAGGCGCCATTAAAGTTTACGGTCCAAAAATTCAAATCATTATAAAAAACAGAAAAATTAGTCGATTCGTTTGCGGTTTTCACTAAAACTATTCTTTATGTCAGTATTGTCTTGAAAATAAATTATAAAGATAAATTTCAAAAAATGCCATTAGAGGGCACTTTAGACTTTGGAGTAACGAACAACTATTTTTTACTGTTATTTTTGGTGTCTCATTAAATTTTTTTAGAAGCTTAGAAATAAACTTAAATTTTGAGCTCAAAATCTAAATCATTGGGAGTGGTTAAGTAGCGCAAACTGAACTGTGGGGGGAGGTTCAAATTTCAAATGATTATAAAAAACGGAAAAATTGGTCAATTGATTTGCGATTTTCACTAAAATTATTCTTTGTCAGTATTATCGTGAAAATAAATTATAAAGATAAAATTCAAAAAATGCCGATAGAGGGCGCTTTAGACTTTGAAGTAACGTACAACTATTTTTTACCGTTATTTTTTGCATCTCATAAAATTATTTTTAGAAGCTTAGACATAAACTTAAATTTTGAGATGAAAATCTGTATCGTTGGGAGTGGTTAAGTAGTGCAAACTGAACTGTGTTCAATGGGGGTGGGGAGGTTAAAATTTCAAATGATTATAAAAAACGGAAAAATTGGTCCATTCGTTTGCCGTTTTCGATAAAACTATTCTTTATGTCAATATTTCCTTGAAAATAAATTTTAAAGATTAATTAAAAAAAACCTGTTAGAGGGCACCTTAAACTTTAGAGTAACCAACAACTTTTTTTAACTATTATTTTTTGTATCTAATTAAATGCTTTCAAATGCTTAGATTTAAATTTTGAACTCAAATTCTAAATCTGTGGGAAGTGTTAAGAATCGCAAACTAAACTGTGCTCAGGAGTTAAAATGTTACCCTTCCCACCCCTCGAACACATTTCAATTTTCCGCTACTTATTTACTCACAATGATGCAGATTTTGAGCTCAAAATTTAAGTTTGAGCTTTTACAAGCATTTAATTAAATTAAGGTTAAAAATAATTGTTGGTTACTCTAAAGTCTAAAGCGCCCTCTATCGGCATTTTTTGAAATTTATTTTTATAATTTATGTTCAAGACAATACTGACATAAAGAATAATTTTAGTGAAAACCGCAAATGAATGGACCAATTTTTCTGTTTTTTATAATCATTTGAATTTTTGGACCCTAAACATTAATGGCGCCTATCTCCTTCGGAAGACGTTTGGTACCCTTAGTTTCCCGTTTAATATTGCTTGTCTTGATGTGTACTATCACCCCTTAAAGTTTGTACCTTGAATTTAGAAACACCCTATATATCTATTAACTTATAATTTGTTAAAATATAAACTATGCATTAAAATAAAAATAACTTATATCTCCATATTTAACATTGTAGTTTTGGGGGTACACGGTACAGTAACATTGTCAAAACAGCAGCAATATGCAGTAATGATGATCACCACTTGTTATGGAATGGCCTTTTGATAGGTTTTAAAATATTCACAATCCTAGATCTGAGAATTGACCCTTTTTAATTATAAATAAATAATAAAAATAATAGATAATAAAAATCTACATTTTAAATCTTCAACTTTCAATTATCTGCCTGTTTCAAAGCCATTTCTTAAAAAATAAAAATGATAATGTCCTGTGCACAACACTTACATAGATACCTATATCTATGGGCTTATAAGTTGTTACATTAAAATATATATATATATATTTTAGTTATACATTAGAGATCACAAAAATTTCTAGATTTTCATATTGGCATAGTTTTTTAAATTTTAGGTTATAATAACATTGTTAAAACAGCATAAATACGTAGAAAAGCTGTCTCGCACCTGACATAGAATGATCCAAATGCAAATGCCTTTTTTAACATTCTTGAATCTGTTCATAACCATTGTAATTGCATCGTTTGAAAGTATAAAATTTCTGCTGTCGAATTATGATTTAAATAAAAATGTGTAAGGTAGATATTTTTGACATAATGTGGCTTAAACATTATGTCCATATTGCAGAAAAGTTACAAAAAGTAATTCTCAAAGATTGAGAATTATGATTTTTTAAAATTTGAATCAAATATTTAATTTCATAAATTTGGATTTGAATTTTTCCCCCCAAATGTGTAAACAATAAGCAAATTTGCATCCCGGCATTACACCCCCCCCCCCTCCCCAAAAAAAAGTGCTATAAAATCCTTCCAGGCTACTATAGCAGTTGTACCAATTATATCTAAGTTTTAGACAGGGTGTTGACAATATGATCTTATATGAATTCATTCACTGTTCATTGACTATTAACTGCATGTTTAAATTTTTCAGTTACTGAACACAAAAGAAAGCTATATGACCAAATAGAAAATGGCACTGCTAAAACAAAAAGAATGGAAAATAAACCAAAATGTTCAGATTTGATTGTACTTGGTTTACCATGGAAGACAACTGAACAAGAACTTCGGCAGTATTTTGAGGATTTTGGGGAAGTGTTAATGGCCCAGGTATTGTTCATTCTTTTATTTAAAGTAATCATGAACTAGTTAAAAACTTTGAAATATTTATAATTAAAGTTTGATAGTCAAACCTCCATTTATCAAAGTAGCAAATTTCCATAGAAAAATTTAATATGTAGAAGCAGTCTTACCTCCTAAAACATTAGGGTAGAGTGTTGTACCTTTGGGACATTGGCAATTTCTAATAAACTATTGGCAACAGTGATCTTTTTATTTTTAATAGTGAACTATAACCAACATATTTTATAGTAACAGGCAGTATCAGAAGCATTAAATTAATGACATGGTGAGAAAAAGAAAACTTCATTAGTCCATTTTCCTGCATTATGATTAATTTTTTTTACCCATGTTTTTTTTATACAAGTCAACTCCTATTTATTTATTTATTTTTAAATAAAATATAAGATTTTTAAAGGTTTTGGTTATGAGAAAATAATGATAGAGTACTTCTAGATTTACCACCATTTTGATTCCATTTAAACCATCTGGTGATGGTTGTATATTGGGATAGTAAATTATGTTGTACCTTGGGATTTGTCTGATGGTACAGCAAATGCATGTTTCATAATAATTTGGATAAATAAAAGTATTTTTATTTCTTATTTTACAGAAATTGCACAAAATATATCAAATACAGTAAATAAAACAATTCAACTTTATTTTGGATGTACATTATACAGGCAACAAATTTTTAACATAATATATATATACCATTTCATTCATTTGAAATGTTTTATCAGATGTATGCTTAACAATTTTATCTTCACTTCTCAAAATGTCACATCCCGGTAATGATTAGATAATTTTCCAAAGCTTGTCACTCATAAAAGAAATGTCTGTAGAAGAAAAGAGAAATCTTGCATTTTAGCAGTTCCTCTAGCAAAAGTTGAAACTACCAAGCAGAAAACTGGTGTAGCGACAAAATAAAATACCATCTCCAGAACAAAATAGCAGTTCAGAATCTGTTAATGATAAACTAATATCTAGTAGCTTTAGCTTTATCTTGTATTAAAGATGATGACAGTATTGATTATGATCATTAAACAGATATGTAAGAAATCAAGAAGTAGATTCTTTCTTACGAAAGTATCTGAAAGAAAAAAAATATTTGCTTCTATGTATCTGAAGTTAGTAGATGTCTTTGCCAATGATGAATTTCAGGTAAAAATTTTAAAGCGCATATGGAATAGTAGCAAATTTGGTTATTAGATTGATGATGCCTGTGACATTTGCTTATTAGATATTAAGTGTTAACTCTCACATCCAATTTCCATAGGTATGCCAAAATGACAAATTGCACAACTGATTGATTTTCCAAGTTGACTTTATATCATGTAAAGTTTAAATAATCAGGACTTTTATAATTTGATGAAAAGGTAAAAGATTTTGTTTATTGTCACAAAATTAGTTATTTTACAAAATATTGTATTAGTTACTGTACAAAATTATTTAGTTATATGCCTATTGCCTGAAATATGCAGTATGTCTCACGGTACAATAAGAAGTTGTAACTTGGTTTGACCCTAACTATCATCTGGCACCTATGTCCTGGGCACAAAATTTCTAAGGGTTGTAACATTTTTCCTAATTTCATCTAAATTTCTATTATGAAAATGATAATTGTGGAAACAAATTGATATTTGAGGTATTAATACGATGAAATGACAAAAATACATCTCAATATATGTTTAAAAGCACATTTCAGTAAATAATATTTTTATTTTCTGGAACTGTTTTACAATTTTCCAGGTAACTTAATTTCTTTTAATTCTTTTCAAATAAGTGTATAATATGTGAAAAAAAAAAAACTACCAGTAAATAAACCAATCTAAAGGGGCTAGTGGTGTACCGAGTAGTACTTTGGACGAGTACCGAGTAGTTGTGTAATAAGAAAATAAAACACTGATGTACGCATAATGTGAGCTTAGGTGTACATATACATAAATATACACACATATATATAATATACATATATTGTATAAATAAACTCATTAAATTTGAAATTTATTTGGGCACCTTTTAAACACAAATTTTGACAGTTCAAAACTAATAAAAAAGGAGAATTGATACATAACAAGTATAATTATTAATCAACATAAAATTAAAACATTCTTTAACCCTCCAATTTATTCAGACCATTAAAATCTGTCTATCAAAAACAAAAATGTTTATTGATTACTGTAACAATTCATTGAATAATGCAAAACATTTCATATTTATTTTGTAACTGTCTGTACCTTATTTTCTTTTGATTAAAAAAAATGTAATGGCTTTGCAGTTTCTTTTCATTTTTCATGTGTACAGATTAAATTGTTATTTTAAATTTATTATTTTTTAAATATCTCAGTAAAAAACTAACCTTTTTCAATGAAAATTATAAATGTGGGAATTAAGAATGCCTTAAAAAACAAACTCTAGAATTGATGAATGTAGATGATCTAGAACTTGTAAATCCACCAAAGAAACAAAAAATACATCATGAGAATGCTAATGTAGACGAACCAAAAGAGAAAATGCCAGCAAAAATTTTATATATTTTCTGGCAATGTTTTGAGTAAATTGCGAATGAGCAAAAAGATTGTGACACTAGTACTAGTTTAAAATCTCTGCACGAAGAATTGGTGCAAAAAGAGATACAGGCTTTCTTAACAGAATACTTATGTAAAACTGACACTTCATTTGCATGGTTGGGGGGGGGGGGGGGACTTTTCCGATTATGTGCAACCTTGCAAAAAACTCTTATGTGCACCTTCAACAACTGTTTATTCTGAACGTATATTTTCAGAGGCAGGCCAAATTTACAGTAGTAAAAGAAATGCCCTGTCTACTGATAATGTAGAACGTTTGGTGTTTTCGCACCATAATTTGAAATATAATAAATTTAATTATTAATTTTTTATTGCATTTATTGTATTTTCAGTTTCTTTATTCACAATAATAGTCTTTTCTGTTTTCCTATATATCAAAAAAAAAAAAAAATTTTTTTATTTGTATAAATGTGAAATTTTATGAGGGTTTTTCTTCTGAACTTTTTCTGTATTTTGCAGATATATTGTTAAATACAGAGTAAATAGTTTTATGAATTACTACATATATTATGCATTGATATTAAAATAACTCTTTACAGATCAGTTATAAATTCATATACTTAAAAAATGAAATTCTTACAACTATCGGTATTGGCCGCGTACTCGTCCGAAATTTGACCGAATACTGAGTATTTACCGAGTACTCGGTACAGCTCTAAAAGGGGCATGAAAAATTGAAAGTCCCCTGGGCACATAAACTTCCTAGTCAGGCCCTGACTTTGGGAGTTTGCCTTCTCAACTTTAAATTAGTTTAAAAAATATTCTATAGAGATATGTTTGTGTATTGAAATAGTGCCTTCAAATTTTAAATATGATTATAATCATTGAAGTAAAAAATTTAAAATGTGAAATTTTTTCCAAGATACAAATTTTCCTTATAATTAAAGCTAATTTTCATATACGGAACTCCATTTTTAATTTAGATGCAAATCACATTAAATAAAAGAACAATAATAAAAATAGTATGAAAGATTTATTGAGTACTACGCACACCTTTTATAAAAACAATAATCCAAACAGTAGTTACAGATCAGTTACATTCTGTTAAAACTATGAATATCTTGCTGAACAGCCAGTTTTATGAAAAGTTCATCAAAGAAATGTTCACATTTATTCAGTCAATTAAAAACTTCATGATTAACATTTTCTTTGAGTTGAAGACAACTATCTATTGTTTAAAATGCCTCTGACATTTCTTTTTTCAATGGCTTGGAAATGTTTTCAGATTAGATTACTTCTTCTAGTTCTTGGATTTCTTTTTCAGATTCATGAAATGAATTCACTGTCTTTGTCTGTAGGATAACTAGTCAACAATTAACTTATTTATTGTTAGTTATTCGTTTAGATGAATACTATCTATAACGGACCTAGCAAGTGCAAATTTCCCCAAGACTGTTGGATTTGTAAGAACACATCTTGTTCTTTGATTCCCGGTAATACGCTGAGCCTAGCTTTTGGGAAACAGTTTTTTATTGTAGATTTATAAATGTCATTTTCCCAAGCTAATTCTGCAGCACATATCCTCAGATTAATCACCTTATGTAAAGGTTTTTCATTTGCTAATGTCCAAATAAGTCACCGGAGAATGAACTTTCTGTAATGAAGACCCTGGTCCATTGCTTGCAATTTTGAAGTGGTGTTCGGAAAGATAAAAAAGCAAATTAATATTTGATAATTTTGAAGAGGATGTGCAATTGTCTACAACTAAAGCAATTTTTCTATCTAATTTCAAAACAATTTAAAAATTTCATCTGTCATCCATGAGTTCTTATTAGAATAATAGTCAATTTCAAAAGATGTTACATTTTTTAATACTCCAGGGTTCTTACTTTTGCATTGTATCAGTAATTGAAGTTTGTTTTTACCACTCATTTTACCACTAATTGTTTTTTAAATTTTTAATATTTTTTTTTAAACGTACATGCATACTGTCAGACAACTTTGGGGATGAATGGGACAGGTAAAACAAGTTATTTCAAACATATTTTATTTGAAAACTGAGTGATACATTTTATTTTACTACACATTGACTGAAGCTAATATTAAATGACAACAGTCCTTTGGTGTTGGCAGTTCCCAGAAGTCTAGGCTTTGGTAGTTTCATAACAATATTCTCCAGATTAACAAAATAAATTTCTGGTGGATTGGTATATTAAAATAATTATCCTTTTTTCTCAAGAATTGTACTTGAAGGTTATCATTATTGTTCTTTAAAACCCTAGCAACGTAATCATAAATATTTTTTTTCCACATAATCTTTGTTAAGAGAAACTCGTCTTCTATTATATTATCCAAGCTGCAAACTTGGTGATCCATATCACTTGAAACCATGTTCAAATCACTTTCTTCTTTATCATGAAGTGATAAATTGTCAGATTCATCACTGTTGTCCATACCTTTACTAAAAATATTTCTTGAAGGAAGGCAATTCATTTTTCTTATTAGTTTCTATGTTTTTTACAATTTCCTTTTCCAAATATTGTTTTTCTGGTGTATCAGTTAGAACACGACAGTGGTCTCATTTTCTCCTCTTAACACCTGGTTTCTAGGTAATGACAAAATGTAATTTTATCTATTATGGAATAGCTCTGCGGATGAATTGGACAGTCCCATTCATCCCCATAGCCACATGGTTATATAAAACAGTGATTAGGCTTAGCAAACACTGTCAATATTGTTCATTTGCATCATAAGTATAACAAGAGATTATATCATTTTAACATTAAAAAAAAATTATAAGGTTTTGAGAAAGTTAACTATTATTTAAATGCTATAAAGATTAAACAGATAAATTTACTTTGGTTCTTGAAAAATTCACTTTGTACAATAGCTAATCTTCTGTTATGAATATTGCTTTGAAACTATGTCTGTTGAATGACCTCAGTACTACCATCTATCGGGTAAATTATCAAATTATTTATGTTTGTGGAACATATATAAGTTTCTGTTGTCCCATTCATCCCCACTCTCCCCTACTGTCATTCCATCTCATTGTTTTTTTCTCCATGGCAATCATTGTCTTTGAAAGTTAGAAATGTGTTGGGTAAACATTCATAAACACAAGTCCTGTTTCATAGCATTAAAAATATCGAGCTGATAATCATTTAGAATTTTTTTCAAATCATTGTTTTTCCAGTCATCAGACTGCTTCAGATACTTTTACTTTCTCCGGAAGTAACCTTTTCTTTATTGCATGACTTTAATTTGTTCAGTCTCCCAGAATTTACCTGAAATTCATTACATCCAAAGTGTTTAGCATACTGCAATGCCTTCTCTTTTATAAGAGGACCAGAGTTCGGCAAGTATTGGTCTTAAATGCTCTTTATCCATTTTAAAACGATCCCATCTGCTGTATTATAACTGCATGTTTTCTGTAAGGTCAAATACATTCATGGAATTTCATTATGGCTTTCTAATTTTTTATAACAGTCGACACTCCTTGTAGGAATATCAAATTTAGCAGAAATGTCTTTTGTGCATTCTGCTATCTACATTCAACAATTCAACTTTATTCCCAACACTAAGGGATTTTCTTTTTGACATTGTGCTAGAGAGAAACACTACTTAAATTTTCACTGAAACTAAGCAGATTTGAGAGTGATGACCAATTATCAGACAAGAGATAGCTAGAAATTGTATTTACAGGGCTGCCAGTTGGTCCCTATTTCCATAAAAGGTCCCTATTTTTTAACTTGGTCCCTAAAAGTCTCCTTTTTCACTAAGAGGTCCCTTTTTAAAAATCTATTTTATGTCTAAATTAATTTTTTTTCTGAGATTTTTACAAAATTTATCATAAATTTAGATTTGTTAAAAATTTAATGCCCTAGATAGCAGCATATAACTGGTCATAGTAGAAGAAAGGACCAATAATAGCATATTTTGAAGATTAATTAGGAACCAATAATATTCTTAGGTTACAACAACATCCTGTGGCCTGTAAGAACTTTTCTTATTTTAACAATCTGATCTGTCTCATTCTATCTTTATTTGTTTTTTAGTAATAGTCTTAAAAAGTTAGATGAACAAATGTGAGAAGAAAATGTACCTATGACTCTTTTATTTCTACAAAGGATTGTCAATAACCTGAAGAAGATTTTAGCTTTATACAGGAAAAACTAAGTGTTCCTGCACATAGATTTATGAAACATGTGTCAATCAGATGCTCTGGAACCTGCAGCAAATTGTTTGCTAGAATAATAGAATTGTCTCAACGAGTATTTCTTGAAATATATTCTATCTAGAAAAGAACAAAGAACACTAAATATTGTCAGCTACTAAAGAATTGTTGAATATTTGAAGGAGAAGACAATGAAATGTCAATTACTGTTTATTGTATCTAGTGCCAAACTATTTACACAGTTTACTAAATTTTTCCAAAGGGAAGATCCTCTAATCCACTTAGATATGAGATAAGATGCCTTATCATTAAAGTCGTAAGTCATATTTGCAAACAGTCAGTCATTAAAGCTTTCAAGATTGATGTCAGTCAATATCCCCATTGAGAGTAAAAATTTAATCTCTCCAAAGGATATTATTTTCAATGAAGAATTGCTAAAACAGTTATTGTAACTATCTGAAAAAGATAGAGGTTTTTTTTAAAATAATGTGCAATGTCATTATATAGCTTCTGATAAGTATTTTTACAATAAGGATATATTGCAAAATAAAAACTTGAAATATTTCAGTTGTTTAACCCCTTAACGCGCAGTGTTGCCGGGTCGGCAACACCTAAAGTTCCCCCTGTTTAGAGACATGAAAACTCCGTGAATATTTCAAAAACTACTCCAATGGCTACTTTAAATCTTGATTGTCAGCCATTTTTCTTCCTTAACACTCTGAAAATACATAATTCTAATTATATATATTGTAATATTGTAAAATGGCATGGCTTACTATCTTATGTTTTTGTTCCAACTTCCATTTTTTCTTCTTTACCGGCATTCGGCATTTTTCCAATCTTCCGATCTTTTGTTTACTTGTTCAAATCAATCGCTTATCTTTTCCGATCGTCGCTGATGGGTACGTTCATCCTGGTCTTATCGTTCCGTCCGGTCGCAATTCGCAAGCATCGCGAATCGCAACTCGCAAGTGGCTGTCTTGCATTTCTCCCATCGCAAGTCAGGAACGCGTTTGCTCAACTCGGAGGGGCGTATCCAGTTTCGGATTGCCGCTGCTATTTAAACCGGGAGAGATAGATTGTGCGGTGGATTTTGAAGTGATGTTATGTTTCAAGATAGTTGATGTTACCGTCAATATGATATAGTTTCAGAAATGTGTTTTTAACTCATCCAGTTTTAAAGTTTTAAAGTTAACATCTAGTTGCTTGCCGTGTCTCATTTTACCAGCAGTCGTAACCCATTTGTGTTTTAATCAAGTCTTCATGTTCATGTGTGGATATTATTAGCTTCAGTTAAAAACTCTACGTTTTTCTAAAAACTTTTCATCGAAATAGTTGATGTGCCATACCATGGGAATTTGTTTTCCAATACGTTGATAGAAGCCGTCCATAAGTGAGTCTGTTTTGTTTTTTTTTCATTGCTATCCTAGTATTGTTATATGCCATGCCATGCCATTCAATAAGTAATATTATTTCATTACATAGAATGTTTTAATTTAAATACAGATTTGAACTTATTCTCTGTTTACATTTTGCCAGTTATATTTTCATCCAAGTTTATACATATTTTATTTAAACTTGAATATTATAATTTTTTAACTGAACTTGTTTCTGTTCACGTTATGTCTGTTATATTTTTCACCTGGATTTATACATGCTTTTATTTAAACTTGCACTTATTTTTCATTAATAAACGTTAGTTTTTTTACTGAAAAACAGTTTCTTTAATGTCTTACACTACACTGTCACACTGTCACCAATACTTACTCTCTTAGGTCACCGTAGTTGCACTGTTGTAAGCTGCTAAATTTTATGTTGTTTTAGACGGTTCTTGTTACAGAACCGATCACGGGTTATGGGCCCAGCACGCTTCCACTGCGCTTTTAAACCCTTTACGGCGGCCATAACCTAATTGGTGACATTTCAAAATTTTTGACAGTTGTTTGTAGTATGCGGCCATTGGACCTCTGAGTCACTTTAGAGGGGGAGGCCGCAATATAGAATTTTTTTGAAGGCTATATGTTTTTTTTTTTTCCTATTGACATGAAATACAAAAAGGTTTTTTTTAGGATCACTTATAAAATAGAAATTTTTGTTGATGTACTATCTGATTACTAAGTACGTTATTTACTATTAAAAAAAAAAAATTTTTTTTCCTCCTTTTTTCATGTAATATCTTCTGTTTAATGCATGGCCATGGCTAACATACAGGTGTGCATAACAAAACTGAATTCTCACAATTATGGAACTTGGGCAGCTGACGTAAAGTATCTACTATTAGATAAGAATGCGTGGAGCATAGTTAATGGCACTGAAAAGGCTCCTGATGAAAGTGACTCTGTAGCGACAAAGGAATATAAATCCAGAGTCAGGTCTGCACTATCAGTTGTATATTTAAATGTCGAAAATGAATTCCGGAGAATCATCGAAAATATCGACGACCCTCATGAGGCCTGGACTAAACTTAAATTGCATTTTCAGCCTGATAACCGGGCACGCCATATGCAATTATTTGGCGAAATTCTTTCCTGTAAGATACAAACTGAAGAGCCCGTCGATATGTTTGCAGCTCGCCTCCAAAGGCTTGCTGACCAACTTGCTGCAATAAATGAGCCAATCAAAGAAACTTACCTTACATTTCAATTGCTTAGATGGCTCCCGAAGAAGTTCGACAACATGGTGCAAGGGATTCTGCGATGGCCAGACGATCAGTTTACGTTCAAAAGTGTTCTTACAGAATTAGTCGCAGAGGAGTCCCGTATCAAACTACGAGAGGACGACAGAGTGGATGCCGTGCAATCTCATTTCTCCAGAGCCCGTTCCTCAAAGAAGTGTTCCTTTAAGCCTAAGTTCAAAGGTCGGTGTCACAAATGTGGACGCAGAGGACATTTACAGAGCCAGTGTAGAGTGCCTGATGTCACCCGCCAGGAATCCGGTCTTAGCTCTAGTTCCAGAAGTTCCATGATGCCTAGAGACTCCTCCAATTCCGGTTCCGTGGTATACAGAGACTCTTCCAGTTCCAGAAATTCCTCTTTGTCCAGAGGTTCCTCCTTTTCCAGAAATTCATCGAAAGACTCTTCCGTATCCAGTCCTGTCCGTGCTCAGTCTGATGGTCATAGATCCAGAAAAGATGTGCCTCGCAACCGACGTCAACGTAAGACAACAGGCCAGGTAAACTACCTCATACAATCTAATCTAAGTAACATAAAATGTGGGGGAGACGCCTGGGTCTTTGACACGGGTGCCTCCCACCATTTCTGTAAAGATAAAAGTTTATATGTTAAGTTCAAACCTTTAAAAAATGAGGAATTGGCTGTTGCAGTTGACGGTGCTACTTTCCCTATCGAGGGCACCGGTTTAGTGGATTTAAAAATAAATGGGGAAATGGTTCGCTTCGGCGACGTCATGTATTGTCCTAGTCTAAGACATAATTTAATTTCAGGTCCCAGACTTGATAAAATGGGTGCCAAGTTCAAAGGAGGTGAGGGAAGGGTCAAGGCATATCGGGATTCTGGCACACTTTTTCGTGCTTTTCTTAAAGATGGCATTTACTGCCTCTATCCAGATCCTAACCATAATAATAGAAATAAAGACCCGAAAATTAACCGTAATCAAAATCCTAAAAAGGTACGTTTCCAAGCCTCAACCGTTCAAAAAGATGATTTTAAACTCTGGCATAGACGCCTTGGGCACATCAGTTCCACATTAATTGAACATACTCTAAAATGTAATGGCGTTAGGGGCTTACCACCCATTAAATGTAAAGACTTTGAATGTGAAACATGTAAAATTAATAAACACAGACGAACATCATTCCGCCCAATAAACCAAATAAGATCTAAACGACCTTTAGAACTGCTACACACTGATCTGTGGGGTCCGACACAAATAACAGGGCGAAACGGGGAGAAGTATTTCCTAACTATAACAGACGACTTCTCTCGCAAAGTGTCAGTATACCCCTTATGCAGTAAAACACAGGTATTTAAGGTATTTTCTAACCACGTAAAAAGAGCAGAAAGGTTTTTGGGCACCAAAGTAAAAGAAGTCCGTAGCGACAATGGGCGGGAATTCGATAATGAAGCATTCACTAAATTCTTTGAGGACAATGGCATAAAACACGAATTTACCAATGTGTATTCTCCGGAGCTAAATGGAGTTTCAGAACGTTTAAATCAAACAATAATGGACGGGGCTCGCTCAATACTCAATGAAAGTAAACTCAGTCTCAAATTCTGGCCAGAAGCTGTCTTATACATCGCATACACTCTTAACCGAATATGTCACAAAACTCAGAAAAAAAACTCCTTTCGAATATTATTGTGGTAATAAACCGTCCATAAGACATTTACGACCTTTTGGTACGGTGGCATATGTGGGGGTACCTAAACAACTAAGAAATTCCAAATTCGATCCAAAGGCTAAAAAGGGTGTTTTAGTGGGTCACGCAATGTCTACAAAAGGCTACAGGGTATGGATTCCCGAAACCAATAAAATAATAGAGACAATAAATGTTAGGTTTGGTGACGAATCTGTATCTAGAAGTATCCTCAAACACAGTGAACAAGGTCCAAGCTATTCAATAGGCACAAACCCATTTACAACTTCGGAGCAGCGCAACGGAAGCGATCTGGGACCCTCTTATATCCTAAATTCCGAACCACCTGAAATAGACCCTTTGATTGATCTTCAACCTGACAGATTTACTTCAGAAACACCACCCACTCAAAGTATTAGACCGAGTACCTCTAAATCTTCCGACTCTGCCTCCTCACACCCATTTGAGGGTGACAGTGACGAGGATGGCGAGGAGTTTACTAGAACTCTCAGGGAAGCTGTCTGGTTCCGTAAGCCTGTAACTAGGCCTGACAAATCGAGAACCGACGTCTACTATTACGAGTTGGGTGAGACACAACGTCTAAGATCACTGAAGGAAGTAAGAGACTACTGTCATTCTAATGGTATAAAATTTGATCCGTCACTGTTCAGTTTTAAAGGAAGCAATAAGTACGAAGGCATTGTAAAGTCCACTCCTAGTCCTAGCTCAAGTCCTAGTTACACACCTCCACACACCTCTTTCTCTGAAACTCATAAAACCAGTTCCTGACTAGAAGACCCCATACCTACCACATATAAGCATGCATTAAAATCACCTCAGTGGGAACTCTGGAGACAGGCAATGAAGGAAGAGATGGATGTTATAAATAAAAGACAAGTATGGGTATTAACACCTCTACCACCCAACACCGAACCACTAGGCTGCAGATGGGTATTCACCATCAAACGAGACGACAAGGGACGGGTTGCAAGGTATAAAGCGAGACTTGTAGCACAAGGCTACAAACAAGTCAGGGGTGAAACGTACGATGAGACGTTTTCGCCCGTAGTCAATTTCAGTCTAATTCGCTTTTTCTTTGCAGCCCTTGTCTCATGTCTCGGATGGATCCACACTCAGTGTGATGTAAAAGGTGCCTATCTGTATGCCCCTCTTTCTGATAACATCTACATGAAACAACCATCAGGGTTCGAGGTAAAAGGTAAAGAGCATTTAGTCTGCAAACTCCAGAGGGCCCTTTATGGCCTCCACCAGAGTGGACGAGTATGGTTTTATGAATTACATAAGATTTTAATTTCTCTTGGTTTTAAAAAGTTAGAGTGGTGTAATTGCGTCTATTCGTTTTCCAATTATGTTGTTTTATTACTATATGTGGATGACTTTGTAATATTAAGTAACCATCAGAAACATATTAATGAAGTTTTAACCCTTTTAACAAAACATTTTGACATAAAAATCCTGGGGAGAACACGCAAACTACTTGGTGTTGAGTTTGAGGAGGATGAGAATGGCACTGTTTCAATTCATCAAAGGCAATATATTGATGATATTTGTACAAGATTTAAAGAATTCAACTTTCCCATTACATCACTCCCTATAACTAAAGGTACTGTTTACTCCAAGTCACAATGTCCTCAAACCGAAGTAGAAACCCAGGAAATGTTACAATATCCATACAGAAGTGTTTTGGGCTGCCTTTCATTTTTAACAAGCAGGACACGTCCTGATATTTCGTACGCTGTAAATATCTTCAGCCAATTCCAGAGCAATCCTGGGATTGTTCACTGGAATGGTCTCCTGAAGCTTTTAGGGTATGTCCAAAGCACAAAACACTATAAACTGAGGTTACCTTGCAACCACATAAACCTAATAACTTACACCGACGCGGATTTCGCCGCTAATAGGGATGACAGGACATCAATGGGGGGACAACTACTAATGTTAGACAAAGCTCCTATCATGTGGAGAGCCTTTAAACAAAAATCTGTCTGTTTGTCTACTATGGAATCAGAATTTGTGGCTTTAACAGAAGCAACTAAAGAGCTTCTATGGTTTAGTAGGATCATAACTGAATGTTATGACAAACATATTTTTACAGGTCCACAAGTTAAACCAACACTTTTAGTAGACAACATGGCCTCCATTGATTTTCTTAAGTCTCCCATTGAAAATTACAGAACGAAACACATTGACGTAAAATTATTTTTTGTTAGAGACCTTTTAAACCAAGAGATTTTTAATGTTAAACACGTAGCCAGTAAATCTAATCTCTCAGACATTTTCACTAAACCTTTAACAAAGTTTGATCTTAGGAAATTTATTGATGTAATTTTTAGTTATAAGTAATTTATATATATACATAATATTTAAATGCTATGAAAAAAAAAGAAACTCCTCCTCCTTTGAACTGGTGTCAAGCATTAAGATGCTTGTTTAACTTTTTTATGTTAAACCTTGAAGTTTAGCATTTTTTTTAAAACTGAAATTTTTGTATATTTCAGTACTTTTCTTTTGAAGAAAAATGTTTGAATATGTAATTACTCTTGTTATTTCATACTTGTTTCGTATGCATATGTTTCATAATATCATTTCATAGGTGTTGAAAATCGAGTTGTATTTTTTTTTTGCATATGTAAATATGAAAATTTTTCTTCTCGTTTTAAGAGCATATATAACAAGTTTTTTTTCATATTTAAATTGGCCAAATCATTTGCAAATGTATATCGTTTCAAAAGCTTAAGCATATTTTTTTTTTTTGTGTTGTCTTTCACGTGAGCGCTCACAGTCATTTAACTATGTCACTATCATAATCGTTATCATGATCATGATCATTGTTGTTCTCATTATGGAAATTTTCTCATTTGCCTAACATGTATCTTTCATATATTATCAAAGTATTTTCATATTGTAATTCATGTATATTTATTCTTTATATTATCCTGAATTTGCGTTTATGTGATAATCATTCTCTTTCAGAATAAATATGCAAATGTATAATTGTTTAAAATTCATTCGAATATTGTTACAAGTCAAGACCAAAGGAAAAATCATCATATTAAATTCTTATGTAAAGGTAACTCGTAGTCACTTGCATGTGACGAGGTAATTGTAATTATCTTTCACGGTTTTTTTTCAGGAAAATGTTATCTTTATAGACTTTTGCTATTGAACTTTTCCGACGTGAAAAAAAAAACTTTTCGTTAGAGTTACAATTGTAACTAAACTTTCATGAGATGAAAAGGTTGTTAATCTAATTGTTATATAATTGTTAAAATTGTTGTTATTGTTGAATATTGTTATTAACATTATTGAAAATTGATGTTTTTGATTAACACTGTTGAAGTTATTGATTTTGTTGCATTTATACTTATTAATGTTAAGTTTCTGTTTTACTGGTAACTATCGCAGTGTGATAGTTTATGTTCTAATGTTTTACATTGTTCTATATATATATATAATTTACAATATCTGTCGATTATCCATTTTATTTTTAAGTACGAGTGTTAAGGGGGGGGGGGCGATTGTCAGCCATTTTTCTTCCTTAACACTCTGAAAATACATAATTCTAATTATATATATTGTAATATTGTAAAATGGCATGGCTTACTATCTTATGTTTTTGTTCCAACTTCCATTTTTTCTTCTTTACCGGCATTCGGCATTTTTCCAATCTTCCGATCTTTTGTTTACTTGTTCAAATCAATCGCTTATCTTTTCCGATCGTCGCTGATGGGTACGTTCATCCTGGTCTTATCGTTCCGTCCGGTCGCAATTCGCAAGCATCGCGAATCGCAACTCGCAAGTGGCTGTCTTGCATTTCTCCCATCGCAAGTCAGGAACGCGTTTGCTCAACTCGGAGGGGCGTATCCAGTTTCGGATTGCCGCTGCTATTTAAACCGGGAGAGATAGATTGTGCGGTGGATTTTGAAGTGATGTTATGTTTCAAGATAGTTGATGTTACCGTCAATATGATATAGTTTCAGAAATGTGTTTTTAACTCATCCAGTTTTAAAGTTTTAAAGTTAACATCTAGTTGCTTGCCGTGTCTCATTTTACCAGCAGTCGTAACCCATTTGTGTTTTAATCAAGTCTTCATGTTCATGTGTGGATATTATTAGCTTCAGTTAAAAACTCTACGTTTTTCTAAAAACTTTTCATCGAAATAGTTGATGTGCCATACCATGGGAATTTGTTTTCCAATACGTTGATAGAAGCCGTCCATAAGTGAGTCTGTTTTGTTTTTTTTCATTGCTATCCTAGTATTGTTATATGCCATGCCATGCCATTCAATAAGTAATATTATTTCATTACATAGAATGTTTTAATTTAAATACAGATTTGAACTTATTCTCTGTTTACATTTTGCCAGTTATATTTTCATCCAAGTTTATACATATTTTATTTAAACTTGAATATTATAATTTTTTAACTGAACTTGTTTCTGTTCACGTTATGTCTGTTATATTTTTCACCTGGATTTATACATGCTTTTATTTAAACTTGCACTTATTTTTCATTAATAAACGTTAGTTTTTTTACTGAAAAACAGTTTCTTTAATGTCTTACACTACACTGTCACACTGTCACCAATACTTACTCTCTTAGGTCACCGTAGTTGCACTGTTGTAAGCTGCTAAATTTTATGTTGTTTTAGACGGTTCTTGTTACAGAACCGATCATTTCTTATTAGTTCTAGATGGCAGCACCACAGAGATAAAACTCTATTGTTTTTAAATAATAGATAAAATGTTTTACTGTAATATGCGCTTTACAGCAATGCTCTTCTCACTGCGCTTATCAATGCTTTACTTATGGGAGGTTACCACTTCGGCAACAGCTGTATAATTAAAATGGTTAGTGCAATCTTTACAAAACAATACCTGTGTACTCCTCTAGGCCTAAATAAATTGCCTATTGTTTTTTTTACTTTAAATTCCAACTTTAACCTCTTCAGACCTGAGCCTAAAATAACTCTTCAAATATATATTTATTGCTTTTGCATAATTGAAATGACACCATAGATGACAGAAAGTCATTTTTATGAAATCAGTACTTTAAGGGACTGGTAATTTAGGTTTACAAATATGGATATAAAAGTACTAATCCCCTTAAAACATCGGTTTAACTATCAGTAATATAAATTTACTCGATATCAAAATTAAGGTCTTTAAACAAGTAAATGATCAGCAAATCCTCATTTTTTTTTTTATTGCAAAGCATTTAAATTAAATAATCATGAATATTTCTTACTTTCTTGGCCACAATGTCTTGAAAGTATTTTCGAAACTTGGATCAAAATAAAATTTATTTTATGAGGTAATATTCATCAGTGCTGACATTTATTGGTTTTGTTTTAAAGCAAAATACATTCAGCTGTATAGAAGTAAAGTAAAAATGCAAAAAAAATGAACAGTTTAGTTTTTATGAAGAAAAGAATGGAGGTACACATTTGTGTACCTCAGGTCTGAAGAGGTTAAAGAGTAGTGCACCAAAAAGGGTGAAACCCAAAATTAAAAAATACTCCAAAAAATTTTAAAAATGGACAAAAATTGACTATAACAGACATGTCACTTTTCCGCAAAAACCTAAAATTCTATTTTTTTTATTATTTTTTTTTTTTGGCACTGATTTTTATCATTCTTGGAATCTATGCAAATCTGCATTCAAATATAGGGAAATTTTTTAATCGAGGGGTGGTGGTTGGGGGGGGGGGGTTGGTAGCAGTAGCAGAAGAAATACAACAAAAATGATACTATGAACTGCATCAAATTTGGAAAAAATTATTCAAAGGATCACAGAAAAAACGAAAAAAAGTCAAAGGATCATGAAAATCGTGAAAAAATTTTGTATTTTATCAAAAGATCACCAAAAAAAAAAAAAAAAAATTATCAAAGGATCACTGGGGCAAAATGCAATTTTTGTGGCAAAAATGACATTTCTGTCAAAGGATTGCGGAAAAAGATGCCATTTTTGAGAAGGATCACAGGGGAACCCACGATTTTTGAAGAATTGTGGGAGAAACATGATTTTCGTCAAAGGATTGCAGGAGAAACAAGATTTTCATTGTCTAAGGATTGTGGGAGAAATGTGATTTTCATCAAAGGATTGCAGGAAGAAACACACTTTTATTAAAGGAAAAGATATATGATTATCATCGGAGGATCTTGGAAAATACACGAATTTTGTCTAATAGTCACAACAAAATGTGATTTTTGTCAAATAATCTGCAAAATGACTCCAATTTCATGAAAAAATTGAGTAAAATATTTGAATTTTGGCCAAAAAAAATTGCAGTAAATTTGTGAATTTTACTGAAAATCACGAAAAAGATGCAAATTTTGTCACATGATCATGGAAAATTGCAAATTTTGGCAAAAAATCATGGGAAAAACCTCAAATTTTATCAAAGGATCATGAAAAATACGTTTGCATCAAAATGCCACGGAAAAATGTGAATTTCATCAAAAGTCTGTCAGGCTGTAAAAATTCAGCTTTTTCTTTGCTGGGTCTATGTTTGCTATAAACATTGTAATTGATGCCCTCTTGGTTGAATGGAAAATTTGCAAGCTAAATCAAGGAGAATCTGAAGTAAATAGAATAGATTCATTTTGGGCTATTTCTATCAATGCAAAAAAGAAAAGTGCAGGACTAAAATAGCCTTTTTTTAAAGGAAGAGTAGTCTGTTTGTTCCATAGCAGTGCGGATGTAGAGCAAGGATTTTTGCTTTCATATCAAATTCTTTCCGATGACTGGGTCTATATGAAAGAATAAATGCTAAATGCTAGGCTAAACATAGCGGATGCTTTAAGACGTTATTATGAAAATCATGCTGCCCTAGTACCAATAACTAGTAAAGTGATATAAAATGCTAATATTGCATTTTGAAATTTAATAAAGTTACCTAGAAAACGAAAAGAGAAGAAAAAAAAAAGGGAAAGTACAACTTGAAGTGGAGAAAGCTACAGAAGAGAAAGAAATCGGGGGGGGGGGGGGTGAAAAAAAATATAAGTGCAGTTGTAAATCTGGAAAAAAGGTTGGAAGATTTAAACAAAAATATGAATGAAGAAGTAACTGCATTGGACAGATTGATCAATGAAGGTTAAAAATTGCTTTAGAAAAAAGAAACTTAACTGAAGCTAAAGTGGCACAAAATTTGATTGTATCTGGTATAACAGTTACCAAGGAACTGACAGTAAAAAAAGATAAAGCTGTTAGCTTGTCTAGTGTTATAAATAAAAAGAAGAAATAGTTTAATTATAAATTTTATGAGTAAGAAACATAAAAAAAGGTTAATTTTAGAAATCTGTAAGTATTATATTTGGTTAAAAAAGTTTAAAAGAAAGACTTTTTGTTAAAAATTGTTTTTATTTTGTATAAATATTATGTATATTTTTCAGGTCCCTTAAAGGTCCCTATTTAGGACTTTCTGTCCCTAAATTTTAATCATTTGGTCCCTAAGTCCCTACTATTTTGTACCAAAGTTGCTGGTAGCCCTGTATTTACTATAGTAGAGGTCATAATCGAAATTCAAAAATGAGTTGGAGGATGCACAACCTGTTTGTCCACCCCTCATCCCCAGTTGACATGTAGGTTTCTTATGATTTTCAATAAACTTTGTTTATCTCTTGACCTTCATTTTTTGGGAGGTAATTGGCATATTGTTTGAAATGGAACAAAATCTCTCAATATGGCTTGGAATTTTTTTTATATAAAGAGGTTTTTTTAATAAAGAGGTTTTATTTAGGAACAGTTTTTCTATGTAATAAACATGGCGATTTGGTAATAGTTCAATATATAGAAAATATCAATATGTGGAAGTTAGGTGGATGGAGATTCAACTTTATTACATTGGGTGCAAAATGTAGCAATGTTATGAGATTTCCTAAACAAAAAATATGATTATATCAATCCTCATATAAACCACATAAATTTATCATTCTAAATACTCAATATAAACACAAAGAAAATATTCTTAAAAAAAAAAAATCAATAATCGAAATTCGAAAATGAGTTGGAGGATGCACAACCTGTTTGTCCACCCCTCATCCCCAGTTGACATGTAGGTTTCTTATGATTTTCAATAAACTTTGTTTATCTCTTGACCTTCATTTTTTGGGAGGTAATTGGCATATTGTTTGAAATGGAACAAAATCTCTCAATATGGCTTGGAATTTTTTTTATATAAAGAGGTTTTTTTAAATATGTATTTAGGAACAGTTTTTCTATGTAATAAACATGGAGATTTGGTAATAGTTCAATATATAGAAAATATCAATATGTGGAAGTTAGGTGGATGGAGATTCAACTTTATTACATTGGGTGCAAAATGTAGCAATGTTATGAGATTTCCTAAACAAAAAATATGATTATATCAATCCTCATATAAACCACATAAATTTATCATTCTAAATACTCAATATAAACACAAAGAAAATATTCTTAAAAAAAAAAAAAAAAGTTATAAGTATAATACATTGCATTTTTACTCTATGCGCTGGGAGCAAAATTAAGACAAAACAGATTTTTCTGAATTACAGAAATACAGTAGACTCCCTTAAATCTGCGAATGCCAGAAATCTGCACACTTTTTCAGATGTAAACAATAAAATTGATGGTGGCACTGAACTCAAAGGCTAATGCATTTAAAAAAACAAAAACAAAATTCTTTGTTAATCACTCTCTTTTGGCTTTTACAGATGATTTATTTCTAATTGAATATACTTTATTTTGATTTTGATATAAATTAGCATATCTATATCAAAAATTCCAGGGCTCGAAATGGAAAAATCCATGAACCAGAACGATATTTTAAATATGTTAACCTTTTTTTTTTTTTTTTTTTTTGTATGTATGTATAGAAGGATTTATTTATAAAGATATGAAGCAATATAAAAAGGCATTCAAAACTCTAAATAGCAACGAAAAAAAGTTAGAGCTCAATGAGATACATATATATACAGTAGACTCCCTCAAATCTGCACAGCTTGGGACCAGAGGTTGTGTGGATTTCTGGTCATTGCATTGTTTACATATTTTAAACAGTAATTTGAGTGCAATTAATAGTGCATTCAGGACTATAATGAATACTTACAATATAATAAATATTAAAATAAGTAATAAACTAAAATAATAAAAATTTAGATAATTTTTAAAATGATTAAAGTACTAATAGCAAAGGTCAAGTTAATAATCATTTGTGTATGATTTAATATACATTATAAAGATTAAATGTATTTTTCCAAAATTATTCAACAAAACTTGCCTCATATAAGTACATTACTAATTCACATCAAAATCATAAAATAAGGATTTTTTTTTTAAAGTTAAGCTAGGCTTAATAACCAAAAAATCTTGATTAATGCATAAATATATTTGGTAAGATTGTGATTACCAGTGATATCAGCAATATCTTGAATTTTTTCCAAATAAAAAATTATTCTTCATTCATGAAAAAAAAACATAGAGTATTATTGAGAAAATTACAATAAAAAAATATGTGGAATTGATACAAAACTAAAAAAAAATCAAATTTTGTCCCAATATCTGATCTGAAAGTTTCATTTTTCATATTGCTAGTCTGCTACAAAGACAGTTCCTTTTGGCAATAGGATGTAGGGTGGCCAGTCAAATAGGTTTCATCAGTTAGGTCTTTACACATGTAGGCCAGTGGTCCGTATTCTGTTGACCTCAAGCCACCGTGCGGCTCAAAGAAGATGGGATGCTGAACATCGAGATTGGGAGCAACATGATTGGAATTAAGTGCTGTTTACAGACAAGTCTTGATTTAGTCTGGAGTGTGACACCCAACGTGTCTCAGTACAAAGGGAAAGGCACACTTGAAAGAAACCCCCATTTATTCATGAAAAAATACAGATGAAGTGGATTGATGGTATGGGGTGGAATCAGCATAGGTGGATGTATGTATCTGTATATCATTCGGAATGGTAATTGGCGGTCCAAAGGTATGCAGACAAAATACTGAGACTTTGTGTCATACCTTCTGCAGCCATTGGAGATTCCTTTGTTTTCCAGCATAATAATGCCATACTGCATACAGCTCATCTTTTAGAGAACATGCTTGAAGCTGAAACAATACAGCATATGAAAGGACTTGCATGCTGTCCTGACCTGAATTCAATCGGGTATGTTTGGGATATGCTCGGACAACACATTGCTGCAAGACCAAGGCTTCTTTTTACTGTCCAAGACTTGGAGATTGCACTTCTTGAGGAGTGGAACAGTATTCCCCAAAGTCTTATCAATAACATCATCAGATCCATGGAAAACAAGTGTGTAACAGTCTTGGCTGTTTGATGAGACCATGTGCCAAATAAAAAATCTTGCAGCATCATTTCTAAACAATACTCTTTTTTGTTCGTTTACATGTAACCAAATTGTTGCTCTAAATCAGCTTTTCATGTTTTTTCCATCTTTTCATCGAATTAAAGCTTAATTAAAAAAATTTCCATATCTTTTTTTTTCTTTCTGTATTTGCACATTGATACGTGTGTACTATCCATTTTGTGCCAATACATGGCTGTCTTGCATGGTTTTCTTAACTTCTTTGCTTGCTCCCCTAATTCTTTTGAACAGTGTATTTTAACTGGGGTCTGGATTGCTAATTGGTTTAAATTTTGAAAATTATCATCACTTTTATTCATAATCCTTTGTTCTTTTTTCGACTTTGTCTCGGTGCAGCATGTCCCAAAAGGGACTTTGTGCCATAAAACAACATTCAACCAACCAACTATTTTGAAAGACCCCAAACAGTTGCATAATTATGTGGAAGAATCTTATGACTCTAGTGCAGATGAAGAGAATACTGTTTTTGTGTCTGTGAAGAATGTGTGTCTAATTGATTTGACCTTTTTAAATTCTGTGTTTATTTAAATTGTTTTTTTTTTTTGTTTTTTTGCATCATCTTATACATATTGTTTATATTTTAACAATTACTAGTTTAATTTTGTGTATTTTAAGTGCAATTTTGTGTACTTTATCTGAGGTCTGTTGTTTGTTTTAATTATACATATTATCAATTTTATTCATAATTTTTTGTTCTTATTTTGGCTTTGTCTTGACCCAGCATGTCCCAAAAAAGACTTTGCGCCATAAAACCTCCATCAATCAACCAACCACATTTCCTTTATTAAGAATTTCTTTGTATACTATTAATATATATATATTGCATTCTTTATAACTAGATCAAGCTTTAAATTAATGTTTTTAAAGTAACTCCTCACCTCTTCCCCCTGTAAACTGAGCCTTTGTTCGCAAATTAATGCACCTTTTGTGTTTCTAAGATTAGACACCACATTTGAAAAAAAGAGGGGGAAGTCCTTTCATTAAGGAGAAAAAAAAAAAAAAAAATACTAATCTCAACTGATAATCATGAATTACTTCCATAGCATAGGTGTTCCCAAGCTTGTATGCCTCACATACCCCTCGTAAAATTAATTACTTATACTCCGTATTTTACTTGTCATGAATAGAAAAAAGAACAGATAAAATAAACATACAGTGAAACCTCCCTGAGCCTTTCTTTCATGGAACAAAATTAATTCCTACAGTCTCAGTGCTAATTTTACTTCCATTTAGAGACCATCTCAGTTGAACACCCTCCATAAGTGACCAATTATTTTGAAACAAATTCTGTTTTTTCCAGCTCACTTGAATAAGGTTTTATTTAAAAATGATTCTTGAGGGTGCATTATTCATCAAGCTTCTAAACTGATGGCCCTACATATCAGGTCAGTCTTTAAAACAATCTTCATCAGCTTCTAAAAATATAGTTGAATTGAAAAGAAGAATATTGGAAGCTGAAATAATAAAAGCAGAATGGCTGTGTGTAATAAATGACAAAAAACATAATTAACCTTTATAATCAACTAACATTTATTAAACAAAAATATAATTAAATAAAGTAATGAAATAAACTTTTAAGTGGAAAATAACTTCAAGACTTACAATCATTAAAGCTCCATTTCTTTAACAGACAGGCAATGCAACATAACCGGTGAAGTTTACAATATGGCAGGGACTATAATAATTACTATGTTTTAAAACAACATGCTATTGAACATTCTTCTAATACTACAGGAAATAAATGGCAAGTGTTGACACTTTAAAAAAGCGATTAGATTAATATATATTCTATATATTCATCAGCTTGTAAAAACTGGAGACTAAACTTCTATGTTTTATTTATCTCCATCCTGCTTAAAAGCAGGTGTTTCTTGAATACTGAATAAACCATTATCCATCACAAAAGTCAAAAGCATATTGCTTATATCTGAAAACATCTGATTGGAAAAAAGGTTACGCATGATTAGAGGTGTGTCACTTTGTCATTCATAGATTTACATATGAATGAAAAGTCCATGTGATGAGTAAAGATTTGCTGCTTTGGAAAAAAGAAACCACAGACATTGTTGATATGATACTGAGATGTATTGAAGTGACATAATAGAAACAGAATAAGGTAATAATGCAGTGTTGAATCAAGCAACTTTTCTCTGGGAGAGACTTCTGAAGTTTGGGGGGGGGGGGGGGGATGGTACTTTTTGAGCATTGAAATTCCTAAATCTCAATATTTCTGGGGGGAGGACATTTCCTCCTTCCCCCAGGCCACCCCCTGAATTCAACACTGTAATAATGAACTTTGAAAAGGAGATTTGAAAGTAACAAGGTGTGGATTGAATTCGATGAAAAGAGGAACAAAGTTAAATAACTGTTCATGTGAAGTGGAAAAGGAAAGTTTGAATTAAAGAAGTGAATAACTGAAAGTAATTAAATAGTGTATAACTGAACAAGGAAGATTTATTTAGGCTAACATAAATGAAGTTTAGATTTTTTATTATTATTCCAGTAATTTTTAAGATTTTAATCCCTTTTATGCCTTTTTAGTAGGCAATTAATTTCACTCTGATGGTGAATTCTAAATGATGGTCGATAAACTTTCTTGCCTTATTCTGCCATGAAACTCTCAAAGAAATAGAGAAATAATGAAATCATCATTATTTGCTCCCATCGGAAAAAAAATTGCATTTATTAAGTTACTTCGAAAGCATTTTTATTTCACTTGATTTTGTTTAGTTTTAAGCAATTTGTAATCTGTTTTCATATTAGTGCTGTAATATTAAAATATAACTTTTGTAACATTTGTGGATAAAAATGAGATTTTAAAGTTTTAGAGAAATGCATAAAGCATAACATAATCAAATACAATATATATATATATGTAATCTATTTTATAAGGTTAAAAAAGACCCAGCATCTGGCCAGTCAAAAGGGTTTGGTTTCATCAGGTTTGCTAAGTATGAATCTCAAGCCAGGGTGTTATCAAAAAGACACATGATTGATGGACGATGGTGTGATGTCAAAATTCCAAATTCTAAGGTAAGCATTTTTAAAATTTCTCTATTATTATACACTAATGATTCTTAATATTTATGCATTAGCAACACATCTTTAAATTTCTGTGACATTCATAGTTCTTAATATAAAAATTATAAAAATACATCTATATTATTTATTACATGAAATAGCAAAATAAGAATGATTTAAAAAGCTTAAAGAGCAAAATTATTAATTTGTTTTAATAGGAATTAACCAAAACTGATTTAATACTAAAGTTTGATTCAATACTTAAGTTTGGCTTTCTATAATTTCACTTTTGTTTTCGTTTCTTTGAATGGTGAATATTCTACTTAAATAGGACTCTTTCTTTGTGTTCTCAATTTAGTTTTATCTTAAGTATAATTTTTATCTTCTTTGATTGGATATAATTTTTAAGATACAAGGTGAGCCAAAAGTCTTTGATGCATTTTAAAATTAAATAAAGAATTTGGTTGTTGCCATACAAGGTTTGGAAAAAGAAAAATGCTTTTTGTGATCAAAATTTTTTCTTTAAGCAAATTAACAGAAATCAGATCTAAAACTTGCTTGCATCTGATGATGTACTTTCAAAATTGCAAAATGCATAGGAAATTCAGGATAAGCAGTTATAATTTATTTTACACAACCTATTACTATATTTCAAAGGTGCACCCTTTGTCGCTCAGACCATATTCAAATAATATTTGGTGTTATTCCACACCTTTAAATATGGTAGCAGTTTGTACAAAAGAAATGGTCGGTTGCTGCTTCTTTTGAGTTTGCTTTTTTTGGCAATTTTGTCAGTCTAAGAACAAATTCTTAAAACAAAACTTTCAATTAAGAGAAACATTCTTGACCAAACCACATTCTCAATTTCTTATTTTTATTTATTTTTTATATATTGTTATTATTAAATATCAAGAATTTTTGGCCCATGCTCTACATGTACTTGTCTCATTAGTTGATCAGTGGTAAATATTCATTTCTGCATTAAGCCATGATTGTTTAATTTTTCTTTTCACCTAATGCAAGAAATGTGACACAAATTGACTATTTTTCAGTCTTGATTTTGCAGATAAAATAGGTATCACTGTTATATTATTAAAAATAAAATTTATTTCATTTTCATCTTTTTTGCCTTATAGTGATATTTAACTGTTAAAATTGATTATAAATAAAAGTACCCTATATACTTGCATATAAGTCGAGAAATTTTTGACAAAAAAGAACTTTAAAGTAGGGGGGTCGATTTATACGCGAGACCTAAAAAAATAATATATAAATAAAATATCAGAAAATAGTTTGCTAGCAGATTGGTGTTGCAGCATTCCATTGTGTTTGTTTAGTACAAAATTCAAAATCCAGGGCCCTCCGAATCTCGACGATTTGAATTTCGTATTGTTTCAACTTTATTTGTCAAAAAATAAAAATCTACCCTACTGAATGCAGAAAACAAACAAAAAAAAGTGCGTGATTTATATCAAGAGCGCATTTCTAATACTAAAAAACCATTGTCATGTTGGCTTAAAATACTGATTAAAGTAAGTTTAAAATGGGTAACATGACATTGTTGTTTTTCTCTCTCCAAATTAACAGCAAACTATGTTGGAGCACCATTATTTTTGACTATCGTCATGCCGATACTTCAAAATATGCGATTTTGTAGTGTTCCTGAGCTATGATCGTCAAATCACTGATTATTTTGCTATTCACGGAATTCGGTCGGAAGTTTGACGTCATAGAGTTTAGCATGCATTCAGTGCTTTTCAGCCAATGGCATTTTACATGAGTTTATCTTTTTCAATGGCAGCACTTGTTATGCAAAAAAACTTTCTTGTTCGTATGTATAAATTATTGTTCTCACACAAAAAAAGGAAGAAAAAAACAAACAAAAATAACCCTTTTTTTTTGGTGTGAAGGGGGGGGGGTCAACTTATATGCGAGTACTTACTGTAATCATATTCTCTTTTAAAAAGAAACTATTCTTTTATAGGACTATCAGCAGTTAATAAAAGAATGTAGTCCAGTTATATGACGGAACTTTGGCATTTTTAAAATTTTCAATAGCAGAATTCCAGTTATTCTCGAGTTACCTTACTTAGTCTCTAAAAAAAAAATTGAGAAATTTATAATTCAGTTGAAAAAAATACACAAAATTCATCAATTTTTTAGTTTTCTCCCTTGTTAGTAATTCAGGGGTGTTTCTGTTCCAAAAATATAAAACATTTTGTTTTTTTTTTTTGGGGGGGGGGGGGACTCATCAGTCTGATAATTCAGACATAAAAAAATTATAAATTTTGACAAATAAATTCCCTTTTCCTTCAAAAAAAAAAAAGGTCAGCTGTTCACAACTACAAAGAAATCAGCTACAAGTCAACTACAAAGAAATCTTAAATTTCATTGTAAAGATGTGGGGGGGGGGAGGGGACTGTAGATTTTATTAAAGAAATGAAGAAAAAAATTATGTCAAAAAATTGAGAAAAAAAAGCAAATTTAGTCTTAAAAACACAGATAAAACACAGATTTTGTCAAACAATCCATATTTTATTTTTTCTATAATTACTAATTATAATTTACTAATTTAAGCATAAAAATGTAAAATATGCTTCTTTATATTATCTAAAGATTTAATCATTTCAGAAACTGTCAATTCTTGATAGCCATTCAATGCTTCAGTGTAGGAGGAAAGCAAAGTGCTAAAAACTGATTTAAATTAAAAAAAAGGAAAACTTAAAAAAAAAATTCAGTTGCTTACTCTATATAAAAGAAAATGATGATTCTTGTCACATAATGCATGAACAGGCAGCATTTGTTGCAAAATTTTAAATGCAATTTTCTCATATCTGTCTTTTAGTCTGTAACCAAAATATCCCAGCAATAAATGAGCTGATTTCCTTTCTCTTTTTTTGCATTAAGTTTGATAGTCTGCCATTTTGTTTAAAACTCAAAATTTCAAAACATCATTGGTGAAGTATTAGACAAATGTTTTCTTTAACTTTTTCTTTAACATTTCACTAGTTTCAGATAAAGCTGTACTGAGAATTCATGGATACCATGGAATGCTATATGCTGTGCAACATTGAAGAAGAGCCTAAAAGACATATTTTTCAATCTAATTTAATTTAGTTTTGACAGTTCAAAAAATATATATTTACTTTTTATACAAAAACCTATTTTAACTAAATGAAACTCTACCTTGTTCAGAGTTGTTAAAACAACTTTATAAATATGCTTATTTTTTAAAGCTAAAACACTTCCATACCATTTTAATTGTATATAAATAGGAAAATTTAAATAATAAAAAAATTTAAATTGAATCTAGTATGGAAAGTTAAATATGGTTGATGAATGTAATATTTTAGCAAATATTTCAAAGTTAGAAATCCAAAGCAATGCAGAATAGACAGATTAGCATACCACAAACAAAATCACTTTTTTAGTAAAATTGATTATATTAAAAAAAAAAAAAAAATTCTGAAACGTTCCTTTCAAAAGTAAGGGTCTTTGAAAATTGAATACATATCATAATTAATGATTGACTTGTGTGGTGCTGCCATCTAGAATTCATAAGAAAGATTAAAAGTACCCATTAGTGTAGTTTTTGAAATATTTATGCAGTTTTTGTGTTTCTAAACAGAGGAAATCTTTAGGTGCCGAAAAGGGTTAATTGACAAGGAATGACTACAGAATCGATTGCAGAAATTCAGTGACAGAATTTTCAGTGACAGAAAGAACATGAACGAAACTGAAATTTATTCTATATTAGACAAACAGTCCAAATATTTATTATGTCATAATTAGTTCATGTATCATTCACATTATCATCAATACATAAACATCAGGGATATTGTAATTTGCAAGTAAGTATTAAATAAACTTCTAAATTCTGTATAATTTGCTTTAAAGGAAGTAACTCTCCACTGAAAATACTGTTATATTAAACAGATTTAGCTTCAGCATATTATTGTCAAAAAATGAAAAAAAAATCTAGGAAAGAATTTTTTTTTATTGTGATCATTTATCAGTAGTTTTGTGGGAAGTGTATTACCAATAGATAATACTTTTAATGCAGTGTTGCAATTACTCTCATAATAAAATACAATATTCAGTTTATAAAAGCTTCATTTAATGTTACTAAAATGTAATTTTTAATCTGAAAGGAATGATTTTAACTTTTATTTTAACATAAATGATTAATTTGATCCTTATTCAACCTGTAAAAAACTGATTTAAATCAAGTATTTTCTTTAAATCATCTGATTTAAATCGGGCTGATTTAAATCAAACAACCCTGCTAGCAAGCAACAGATAGAACTACAATTAAGATTTTATAGATGTTGAATGATTTACAGTGATTATAGATGATGAAAATTTTTGTGCTGTAGAAGGGAGGGAAAAGAAGGGAAGTAGACATTTCATGCATGGAATGGAAGGGAGATTTCACAAAGATTATCTAAAAACATATGGAAATCCACCTAAAAGTTTAAAGCTTACAAACAATAATAATTATTGTATTTTTAACACAATCAAGCTGATTGTTAAATTATACAAATTAAATATTTCCAACTGAGCAAAAAATTGCCCAGGCCGGGAATTGAACCCAGATAGTTGGCTTACAAGGCCAATGTTTTACTGTTTAAGCTAACTGAGCACGGCAACCGATGAGCATTTTTTGCTCAGATAACCTTGTAGGGTATAACATCTGGTCTGTCATTGGAAATATTTAATTCATATGATAACTTTACCAATCAGTTTGATTGTGTTAAAAAATGCAATTTATCTACGTATCCATCGTTCTATGGAGTTCCGTTATCTGCGGTCTATTCTGTTGAGCTGTCTAAATAACAGACCAGATGTTATGACCTACAAGGTTATCGGGGCAAAAATGCTCACCGGTTGTCGTGCCCAGTTAGTTTAAATGGTAAAGCATTGGCCTTGTAAGCCAAGTATCTGGGTTCAATTCCCAGCCTGGGCAATTTTTTGCTCAATTGGAAATATTTAATTCTTATAATAATAACTATGTTATAGTGTTAATTGGTGATAGTTTGATGGATTTTTTAAATTAAAATATTTATAGATCTCATTTATATTCATCTAAGTGTGTACTTATATGCAATAAAATATCATTCACGCAGTAGACCCAAAATTTAATTTTAAACATTCTTTGAGTACTAAAATGAAAATCAACAGAGTTAATGGATATTTAAAGATAATCTGAGTATTTCCTTCCTTAAACAAATATGCAAATTAGTCTGTCTCGCATTTTAATTGGAACTTATGCATGTACGACATTTAT